>CM041537.1:25412123-26612123 GCA_023238725.1 Scortum barcoo
TGCTTCTCACTCCTTAGGTCAGCAAAGGTATCGATGATGACACCAAAGATGAGGTTGAGGACAATGATGATGACCATGAAGAAGAAGAGCAGGTCGTAGATCACCCTGGCTGCGAAAAGGGGCTCCTGTTGAGGCCAAACAAGGGAAAAGTTGTGAGATCAAGCAATATCAGCTGGAGTCACACTGGGAATGAAACTGGCACGGTGGGAATATTATTGCACAGAGCTCGAATCTCCACTCTGTTAACATTGTTCATCACTGTTATTGACAAATGTAGTTGTATAAGTTTGTGTTCTCCGATGGCCACAAAATCTTGCAGATTTCCTATCAGAGCTGCTTGCTGACAAAATTCACCAACTAGCATTTTATAAATCTACATTTAGATGTTGATGTAATTTTAGGTGAGCAGAGGAACATACACTAAATTAATATTTAATGAAGTAAAATTTATTAAGGATTTTGGTCCATGAGTTCATCTTTCATGTATATGAACACTGATCTGATATTCATTTTGAAATTTGAGAAAGTAATCCTTGAAACCTATTGTAAAACTAACATCTGAGTTAGGATAGTTGAATTGCTAAAATATATCAGATAAAGTTTAATCTAAAACTAGACGAGGAAAATCTATGTTGTAAATATGGAACCCATGCATATCTAATTTTAGTGCTTGCGCACATTGGAATGACTCAGTGCCCTCTTTGCATACAGGGTACTATCCAGTTGCTGTGCGATCTTGTGCGTAAAACACTACTGAAAACAGTAAAAATTCATATGAATCTTGATTGTGTGCTAACTGTGGTTTACATAAGTATGCATGAGTCATGTCCTCATTCTACAGGTCAAGCTGCAGATCTAACACATGTTGCGATAGTGTACAAGCTTGTCCTCATCCTGGACAAGTAGCATTTATAGTAGTAGCATGATTGAAGTTATGAAAGTCTTCCATGCAACCTCTTTGACCTACCAACAGATCATGTCTTTCTCTCTTTAGAGATACAGTGAACATCACAGCAGTTCTTAAAAGCCACCTCATCCTTTTGACGTGGAATTGCCCAGATGTTGCATTTCTTTACTTACTGGGTGAAACATGTTATGTACTTTTTGAGTTAATTAAACAAAACCATAGCCCCATGAAAACATAAATTCCCTCTTAAGGTCTCATATCTTCACTCGCTTTAATTTAAATCAACTTAATCTAAAAGTTGTGTGTGTGATGTGTATTGCATTTATCATCAGTGGTAAGAGGTCCAAATTTTCAACAATCCATTATAGACTACAATTTTAATCAATTTCAGGGACACTGTTCTTTACACCCTCTAAGCCCAACATGAGTTTGTTTTTCTCTATGTTGTCGTGTTCCTGTGCTTTGTACCTCTTTAGATGGCCTCCGCAGGACGTCCCCAACACCTCCTCCACTCCTGAGACCGTGACTCAATACAGTAACAATGCACATGAGCAGCGAGTCACACGTTCGCTCCTTGTCCTCGATCACCACCGCTGACGGCTGGATGGCAAGGGAGGCTATGGAGACACACCAACACTGTGTCATTTCCTGTATTGTCTGAATTCAGAGCTTGGCCTGACAGCTACACTGCTGTAAACAAGGCCTAATTCCATAAAGAAATGATACGCTAAGATGACTGCAACATTAAACATAGAAAACCTTTGATCCAATATACAACCAATCTATATCTCATACTCATACTCTGTTACTCTTTTGAGTCGGCCCCATCACGGTCAGTGAGGACACAGCAAGACTGGGAATTTTCTCAACTATCCACACAAAAACAAGTCAGCAGACTACCAACATTATTCAGACTGGTGTTGATGGATAGGGAAGCCTAGACAAGGGTTAGGCCCCGGTCTGAGGATTCGTCACGGCTGGCTGATCAATTTCATGGTAGCACACTGGTTCATCTTTGATTGGAAGCTTTTCCCCATCAAGGTCAGTAGGTTTGCAAGAACTCATTGCTTGCGATGAAAAGCTCTCTGCGCTATTACCGAGTGGACCCGTCGACCTGCTCGTACCTTAAGGTAATTAATCCCTGACCTTTCACCCCTGGGCCCTTGCATCAGGTCTTAGACTCCATCCCGAGACACGCACAGAGTCAAAACCTCCAGTGTTTCGGCCAGCTCCCTGAAAGCCCACAGATGCCCTAACCAGATTTAATCCCATAAGGACATAAAGACCTTCACACTTCACACAAGACTCACACATTCGAGAACACAGACAGGCACACAGACAGACGTAAGCACATGGTCGCACAAACACTTGGGAATCTCCTCGAGAGACGGGCATGCACAAACACGTGGACTCAAAATTAAAAGAACCCTTCGACCCTGTCGCCCCTCCTCACCTCACCGCAGTCTCACACACACACACACACACACACACACACACACACACACACACCTTTCACTTTTGTCAACCTACCATCCATCACAGCCTCTGATGAACAGTTCTCCCCGTTCTCTTTCTGGCACACTCCACCAGAGAAGAACTCTCCCACCATACTGGCTGCATGCTCTGTTCAATTGGGAACATAATATATAATGCAGCTGCACAATTTATAAAATTACCTTTTCATTGGGCATATTAATGGTGACATTTGTTATCTGCACAGATCAGTGATGCTAAACCAAGGTGGTGAAGCAGAGTCATAGAAGTAAATGCATGAGACATTATGAGTGACATTGCATGCACACACTCTGTATTCATAGCTCCACGTTGACTACGTGTGTTCTCACAGACATCCTGTGTGTGTGTGTGTGTGTGTGTGTGTGTGTGTGTGTGCTGCAGAAAAACATTCAAGTTTCAGTCTCTTGACTGCCTGGGTCAGGGAGAGCAACTAATTTATGTGCGTCCCTGTAAGAGAGTGAGAAGAAATTTGTGCTTCAACATACCAAGCGTTTTGTTGGGTATCCTGTCGACAGCCAAAATGAAATCGTCTTTGAAAAAGATATAGCCCACAATGGAGAAGAGGTAGACGAGGATAAGAGCCAGCACGGCTGTCAGAACAATGGAGCGGCCGTTGCGGGTCACACTCTTTATTACGTTCAGCAAGGTCTCCTCTCGGTAAACCAGATCAAAGAGCTGGAAAGAGGAAGGATTCAGAGATGTGTGAACAGTGTGTGCATTGAAACTCTAAGAGAGCGTGTGTGTGTGTAAATGTGAGCATGGGGGCTAAAAAGGCCACTGTGGACAAAGGACAGGTATATGCCTTGATTTAAATCTCCTTGCCAACATCTCATGGTTATATGATGCTGGTACAGAATATGTACAACTATGACCAAACGGCATCGAAAACCCACATTTATGCCAAGTTTACAGTGTAAAATAAAAATGTACACTATGTACACAAATTGATCTCTCTTTCTATTTGGGACAAGTTGGACATTGTTGCTAGTGCATGTCTGTGTCCATGTGTGTAAATGTGCATATACACACATATCATGATATGTTTGGTGTGTGCTGACATACTAGCAGGCTGTAAAAGAAGACATGGACGAAGACCCCCAAGCCGCAGATAATCAGGTAGAGCAGGTGGTACAGGAACTCCACATCCATGATCATGGCCAAGTAGCCACGTGTGAAGGTTCCACGGTTCCCAACAAAGCTCATCAGAAAGATGACCTTATTACAGAACTGGAGAACAAAGGACACCACAGAGAGAGAACGTGTAAAGGCATGTCATGATAGTAGGAAGGCTTACACGCAGTTTTACGACATTTGGGAAGATTTTCAGATCCTTATTGTTCAGACCACTAAAAATGAAGTAGATGTGGTTGACCACCAGAGTGGTGTGGAATCTCCCCGGCTCATGCATCAACCCCTTACAGCTATGAGTGACATTTCTATCAGCAGCGGCAAAGTTAACTCAACTGTTAAACCAGCGTGTCAGCAGGTCCACCTGATTGCGAAATCTGGTTGAGTGCTTTTGATTTCGCACTACGCTGGTCACTGTGCTCCTGCACTGTGTACATGCAAGTCCAATATCAACAGCTTCAATGTTTTGTTAATGTTTGCCATATGACTGCGCCTTTTGCCAAGGCAAATCCCAGTCAACCATGTACTAGGCAATAAAGCGATATCAAAATGCACGCGAGTCCTGAACAAATGCCTTTATGAACATACTGATACACACTTACATTGAAAGCCCCCAGCAGGAGCAATGTGGGCTCCAGGCCTACAGAGAAGATGAGGCGCAGGATTGTGGAGGCAATGAGCGCCCGGATGCCGTGAGGCTGAGGCAAGATGATAACTATAGCCAGAGAAACCAGCATGGCCATCCACAGCAGGGCAGACAGATGGGGCTCCAGGGTACCTGAGGATGAAGGAGGGCACATTAGGGAGAGGAGTGAGCTCATTCATGCAGTAATTAATGATGTTGCCATTATTTTAAGAAAAAAAAGTGTATCGGTCTTCTCACTCATTTTACAATGTCAACAAGAGGCTTGTTCAGTTAGGGAGGTGTGAGACATGCCACTAATCTGCAACTGTACAACACATTTAAACACCTTCTACAACATCAGTGTGATATTTTTCTTCCTGAAAAACAATTAATATGACAGAAAATACCAAATAACTAAAAAATAAATAAAAATGCCAGAATGTAGCAAAAATGATACAAATTAAAAATCATATATGCAAATTGATATTTATTTCTTTTTTTTAAAAATTGTCAGAAGGTTCAATAAACACTCCAGTTTAAAAAATAGATTTTTCTGGCAACATGGTTACAGCATGTGAGAGAAAACACCTACTTAACTGCTTAAAAAAGTTTATTTCAGTTTTCTATTTGAACTGTAAATCGTGACACCTGGTTCATTTTCTTGAAGAATTGTGAGAGCATGTACGCAAAGTGTTATAGCTGCAAGAAAAGCATTTCCCTTTCTCCTTTTCTCTTTTCAGTAAGACCTTCTTTCATATTTACTCATTTATATAAATATGCTTCGGAAATTTTGTAGAACAACATTTGTGTGTTTGTGTTTCAGAGAAAGGAGGAGATTTGGTTTTAGTTCTCGGGTTTCTCTACCGTTAGAGGTCACGAAGAGGACAAACACATACCTTCATAATCACTAAGTAGATGTAAAATGACAGAGGTGGATGCCAGGTGACTTATCTACTATTGTGAATGAAGTTTTGCTGATGTGTTACCAGGAAAAAGACATCCAAGCAGTTTAATGCACGAATAGTTTTGGAACATATTACAAGCAGAGCTCACTGCCTGCATGAGTGAGAGTGTGTGTGGGTGCGTGTGTGTGTGTGTGTGTGTGTGTGTGTACGTGTGCGTGCGTTGCCTTTTACACAACACTTATGTACTCCAAATCAATTCATTGCAGGTCAGCAAAGAATCCTCATGAGCTCACCGGACACTTGCCAAGTCCTGACCAGCATGTTGTTTGAGAGGCCGCATCAGTTTGTTAATGTTGATCTAATTCCTCTGCGTTGACACACAAATGCATTTATTAAGTCAGAAAGGAGGTCAGTCGGGCTCTCTTTTCACTGAGGCACCAAAAACATCGCTCTGCACGTCTCCCTCCATCCCCTCCCTTCTGAGGCCTCCTTCTTCTCGCCTCTCTGTGTACAGATCACATGACAGGTACTTGTTACATAACCCCCGGTTGGCTAAAAATACATTTGGCTAAAGTTAAATTCATCAGGGATGGTCCCGGGTACTGCATCGTAACAGGCCGCCTGGGCGCTCGGACTTTGCAGCCAACCCAGACACAGCAGCTTGTACGTCACACGCCTACAGTCTAAGACCATTCATCTCTCTGACTTACGCTACAGCTGTAAGAAGATAGAGGCTGACCTTTACACTAAACCACTTAGGCTTCAAAGTAAATTCTACATAAAGCCTGATGATTGCTACATGATAAACATCTAGATTTTAATTTACATTTCTTAGTTTGCTGCTAAGTATCTGATCTATAGCTCCAGCGTTCGCTTCTGCCTGCATGGTCGCATATGAGCGGTGTCTGACAGATGGGAGGTGTTTTGATGACTGCTGGTCAAGGCTGACCTGACCCCCACGCAAACAGCCACCTGACCTGAACCACAAAATCGGCCGTACAGCCGGGAGTTATTCACGGTGCTTTTTTTCTAGGACTTCAGCACAACTTGCCACTACTGGGAAAGTTCCTAACCACAGTTTCTCTTCAAACAAACCACCTAGAGGAAACATCCACTGACAGACATATGAATGAGGTGCGCAGCCAGTACAATAAGGGGATTTTAGGGTGTTTAAGTCGTCTGTACAATTGCAGATTAAGCATACCTTTAAAGCTACAGAAGCGTCTCAGTGTCAGCTTTGCAGTAAACGCTTGTTACGCCCGAATGACGTACACTGGAGTAGTTTGGTTTATTCAAGGTTTACAAGCAGTTGGTTTGAATATTAACAAGAGACATTTGAGCTCATACGAATCCAGGCCACAGTGTGTGTTTTTTGTGTGTGCGTGCCTCCGCATAGACATTAAATATTCACCGCTGAGCAACTTTTTTTTCCCCTTTTCACTTGATAACAAGCTGCAGTTTCAGATCAATATTTCTTAACCCCTTTTGCACTGACTGGCATGTCCTGGAATGAACTGCCAAGCTCTGAGAAGACCTTTGACACTGAAAAACCACATGGGGATTCTGGAGCTAAGCTAACAGCCTCTTTTTTTGTCTCTTCTATACCGCTGTGAGGAAGTTCAAACAAAAGGGACCTCGCCGTTTGACCCCAGGCCGAACAATTGAAAGTTTATGTGAATCACAATGTGCGTCTTCTCTCTGCTACTCTGCACTGGAACAATGCAGGCCTTAACGGCTGTGGCTTTTCACATCCCCACAAATACTGCCCTCAAGGAGAACTGAGAAAAAAAAGGAAAGGGAAAAAAGAGACACAACACAAACACAAAACTGAAACATGCTCAGATGTGTCACTTAATTTGGTTTGGTCACGCAGGAATTTGTATCACTTTGACAAGTCCCTTTGGATGAATGTTTATCTCCAAAGTAATCTGACACACCTTGTGACCCAACACCAGACCAGACTTTCCCAACCTAAATCTGTACTTTTAGGCCACATGACAGGACCTGACTGACCAGAGGTTAATATGGTGTGGTGCAGAGGTCCAAAATGTCAGTCCTACAGACTGAACTGACTCTGAATGATGAATATAAAAGTTCATTTCAAATGAAAAATTCTGTTTGTTTTCTGTCATCGACATTCAGAGTTGGAGAGTTATTTAGCTATGTGTTTATTATTTAATTGTGGCTGAGATTATATTGATATCTGAAATGCTTCAAAGTTGGCAAGTTATTGAAAATGTTTTTTTGTTTAAAAGAACAATAAAATCCAAATGTCACTGATCCTTCGAGTTGACAACAGATAATAGTCAAACTATTTTCAGTAACATAGTCTGATACTGCGTACACTTCATATGGAACAGATGGTGGAAGATTTCCACGTTTACGACGTATCAGTCTTCACGTAATTTGACAACTCAGGATGACGTGTATTAAGATTGATGTGTGTGGTGTGAAAATCGAAAAAATATAATAGAAAATGTAATGCTAAATCCATTGCAAATGGACTTCGATATATCCAGTTTGGCTCTCGATAATAAGAAAGTGTCTGAAAACCAAACAAAAGAAAAGAAATTATGACCAGGTCATAATTTCGAGCGGAATGCTGACAGCTTCACACAAGCCAGAGACTGCTTATTGCAATAACTGATCTGACGTGAACGAAGGATGTTACGGTCAATTTTTCAGAATCCTATTTCTAGGAAATGGCTCTTGGTCCATGTTTACTTCCTGTCAACGACTGATTTGTACAAACACAACAACTAGGACAGTGACAGAAGGATGGGGCACTGAAATACTAAGTTGGGCAACGGATGACACCATCTGCAGTTTCAGTTTTGAAGTAAATGGAGTTTTAAAAATCATACTAAGGCTGGATTTAAATATATTTCTCTCATATTTACTAATTGTCCAAAAGACTGATATATATGATATAACACTGATCTATCCCTCTTCTATCTATACCAATGCAACCTGTAAAAAAACCTTGAAAGTTTATGTTACAGTCTGTGAAATGGTCTACAGCAGCTTCGACACAGATGAACAGATTAATGAGATGAAATGAACTGAAATGTTGTGAACTACATGAGGGTAAAGTAAGAAGCCTGACATAAACTGTTCATTTATCTGCATCTTATCAGGAAGTGTTACTTTCAATGGTATCTCAAACTCCAGTCAGTACCATGGTATTATGTTTTTGCCCTTGTGGGGAGACCACAGCATTTACGCAAGTCTGTATACACACACATACAAACACGTACCTAATTACCAGAAGTGATGAAGACGACTACTCTCTGGTGTCAGAGTGAGACTAGTAATCTGATAGCATGTGAAGTTGTGTGTTAGTGTCAAGCGCAGAAAAGGTACAGTATCATTAAACAGTTCAGAACCCAGTTAAGAACAAATGTGTCTTGGTCTTTTTCAGCGGTACCACAGTTCAAGATCCAAATCTTCTGCTGGGATTGCATTCTTGTCACACCTCCACTTGTGGTGAAACTCACTATGGTTAGGGAGGTGTGAGGCTACACCCAAACCACAGGCACGAGAGCACGGAGTGTTCCTTCGCAGAATTAACACTAATAATGCATCTTACGGTATGTGAGCTGGTCGCATGCCAACTGTCATAAATACATGTATGATTGCAAATGCTGGGGTGTAAATGTTCACGACACATCAGGAGGGCATTCATGGTACCGTGTTGCCCAGTGGCAGAGCAAATGTTCTCCTGACCGATCCCGACAATCAGTTCTCAAATTATGTTGTTCATGATTACTTTGATCTTGATGTTATTGCTGAAAGTGGAAGCTGTTGTCAGAGCAACAAGTCCTTGAAAGAGTACTCCACCAAAACATTATTGGACCCGAGATAGACAGTTTAAAAAAGGATCCAAGTCAGTGCAGCAGAAGTACAGATAGAAAATGTTTTGTATTTTTTTTTTTTTTTTTAATATTTAGAGTTTAATCATTTTTAAAGTTGAAAGTGTGTCATTTCAGACATACACAGAGGAGGTAAAGCTCTGCCAATTTTCAAAAAAATGTCTATCAATCTTTTGGTTTTTGGAAACAACTGACAGCCCTCTACTCTCAAAATATCATCAGGAAGCTTTACATTGCTTTCAGACTCAGAGAGTTCATATTGGCTTTAACTCAATGTTGGTGTAGTCGAGGACAACTTCCTCTTATGCAAACTGAGCTACCAGACTTTTACCTGGCAGCACAGAGCTGTTGCACCTGCAGGGTGTAAACGCGTAAGGGTGTAACAGTGTCCCTCCAGGCCTAAAAATAAAGAGCTTAACAAGCCATGGGCTAGTTTTTGTCTTGTTCGTCTTTGTCATACAGGTTCTAATAAAGAACAATATGTACTATATGCCTCCTGCCCAACCCCTGGCCTTCCCAGAACAGTTAATGTTTGTGCCACTCATCTAAATTTCCTGTGTTGCAACAGTCACATTGTCTTAACCACAGTGCGCAAACACACACACAAACACAAGATCACAAGGACACATTAAAGGTTGGTATCCATTGCTTGGAGGTGTTAAAGGGACTAAACACAGACAGAGAAAACTGAAGACTTAAGCAGACTGACCTCCACGGACCCCCTCCAATGGGTAGAAGAAGGCCACGAGCAGGTTCATGAGCACAGCCAGGTTGAACGAGATGCTGCTCCAAAATGACATGTTCCTGGAGCACCAGTACAGGATGGGCTGAGCTGGAGGACCGGGTATCGAAGCACACACAGGTCATTGTCTGGCACAGAGACCACTGCAGCATCCAAATATTAATGGTGCAATATACCAAACACAATCAAGTTTGGAGTAAAAGTAAAACACAGAGACTGATCAATGTTTCACATCAAGGAGGAGCAAAACACATTCACCAGTTGTACCTTTTCATTTCCAATGAACTGGAGTCAAAGCTAAGACAAAAATGGGGATGAGTTTCCTACTTAATGTAGATACCCCATGTGGATGATTTTCTTTTCTGCCTGACGTGAAATAAATGCTCACAGTGACAAGACTGTCAGGTTTCTCCATTCCATAGCAACAGATGTTTTATCAACTAGACTTTAACTTCAGTCACTCTAACGGTGGTTTAGGTGCCACCATGTGCACCAAAACTATAAGCAAAAATTTTGTATTTTGCAGAGTGAAATCAGGAGGTCAAAATCAATTTTAGTACTCATTTCATACTGACATACTCATTTCACATACATGACACAATTTTCTACTTTTAGCGGAGAGTTTAAAACCAATGAACCTTCGAGCATGCACTTTTACCTGCGCACACACAAACGCACACATTCCCGGCTCAGACCTTAGTCAGGAGGTCTTGGCATGCGCTATTTTAAACCTGACTGTTCATTAGAAAAAGAAGAACTGCGGGTGGGGACTTTTAGTAACAGAAGTCACCGTACTCATGACAGGTGGTTAGCGCCAGTGGAACAACACAGCCTCCAGCTGTGCTGATTCATACAGATAGGAAAGAGGTTGTTGTTGTCACGTGTTACCACACTATAAAACCCATCTTCCCCCAGGCCTGACCATGGGACAGGCCACAACACGCTCCTAAAGCAGTCACTTCCCTACAGTTTGTGACAGAGAATCAGCTGGGGGATCGACAGGGACCTGCCCCATAGAAAGGGAAACTCAAAATAATGTTCAGATCTTTAAGTCTGTTTAAGATTAGTGGATAAACAACGTTTTTGTTGAAGAGGATGTATAAGATTCCTCTAAAAAAAGTCACACATTATTTGTTCTGGATTGTTTGTGCACAGCTGCTCTTGACCTCCCACTAATACAGGCGCTGACCTGCGTCCGATACATCGCCTTGATTTTTCTCAGTAAAGCTGTGCCGTGTTAGCAGTGACAGAGACAGATGAGCTGCGTCGACCCATTAATCCCATTGAGATGCACAGATTCGGAGCCCCCCACTAACTTGGTTGGTGCAACATCCTGTCTGTGAATCCAGTAAAATATCTCTATTGCAAGTCACATCAATTTCTCTGCCATCTGACCCGTCCCTGTTTAAGGCCCTATTTTTCTTTGTGATAATGCTGAAAATACCGAAAATGAACTTTTTACATCAAAGACTGGAGAAGGCTTCACGCTCTATCTGCAGCTTTTCCCTCCTCGCATGACAAAACATTCTACACTCATGTTCATGTGACCTCTCAACTGATCGATCATTCACGCTGGAAAGTTCACAGTTTTAGCCTGAAATTCACTATTCGCAGTAGTGCGAGACTAAAAAGAGTGAACAGTGTGACGGTTAATAGTTTGACATGAAGTTAAGCCTGACTGAGCCGACATGACTCCCAGTTTCCTGAAGCTAAATCCTAACAGAATATATTTTTTATTGCCTTTGCCTGTGTCATGTTTCTAAAGAAACTGGACAGACTAATCTCACGAAATCTGTGGACAAACAAAAGACAGGAACCATGCGTAAATTCCAAAGTAAAGCGAACAGGACTGTATGCAACAGTGTATACTAACCACAACCTCTGTGTTAATCATCCGTACACTCACACAGCTGACATCACTCTCTCCTGGCTGTAAAACATCACTTTACATCTCAGTAGAACACATTACCATCTTAGCATTTAATGAAGTTATACTATATTGCAGTTTCATTAAGTTGTTAGATAGCTTATGAAGGTTTACATGCTCTCTCCGCTTCCATCCCTCCAGGGTTAAGAGAGCACCCTTACATAGCTGGGGTCAATTATCAGGGTCAGTTACAATTTATTATGGAATTATGGGAAAAAATGTGGAGCCTGTTTGCAACGCCTTGAATGATAGCCGCTCTTCTTCTTTGGTCTTTTTTTATTGGAAAATAAGAAGACAAAAGAAGGAGAGTGGTCTCACAAAGGCTCCCTGAATGGTGGATTTTAAAGGGGACTTTATGAGAATACTTTGACTACCAGTAAATAGACTGCCAGCTACAGACAGCACCAACAGCAGAACACATCCATACAGGTCATATCCCCCAGGACATGTCTTTATTATCATTTAAATATGAAATAAGTGTATTTTTTTTAAATTAAGCTCATTTAACTAAGTGTGCTAAGGCCCAAACGCCTCACTGTTTAATACAAAAGGAGACATCAGAGTCAAGTTTTGTCTCTTTAACTCATGCTTTGCTCACCTGCTGTTGATTTTTTTTTTTTTTTCCCCAAACGTGAGCATACCTGAGAGTTTTGTGGTTGGCACAACTGAAACTTAAAAGTTCTGTCTTCAACCTGTCTGAAAGTCAAACATCTGCTCCTGTGTGCGTTTTTTTTTTCTCTTTGTTTGAATGTCACATTTGGGGTGGCTGTGGTTGCTCTCATTTTTAATGATGACGTCTCATGACCGTGTAGCATTAGCAAACAGGCTTTCTTTTGTCCCATAGCGTGTCACATGTTTTGGGTTTTTTTTTGCTCGTACTGCAGGTGTGGAGGGAGAGTTTGGCAAAATTGTACAAGGTTGTGAGTGGAGCGTGACATGTAGGGGAACTTGGTCGCACACAAATGTCAACACACCCAATTAATCTAACATGTATGGAGTGTGTGGTATCTGCTTCTCATTCGGGGGTGAGGGGAGGGGGAGGGATGTTCCTCGGGGGCCTGAGGGGATGCAAGAGGACAAAGTGTAAACCAGGAATTAGGAAATAAAAAGTTGAGGAGAGACACGCACAGGGAACCGTGTTTGCGTTACCAGTAGCCTCTTGAGTACCTCGCAGCTTCTTCTGCCAGTTCATCTCATTGAAAAGGTCCTCAGAGCGCAGGAAGAAGTCATTGATCTTGCTGCCTTGCTCGTCTCGCTCCGTGGTGTAGTAGACACGCAGCTTGGACTCTTGGGTGAGGAACTCGCAGATGTTGGGCACGGGAAAGACTATCTGCTCCATGGTGCGATCCAGCCGTACAATCTGGACACAAGCACAGAGGCAGCCGCCAGTCACACACTCTCCGTCACTGCTCTTCAAAACCCAGCTATTATCACAGTAAAACAGTTGTTGTCCTTGTAGTAGTGGGTGATAAACTGACCCAGCAACTCAGAACACTGTCAACAATCAGCATTCCTTCCTCTCTCACACACTAAAACGTGCGAACATGCCAATGGTGCTTGTCATTCTGTCAAGGTACATGGTGAGCCTCAAAAGCAGGCCAAGAAAAACATCACATGCCTCACATCGACTGTGGTGCCAAAAAAATGTCGCAATCCCCCGCAGCTAACACAGATGTCTTAAAATAGATGTCAATAGTGAAACTGTGGGAATATTTCACAACAACGTCAAAAATAAAAGACAAAAATGACACATCCTACATCTCACAGTCTAGTTCGGGCATGGACCTAACAACTGACCTCAATCTGGGCTGTGTGTTTGGCGTAGAACTCCAGGGCTTCATCGCCCTCTCCATACGTCCCTCCCGGTTTCAACATAGCCTGCAGTTCCTTGTTGTGACGAGCTAACTGCATTGATGACAAACACCAAAAAATCAGTGATAAACAGATCAATGACAGATAATCATCACAAAGACTGTTTTCCAAAATGCTCGCCTTGTTTGAATATGTGTTAACTTTGCATGTGCCGCACTGCTGAGCCAGTGTTGTTGATATTTAACAGCCGAGTACAGCGCGTGTAATTTATTCTGCCTTTGAATGCTGATGCAGATGTTCCATCCGTTCAGCCACAAGGCTGTGGGGTGTGGATTGACAGTGCGTGTTGCATAACTGTAATTGTTCTCGTTAACCCAAGTCATAGTTTGAATGTATCTGCTATTGAGCAGCGCACAGCCTGCGGGCTGAAAAAGAGGAGATGAGTGTTGAATGGCAAGTATCTTTAGCAGTCACAGGAAATGACACAGACATACAGTAACAGTAAACCATTGAAAATCCATTGGTTATGTACTATATTATGTTGCTGTCCACACAATGCTCATGTGTGTGACTATCGCTGCAGTCATTGTATGGACAGTGGGTGGCTTACTTGATGTGCCAAGATGTAGATATTGTGACCAACGTTGCGTGGAGACGCAGAGTGCTCCTCCTCTCCGTCCTCACCCTCCTGGGGCTCCTCCACCTCTATCTCACCCTGCATGTAGGCCTTTTTGATCACTTCCACCTGCAGGAACACAGACTGTCAGATAATATCTACTGCTCACTGTGCCATGATTGGTATGATGTCATACGCACCAGCTCTTTGGGCCTCATGTTGTACAGTATCCTCTCAGCGTTCTCGCTGTCATGGCGACTCTCCATAATTGCAAGAAGAAGCTTGGAGGCATTATTCTACAAGGGGATTAGAGAATAGAGATGACAGTGCAAACAAAATCAGCTCAGCTTCATTTTCTCTGATGTTCAGCATTCCAGTCTGTACACAGGCAGGAAGTCAAGGACCATTGAAGTGGAAATCCACCTGTAAATACTCTGACTTTGCATCGTGTCATTGTTATGTAATTCATGATGGGGTACTTTATGATGATGTGTTATAATAACATATTAGGCATAGCTGAAGTCAGCACTGTTTTCTTCATTACATTACATTACACTTCCTGTAATGACCTGATCATTTCTAGAGAAGGGTGTGTCTCAATTTAGCTAGACAAGTAGTTCATACCTCTAAGGTATGAACTGTGAATCATGACACTTGTGGCTGTAGTGCAGTGTGAGTTTGTCTGTTGCTTATGTCATTGGTTCAGTAACTCTACACTTCAAAATCCATTCCTTCCTTTGAATGTTGAATGCTGCATTTATTTACTCATGTATCAAATACACTTGGCTATAAAGGGTTAATGTGGCATCATACCTACACGAGAACAGGAACAAGGAAAATATACCATCAAGCAGCAAAACAAAGACTAACACGTGGTTTGGAAATGTTATTGCCTCCTCAGAACCACTGAACTGAACAATGATCACTCACTTTGAGCTCCAGCACCAGATCCATCCTCTTCTTGCCAAGAGGATTGATGTCATTCAGGATAAGAGCGATGATTATGTCAATACCATTGCATTCATGGGTGGCAATGCAGTTCTGAGGAACAAATGAAGTGAAAGTAAACGAAAGAATAAACACAGACAGAAGAGTTACCAGGTTCAACCAGTAGAAACCTGATTGACAGGACTTTTATGTAAACAGGCAAACACTTTGATATAAGAACATACTACAACATACTGCTGTAGGTTTGCTGCCATCCTCTATAAACACAATAGTTCAGTATTTTCAGTTATGATCAGATCACAAACAAAGTAAAGAACCTATTAATCTACAGATCAAACTCAAACTGTCACTGGCATCAACCCAAGTGGCATTTAATACACTTGAGCCATGACACAGATGCTAGCACCAATCAGCGGTGTTCTGTCACGCATTTCTCTTCAAATCCTGAAATGTTGCACGGCAACTCTTAAGACGACTGAATCTCCATCCAAGACAGTATTCAATTTTTAAATAAAGTGGAGGCAAGCAAATGTGCTGTATCTATTTATCAAGTGTAGTTTTTTTTTCAGCAGCTAATGATTCACAAAGGCTTTATGACCTGTCATTCAATTCTCAAACTTGTCTCTGTAGATGTTGATAACATTTGATTTGTTACACTGACTCACAACATCCTTCTGAGATAGGATTCAAGATTTTTAATATCATCTGTCAAATTGAATTAATTTAAATATCTAATAAAGAGAGGTTTTCCCTCTGTGGTTCCCCACATCAGCGAAATTCCCTTCGGCTGACCAACTCCGGAAAAGTATGTAAGGAGGAGGTAAGTCATAATTATGGATTTAATGAGCATTGGCTCTGTGCTCACAAATAACAGTTTATTTTGTCACACCCCAAAAGTCAACGATGGCTTGCGGCAGCCAAATGGTTTGCAGCATGTATCTCGACACAGTTTAAAAAAAGGTAATTAATACCAAACAAACAAGACACGAGACGAGACGAGAACTGCTCTGGCACTCATCCCTCCCCTTTCTGTCTCAGCAGGCATGAACACAGAGCCTTGTTTAGTCTGGCTGTCCTCCCTGTAGCACTGTTTGAGGGAACTGAAATCAGTTCAAACAGCCACTGCATTTAGCCAGTTGCCTGTTTAGTCACAGTAGTTTCACACTTGCCATGAAATGACCCAGCAGCGGCTTGAACAGAAGATCCTATCATCATATGCAGCATTCCTAATCTGCACCAAAGAGCGAGCGAGAGGTGCTGCCGAGGACGGACGAGAAGCTGAACAGCCTTGGCGCGGCAGCTGATTGCCGGGCAAGAAAGAGAAACGCTCAAGACTAATTACAGTACTACCCACTCAAACCACCTGTATGATTACTAAAATGAAAAGGTCACTCTGACGTCAACGGAGGATAATTTACTTGAGACTTTGAAGAGAACCGCAAGTGAAAAAAAGGTTTGATACGGTTCGGTAAATGACAACACAGGCAGGGTGCAGACTAAACACGGTGTTAAAAGCACATGTAAGGTGTGTGCATGTATCACCTGGTTCTCGTGGCAGGGGCCTTGGCAGTACTCGGTCAGGCTCTCCACGGTCTGGTTGATGAGCCCCACGTTCTTCTCGTTGATGTAGAGTCCCAGCAGCCCCAGCCCTCCCGTGGTGCTGCCGCAGATGCAGTCCAGGAACTGAAGCGTCTCACACACCAGATTATAGTTGTTCTTGTTGTTCTGGTTGCGCAGAAAGTTCTGGAGATGGATGGAGATAAAATACACACTAACTAGGCATGTTGTTCTTTCTCGGGACTCAGGACAGGTTGGGGCAGTGTGATATATATTTGCCATAAGAAGAATGTCTCACTCCTAAACTACAAAAAAGAAAGACCAGTCAGACGTGCAGCAGCAGCAGCAAGCTGATTCGTCATCGTCTCGGGGTCTGAGGGGAGAGCTGGGGCAAGAAACACCTTTAAGATTCTACATAAGACAAAAACAATTCCTTTGCACCATCTTTATATTAAGGGAGAAATAAATATATCAAGTTAAAAGCCGTGAAGCTTATTTGACCTTTGTTTCCCTTTTAAGCATGTATGGCTATACAGCATCCAGGGAATTATTTCATGTCTTTAGAGGGTATAGTAACATCTCACTGAATTGATTATCTGTGCTGCATGGCTAGCAGTAAATCAATACTTTGCACCCACGCTGGGTAGAGCGATTTAGCACACAGCCAACCATCATTTAACGCAGACCTGCCCCGGTCTGGGGTGCACACAGAATCAGTGCAAGAAGGAAGTCTTCTGTCTGGGCTGCTGGAGCCAGCCATTACTAAACACCAACACACTCCTCATAGTGAAACCAGACCAAGACACACCAGATATGGAAACAGCTGCATCAGGAAGTTCTGCAAATGGTGCCTATTTTCTACACAGTTTCGTTTCTGTATAAGTGAGTGCGGTGATAGAAATTCAGAACACAGGTCAGGAAATGTCATGGGCCGGGGCGGGCGGCGGGCAAAGGCAAAGTGTCAACGAGCTGTCGCGATGGCTGACCTGCAGGTCTCTGTTGTGGTTCTCGCAGAGCAGCTGCATGAGGCGCAGGATCGGCTGCATGATGGTGATGACGACGCTCATCTCGCCTTCCTCCTGGCCCTTATCAGTGGTCGGGACGGGAGCGCCGTCAGCGGCCGCCTGGTGCTCCTCGGCCTCGGCCTCGCGGCGGTAGGTGGTGAAGGCCTTCTTGGTGACGGCCGAGGCCTCCACCAGTTGCTCCTTCACCTCCTCGGTCAACACTGCCACCACCGGCACATCTTTGACTAACCACAGGGACGGGAGTGTGAGTCAAACACAGACCATTGGAGATAAGACAAGGATGTTCATTTCACCAGTCACATATTCATCTACTAAATCCTATCATTGTTTACATGCGCAGATGTCTTATTATCATATCTGGATTTAAGAAAAATAAGACTTTCTGACTTAATACAGTATTGGATGATATGAGTCAATGCCTACAGAAAATGTACAGGAATAAATAAATGAATGAATGAATGAATGAATGATGTGGCAGATTGGGTCCTAATACATGACATTTAGAGACTGGCATTGAAAGTAAGACAGACTAAATGTCACGCACACAGATGACAGAGGTTTATTTTTGCAGCCCGATGGTCTCACGTGTGTTTCTCTTCCTGTCAGCGACCTAAACCCCTGACCCTTCACCTTTCTTGCGTGCTGGTGTGTCTTTGTCTGGCAGCTCCTCGTCCTTCTTCTTGCTGCCCAGGTCGCTCGTGTTGACGGTCACGGTGGCTTTAATCTCCTGCTGAGCCAGCTTCATGCGCTCGTAAAACACTTTGAAGAACTTTTCTGACTTGTTGTCCCCTGTTAATCGATGGTAGAATGACCGCTGGAGAAAAATGGGAAAGAAGAGGGCAAAGCGTGTATCATGTGCTTCACTTTCAGCCATGTTCAAGTGTGTCTTACACTTCTGTGTTTTAAAGAATGCTTACTGGTTGGCTGCTCCAGATGGAGGAGTTCATGCATCACTTTCTGCTGCCTTGTTGATCATTTTTATGCACTAATGTTATGTTGAAATGCTGATTTAAGGTGGTTGACATTCAAAACCAACATGTTACCAGCAAAGTCCTCAAAATCCTGATTGCAGCGGAAGTTCTTCAAGGTCAAAGGACACGCTTTATTTAGTAACTTCTCACTGCCAACCCTCGTCACTGTCATCACTGTCTTATTGTCTCTCTTACAGCTTGCATGAAGCTGCGAACCAGAGGTTTTGTTCGAAGCAGTTACATAAGCCTCCTCGCACGGTTCCAGAAAAACACGCTGCAAGGCCTCACTGTGCTCACCTGATTTCACACCATCTGCTCTCTGCTCCCTGGGCAGAACACACTTCTGGCACCCCGAGGACTACGCTGGGCGTTAACACTTACAAACAGGCGAGCAACGGCAGAAACAAAGAAGAGACTTGGGATTTACATGCAGCCAAATCCAAAATGCATGCACCCACAGATATACAGCTACACGTCCAGCTGAGCACACACTACTTTACATACATCTCCTTTACAAGTCCGCACGTGCACACGCCAAACAAAGGCGTGCCGATACAAAACACTCACTCATGAGGGTCAATACACACAGCTGCAGAGACGTGTTCATAGAATTGGCGTCCCTCGTGTTGCAATAAAATCTACGTCTGTGTGATTGCGCTTGACCACAAATTTCAACCTTTATGAGCCTTTAAAGTGTGCAACAGTACAAGTGTGGTTCAGCATGACTAAGAGGTTTGTGAAATCAAGGTGAAGGAGGAAATGTTCCACCTATAGCCGATTTACACAAAGGGCCGTGCTGTTTGAAAGCCCTGTGTGCACGGAGCTGTTGTTCTTCTGCAACGGGCTCATATGTTCTGTCCCATTTTCCTCTCGACAATCCCTCCTTACATAAGACCTGTAATCAGCTGAGTGGTTACAGTGAGGGCACACAGCGCCTCAGCTCTAACACTGTTACATCAGCCCACAGAGGGCGAGCGGCGAGGGAGAGAGAGGGACAGAGGGAGAGAGGAAAACCCTGCCCTACTTTTCAGTGCCAGAACGGCACGAAGTGAGCGTGTAGTGTGGGGAGGGGGTCTGGGGGGGCTCTGGGAGGGGGTCAGGAGGGCTGGGGGGTCTGGGAGGGGCTGGGGGGTCTGGGAGGGGGGGCTGGGGGGTCTGGGAGGGGCTGGGAGGGTACCGATGCAAGCAGGAGTTATCACATGCATAGATTCTGGGGCACTTTTGAAAGCCTGTTACACAAGACTCTTTCCACGTTTAGCTCAACTCGTTTAAGTTTCTGAGAGAAGGAGGAAAAAAATGTGCAAACAGGGGAACATGTAAGTGCATGTCACTAAAGTGATGTTATCTGCATAGACGCTCTTTGAAAATCTAAAAGCTATTTAGTGAAGATCTCTACAGAGTCACCAGACTCGGATCCTAAACGATGCAGAACACTTGGTGCATTAAGCCAACAGCGGTTGTTTTCCTTCTCTCTTTTTATGCAACCCCTTCTTCTTGCTTGTTTTTCAAGCTTCTAACATCACGTTGTTGACAAGATAGGGCCATTCATTGATAGTGATCTGATTAAGAGTCTGCAGAGGACTTATGCAAGCAGGCCGACTTCTCCAGACAGAGACAACAGCTCCGGGATAGCAGCTTTACAAGATTACCATACTAAATAGATCTCATGACCATGTCCATAAAAACTCAATTATGTAAAAAACTGTGTCAACGCTTGCCTCTCACATATGGTGAGGGCAAAAGGAGCGTGCAGAAACTGTTGCCCTTTGCCCAGCCGGCGCAGTCAGTCAAACCAGGTGTCAAATCTCAGTATTTCTTGGTACCAATCAGAACAATATAAAAAAAACTGTTAAATAATACAAGCTGGCATGGAAATCTTGCTCGGATAGGTACTCTGCTTTATTTATTCTTTGACCACATGGTTTTGCACAGGCATAAAAAACTGTTTGTCAGACTCAGACTGCATGTTATTTGCTTGGTTTCTTGTGCTTAGAAAACATTTAACATCTTAGAGGTAATGAAGAAAAGTTTAGAATCAGTGCCAAATTGCAGGTGTTGTATCAGGAGCCGTACAAAACTATTTAAATGACAAGAAATACATTTAATAAGTCAGATTTTGGCCTATTCATGAAACATAAGAACATAGTTTATAGATAATTTACTCATTATATTTTAATTCAGGGCCTGAACTGAGTAAATCATCAACACTTGGCCAGTGGTCAGCTTGTAAGAGATAACAGGTCCAGTGACATTTTTAAAGCTGCACTACAGCAGCCTGTAGCTGTATTGTTGAGTTTGCTTAAAATAGGCTTCCACTTCTGCAGAGCTGACAAAAGATCACATGACGTGATAAGACAGAATTCAATGATGTGCCAACTTACATAAAGGAAACAGGTTCAGATAACAACTTTTCTGAGCAATGTGTGGCAAATGCAAACCCCCGTATGCCCGTATGCCCCAACTGACTGCTGAGTCATTCTTAGAAGAAAGTGGTCAGTCAGCCAGTCAGCCTCATCTTTTCCCCCTGAGGCGGCTTAGCCCTCTACGTGTCCCACTGCAGGGCCATTAAGCCTCCTGGGAGCCCCGCTGATCCTGCTGCTGTCAGTCATGTTCGGCGCAGCAGGTTCAGGTCGACTAATAATTCACCCTCCTACTCTACGGATTCAACATGGTGGCACAGCGGGGCCCCCGCTCTGATTATCCCGCGCTTCCACTTTTCTCTCTGCTCCCTGTCAGCTGCCACCCCGGCTCCTGGCATCAACACGGGCCGGTTATGTAAGACCTGTTTATACCACCAGCTCTCCCTTTCTTTTTATCTGTCTCCCGCCTTTGCAGCCTGACACCTTGGTGAGTGACAAAGCAATCTCTGTTGTTATTGGAGGGCTTCAGCGGTGCTCTTTGCCACGCCCAGCTGGTAACCACGGAGATCTGCTCTTTGAAGCCACGACAAGACCGCCAGATAAGAGGAAGACACGAGAGCGTGGTTCTGTGCAGGCAACAAGCCAAGCAAAGCCTAAAATGTACCGAGTGACTTCGACAACAACAACAACAACAAAAATGCACAGACGCTGATCTGACCAAAAATCTTCACGGGCCAGGACGGAAATAACTGAACTTTTGCAAACTATAAACTGGGTTTTAAAAGGAGAATCCCCTGCCCACTCTGTAGTTGGAAGAGAGCTGGCATATTGATGACGCCGATGCCTGGAAACACAGTTTGCAGAGGCTTTTTAAAGCTTTCCAAGAGGTAGCTGTAACATGAACTGGAACAGAGTAAATCATGTTTGGATGGGGGCTGAGGGAAGTGGCGTGCCACGACAAGCCTATTGAGTAAGAGCGGTGGCACCTGTTTGCTCTTGTGACAGTTAAGGATCTGAGGTCACGAAGGCGGCGTTGAGTGGATGGTGGGCTGGGAGGAGCAGAGCCTCGACACAGCTTCTCTTACATAACACACACAAACACACACACACACTCTCTCTCTCTCTCTCTCTCTATGGGCTGTTTTTGGAATCAGCTTTCATGCCGATGAGTATGAAAGAGAGTAGTTTTATGCTGTGATACAGTACGTGTGCTACATGCCTGCTTACGTTACACCAGAAGTCATCGCTGAACAACAACCTGAGCAGTGTGAGCATACGTGTCAGACAACATGTCATCTTGTCCATGACGATCTACGTGGGGTTATTTATGGAAAGTTATGTAGGTCAGTAACTAATTTTGATGTGTGTGCGCCATTGTATAGGTAGTGTCATTCATAGCCAGATTTCTTATAAAAAAAAAAAAAAACTTGCTATCTTCTGTTAAAACACTGTCATCAAACAACTGGCTCTATTGATAGCTGTACCATTTTCATCTGTCCTGCATTTGACTTGTGACATATCCAACTAATCACCAAAAGGCTTATTAAGGAATTACAAAAAAAGCGTTATGACACACAACAACAAACTTATCACATATCTGCGGGGCTAGACAGGCCCTTGTGACTCAATGATTATCATGCTCGGGGAGATTTTCAGTTTTTGAAACTCACATCAGCTCTACTCAGCTCAGGTATTACTGTGTTTTGGATACTTAGTGAAAGGGATTTCACGTGGAAATGCACAAACAAGTGCAACCTGTTGTTGCTTTGAACAACATGTTTGTGAAGGATGCAGGCAGACACCCAAACTAATCAATTCATAGAATTTAATAAAAGGATGAATAGGAGAGGGTCGAATCCTCCTTCATATCCTTTGCCGGATGTTCCACCGCCTGACGTCTACTGCTTATTTTGGCCAGTGCAAAAGCATCTCTGGTGTCCTGTTGGGTGTGTTACTCTTTAGAATTGTGCAGGGAAAAGCCAGAAAAGGATGGTAAAATGGTGTCCTGACCCATTTCTTTTTGTATTCAGTAACGCACTCACCCTGTCCCTCAGGGCTGCTATACCAAGTCTGGCTAGCAAGGAGCTCTGGGCCCTGGATGCATTCATTCTGAAGTCAACCAACACCTCTCACCATCTCTCTCTCTCATACTTGCTTTTTTCCAAGAAATTTTGTTGGCTTGGCTACGACCCTGGGTTACCTCAAAAACAAACAAACAGACTGCTTGGAGAAATCTGTGGGCATGTTTTTGTCCTGCTTTTCATTTAGACAACAAGAAGCCTTCTGTCCCAAAAAGGGGGCAGGCAACCCATCGTTACGTAAGACAGGGAAATGTGGTGCATCTGCTGATATGTTGTAAATTCATTCTGGACCATGCATGATCTCTCAACAAAGCTCACTTGTCCCCGTACCATGCCGAAGAAGGAGAAAAAACACCTAAGTTAAATTCTGAGACAAGAAACTTCTTTATAATTGCATCTCCTTGTTAAAGCCAATAAACGTCTCCACCTTCTCTGCAGGAGTTCACTTTGAGGAAGCTGCCCTGTTACAGAGGTAGAAATTCAGATATTCATTACAGATTGTTTGTAATCTATGCAAACAACTTAATTCCTTAGACAGTGCACATTTGTGAAGAACTGCTCTCTAACCTATTCTAATGTGTTGAACATTTACATTCAAACTAGTGACTCAAACAAGACAAAGAACTTTGCAAATATTTACAATGGCCTAAGGTGCTCAAAACAAGCACGCCCATTTCCAAATGCACGCCAGAGGCCACTGAGGACACAGAGCACCTCCATCATGCCCTGACCTTAAAAAAGGTCAATCAGCATGAGAAATGACAGCGAAGTCAATAAGTCAGATGAGCTGATGTGTCCTAAGGGAGGCTGCAGGGAGCGGCTTCTCCTCAGGTAGCACCAGAGAGCAACAGGAATCTACTGGATCTATCCTGAGGCCTCTCGAGGGGTTGTGCCTTTTATTGCCCTCTTTCCACCAGCAAAGCATGACCTAGTTAAGAGTCCGGTCGGGTGGAATGTTAGGAGGCCCAGGGCTCTGGGAGTCATTCACCCAGACAGAGAGGCAGGCGGGCTTATGTAACTCATGTGAGTGCCTTTGTGTACGCTGTGGGGAGTCAGGCTTTATCAGGTAACAAGTAGGGGTGGAGGAAAAAAAAAAATTGACTCACATAAGAATCACAATTCTAATCCTCTATGATTCTGAATCAAACATTGTTTTTTCTACATTGGTAATAAAGTTAAGGTGACCATTTCATTTCAAAAGGACCTTCACCTTTACAGCTTTTTGGACAGGTAACAATGGCTTTACTGGTGCAAAACATTGCAGCAGAAAGGCTGTTCTCCACTACTGCAGACAACCTGTGACGCACACAAACCTCTGTTTTTGCATTTGACCTGTGATTTTGGTGAGTAAGTTTCAAGTTCACTACGACAGTAAAATGCTTCCAAATGAATGCAATTAACTTTTTTTAAAAAGCTGCACAATCTGCATACTTTTTTAGTATTTTCCTGTTCAGTCATATGGTAACCTTCATCATCACCAGTTAGTTTAACTGCCAGTTATGATTCATATAGTTTCAGTGGAGCAATAGACCCAATTTATTACATCAAGAATCAGGTTCTGAATTGAGAACAATTATGAATCAAATCGTGACATCAAAAATCGTAATCAAATCGATCGCAGGATTCCCAAAGAAAGAACACGCTGCAAATACTGTAGGAGCCTATTATGCAACAGGCCTGTTTATGCAAGACAGCACACAAGAACACACATACACAAACCGCAAACCAAACCAGAATACATTGATAGACGGCTTACAAGCAGTGAGGTTCACATACTTGGTCACAAATACACATGTATACACATATTCTAGTCTATGCCATTGCCATGCTTGCACACACACACACACACACACACACACACACACACCGTTGCAAAGCTGAAATAATGCAGTTGCAAACACAGCAGCTTTCACCCTCTCAACCTGCTTGCTGTGAGGTTCACAAAGAGTTAGCGTTGCCCTAGCAACCCCTGGCTGGCTGTGGGGAGGCGATGACGTGTTTGGCTGCACAGCTTTGACCTCTCCCAGCAGACTACTGTTCCTCTTCCTTTCTCACTTCCCTTTCTCCTCTCCTTCCATGGCCCAAACTTTCCCTCTCTCAAAATGTCAATAAATTCAAACATGTCAGGCTGCTTTCTGCACCCCGCTGTGGAGTGTAGCTTTTAATGTTCCCACAATGCTACTCTGACAACTGAGTATTTTTCCCTCTCCCCTTTGAAGTCATCCTCGGTCATTTAATTTTTTTCGATTAACAGCTCCAGAGCAATAACTTCAATTCTTCACAACACAGCTCTGAGCCCCTGTAATAACATCTCCTTGTTGAGATTCTGCTCATGCCTCTCTCAAGCGAATGCTTTTAGCAGTCCCATTTAATTGGAGGCTAGACGTGTGAGTGCTGGACCTCATTAACATTTCACACCCACTCTCTGCTGCACTGTTTGTGCCGTGCACTCTTCAACCCAGTAACCTCCACTTACCTGGATAACCGTGTTTCCACCCTCCAAAAGTGCGATGGCCAACAGTATGCTCTCCTGGAAGATCCGGTCACTGGTAGCGTTCATGATGAGGTCGATGACCAGATCTGAAGCCCCTTCTTTGTCCAGGTGGCACTGGACTTCCGCCAAACTCAGCTCCCCTCGACCTCCGACCCCGGAGCTGACAACTACGATCACAGAGGTGAAAATCATCATCTATGACATTCAACAAACTGGCCCTTGGACCAGTGGTGGCTGTCAGAAACATTTTGTGCAGACTTGACATGAAATACATGCATTATGTTTGAATCATTTGTGGTCCATTTCAATACTTTCAACACCGTACATTTAATATGCTACCGCATCAAACTACGGACCACTAGCAAAAAGTTATTGGTTCCATGGTATTTAGCACATCATGAGTGTTGCGGGAATACAGTTCTGTCATTAATGCTAATGCTGTTGGCTAAAGATAACGATTTCAGTGGACAACTTTGCAGTTACATGCAGAGGTGAGATGGAAAAACAACCATGGAAAAAAAAATCAAATGAAATTCAAATTAATTTGATATTAAATGCCACAAATCCAGTCCACATCAGTGGAAGCAAGGTTAAAGCGTTTCACTGAGGCTTATCTGTGTGCCTTTTTTCTGTTTGGCCCTCAGGCAAACCCTGACTTCCACAATCAGCACTCAGTCATCAAAACTTTGAGCATTCCTGCATCAATACCAAAGTATTCAGATTTCAGACAACTTACACAATAGAAGATGAGTCACAATATATATTTTTTAAAATATATACATAATATATTATCATTTTTAAATGCATATTTGATGCAATTTAAGATTCTCACTGTTTGCAGGCTTTATGCAGTCAGATGGATGCCTTTATCCAGAAACTATGCCAGTTTCACATTTACTATGTTACTATATGAAGGAAGCGTTGACATTGCTTAGCTAGGATCCTGAAGATTAATGCAAGTGGGTTTCTCTGATCACTGATAGCACTGGTTTTAGTGCTTCAGATTGTAAAGACAAGAGCAGTGTCTTCAATCCATAGAGGTACTTTAACTCCTCCTGTTGCTGCTGCTGGCTGCCACAGCCAGCCAGGGAGGCAGTGGTGAGATAACAGCACCCATCAGAGCCATCTCTGGCTGGGCGAGCCACTGAATCAACAACACATCCCATTCTAGACGGAGCTCGACTCTCTGGTCGCCTGGCAACAACACGGCCCGCAGTATGCTCAGTAGCGGAGCCGAGGTCCAAGGGCTTGAAGGAGTACAAGGCCATGGCTGTGAATAAGATCTCATTTTTTTCCCCCTTGGCTCTAAAGCGCTAGAGATAAACGATGAGTCATAGCTGTGATGAGAGACACGGAGCGACTCACTGGAATGAATAAATGTCAGTTACGAACAATCTATTAAATTTGTGAATGTCAGCCTCGATCGAGCAAAGATTGAGAGGTGGCTGGATGGAGAGACCGCATTAGTTTGTGACAACAACTGCTCTGTACATATGCATGACCTTCTGTTAATGTGTTATTGTGAACCCAATGCACACAGTGTATACTGCTGCAGACAGAGTACGGTCCATGTGGGCAATGTCTGTCTTTCATTTAGTGCTACAGTGAAATTTATCTATAAAATTTATCTGAACGGCATGACTAAAGCTGAAGGGTTTTTATGTTTTCCTTTAAATATAACGAATCTTTTCTTGACTCTGACATTGCAACTGGCAGCTATAAACTACAACATTTTACTATTAGTTTGACTCAGATGTTTGTGTTGTGTGTTCAGCATTTTGTGGAAGTGAACTGGACTTCCCAGAATACATCATTTCAAAATGACCTCATCTTATCTTTATGAGCCACATACAAACACAGTCACCGGATTGTTACACACCTGTGGGTGATTTTCCTTGCCCTCCAGGACTGAGTGGACCATTGCTGAAGGTTGTGAGGCTATCTCTCCTCTGGCCAGGTTTGACGTTTCCATAGTATCGATTGACCAAGATCTGCCGCAGAGCTTCGCCCTAAAACGGATGTCAGAAGATGGAGCTGAGTTAATGTTACCATGTTAGAGAAAGGGAGCTGGGACCCAACGTCAGTATTACTTTGCTAATGTGGCATAACAAGACTAGAAAATTATGCAAGGATACATTTACTCACACTAAGAGTTTTACTGGCACATCAAAAAGCCCACAATGTAAGGCTGTGAAAAGTTACAATGCTCCGTGTACACACAAATAAAAGATGAATTTTGTCATTCCCGATCATCTCCTATCCTCTTAAGATTACATTTGTTGCACCTGAGAACCTTTGTTTTTCATCCCATCATGGTCCTTTTACAGCGACTCAAAGTAGTTAAATAACACACTTAAAGTAACGGCCGTAACCTTGAAAACTAGAGCTAACAGCATCTTCTTATTTGACCTATGACCTCTGGCCCCTGACCTGACCCCCAGTTATGTTCAAAGACAGATCTGTGCCCTCTATAGTGTCAACACATGTTGACATTCAGTGTTTGCTCACATTGGTGTGGTGTAAATACTTCGTCACAGGCTGTCAAAGAGGAAATCGACACCCAAAGTTAAGGTCCATCCATTGATTTGCCGCACATGTTAAATACTGTATAAGTGACAGGGGAGTGGGTGAGTGCCATGCTGTGGAAGCGGTTTGACTGAGGGCATCACATCAGTCAGTCAGTGGTCAACCATCAATAGGGTGGAGGCCTGGACCAGACCACAGCAAACCAAACTGAGTACCTACCCTACGTTGATCCTCCAGTTGCTTCTGTGGCTGGTTGGGATCAAGCTCCTTAAAGGTGAGGTGAGTTAGCAGAAAGCAAAAAAATCAAAAAAATAAAAAGGTCGGAAAGGAAATTTGGAAAAGAAATTAGAAAAATAGGGTGTTAATACAGTGCAAATTAGCTATTTTACTAGCATGCAGGAAACTGAGTGCAAATTAGATCATGCAGTTAAGAGGGAAGTGGTTGAGGGAAGATGTGAGGTTGGGTCAAAGTCATGCAAGGCTTTGTGCAAGGAAGAACCGATATTCACTCTAAATCATAGACCTACACAGAGGTAATGATACAGAAAATGCTCATTTCATAGGTTATTTCAAACCTCAAATATTTTCTGTCAGCACCCTCTAAAACTCAGATGCCCAGTCTTGACAGTCCCACTGTGGGAAATTTATAATATTGTAGTCTTTGGCATGTGGTGACTCCCTCATTACTTTACCGTCACAGTGGCAAAATAGCCCAAATTATTTACATAAGAGAATGACAAACTGCCAAGCCGGAGGGGGAGAAACACAAGCCATGAAAATGAAGGGGAGAAAAAAAAAAAAAAAAAAAAAAAAAAGCTCTGTCCAGGTTATATAATGGAGCTGTGCGCTACTGACACACACTGTAAGCACCAATCTGGTATGGAAAAACACCTCACCCATGACTGCAACCCCACTGAAAAAAAAAGGTCAGGAAATTGGACTTTGCTCAAAAAACCAAGAGGTGGAAGGAAAAATGAACAAAAGGCGGGAGGGTAGGAAGAATGGTTGAGTGGACAAGCGTGAAGTGCCAATACAGCATGTAGCATAATTCAAGTTCCACAGAAGGAGCAATATGTATGATGGAGTCCTCGAAAAAAAAAAAATGCAGCATGGGAATGGATTGCGACTCTTATCTGTGCAGATAAAGAGCTGTTTCAGACTCAACACAAGCATGATGGGACAGAGTTTAGTACATAAATATGACTGATGATCTTTGATCAGCAGTGACCCATATTAGCAGACCAATATGGGTCTTAAACACACCTCAGCAGGGACTTCAGGCTCGGGCGGAGGTGCCAGCTGATTGGAAATAAAAGGATGATGTTAGTCAGAGTTTGAAGATGTCGAATTAGTTATGTAGCTTCTGCGTCCAAAGAGTAGCAGCGTCCCTAAAAACTCTGCCTAACAAGCTTCTCGCCCCTACAGGCTGCCGTCTAATGATGCATCTATCTGTATCTGGCTTTCTACAGCTCACTAAGATTGCCAGTCACATGCACAACTGCACATCATAAATGTGCGTGACTTAAAGAGCTAGGGGGCAGAGAGCAGGACAAAAACCATGCTGCTCTCTGAGATCCTGGCAATGGTGGATTGCTTGCAGTATTATGGGAAATGATTTCATTTCAATGCATTTGGCGTTGTATGTTTCATGGAGCTAGTCTAATGGGACAGCATGGATGATGAGCAGCATTAACTTATTCTGCACCATGGAGTGTTTAGTATTCTGTGGTTCACTGCCTGTTCCCTCCATGACACGAAAGAAAGGAGCTGACTGAAGACAGACTATGCACTCTCATCTGAGTACCAATGCGAACGTTCATCTGAGTCTGCATACTGATGGCTATAAAGGCCACATGAGAATTATCAAAGTGATACGAGAGTGTTAGAAATAAAGTTCTTTGCTTTATCACCAAACGTCACTCCACCCCCACCCCACTGCCACACATTTAATTAACAACTAATCTTTCAACAGTAAATCAGTAAATGCTGGCTTGTAGAAATGCTTCAGTAAAAACTATTTTCTGTCATTTCCAACCGAAAAGGAACCAAGAAACAGGTTCCACAATTCAGCAAAAAAAGAGAAAAAAGGATAAATAAATACAATAATAATAATGATGATAAATACTGCTGATTAGCAACCAAATAATGAAACATAAACTCAATGACTTAATTGTTTCCTGGCACAATAATACTGTGGCTAATCCATAAAATTGTATGTAAAAATCAAATATAATGAAACAAACAAAATCAACTTTAATGAAAACCTACAGAGCAAGGCATTCAAATTCTAGCCACTGAAGCAAGTAACTAACTCATTCAGCTGAGAACCCAATAAAAAAAAAAAAAAAAAAAAAAAAACCCACCTATATGCCAGACACACACACAAAACCTTGGTGCAGAAAAGGCAGCAAATATGAGACACCAAATGAAAACATGAAACCTAACATGGGCATACAGTACGTCTCCCTTTGTAACTCAGTCATGCTGCTTTATGCTGATTAATTGTGCAACTGGACAGGAATTTCCCTATATCAAGCCCCCTTTGCGTCAACACATTGATTTCCACTGAAAAATGGTGATGCATCACTCATGCTACTGAAGCACTATTCAACATCCATCACTAACGTCTTCTAATGCAGCTCAAAATGGAACCGCTGTTTTGGGCGATGGAACATGGAAATCGTCATACGCGTTACCTGACCGCATTTGCTATGTTAACAACTGTGAACACGCCTGTGAACTTTTTTTTTGCCAAAAAAAAAAAAAAAAAAAAAAAAGATGCATTAGCCGGATGGCTTGAACCCATTATTGTAAGCATCAGTTCCACTTGTGCTTCCCAGAATGTGTGATAAAATCTGCATTGAGGCGACGCCAGACGCATAAACAGATTGACACTCTGGGTTTTTGTGGAAACAGAGGCAGTTAGGATGGTATGATCGCTCTGACCAGAAAAATCTGTATATTCCTCCGAGGATGTTGCACCATCCTTGAGAGGCTGCCGGTAGTCAAACAATCCCTCTGTTTACAGTAACATAAATAAACTTAACCCATGTCCCAGAAGGGCCAGACACAGCGAGCTGTCCTTCACCTCATCTCACTGGGATGTCATAAAAGAATACTGTCTGTTCATAATAAAAGAATACAAGTCCTCAAAAAAGGTCAGAAGGATAGTTTTATACAGCACTTTGCTGATAACATACAACGGGGCTGTAACTGAGGCAATTAACAGGTGTCATGTTGGCTAAAGTGCAAACTCACCAGCCAAAGTAAATACCCAACTTTCCCATGTCCTCCCCCTCGTCTGCCCTACACTGCCTAGATCGAGGTGCACCACTGCTACTGTCTCCTGGAAGACATCTCTGCTGCACTTTTATTGCCAATTACCACTGAAGGTCACACATCAGTGGAGAGTTTAAAATTCCAGGAAAACGGAGAAAAAAGAAAATTGTTGGCTCTTATGTAACTGCTTCCTGAGAGCTGGCTGGAGCCCAAGAATCGTGCAGCATCAAGTTAAGGAAACTGGGACAGGGTTTGCACGCTGCTGAGGAACGTCTGTAGCGCCCCCTGCTGACCAAGGGGAGGGGGAAAAAAAAAAAAAGAAAAAAAAAACAGCAGCCCTGAATCTCCTGACTTCACCCACAGTAGCAGGCAGGAGGATAAACGAGGACAAGCAGAGTCCATCTGAGGCTGTTTGGCAGAGTGGGCGCAGGGAGTGGCAGCTGCGTAAGTCGCATACTGGCAAAGTTAGAGAGGGGCAGACAGAGGAGGAGAGAAAACAAAAAAGCATGGCTGGGAAAGTGAAACGGACAAAACAGTGATGTTTGTGACAGGATCGGCAGGGATGTGGTCAGGAAAAAAAAGCATGAGGAAAAAAGAGGAAGCAGTAATCTAGAAATTTCTAGCTAAACAAACAGTAATTGGTCTGGATAATGAGGAGCTTGTGGGGGGCTGGCATAAACACAAATAGATAGGATGGCTTGAGAAAGACATTCACACACTCACAACACACACACACAGGCTAGCATAGAAATAGTCCCTTATATAACCCCAACTACCTGTATGGGTTACCAGCAAACCATCTTACATCACCCGAAGAAGATATCATCTCCATCTGACCCCTTCAACCTTCCGCGGCCTCACAAACAAAAGAGGATCGCATGCACGTGAAGGAAGCACAGACACATGCAGTGAATGATATGATCAGGCCTGACAATGAGGGCGGCAGGCCGCTCGTGTCTTGTTTTCCCCTGGCTCGCATTTTATCACCTTTCTATATCGGGAATAGAGAGATAACCCCTGCTAATGGGTGAACCGTCACTCTGCTTTATCCTGCTCCCTCATCAGTCTCCCTGGATGGATACACACACACACACACAAAATCCAGCCCACAGACTGGGCATGCAACAACTAGAAGTATGATGGGCTCTGTCAAACAGTAGTGAAAGTGACAGCTGCACTGATACTCGGAGACCTTTGGGTGGGAGTTGGGGTGTGTTATGGCAGGTCAGAGAGCAGCAGCAGGCTAAACGCTGGGGTTACATAACAGCTATCATGGCAGTTTATCTTGCTGCTGCTGAAAGGAAGTTGGGGTTTTGGCCTGCCCGTCTTCCATCTGAATAACGTCTACACACACACACACACACACACACACACACGTACGCGCTGCCAGCACAACAGTCAGGGCACTGTACACTGTTGTTAATACGAGTGTGTGCATGAATGAGTGACATCCAGCATGTGCTGCGGGGTTGAGGGAGTTTGTGTACATTCCTAAGATGCGTATGGGAGGAGCTGACGGAACAAAGCGCTGGTCTCCGAGAACAGCCCGGTTTTTGTGGAAGCAGGGGGATTTCCATTGCCACACTGCCAAATGGCATGTGTAAGAGAGAGAAGGAGCACAAATAAGACTGGGAGACATAACAGAGAAACTGACTGCATGTTGCTTCCTGGCAACTCTGGAAAGACCCTTTCTGACAATTTCTCCATTTGACCAACGAACGTCATTATTCACTTCCCTCGCACTCACCACGCTCTTGATTAAGTGGGTTTTCAACAGAGTCAGCCCTTTTATTGTTGTTTTCCTGCTGGCACAGACTGCCCTGCTCTGAAAATGTGCACTCACAGTTTGGACAGATGCACCGATTTCAAGAGAGGCCACTGAGTAGGCTGCACACGTTCACACGTGTCGTGCCAAGGAAAGCCAGGAAAACAGTCCCGAACTCATTCCATTCAGTCCATTATTTTTCTCGGGAAATTTCAACCGCATTACATCCTCATCAGTGGATGAAGTTTGCTCCGTTGTCATGGAGATATATCTGTTGATATGCAAGTTTAGCAGCGTCTATGATTTTATCCTTAGCACTTTCAGAACTTCTCATGTAAAAAGCTCCTGAAAAAAAACTTGAATACTATTTTTTTTACAATGTCAAGACTCAACTTTGACGCTCACTGTTTAAACAACCTGGATGAGATGTCCTAAAAGTGCCACAAATTAAATCATAACAGCTACTGAGCTTACATCTCAGCTTCATCCGCTGATGAAGACATTGTGATGTTACTGAAAGCGGACCTTGAATTAGGACGGTGTCATAAAAACCTTTTCTGATGCATTCCTGAATAAAGTTACTACGCAAATGCTTTAGAAAAATAAAACAAAAAAATAAATTAAAATATGAAAAACTAAAATAAGAAAAACATAAAACAAAAGCAATAAAAGCAAAGTTATAAAAAAAATGGCACATGGACATCATGAATCATGAAGACTTTGGGTAAATGTGAGCTGAGGTACGCTTCCTCTTCAGTCACACCCATAATGCCTGTGACTTCCACTCGCTATCACAAACAGAAAGGCGAAACCGGTTTTATCCACCTCCTTAAGGCCACAGGTCATGACCACACATATTTTTGCAATGCGCAGACATGACGCGCACACGGCCACACGCGGTTCAGCCCCCTGTGTTATCAACAATCCGTTAGATGGAGTATCCCCGGCTATATATACACTCACACCTGCTCTCGTAATGGTGGCAAAGGGCTTAGAAGACCACCATCCATCATAAGGGGGCTGTGCGGCGCGCAGAAAAATTTGTAACAGAACACACCTATTAAATATCATATTCACTTTTTAGAGACACTAAGTTGTTGTATGTGTTCACTTAGTAAGATTATACTATCGACAAGGCCGCTGGGGGGGCTTAACGACCGGGAAGGAGTTTACAATCTACAATTAAAAACTATTTCTGATTGTGTATTTTTAGACTCAGACTACTTGGATTTGGTATTCTGATTTTTTCTATTTAGAGACCATCACGCTGGAAAATAGTAATAACAGAAAATACGACTGAACAGTTACAGAAACAATTAAATCCAATAATAACAATCATATTAATCAGGATGATCAACTAAAAATGTAGAAGTTAGTCAATTATGAAAAATTAGATGAGTGACTAAGAAAGTACAAATCTCAAGTTTAAAGACAAAAAAAATCCAACTGGTTGTTACAGTGAGAGAGAGAGAAAAAAAAAAAATCACCCTCTGTCCCTCCACAGAAAATCCAGGGCCCAGAAGTCCCACACAGTTTGTGATGAGCAATCTTAGCTGCATGTAAGTGCTGTTATAGGCAAGCTGCAGCTCTGTGACAAACAGGCTTTCAGACAAAGCTCTTAAAATGGATCAACAATGTTACACATAAAATCAGATGGTTAAATGTACCAATGTATGCCCGAATCCTCCAGAATGTATTCACTAAATCCTTTTTCCTATTCAAACTAATTTCTCCCTTACAGAGTGAACTCCAGTATAGCAAGTAAGTACATGATCGTATACAGGCACAACAGGAAAGCATATGGCGTAATGTGAGCTAGACATGCTAGCAGTATGCTACATTTTGACATGGAGATCAGGAGCGGCACGAAGCAGGGAGGGATGGACAAAGCTGCCGACGGTGTCACAGATGGGAATGTGATGCTCGAGAGTCTACTTGAAGCACAAGCACGTCTACGTTGTTAGTGGGAGACAGATCGCATGTACACCACAGTAGTAAGTAAAATGATCAACCTCAGCCACATCCATTTCATCATCAAAGGCAATCAGCTGCAAGAGAAAAAGTATAGGGGGCAGAGAGTTAGCAGGGCTAGATTAGTGAGTTAAGGCTCGGTCACAAGTGTGCAAATGTAAAGCTCGTCACAAACACACAAACACACACACACACGTGCAGGATAGGATAGCGTGTTATAGCTCAAAACCAGAGTAAATTAGGTGAGTGTGTAGGTACAGTGATTAATAACTGTAAAACCACTCTCAATATGTCTGTGTATATGTGATGATGTCTGTTACAGCATATTTCTTAATGCCTCCTAACAAACACCAGCTGAGATGGACTGACTGACATCTTTTTTTTTTTCAATGGGGACTTTCTCTAGTCTGTAAAGCTGCAACACTAAAAGTTGTAGTATTCAGAGACTCCCATCTAGGCAATGATTTTTGAGGATGGCCTGTTCAAATATTTGCAGCCATTTTATTATTGTTCTTTTGTTGTATTTTATGTCTCTGTGAAGCATTTTGTTATGTAGTTAAGAGAAGTTTACAAATGATTATGATTATCATTATTCTAGTTTTATGTCATTTGCCTTTCTTTAATTGAGTATGCTGCTGTAACCCATGTTCCTTCAATGGCTTAAATGCACATGTTCTACCCTATTTTATGTCTATGAATGAAGTCTGACTTGCTTCGTTGAACAAAAGCACAGGTTTATGTGTCCGTCATCAATCATTCTGCATGCAGATGACAGTAATCTCTAAAACAGAGGAACAGAACCTGTGTGTCAGGTAGGAAATGAACACAGGTGGATAAAACTGCATTTTGTAGGTGTGTCTGCTGTTTCTGTAGAGCTACCTTGAGAGCTACCTTACCAAGAGTGCAAACACTGGGGACGATCTTGTTTTGAATGTTCGTTTCCTCCACACACTCATCTGTACATGAGGCCAACCAGCACTCACAAGTGCAATGTGCAATGGTCCCTCAATGGCCTCCCACCTGCCATCACTGCCAATTATGTTAGAAAAATCTGCAGTGATGAGTGTTTTATTTTGTGGCATTTACAAACAGAGCTTTGTGTTCTACGATGGCTAAAATGAAACCTACAGGTGGGTCTTCCCTTTAAAAGCTTCACTACAATGTCTTATCATTTTGTTCTGTCTCTGCTTACAGGTACATGCAGTATGTCGATGCAGTATCCTGTTGGGCTGCTCCTGTTTTCACACCGTCTTTAACTGAGCTCATAGACTTTGTTTGACATTTTAAACATATACATTCAATATTACCACAATACAATAAATACCTTTTAGCACAGATTGTGGCTTTTCATTCTGTTCGAATGGGTCTTTAGAGATTCATGTCTGTTGTATTTCAAGTGTGTCGCTGTTTTGTCTCTTATAGATTTAATAGACTTCTCTGGTTTGTGTGCTGAGGAGTGACTCATAAATGAAGGCTTATCTGTTCAAACAAAGGTAGCCTGTGGAGTTTATTGTAAACAGACAATAGCTACTGTGTTTTTCCATTCAGAGTTTGTCACCAAAACACATTGCGAGTACTCTTGAAGCCATTTTAAATGCATTTCCCTCTTCATTAAAAAGGTGCAAGGAAATGTTTTTAATCGGTTGAAACCTGCCCTGTCAACATCTGTGTTTGCTTAAGAAGTCTTCTTTACTGCCACCAAATTTAGATTGTGCCTGCATGAGATACGAATAGAACAGGGACGTGCTCATAAAAACATGCTCCATAATGATGCAGGTGTCAGAAACTCCACAGGGTACCTTTCAAGCAAACTCTCAGCTGTTGCATCAAAAGTGAAAATAATGCCCTCAGTTTCAAAATGCATGCATCAAAATCCAAACTCCAGCTGCAGGTTGTTTTGGTTTCAACCTGAGGAGGCGTACTGCTGCAGAAACGAGCGAACAGAGCTGAAGCAACCAATTAGAGATTAGTACAGGTCATTAGTGGACAATGAGGTCATTAGTAACCGATGAATATTGTGTAAAATGGTTGAGAGAGAGAGAGAGAGTTGACGCATGCATTTGTTGAGAGTGTTACTAATGTTGATATTAGTATCCTTGATTAGTATCCTTCATTCGGACTGTTGCTATTTGATAAGGTACTTTGGGAAGAAAGCAATGAGGGAATCTATTTTTATTGAGTATGTACCAGTGTTTACCAAACCTCAAACTAGACCTGGCACAGAGTGTTCATAAACTGTCCTGGCAGGATGACATACAATGACATATGCAGGGATCTTTTCCGTTCAGCGCACTATACAGCCTCCATTCTTTGAATGTTTTTTTTTTCCATCTTACATCTTTCAGTAAGTTTGCTGCAGCGGGACAGCGACACTGTAACCTGAGATGTCAGTAAAGTGTTTTACCTCATGTGTGGGTGAATGTTAGACACGACTACTAGTGGATGATGAGAAACAGGACCGCAAAAGGCACGTACCTTCTCCCCATAGCCCCGGTCTTTTGTCATCATTTCCCTCAGTGTCTGCAGCACTTTGATGCACAGACGCTCCTCATTCTCCTCCAGCAACTGCTTGGTGTGTTTGATCAGTCTGATCAGCAGAAAGAGAAAGAAAAAGTGAGGACATGCAAGTGGATTGATGAAAGTTGCAGTTTTCAACCACTGAACACACCTCAGCTCCTATGGAACATATTATTTTGGCTGATTTTCATCATTGAGTAATGATCTTTTAGCCAACAACAACAGATTTGGAGGATAAGGGCTCATTTAAATGTCTTGAATGTAAATGTAAATAGCGAGAAAAAAAATCACAAACAAAAGGTTATTCAAAGTGCATTTGGGAAGCTTCACAGCACCAGATGTTTCTCAGTTCACAGAGACCTATAGAAAGCATGGTGATCCTAGTGAGCTAGTGAGGATTGACACACTTTTCCACAAGGTGCTGTACTCCACAATCACAGCCATAAGTAGAAGGATAATTCCTGCAACAACAACGGTCCTGTGTGTCCCGACAGATTTATTGTAATCCAATGTGAGATTATCAGGTACAATACAACATTTTTTTAATGGGTTTAGTTAAATACCATTCATTTTCTTTAATTTTGGTACAGCACAAAATCTAATGTATTGTATTTATTACTGTGAGTTTGTAGCTTGAACACATATTTTTTCTGTTAAAATGTAGTCAGCTGGTTGGGATGCATCAGAGGGCCTCTCTGATGCATCCTGCCCCTTACATGCAAACTAGGTGGTGAAGTTAAACCCAAAGAGCAAACTAAACCTAACATTAGTATGAGCGACTGGCTGCCCCAGTTCAGCCTCTCAGTTAGCACTTCATCCACAGCTGCTCCATCCCACACTAAACTGGCTGAATAAAACTCCCACTGTAGCCATAGCCATGTATTATCTAAATGAACTGCTCAATAAAGGATAAGAAGGCCTGGTAAACAAACTCAGGTCACATACAGACCACTGCTGGGCTGCAGCCCAAGTCAGCTCCTGCCAAGCTTTTTTTTTTTTTTTTCAAATAGATTTTTTTCCACTGTAAAGACATAAGAAAAATAAATGTCTGTCTGGGAAAAAAAAAAAAAGAAATCTAGTTTTTCAAAGAGAATAAACTAAACGGTATATAAACAAGTGAATGAAAACTGTAAATGGTCCCTTAGTTTAGGACAAACAAAGATAACATGGTTGTTGGAAACTTAGACGTACTTTGATATGAATCCTCCGCTTTCACATTTCTTGCGAGCGTCTGTGTTCTCGGGAAAGAGCAGCTCCGGACGGTGCAGGACATCCACCAGCACTGAGAGCTCGGCTTGGACCAGCGGCCTCAGACGGTCCTCCAGAGCTGACACTATGTCCTGCAGCGCACAGGAACATACAACCAGAGCTTAGACAGGACCAGAAACTGCAGCTTCACCACAAAACACTAAAACATGTTCTGTGCTGAGTTTACAGACTTTAGTTTCCATGTTCGCCTTCTGAAATATGTCTCAAAATATTCTGTACATACATCCACATGAGTGATTTCATTCAAGATCTCTAGCTGCGATTAACCTCAAAATTTGTGTAATATTGCTTCATTAAAAGTGGGGGTGACATATCTGGCACACTACAGAAAAAACATTTGTATAATGTACCACCACGTCCCACTCCTTTATGCACCTTCCTGTCGGGTTTGGTGATGATTAGTGTGAAAACATGCAAATTAGTGATGTTGCATCATGAAGACTGCTGGTCTGGCGGTGACTATAGTACTGTGTGGGCTGTCTGGTGAGTGGTAGAACAAAAGGGCTACTAGGACATCACAGACAATGACTAGTGTTGCAGCATACATTGGGGAGAAGTGCTATTCCAAAAATAAAAAGCATGAAAACAATGGGAGAGAAATGATTCACTTTCCTGGGAATCACTTTCCTCCCAGTGTCTGGGAGTGGTGAATACTGAAAACGACCCTGGGAAACTCTCTGAATGTGTTATGACTAGGTTGGTCCTGGAATTGTTTAGGTCACTGAAAACGGTATACACTTTTCAGCCAAACCCCTGCATTTCCTGTGTAAGTAGAGATAAGAGATGTAGTGAGCCATATGAGTCAGAGATTTTTTGGACTTCCAGTGAATACTGAGTCATGTGTTACAAGAAAATAGGGTGCAACAGTGTGGCCAATGACTAAAAAGACTGAAAACACTAAGTTTAACACTAACACTAAGTTTACTCTCTTCACTGATTTTTTCTGCCACAATAAATTGCCCAAATATGCATGCATAAAAAAGAAAGACATTATCAACTGTTTGGTGAAAGAAAAGCCTAGACCCAATAAAAGAAAGACAAAAAAAGCATTATACCAGTAAAAGAAAAAGAAAAAAAAAAGTGTCAATGTGGATGTTACAGGCTTATATTTATTTCTTTATTAAAAATGCCCTGAGTACCATATCTATAAAAAAATGTGATGAATGGCACGTTTTACCATTAACCTGAAATTAAATTGTTATTAATTTTAATTATTTAGTGTATCTTCTAAAATTGTGGTTGAGAATGAAATCATCAGTACAGTACAGACACAAATAAATACTAGTTGGTCATACATCTAATCAGTACAGACGAAAACAACAGAAGCTGCATGTGCAGCCTGAAGTACGTTTCACCTTCTTCATTCCAATCCGAGCTCTTCTCTTTCTCACTGACTGTGGCACAAATGGCCATCTTACCACTTCTGAAAGAACTGCATGTCCTGTACCACTCTGTTGTAAGATGTCTCGCTAATGCACTTTATAAAAGCCACTTCTGCTTCCCGTCTTCCTTTATACGCACAACTGACAGAGAGATACACAAATATCAGCCAACTGGTTTGTATTATTATTGATCGTGATTTGGTTTGATTTTCACCACCAGCCCCTTCCTGCTTTAGGGTTCACTGTTCACATTAATTAAAACTAATAGACAAAAAGAATTAAATAAATTGCAATGAAATTGTAAGAACAAAAACACTATGTCTCTCTACTGACCTGCAGCCTCTCAATGATGTTTCTGTAGTCTTTGGAGGTGGTCAGGCCGGAGTCTCGTCTGGAGGTGTTCTTTGCTGACAGTCTCCAGCTGAGGATGCTCTTCTGCACAACATTATTGGACTTGACAAACAAGTTGTTCACCTGACTGTCCAAGTCCACTGGGATGGCAATGGCTCTGCTCTTAGCTGGGTAGAGGTAGAGAATGGAAATATTTAATGCTTTTTAACGTTTTTCTCATGTGCCACAATGTTCTGTTTTATAAAACATGAGACTGGTGGTCGGTGTTAGCCCAGTGTCTTACCCACGTCCGAGAGCACTTTGATGCAAGCCTCCACTGAAGCCTTCTGAACAGGGTTAAGCCAGTTACAGTGAAATACCCTGAAAACTCCCTGAAGCAGTTGTACAAATACTGGCTGACGAGTCTGTGAGACAGAAACAGAGAGCAAATGATAATAAAAAAAAACACAATCAAAGAGAGTAAAGAATACCAGGAAAACTACACTGTATAGAATAGATAGAGGAGGAAAAAATAGTGAAGAAGACTTTAAGAACCAACAAAGTGACAATTGTGTTCCCTGACTAGGTTAAACTCAGTGAAACCAGTCTGTGCTAGAGATGTACTATAGCACCTATGGTGGAAGGGTCTACAGCTTTGGGTCAAGTAGGCCAGCTGTTCATGATCATATGCACTCCCAACACATAACACCAAACCAGTGTTTAGCGGAGAGTACAGCTGATTTCTACCACCACGATGAAAGAATCTATCAGCTGGCCACAGCCCTAGAGTACAATAAATACCTCTGTTATCTTTCCAAGAATGGCGGCCTGTTGCAAGAGAAAGAGGGTCATGATGTCATCATGCACTGGTAAACCTCAGCAGACAGAATTCTCAGAAAGTGCAAAGGGCTTACGTAAAAGAAAATCAATTATTTCTAAGGGGGGGGCAACTTGGAAGAACTACCTCAAAACAAGAAAACAGAGCGGTAGTTGGGCAAATGAACTGAAAACCACAGCACAGAGTTACTGTACTAAGGAAATCAGTTATCTATGGCTATTGCTCATGAAAGCTGTGGGGGCGACAGGACATCGCTGCATCAAGGTCGAAGAATTGGAGTGACCACAATGAGGGAGTACATCATCCGCACCATGTCCGAGCAAAACCTTGTGCAACACACCCACAGATCTGGGAACAACAGAGTCTGTGTGCTGACTAAGCTATGAAAACATGAAAACCCACACAGTGAAGATACTTCTTCACAGTCAGAGCCTCTTGACAAACACCCAAAGGTTGGGAAACGAAATGTGGGGGAGAGTCACCATTACTTACATACATATGGCGTGCCATCTATGCAGAGGGAGAAGCATATTTTATAGTGTATATATAAGCAAATACCTCTATATTTAAATAATTAAATACATGGATGAGTAAATGAATGAAGTCATCTGAGAAGGGTTTATCTCTGTCAAACAACTTAACTCGAGAAAATACACAGTTTCTAGACTTTAAATGGAGCATGTTTGCAATATGTATTTCAAATCACGTCCTCCACAATCCAGATTACCTGCAGGCTTGTGCTCTGGTCAGAGAAAGGAGAGCTAAAGAAACATGTGACAATGCTCATGACTGTCTCAGTTACGTAACGCTCCAGCGTGGTGTCCGCATGCTTCCTATCGCTGGTGTTGTTGCACACCTAGGCAAGGACAGAAAACAAATTAACATGACACACAGCCACTGGATCACACTTCCTGCATGTGGGCGACAGATAACATATGTTCCCTGCATGCTGTGTTGACATAATCACGCGAACCCATGACATAATATAAAGCGGAACAGCATGCTCCATCAATCGATCATTTACTGATAATAGTTGGTTCTGACTCTGAGATGTTAAAAAAAAAAAAAAAACCACATCGCTGCTTACCCTACAAATGTCCACCAGGAAGTTCTCAAACAGCTTCCACATATGGTTGGAGGTATAAATCTCCTTCATCTCCACCTCTGTGTCGACGTAGCAGTGGTTCAGGAAGTTGATATAGGCAATCTTGACCTTTTAGGATCCAAACCAACAAACTTGATTAGGCACATTTCTCAGTGGTGGAAAAAGGAGCCACAGACAGAAACTGACTGTAAATCACTTACTGTAAACCTACATCTGGCACACAGCATGTAGGCAGCCAGATGTGTTAGTTTCACTGAATTTTAATAACCTGATCGGAAGCTACAAAAATGCATAATGCACATTGCAGATGCCAGGTTTATATATGTATATGTAAAAAATCTTTATTTACTGATATCCTGAAAACCTATAACAGGGCGTTTTAAGAAGGTCCACGCTAACTCCGCAAAATCAGGCAATATATGTTGACATTTGGCTGAGCCTTAGCTGCACCTGGAGAGAGTGTGCAGCCCACCACAGTAAACAGAATCTTTTTTTAGTGATGATGAAACTGATCACAGTGTTGTGGTGGAGGACTCTGTAACAGATTGCGCCTACACAATTAAACCTTGTCACTAATGGGGATCAACAAAACACTTCACTATGGATCGTGACAAAGAAAGACTGTGGCAACCTCACATCACCTCAACCAACACAACAGCCTCAAAAAAAAAAAGAAAAAAAAGAAAAACAGAAAGGAGCTGATCATGGTCGACTTTCTATTAATCTATTATTAATCTATTATAATCTATTCTATTAATCTATTAATTAATTATCTATTATTATTCTATTAATCTATTAATTAATTATCTATTATTAATCTATTAAGAGTCGTCATCTCTCCAGAACAGTACAGTTGTTTTTTTTAGCCAAAATAGCTTGTTGTTTTATTTGTTTATTAGGTTTGTCATAACACTGTATCTTGCACAGTTTGATGGCATAGTCTTCTCCTGATTTTAGCTGTAATGCATCTACATCTGTATCATACACAGTTCTTGATCTGTTTAGTGAAGTGAGATGAAATATAGGCGGGTTTACTTTACAAACTACGTTCTTCTACAGTGCTGTTTCATGATCTACCACGTTGTTTGCTGTGTGTTCCTTTGTCTTAAAAATGTATCAAACAGGACATTTTGATCATTAAATTATGTGGATATAAACACTCCCAATTCAAAGATGACACACTGACACCCTTAAACTTTTCATTTCAACTTCAATGAGATAAATTAGAAAGCCAAATCAACTAAATCTGTGCCATCGGTTATGTGGCTTTATATTCAAGAGCTGAATCACACCCCGTGAAAGTAAAGAAATAAAACTCATTATTCATACCTCAGGGATACAGTCTTCATGGGTGACGACCCGAACAATATCATCCAGGGGCAGCAGGGAGTTACACTTGATCTCAGTGTAGACGTTCTTGCCCTCTGTGCAGACAGCGAGCAGTTCCACCAGGTGGATGTGGTACATCAGAGGGCTGTTTTCATCCATGCGGTCCCGCTCTGAACGCATCATCTGGACCAGGGTCTGGAAGGAGGCACGATCGTTGTAGAAGACCAGGACGTCCTCGCCCGAGTTCACCAGCTGAGTGAGGGAGAGTCAGTGTGAGTTATTGTTACTGTACGCACATACTAACATTAGTACCACCCCTTGTTTCATTGATATTATGAACACCTCTTTTTTCTGCTCCATTTTGAATCACAATTTCCTCTGTGATATTAACAATTTTATTTCATCCGTTTTAAAAATCATAGAGCCGAACCTCAGCCATGACAATGTCCTGACACTTCTTGATGAACTTGTTCTCGGCCTTCACAATGGTCTGCAGGAACTTGAGATACTGGACGTGTCGGCCGTGAGTCTCAGTGCAGTGAACAAAGTGCTGAACCACTCGCTCGTTGATCTCACTGCACAGCTGGAAGTTATTCATGAAGATGTGCTGCATGGTGACTGCCTCTAGGATCTGAGAGAGTTGGAGACAGAGGGACAGCATTTGGAAACTGAACCATACCGACAGTAGAAATCAGTCCCTAGGAGTAAACCTGTATGCCAATATCGCTCACCCCTGGGTTGAGAAACAAGTTGATGTGCTTGTGGAGAAGAGCCTGATTTTGCTGATTCCCTGCACAGAAATTCTGCAGGAACTCGTGAGCCAGTTTCATGATCTCCTGCATTCGGACATCCTCTCCCTGATGCAGACAACGCAGAGTCAGACCTCCTTTTAATTAACACTACATCAATAGGAAATGTGTAAGAGCTATGCAGAATTATTCTGCGTGTGACAAAACATTCAGTTGCACCTTCTCATAGGGGATCTGTAGGAGCTCCAGCACCACACTGTGAGCCCCCATGTTCCTCAGCAGCCTCTGCTGCTGCTTCTTGCTCTTCTTCCCCGAGCTTCCCTCCTGGACACACAGCTTACTCAGACGCAGCAGGATCTGAAAACACACAGCGGGAGGATTTTAATTACAGGCAACAAATCACCACCATGAAAATACAAGATTAAAATACAAATGAGCTCACCTCTTTTACAACCCTGTAGTTGTAACTGCTGGTGCTTTCTGTCTTTTTCTTGTCTGAACCCAGTGAGTCTCCCTGTAAATCAATAAGCAATAAGAAGAAGGTGTCTTTATTATTATTATTATTATAGCATTATTTTAATATGATTTTTAGTGAGGCATGTTAGCCTTTTAGTGAACTTTCCTCCTTCATCTGTTAAACAAACTTGTACACTGCACCTTCTTTTTGTTGTCCGACTCTGAAGGTCCATCTCCGTCCATCCCATCTTCTCCCTGTCTCTTATAAACCCACAGTTCAGACTTCTCCACGATAGAGCGCAGCTGGTCTAGATCTGACTTGATCTGCTTGTAGTTGTCCACATCCTGACTGGTCACCAGCAGCTGGACCTAAATTCAGATGTAGATGTCCATCAACTTAATCTCAGAGAACCTTACATTTCCCAATTAGTCGTTTTTCACTAGCATGGCTGTGTGTATGGTTAGATAGTAAAATGAAGTATCAAAGAGTGGTGAGGCCTACTTGTTTAAAGGCCATGAGGACCTCCTGCCTCTGGCTGAAGTGTCTGAAGAGCAGGTGAAGTGCTCCAGACACCAGAGGAGGGTAGTCATGCATGGTCAGGTGCAGCAAGACCCTCAGGAAGGTACGACCGCCGTGATCATCCAGGTCTAAAGGAGTGTTCTCCTCACTAAAAAGGTCATTGAAACAGATATTGAAACAGAAACTTCATCTTGCTTTATCTTGCCTTAGAGTAGCTTAGGAGAGACTGGCAAGCTATGGATTACCTTCCTCCAAAAATACCCTCTGCCTGTTCTTCAATGTTCTCAAAGTCAAGATTTCCTAGAGTTATTAAAAAATAAAAATCAAAGACTCATTTCAAAGAAATCAATTTCAGCATTTATATGAGACAAAATGTGACATCACGCTAAAATAGACTTCATTATAATAGGTCTTTTTCACAACAGACATTTTGACATGTCATAGCAGGAATAGCACTGAAGAACACATTTCATTAACAACGGCTCAGTTCCATCAGATGTCCCAGTACGCTATGACAGTGAGTCAGCATGCACAATACTGGGACCCTGGAAGTAGATTAAAGGTATATCACACCTGAGCTTTTCCAACTATGACAACTTCAATCTCTGCTGTAAAAAACATCTATTAAATCGAGTAGCATCATACCTGGAATCTGACCTGTGACATTGTTGGTTCCGTTCTGAGCAGCGGTGTTGTCTGCTTGTGGGTTGTTCTCATCAAACTCACGTTTAAAAATACAAAGCAGGCAGGAGATCCTGTAGTCTAGCCGCACATTCAAAATGAACTGAAGGAAAAGACAAAATACAAATAAAAAAAATGCAACACAACTAAAAAAAAAAAGCTCAAAGTGTTTGCTGTGAAGAACCAGGCTCCTGACGTCCTACCTGTAGAATCTCAATGACCTTGAGCTTCGTGTCCATAACCATGATGTCCTCTCTCTCTGGTTCAGTCTGTGTTTTAACCACATCTCCCTCTGGCTGGTGAGTTGGTGTGGTGGGCAACAAGCCGCCTCCTCGCAGCACTACCTGGGTCATCAACTCCCCGACTCCATGAATGGACTTCATCACATTGCTGCCAGCTAAAGTACATGCAGACACAGATAATACTATCAATTTCACTATCAAGATCTGCAGAAATTATTTGGATGGAACAATTACTTAATTTTACTTTGGAGACAAGGGGCCACAGTGGATATTTACCCTTGTTTTCCTCTCCCTTCTCCATCTTATTGATGGGGTAAATGGTGCTGACATGGACACAGTCTAAAATGTTCAGTAAGATCTTGGTCAGTCGAAGCAGGTCGCTAAAGTTGTAGAAACCAAAGTATATGAGGTTCCTTGCCAGGTTGACTACCTATGGACAAGAAGATTCAAAGCCATGATTTGTAACTTATCAAACCAACGTGACTCGTCATCTGTTCACACCATCCAAAATGAGGCTGTACCTCGAAGGTAAGCTTGTTTTTCTCCTTATCAGAGAAGGGGATGTTCTGTGACACCACCTCTCTCAGGTAGTTTTCCACAAAATCCATTGTGAGGCAGAACCGCTCTTTGATCTCATCTCTGGTGGTGCCATCATTGTCATAGCTGGAAAATTAAGAGGGAAATCACATTTAGAGGGTTGCTGTGACATCTTTGGGACGATAAAGGCCATTTAAATCATCCATGAGGTGAACTCACTCATCAATAGCTATCTGAGAGGGAATCTCAGACCAAAGTCGGGCATATTTCACAGGTGTGACCTGCTCCTGAGGGTCACGGTCCACATGCATGTGCAGCATGAGGCGGCAGAAAGACGCCCGTAGGTCATAGGGCAGGTCCTCATCAGACATGCAGCGCAGGATCAAATCCACATCCAGCTGACCAGAGATCTTGTTGATGGCCAGGTACTGACGGTCCAGACACATGCGAGCAAAGAGATTCAGCTGGCACCTGGGAGGAAATATTATGCAATTTTACAATTAGTAGTCATGTCAGAATTAAATTATTGTCATATTCATCATTCTTGAAGGTTTATTTGTCAACATGTCAAGATTTTCATGAGCAATATTTTAAAAAGGACACTGGAGATTCAAAAAGTTTGTGAACCAGACGTGTGGTTGTTCTGGATCTGACTGTACTATATTAACATGCTTTGACAAACAGCCCTTTCAGATTAATCTTAAAAATCAGTCTACTTAGATTATATAACAATAAGCATAATCAGACTCCTCACCTGTAGTAGCTGACCACCTCCTGGTCCTCCTTCTGGCCCTCCTTTGCATCCTGGGCCAGCTCTCGGATGCTCTTACTCCGGATGTCCTTGCAATTGTCTTTCCAGAACAGCCATACCTCCTCTTCATCTTCTGCCTCCACTGGACTCTCTCCATTTGTCGGCGTTTCAATCTCGAACCTCGACAGGACCAATCTGGTGAACAGCACAAATATTATCTCTAAATGGTTATGTCAGTCTTGCAAAACTTTTGACCATTATGAGAAATGAGAGGCTAACTTGGTTTCGATGAGGATGTCAGCATTGGTAGGGTCCAGTACTGCATTGCAGATGAGCTCCTGTGTCACAGGGATGGACTTTTGCATGGACACGCAGAGATCTGAAAGGTAGTCCAGAAACCTGGGGACAGATAACAATACATTTTTCTTTCCTTTTCACAGACACTGGCTGAGTTAAAAGATATGCATGGTCAATATCAGCTTATATTACATTACAGGCGTACCCCAGAAAGTATAGAGAGGCAAACAACTAATGCTTGTTCTGCTCCCTCTCTCACACTACTAAACTGTGAGGGCCTCTGTTGAGCAAACCTCAGCTTGATTCACGTATCATTCACAGCATTTGACAGGACTTCAGCACAGCGCAAACACACACTAACTGTCAGCAAATCACCTGCAGTGCCAAGGTCATGCACAAGCAGCTCCACTCATACTCCTCGGCTCATTTGAATACATTTGCATAGATTTACATTCCTTGGGAGCTGTTATACAAGCAAATCTGACCCAAAGTCGCCACAGCCGCCTCCTCTGTGCCAGCTTATGATACCGGCCAAGGACTCGTCCCTTCCTGTGAGCCTCACCTTGGCTCCCGGTTCTTCCTCACTAAAGTGACAAACGTGTCTATCTCAGCAGCGGTGATGTGTTTCTCTAGCAGCTTCCGGTTGTTGTGGAGCAGAGCTGTTATTGTGTCTTCTGCCAGCACGTCATATCCTATCTGCTTCTGCATGAAGCGGAATTGTTTGGCTATGTATTCCTGCGAAGAGACGGAGAGAGGGGATCATTACTGCAAAGAAAAGGCCATCTGGGGTCCGAGTGGAGTTGTTGTGTCAAACCTACCTGGTTCTTCCTGTAATCCTGCTGGGAATGGCGCAACACTCTGTAGCAAAGCCTGCAGATATGTCTAAAAGGAGCGTGGCGCTGGTCTCCAAGCTCCTCCAGTCGCAGCATGGGACCATCACCGCTATCCGTGAAAGGGGCTTGGAGAAGTTTGAAAATCTGAAAGGGGAATGGAAACATTTTAACACCCAAATGTGCAGTTAATCATAAACCGTCCAGTTAAAGTGTCCAAGGAAGGCTGACCTGTTTCAGGATATTCTGCTCTCTCATGAGTTTCTGCCTTTCTCTGTTGGGTTTGTTGACCATGATCTCCAAAACATCCTGCCCGCTGTTGGGGATGTCCACCACAAAGAAAACTAGATCTTCCAGGAGCTTGGTCACAAACCTGAAAAGTGTACAGATGTAAACGTCAAGGTCAAATACCAGCAGCAAAACATTACGGACCACATTAAAAACAGAACATATTTGAGAGATTCAGCAGTGACACCTGAGTTTTCCTTCCATTAGATGTTTGTAAAGATGTACTTTGTAACACATACCTTCTTTCATTCTGTGTAATGGTGCCCTTTTCGAGCTTGCCAGCAATTGACGCCAACACTTTACTTGCATCATTGGCAAAGTCTAAATCACGCACTTCTGCTGGTGGCACTGGTACAATGGCAAAAGCTTCCTTGTCCTCTTTTACTGCGGATGTTCCAATCTGAAAAAAACAAACAAGAGCTTCAATTACGTCCGTACTGAAACCCCCAAACCGTGCTATGCATCTCGACCTAGCTACCGGCTACTCACCCGCAGCATAACAGGTTTCTCCTCCTCTTTGTCAATGGGGTTGTTGGTGCTGTGAACCCACGTGTTGGTGCACAAGTGTCTTAGCCTCACATAGGAACTCCTAGATGAGGACAGAGGACAGTGTCTGAGATGAAAAGATATATAAATGAAGCTACAGAGCACAGGACAGGGTGTCGTCGTGCTTAGACAATCTGACAGGTTATGGAGAAGTTACATGTTTTAGCGACAACCTGAAATGTTGCTAGTCTTATCAAAGTGACCTTTCGGGAGTGAGAGACTTTTGACTCCCGGACATGCCTTGAGCAGGACAGAATCTTCACTGTCCTTTAGTGAGACTAGTTTTTCAAGTTTTTCATGTCTCTTTTTTAGCACCACATACACCTGTGTTTCTAACTAATCTCAAGAAGGTTTAATGGATTCCTCCACTGTGGGGCTGACATTTCATTATCTTGAGATCACTGTGCATGACACACTCAAGAAATTTAGAGACCACATTCATGCTCCAGATGAACACTTTTAAAAAGGCACACCTTCCTCCACAGTCACCCTCTTATAAACTGAGGACACTAGATATCTCACAATCTGACGGGCCAAGATATTTGATGAGCACATTCAGGTAATGAAACCTTTTGATTTTATTGATCCTGCAGCCTTTTCTCCAGCACCGCACTCAGAGCAAATCAATGTGCACAAACCATAACGTGCACAAACTTGAACCAGAGGTCCAACAGGAAGAAAACTTGAATGGCTACGAGGGGCAGTAGAGTATCTTGTTATTTGCATCATACACTTTAATTGCAACATTTAATTACTGTCAGGGATATTTGTTAGCAGACGTGATGATGTGTATTTGTCTCCACCCAGTGGTTTTAACAGACTCTCTGGTAACAAATTTCTTAAACTTTGCTTGATTTTCCACGCTTTCTACACAAGTACTGGAACTGCAACGTGATTCTCATTTACATACTGTACATGGGGGGGCAGAATATCATATATATTATACCACAGTCCAACACTTCACAACCATTTTAAAAGGCCTCATAAAGAATCATAACAGGGCCATAAATCAACACCTCTCTGAAACAGTGCCAACAAAAGCGGAAGGTTCTGTGCATCACAAAGATACGATTTATTGCACTTTGCACCTAATAAAGCAGTAAGTCAGTGTGTTTTAGTACATAAGGTAACAAGTGGGAAAGATATGTAAACAAACGTCCAGGATGACGTGGTTTAAAATGTATTCCTCAGCCAAGTGTGTGGCATTACAGATTATCCAGTAGTGACCTGTACAGTATCATCTCTCCTAAACCTTCCCACATAGTAAAGTCTGAGCCAACTACGTCTTTCATACCTGCTCCACGTGTGTGAGAGCAGGTGAGTGTGTGTGTGCGCTTCCAGCTCGTCTGGCCTTCAGCACAGACAGCTAACCGTAGCCATAGTCTTGGCAGGCATTGCGTAACCGCCTCCTGAAGCTAACAGGCTTACCTTTGTTTACCAGCTGTCTCAGGCGTTAATTAGGCTCCTGGCTAAAGTTTGAGGGACAGGGTTATTTCAGGTAGGGGTGGGAGGTGCCAGCAGCGGTAGCCTGCAGCATGCAAGCACGCACCTGCCGATGTGACACAATGGAGGCTTTGACACAAGCTGGAGAGCCTCTGGTTTTATCTGATGTGCAGTGACAGGGACAAACGTGCTATTGTAATTTTAGAACTTCCCTCTCACACAATACTGGGAACAAAACAAAGGCTCAGTGCAGATTTAAAGCCAGCATAAAGTGCATGAAATATCACAGAATTTTCAAACTATATAAAAATGTGAGCTTTTACCATTTATCTCCAGTATTTTTCTAAATCAAATGTGTAATTCAGCCTGGCTAAATTTAAGTGAACTTTGGATAAAACAGGTTTCCTGATTAAACATTCATTTGCCAAAAGATGCATTTGTGCATGAAGGCGTTTGAAACATCCTGTTTGCAGTTTTAGCTCACACACGTTACATGGGTCTTGCATTGTATTTTGTCATGTACTTTGTCATGCCTTGTTGGGACTTTTACTTGCTCTATCTCTCTCTGTCACACATGCACACACACACACACACACACACAGGTGTCAATGATCATTTAAAAAAAAGTGAAAGCCTCTCTAGATTTTTCACTTTTGTGGCACGATATCTCAGGAAAAATAAGCATTACTGAAATGTCTAAACACTGCACAGTAGACAAAAATCTACCAAATGAAAAGCCACAAAAGTAAGAACCTTTTGATCCCTGCAGAAAAAAGAGAAAGCATAAATAAAATACCCCATGTACATGTCTTCTCCCACTCTCTGATTCAACCAAACACTAAAGAATTGGCAAAATTCTCATTTGAATGTCAAGTCAATAAGTGATCAGATAAACTGATGGTAATCCAGACATAACAGAACATAAAAAAAAAAAAAAAAAAAAAAAGTTTTTGTTGTCCAGAGTTGCAAAATCAAATTAACCTTCCTTACACCAGAAAGTGCCTTCTTAGTATCATTCCAAATTCCCCTTCAGCTCTACACATGAGTCAAATGTTTACTACTTCTTCTGTTTGATTTGTTGTCTTGACATCACTGTGGTCTTTTTGATTAGACACCGCTGTTCAGATATTTGTCATTCCACCAATTACCCCCATATTTTCCAACATCCTGGATGTTATATTTTCCATTACGGGGTGGAAAGATGTTTCCTTCTGAGCAGCCTCTGACGGTGTCTGTATCTCTGATATGATCATCATCATTACTAATATTAGCGTGCCCATTCAAAACAGGTATGTGCGGAACGGGACGTTTATTGCTGCTTACAGCGTTTTTGAAAATCACACATCCAAGCTACTTCACACCTGACAATGCACTTCCTTGGGTTCTCAGCAATACACCCACCAAGTATAAAGTTGATCAGATGAACGGTTGTCAGACAGACAGACAAACAGAGAGAGATTCCCTCCATTTTAGTTAGATATGACTTCTTAGCAGTCTTAGGCATGTTTGTACTCTCATGGTGAGGGTATTTCACAGCCTTGAGCATTCTTACATTTAGTCATTTTGTTTAATCTTTTTCCACTCTGTAGTTGTAGCTAAAAGACTGACGATTATTATGTCGGTTTTCTTAGATATCCTTAAATCTACCTATATGACTCCAGATGGAGTTCTGTATATTTGGTGGTGTGGGTGTCCTGCACATTATACCTGGGCACCATAGAGTCCCCGCCTCTCAGAGTGGTAGGGTCCAGCTCAAAGATGGAGGAGATGTCCATGCCGTCCGGAACGGGCACCAAATGGTACATGATTTTCTCCTGTGGAGCTCGCAGACGACCTCGTAAAGCTTCATTATCTGCATCCAGCTGGAGCAAGAAAACACGCAGTGAGAGGGAGCAAAGCACTGGCCACGAACTGCAGGGAGGTTTACAAAATTTACAAAGACTGCTGATAAAATGTGCTGTTGACCCTCAGTCACGACGAGGCCAACGAGTGTGCACGTTTTAACTTTAACCTACTGATCACCACTGAAGCTGGTTTCACAGATTAGCAAGTAGATCAAGTAGTGCAAATAAGTGAAACATACTTCAGTCATTACTGCAGACTGTTAGGCCTTGCTGCCACATTGTTGAGAACTACAGGTACACACATGATCCCTGTTAGGATCAGTATAGTTTGTACAACACTGCAGCCTGTTGGTGGTTTTCAGTGAGACACACAGTACGTCAGCTGAGATGATGGCACGGTGACACTCTGTGGTAATCTAATGCTACTGCTGCTGACAACAAAGCAGTGAAAAAGCATGTCAGTGACATTCATGACAGTGATGTTTGTGTTTGTGCTCGCTGCAGCCGAGTAAAGATTATAGAACAGTACCTGGAAATTAAAAGGAGTAAAGTCCACCACCTAGAGCAGAAAGCAAAGATCCAGCACAGAATTGAACAGATTAGATCAATAGTGGCAGCGTGAGGTTGCTAAGCACTCAGAACAGAAATCAAGTCTCACCGAGGACCGCTGCTCAGCACTCTCCTCCTCAAAGTCTGGATTCACCTGGGAAACACACCCACATGTCAAATATCCCACTCAGCTTCACTCACTTCAAAGTGCACCAGTTTACCTGAGTGCCTACCACATGGATGTTACCAACTATGTCAGGGTGCTTTGCTGATTAAAACTAGGCTTCATACAACTAATTCAGCTGTGTGCTGTATGAAAAAGACAAAAAGGTGAAGAAGTTGACACACACACCTCACCCATCTCAGCAGCCAAGTAACACCCTGTGGCCAAGTGTTTAAACCTGAACAGGCTGTTCCAGTAGCCTGCACCTCCCCTGCATGGGTCATGGTGGACCACCTGGAAATGGCAAAAGACATGGAGAAAAAAAAGGCATGAAGTCTAACCTAACCTAATCCTAATCCAACATCTATTTAACTGCATTATTTGTGATCACTCAGTATGATTCTTTTTATTGCACTAAAGCAATGTTAACAATGTTATGCTTCCTCTCTTTCATGGTTAGGGCACTAGATATTTAGTTACGTAGCTAATAAAAAGGACAATGGCAAACAAACACTATAAAGTGAATTAGCCTCTTGTGTAGAGAACATGTTGTTCTAACCTCTACTTCCCACAGAGCTTTGCTGCTGGTGGCAGAAGTGGCAGACTGCCGTCCGGTTGTTCTAAGAAAAACATATTGCTTCTTCCTGTGGTCGTCACAAGTGAGAAACTTCTCCTGCTCTGCATGGAACAACCGGACTACGTCACCCTGCAATTACACACACATACAAGAGACACACACACATACATGTACAGTGTTTTAGTTTTTTGTACCATGTTCAATGTGTTCATACATGTATTGTATATGTCATATTATATATGTCATATAATATGTCATACACAGCATAATATGCTTTGTAGTCAGTATATGAGGGCGTGTTTCACAGAGGTACTTGTGAAATGTATTACTATAGATGGATGTCATGCAATACGTGAGGATACCCACCCCTTTGAGGATTGTTTCCTTGTTGTCACTCCACTTCATGAATAAAACAACTTTCCAACTTGTGTTGCAATTTACAGAATTAACCTGAGAGGCAGAGGAGAGAAGTGTGTGAAAGAAAAAAAAAACAGGAAACTAAAAACTGGAACATGTTATTTCAACAGCTTTTATGTCTTGTGATATAATACTCCATATTCCACTTTAGGGAAGCAAATGTGGCACCCCGATCTTGTGTCTTATTAATGGTACAACACTGTAAGGCAACAACTGTTCATGTACCTCATTGCATCCTGGGTTATCAACTAGCTGGTGGCTGCTGGCATGTAGAGGCTGTCCTGCATTCACAGGGTTAAGGACCACTTTATCTCCAATCACCACCTGTAGGAGCAATATACATACACTGAAAAAGAGATTCAATAAAAAATAAATAAAATAATTAAATGAAATAAAAAATAATCTGTCACTGATACTCTGTAGCGCAACATGAACAAGAAGGTAAGTGTCCTTTAAATACGGACCCTCGGTGAAGGGCAACAGAAAATACAGAAAAAGAGATGAAATACTACCACTCTGAGGGCCACTTTGTGGGATTGAGCACTCCATTTAAATTACAAACTGTAAGTATGTCACATCCCCAGAGATTAGCCATCATTCTTCAATTCCCTTTCCCCACAAGTGAACACAACACGGAGATACGAGAGATGTGGTCACATTGGATCATGTCTGCAGATAAACACTAGGGGGAGACGTGCACCATATTGTGTGTGAAAGCACTTGCTAAGAAGGTACGGTGGAGCATTGACCCTGAGCATCGCTCTGTAAGCACAACATGAATAAGTGTGTGCATGAACAACAAGAATCAATGAATGGTTTGTTTCTAGGATGATCTTTATGCTGCCTGAAAAATCTAAAAAAAAAAAAAAAAAAAAAATTGATGCGAGGTAGAGTTTTAAACAATAACCTAGATCTTAAAGTGGCAATATACCCTCAAGCTTTAGTGTCCACTATTATCTATGTGATCGTCCAATAATGTTGGAGTAGTGTTTTGTCTTATATAAAACTGCCCTTCAAACATTTCCCAGCTCTGTCCTGAGCAAACTGCAGAATGTTTTGTTGACACTGAGAATTCACTGTATCTTATCCAACTAAAAACAAAAAAGAAGACAGATAAACATCAGCTTGTAGTTCCTCATGCTTGGGAGGTCGAGCATAACAAAACAAAAAGGGCAAACTGCAGCCTGGGCTGGTGAAAAAACAGACTGGGCTAATTTGTCTTATATTTCTAAGTCATTCTGTCTCATAGAGGCAAGCCAAATGTGAGTCCATGTGATCTCTGTTTTCTGTGAAAAATCTAAAAATACACCCTTAATTTCTCCTGCTGAGCATAATTAACTGGAGTCCCACACCCCGCTCTACCCACACTGTCTCCCAGGGACCGGAGCTTGTAAAAGGGCTGGATGTAGAACCAGGAGCCCTCATTTCCCGCTGAGTCCAGAGTCACTCTCATGGCGTTCTTCTCCAGCAGAGCAGGAAGGCGCTTGTTCACTGTCAGGTATTTATTGCTTTTCAAGTGCAGCAACTGTTGGCAAAACAAGAAACAGCATCACACGACTGTACGAGGCACAGCCACTGTCACTGACATGGTCCAGACAGTGGGGCAAAGACAGAAAAAGGACTGTATGTTACAGTCTGGCACAACTGGACCCAAGGGAGCACTTCACTGAAAATATGCATCTCTGGAACATTTGCTGTCTTTATATATGAGGTCCCTCATCTTTAAATGCTTCTCATGACCTCTGGTTGGTTCATCTATTTTATCCAGTTTCCAGACCTGTCAAAAATAATGTTTTACCAACTAGACTGGAATTATAAAAGCTCCACGTATTTCTGGAGCCCACAGCTGACCTAACTTAACACCCAATTTAAACCTCCAACAAGATAAATGATGTTAGAGGCAGTGAGTTTGTACTGCAGAGTAGACAAGATGAGGCTTTGATGGAAAATGCCAAGTGCACCGTTGTCTATTACAGAACATAGTATAATATATGTAACAAGGTTAGACCAGGCTTTGATATTTTCTTAAATTTGCTTAAAGCTAATTCCTATGGCAAACCACTTCAGCATTCACCTCATTTGTGGAGTGGCAGTTCACTGCAACTAGGGCATCCTGCACTGTACGTACAGTCTCCCTTGTGCACGTCACAGAGCAGGAATGCATTACCATTCTTGGTTTCAGATTATCTCTTTGCTGTGTGCAAACCATTCGTGGGTTTGTGAGCAAAGCAAGATAAGACGTTACAGCAGACAACTGTACAACACATCTTTGTGCCGGAGCAATTATTTAAAACTCTTCCCTGATTAACGCAGAATTATAATCGGTGTTATCGAGCGCACGGCGTCGCACATGATGCTGCTGTGAGACTAACCAAAGCGCCTTATCTCACAGGCTCCTGAACACACCTGGATGACATTTCCATACTGGATGACCGTTCCCAGCAGTTTGCGATTCTCAGACTCGTTCTGCTTCTTCTCCAGGTCGGCAGCGTGCTAAAACACAGAGCAGAAAACAGAGGTGCTCACCAAACTATCACTGATACACTGATCCATTAGCAGACATCTAAAGTGAGGAGGACACTTACATGGAGTTTGTTGAGGAGGACTGTGTCAGTGGTGCTGTTGCCTCCGGGTTTTGCCGCCTTCCAGAACTGTTTCTGTGCTGAGTATCTGTTCATGGGACACAGTCTGAAAAGGCAGTCTGGGGACCGAAGAGAGAGGCAAAGAGCCAAACATCATCATTTAGTATTCGTTTTTCCTCAACAAATACTGGATGGCCTGACCTCATCTGAAATCTTTATAGCACTTAAGCACTCCGCATGAGCACTCTTGCTATTGCTGATTACATTCATTATGTAATCAGTAAAAGCCGGTCACTTCCGCGATCTCAGCGGTAACAAAATAAGAACTATGGATAATGGGGCTATAAATGTAAAGTATAAGAGAGTCAGTCTTTACCCGTCAGACCACTTTCTCCTGAGCATGTTTTAGAATACTACAAATGCAACATGAAATAACTGTATTTGAAGGACGAATTACAACAATTTTGTCCCTCTAGCAGTGAGTCTTAAGGATAACAGTGTTGGTCACTTGGTTCAGAGCTTGCTTAAGATCAGTTTGAGTTAAGCTCTTCCTTTTGCTTCACTACTGGACAAAAGAGTCCACTTTTACACAACAAGATATTGCATTGAATACTGCCTGATAAATGAAAAAAAAAACCCACATATCTGATATGAAATAAATTGAGAGATAAATGAATATCAGAGATGGCAACACCTTTGATGATGTTCAGCATCTCACCAACACCAGCGAAAACTTTGTGGACTAACCAGAGCAGCTTCTGGCTCACCTAAGCTGCACTGTTGAGGCTTTCAGACATCCCGCCCACAGTCGGTCCAAACATCCTGCCAAGTATTCTTATTTCATTTCATACATGCACATTATTACAATGGAGACTAGGTCAAGACATTAGTTGTTGAGCTGTCCAGCTACACTATGCTGCTTTAAACAAATCATATCTGACAGAAAGACTGAAATATCTATATCTAAATATCTATAGAAGTTTGCCCTGTGTCCTCTGTTTAAACAGGAGGAAGGCGTTGTCACAGTATGAAATCACTACACAGGATGGAGATGTTAATAAGGTTTCAATAATCAGTAGGTAGTGTCTTCAAATACATACAGCACTGCTATATGGGACCTAATGATCTATAACCAGGGTAAAAATAGCCAGTCTGGCAGCCACCATCAGAAATGCGGCCAACACAAGAGTCTCTGGGGATCAGCCATCATGGGGCATGGGGTGGAGGAGAGGAGGACGGGAAGGGAGGAAGCCAAGGACCAATGGAGAAAATGGGGCATTGGGAGAACATCTGTCTGCCAGGCATGAGCAATTGGGGTAATGGAGAAAAGAAGAAAAAATGAATTGGGAACAGTGTGGATTTCAAGGGCAGGGAGGTGTTTGGCAGAGGGGAAGTTTACAGTGCAAAGCTGATGACTGACAAGAAAATAATGCAGATTAATAAATGTTTTTGTTTAATTAGGTTTTCCACAGCTTGCACTATTAAACCAGGATACAAATAAAAATAAAAACATATGATGCACCACAGGGCAGAGAAATAGTAACACACTGAAGTCGCTAATAAGAAAATAACTTTTGTACAGAAAATAACTGTATACAAGTGAAAATGCAGTTCTCCCTTCTGCATTAATTCATTTTTTCTGTAAGTGAGATACAATATTTGAACTTGGTTTGAAGTTCTAAGTGCAAGAAAGCACAGTCCAATCTTCTGACACCAAACAGCCATTACACAACTGGTCCACATTTAACTGAGCACACCAGCTAGCAGGCAGTTAAGAGCTGTGAAAACAGTCCCTATTTAATAAAGCGTGAAAAAAGGAGTGTCCATTGTACGCATACTACTTTCTGTTTAGAGCCCCACAATACAACATTGCATTTTAGAGATGTGATAATGACAGATGTGTGATTCTTCACCTGTCTGTGATGAGGTTTTATTATGTTATTATAAAGAATATTGAATGAGTGAACAAGAGAGTGATTTCAGACACAGCAAGGCCTTTCTGAGTTTAATGCTTGGGGCCCACCTTGGATCCAACAACATTAATGATGACCCCATTCCACTGAAGTGTCACTAGGCAAATGAGTCCATATGCAAAATGGCAGGACTCTGTAACACCTAAATGTAAGTGTCTACTAGGTCTGCTGGTAAGAGAAAAAAATGTTATTCTTGCTAAACAAATGATAAATAAACCTCTCCTTCATCTTAGATATACTTGATTGTAGAATGTAAATGTCATAGTTGGTCTTCTACAGAGAGTTTAGAAGTTTGCGGTTTGCTTCTTCACACCAAACACACTCACACCGCAGTTTCAGTAGATTTCAACGGGGCTTTCATGATTTAAAAAAAATAAATTAACTAAAAAAAAAAAAATGTCATCAAATGTCATTAGATTTTTTTCAAAACATCCTGCACTACCCAACTATAAGTGCTGTATGTTCCAAAAAGTCATATTTTCGTAATACTTGACCAAACACACAGCTTCCATGTTAATCCTCATGCCTTTCCAACCCTTCTCTACCTTGCGAGAGGGCACCTGTACGACCCACCCACCCTCTGCTCTTTCATTGGTCACCACCGCTCTATCTTCAGTCGATGGGGATTCAGACAGACATTAACTGCCTGTCTGTCTGCGACGACACTTCCTCTATGAAACAAACACTACAAAACATCAAGCTTGTAGCTGGTTTTTCACACCTGATTTAGTGAAGAAGTGCAGAAGTGACAGTAGCCTTTTATTAGCAGTGATGTGTAAAAAACAACAGCCGACATGATTACTGGTCTTGTCTCTGCCCTCTTTATCTCCATATCAGTGTCTGCATGACTAGTTACCATTTCAGGTGAATCTGATGTGTGTGTGTGATTGTGTGTGTGTGTGTGCCTTTTGTATTTTGGATGAGCTGTCCATGTAAATACAATCACAATTCTAATCAGATACCGATGTGATAATGGATCTGGCAGTTTAACCAGCTCCAGATCGAGCCGCTGTATAAAGCTGTAGCATGTGAAGTTCACTGATGCGTTTGTTTTAAGCCTTTCTTGCATGCGGTCTTCCCTCTATCAGAACTGATTTGATTTTTTTGTCCAGTTTTTGAGAGGTATGGCTCTCAAGTTTCTACCTTCACACCAGCATAACACCCAGCATTGCAACATGTGTTTCACTATCAAGTTATTTAAAATGGATAGTGCACAGTCATTTGTATTGGAAATACTTTATGAGATTTTAATGATCAATCAAATATTGCTTAAAGCAGCTCAATTAAACTTTTTCATTTTGTATTGATTTTGCCGGTCCCTGTGGACAGAGGTGGTAGTGTTTCATCTATAAGTTACATGTTCCCTCCACTTCACTTCACTTCCCCCCTGCAAGGAAACTACTTCAGGGAGGAGCTCAAGAGACAGACAGACATTCAGTTTGCGGTTTAATCTCAAATTCAGTCAGAGCACACCCCAGCACAGTTTCATCCAATGCTGTTGAAAAATCCAACCCGTTAGCAGGCATTAAGAATTAAACTATCAGAAACCAACAGAAATAAGTAATCTTCTTCCTGTTGGTCTTGTTTGCTTATGTAGGTCATTTAGAGGCATAAGCATTAAGTTGAGACTGTTTCACAACCAGTTTAAAACTCCATTGAGCTGGTTTAGATAAACGGCTTAAAATGACCATCATTTTGCACAAAACCAGCATAACACTGCGCTGCACTACTGCAATGCTCACAGAATAAAGTACACAAACGGTCCAATACACAAACAATAAGCATCCTGTAGCACAAGTAAAAAATGTACCATATATCGTAGGCCAACATGAATCTCCTTAATTTGACATCACTTCAAAGCTTCATGTGCACAGATGGAAAAACACACACTCATTTCATGTATCAGTCACTCAGATCAGAGAGAAAGAAGTAAGGTTTAACATGCTGTGTTACAGCTCCCTGTGAAACAGACTTTTTAAATAGCTTAAGTGTGCTATTAATACTCAACAGGGATGTTAGGATTTAGTTCACTTTGCTTCTGTTTAACACTGGCCTTAATAAGTGAGACTGCGACCTGTGGTATCCTCATAGTACCTTTAAATGTTTTGAATACTGATTTAACTCATAAATGATCTGGAGGAACTAAATAAAAGAGCTTTTCAAGTTAATGGAAACAGTGCAATGGTATGGTGCTTGCATTTTTAATTACTTAGTGTTGCGTATCTAACAAGGTCTATTTTTGCTTTTGCATGTTGACGAGGAGTTAAAGGTGCCAGTAGCACATTTACTTCAGTCAGAGCTCCTCTGCTGTTACTGCTGTTTTATGGTGTTAAACCACAGCTTTGAATATGATTTGAATAGCTCAGTTAGAAACAGACAAGTGAAGTTGTGTCTTTGCATCACCAAATGGAAAGGTGGCATCTTGTTTAAATCCATATAACATGTTACCTATCTGCTGTTCAGCCAAACTATAAGACTCTTCCTACTACAGGACACCGACCCGTAGGCCCCTGAATGCACAGGGCCACTACAGATGGCGGCTGATAACACATTAGTCATGGTAGAGCATATATGCTGCGCTCATCCTGGGCATTTACGAGCAACACTTCTTCTCTTATCTTGGGGGAAGGGGGACTTTACCATACAGCTCTGTGTACCATATCTGCTGAATTTTTCTTCAATGAACCGGTAAAACCAGTCAGCTGTTTACAAAGCCAAAGGAGACAACTAACAGAGGTCCATGAGGTGTGTATACAGAGGCACCAAAACTGCTGAAAGGATTTTTAATGTGTTTAATTGTCTCTATACAAATGAATAGACCAGTGCAAACACTGACAAAGTGCATCAACAAACAAAGGACAGTGGGAGGTGTCAACTACCAAAAAGGGATTTTACAAATACTGTTTATATAGAGACAATGAACCCTCTTAAACTAGTCATTACCCACAGCAAACATGATGTCTGTTTAAATGTAATCTATTCAGTTCAAATTTCAGGTTTATTAAGCCTAAAGATCATGCATTTCTTATCATCTTGAATCCTGATATTGACTGTGAAATATGCTGTTTAACAAGTGCACAGGCTCCATTTTCTCTTCCTGATAAAGTCCATCCCTTAAATTAATTTGAATTACAGCCAACATGCTCCTCTCTCACTTGTTCACATCAGGATGTCATGTTTATTGTGTGTGTATAAAAACAAACAGTATCCCACTGACATCAATCCACTCTTGTCAGTTCATTTCAGTGGCATGAGCAGTTCATAGTAGGCGTCTTCCACTACGTGAATATGATATTTATCACCACTGCATGAAACCTGGTATGACCCATCTTTGCAGTGGAGTGTGGGTGTCAAAGGTAAAAACATTTTTGTTTTTGTTCATTTCATCTACCCCGCACTGCTCCACAGTGTACCTTTTTTTATTTCCTTTTTAAAAAAAAACACCCTAACATGTTTTGTGGAAAGCAAATTCTCTGAGGTTCTGTTGATTGCTGAAAATAATGTTTACACCTTTATTGGTCAGGCACTGATCAAGCTCTTGCAGAGCACACGGTGCTGTTCAAACAACATGGGTGTCTACTGGTCTGCCAGCCATGTTAGCAATGTCTCAGTTCTGGGAAAAATCCATGTGTAACAATCTCACTTCCGACTACTCAGTGCTGTGGTGTGTTTGTGGCTGTACTTTGAGGTGTTGTTGTATTGGACCAAACTGTATTGAAAAGTATAATTATGACCACTTAAAAATATGCTACTACCCAATACAAAATACATAATATAAATTTAAATAGATTTCATCTTCATTTCTTTCCTCCACTTCACCTGTGCTGAGGCAGCGTCTGCTGTACACGGGACATTCTGCATCGCCAACCTCAAGAAGGGATGATTGAATGAATTTATATTATAATCAGGCCAAAGAAAATGTGTTAGATGCATATCATGGTGTGCCGGGGTTAAATGGTAACAGAGGCTGAAACAAATCAACAATAGGACTGCATGTAGTCTTTACAAAAAAACGAATAATACTGTATTTTTAGCTGCATAGCTTCTAGCTAATGTTTACGAATGTTCATGCCGTCAGGTTTATTTTTGGATGTTAAGCTGTAATGGCAGGTTGCTGTCATGGGGTGATGCTTAACTCTGCCTGGCATTCTGCCTGACAGAAACCATTCATTCAGAGATCCAGGAATACAAACGAAAACACTACATGTCTTAGATAAAGGGCTTTTACATATGCTCGCACAAAAAAAAAACTGAGTCTGGCAAGAAGAACTAACTCTAAAAGTGTCTGCCCTCTGGTTGGAAAAGTGTAAAATTGTAAATATATTTATAAAGTAAGGGCTCTGTAACTTCTTGCTAAATGCTATAATATGTATTTTTCCACATACATACTGTGGCATTTAACAATACTGTAGTTTTACAGCTCCATTGCATTACCAAGTAGTAATGATAATACTGAGATTTTCAATTCTGTCATATTATTCTGACTGACCAAACCATTTTAAATACAAATGTACAGTATTTACAACAATTTCTCAAGAAGGGATTAAGTGGAGTTTTGATATTCATCCCACTGATATAAACCTGTGATCTCTGATTTAGAACATAATGTCAAAGATGATATCTGATCTCAGTCAGTCTCTTTGTTGGCCTTTTTAAGCCAAACTAGCTTTTGGTAATATTATTTCCATTTTCAGTCACGATACAGTCTTCATACTACAGAATTCTGCTTCAGATATTCAGTTCAGGTTGTGACCAAAATGACTCCGACTTTTTTTTGCGGGCACTCAGAAATGTCACATGGTATCAAACAATGTGCAGCTTCATCTATGAATCTATGCTTTACCATGTGTAAAAACGATCTAGAGACTATAGTCCTCCACAGTCAAAGAGTCTTTCCTCTTCCTGGTTATCATCACTCAAAGATGACAGAGCACCAATTATGACAATGACAGGGACACATTAAAGAAGGTCCATGTACAAAAAGGTCAGTTGAATTGAATCACTTTGGAAAGTACACTGTTCCAAGTAGATGGAAATTAGATTGGCAGCTGCGTCATTTCACTCGTAAAGACCACTAGTGGAAAGCTGCCAAAACTTCCACATATGCATTTGCTAGAAAGTGACAAGTGCCAATTTGATGCACTCAGTAGCTATAACATTAACTACCCCTGCTGTCACCTGATCAGATGACCATCAATTTCTCTAGTGACTGGTGACGAGGTCAGAATGTGCCATAAAATCACACACGTTTATGTAACATCTTGTGTATCTGAATGTGACAGCACTCACTGGCATTTACTAGGTGATCATGGCTACAGTTGAACCTTTTTCAAATAGCAACCAGATGATATGCCAATATAACCATTAGCATCTCAACATGGTTTCAGGACCACAAAAGTGACTTTATTTCAATTCAGCAAAAAGCCCCAGCATGAATGTGTAGTTCAAAATGAGCAAGCACTATTGAACCAACAACATTTAACTGGCATGAACTAAAATCACTACAGAGACTTTTAAAACACCTTGTGAACAAAAAAATGGCTTCAAGCTGTTCTGAATGCAGGAGGGGCTCTTACCCAGCACAGCAAAATACTCTTTTCAGGAAAGATCTAACAGCATGAGAAACCAATGTTAAAGTAGGAGAGAATTATTCTTTTATTTACATATACTCCAACCAAAATTCTACAACCATCGACATTGTGTGCAGCCCAATAAAAAAGTAAACTAAACAAAGCATAAGACACACAACTGCATGCTGCAAAGACGGTCACAAGCCAGTGCCTGTCCTATCTGCCTGTATAGTGTTCTGTTGATGCATTTACTTGTGTTTGGTTTCTGTACAAGAAAACAATATCACTTAACCAGGTTCATCTAGTCTTGTATGCATTGTGTTAATTTAATTTACTTTATTTAACTAGGCACCAAGAACATCAGTGAGATTAGAAAGGTGTTTTTCAAAAGTGTCTTGGTTGCAGTTGGCCACAATGGCGACAGCTGATGGGACTTCCTAGAGCAGATACTTGACAATGAGACCCTTTGAGAAAGTACAATGAAACAGGATACGTTTGTAGAAGCATTGTTACTGTGAAGCATTTTTCCTTCTTCTGGTTTACTCTCCTTACACTACAATTGCCCTTTAATAAAGAAAGTTTCAGACATGCTTCTCTAATTTCTAAAATACAGCTGACCCGTCTGAAAGAACACCAAAGATCACGTCAGAAGATAAATAATGAAATAAGAAGACCATAAAACATGGACTTTTACAACTTTTAACAGGTGCAAAGCAAAAAACAACTACAATGACATTAGGAAAATAATGTTTAACATAATTCACTTAAACTGCTAAAAATCCTGACCTACACCATAAATAACAAGATCATGAGGAGCGAGTGGTTGGATGCCTTACCTCTGAATTTCTTGGGTGGGTTGTTGAGGTCGCCTGTGTCTGGTTGTACCACACAGCGGTCATCCACAAGCCTGGGGACACATCAGTCAAAAACTCAGGACACATTCGACTTACATTGACTTTAAACCTCCATCCACCTTCTAAAAGCTTTCATTTTACATATATGCTCAAAAATATGCAACATGCTAATAAGAGTTAGTTTAGCTAATAGAAACCAACATAGAATATAGATTGTTTTTTGCCAATTCATGCAGCCCTTGGACTAAAATCAGTTCTCCAATATCTAAATTTTAAAGTAAGAAATTGTGAGTATGGTATTGGGTTTCTATCATGTTCATCAAGTAATTTTGTTCACAACAAGGCAACAATTACAAACACATAAACTGACAGATGTTATTATAATGACAACCCAGAAGGTGTATGTTGGTAACACAATACAAACTCATCTTATCTACAGATGGCAGTAACATGACAGGATATGCATCAATGTGCCAGCCAACGCAGAGAAGAAGAAGATCACTAGCTGGTCAACATGGACATAAACGATGCTGGATTTAAAATACAACTGGATTGGCATCAGATTTGAGTTTTGGCGAGTAATGCCTTGTGAGAAAACTAACCTAGAGGCACCTTTGTTAGCCATCGTTAAGAACATTAGTGATAAACTGTTATTTCCCTGCTACATCATGTCTGAACGTTTAGTGTGAAAAAGTCATAGTGGATATAAAATCTGCTCCATCTAATCAGTGTCCACTCATCCCTAACAAATGAGTAGCAGGATAAAGACATATTTCATTGCACTGACAGCAGACATTGTGTTGACGAGACACAGGCAGGCTCCTTTGTTCAATATTCCCCAGGGCCTATCTTACAGCATTACTACATCATAATCAACTTTCCCACCAATTTTCCACTTTCTCTGACAAGTTTTCCAGACAACACACGACACATGTTGCACTTTTTAGACTCGACAGCACCATCACACGCCGGGAATCTGTGGAACCCCCTGGGAATACTATGAGATAGTAGATCAGCACAAACACAACACTTCAGTGGGATGCTGTAGCCGGTCGAGTCAGTAACATCTTTTTATAGCTCATGCAGTATACGCTGCACCGCAGGAGCACTGTCATGATGAAGGCAGCGAGCACATGGTGGGAGAATCTCCTCTAAAGGAATAAACAGCCTTGAGCACGCTGATGCACTGGCGGGCGAAAAAGAACAGGTCATCTGTATCCAAGGTCGAGAAGAAACCTCCTCGTGCATTCTGGGATACAGCTACATCCTGGCAGCGCCAAGACGCTGGCCGGCTGGTATCCTCTCTGAGCCAGCAGCGGCCCAGGTGCTTGCTGCCGTCTCTCAGGAGGTCACATTCAGTATGCTGGCAGCAAAAGCAACACCTAATACAATAGTGCCATTTATAGTAACGTCCTCTAAGCTCTTAACAGGAGCAGCGTGTGTGGGGGTGGGGGGGTGATTACTAGGCATAACAATACGTGATGGGAAATTTGACAAACGAGCTCTGTCATGGTGGCAGCCTTCAAAGCTGTGCACACGTTTGTTGCCATGGTGGATGACGCACTTTAACACCAAACTGTGAAAGAGCATGATTTCTGAGAGCTCGCGAGGAAGAGGGCTCGGCTCGGCCTGCGGTGAGTGGCTGGCAGACTAGTGACACGGTAAGAGGGGGAGGATTGCAGCACTTAGAAGAGGAGAGGTAAACACAGACAGCGTGCTCGTTTTCACCTGGGGAGAAGTGAAACAAACACCCTGGGGCAGAAAATAGCACTGGAAAAAGAGGAAAGAGAGCACGGAGCCCAACACGCCAGATATTCTGTCAGACACGCTGGACGGGGTCATTCACATCAACTGCGTCCTCTTTCTTTTAGCCTTCTGTTGTTTCCGACCGTGAACTGTGTGTCGAGATTTGCTCGATTTGCACATAATGAGATGCACTTTTAGCGCGTCGCCTACAATTTGGGAGGAGGGAAGACGTCAAGTACTTAAATAGCTAAATGGTGCTCAGCGTGTGGCAGGAAGAGACGGGATAATTTCAGGCCAGAGTGCCGAGTGAGCACAGTCAAGGAAATTAAAGCAGATCTATGACTACTGTGGGGATCCACCACTTTTAAAATAAGATTAACTTATTCTTCGGGACATTTACAACATTTGGCAAACACTTATTGAGAGTGATTTGGCATACTGCTCTGTATTCATGGATAAGACTAAACAAAATAGACTTCAGTCAATCTCCCCATTGATTAGCTGACCACACCTGCAAAAGGCACCTGAATGTGGGATGCATTAAGAGTGAAGTTGAAAAAATGGGATTTATTAGGACTTGACACCTGGTTGAGCAAACTCTGTACAGCGTAAGGAGCTACCAGCTGTGCACAAGTGCTTGGAAAGTTTCATAATGCAACCACATTACAGCAGAGTAAATAGGTTCTGCCTATTGCTATGAGAAAAATGAATACTTGAGTTTTAAGAGGGATTAGTCCACATACATTTTGAGGAGGTGGGTCTTCAGCCTGTGTTTAAAGATAGAAAGTTATTCTGCATCTCCATCTCAGAAGTTATTTCTTCATTATTTATCATAAATGCGGAGGAACAATGGGTTGTGTTTATGTTGACACTTCTATGCTATGCTTACACTTATTGCCACCAACCAATCAGAGATATTAAATCCTTCCATCACACCGCCCCACCGATTCTGCCATATTTTTGGTTCAAAGACAGCAACCAAATGGCAAATTACATGAGTCACTGTGTTTATCTTACAGTCTGTACAGTGTTAAAGTTGTGTTTTCTGCACAGTGGGACAATATTGTCAGAAGCTCCATCCATCCAGCCAGCTCACCTGGAGTCCTGCAGTATGAGGTAACAGGGAAGTGGAGGTGTCAAAATCCACATAAAATAGAGGCAGACTTACCCTAAAGTGCTGATAAATCCACTGGTGGAGCCCTCTGCATACAGGGAACAAATGTCCCCAATATGGAGGAAACTGGACATCTTGTCTGACATGGTTCCTCAGTGTGGACTACACCTGCAAAGGATTGACAAAAAAAAAGGTCTTTAAAGCAGACACTACATGTAGTAGAGCTCAGTCAAATCACAAACTAGTCAATGAAGTGATCAACAGAAAATGAAAAAGGGACACGTTTGATAATTCATTAGTTTTATATGTATCTTTCATAGAGTAAAATACTGAACATCTGCTTGTTACATCTTCATCTACGTAATTGTATCTGTATCCCTAATCTGTAGGGATCAGTCATCACTTGTATGGCACTGATTTTGCTGCTGTTTGAATTTATGGTGGGTTGGGTCCATATTATCTTTTTTTTTGTCTAAATCTCTGAGCACCATCTACTATAAACTCATGAGTAACAACCGAAGAGTAATAATCTAAGATCAATGTTGTTCACATAATAACTGAGCTGTCCTTTGAATTGTGTTAATATGGCCTCAAATGAACTTAACAATACGAAACAATACTGCAGCTCCTCCAACACTTGCACACACTGACTCGAAATGAAACGGGGATAAATTCCCTGCCGTGCCACTGAAGTCTCTCTTCACTCTGAGCTATTGTTGGCTGTGTGAAACCTGCACATCTTAAATTGAGGTCACCTCTCTTTAGTCTGATCCCAGGCTCAGAGAGCACAAGCCTGAGTGAGACAAACCAACACCACTTAAAGAGGGTGTGCGTGGTCCGTCATTTCTTCTTCTGTTAACAAAGATGCCTCTTTTTTTTCTCTAGAAAACCACCAAAACCCCAATTTTTTCTCTTTTTTCCCCCTTTTTTAACCAAACTCGCAGCTCTGCGCCGTCACCTGTCTGAGGGTCACCTGTCCTCGGGCTCAGACGCCTCACACCTCTCCACGTAAAGTTTGCACAGTGCTCGGAACAGGCCACCACCTCAGCACGAACACTCATTTTAACGCCTGTCCGACTCTTTTCTGAGGAGCCAGGCGAGACAAAGACACCGTCACCTGCCGGCTAAATCAAATGCCAATCCGCCTCATGTGTAATTTCTTTTTTTTTTATTATTATTATCATCATTATCAGTACTTCATCGCGCGAGCTGCTGCAGAACAACAAATGAGCGCGTGGGCCGGCGTTACTTCCTTGACAGGGATGCTCACAGCTCGGTGACAGCGAGCCCGGCTGGGAAAGAGAAAAAAAAAAAACAAAAAACTACAGAGTGATGGTGATGATGAGCACTGTACCTGGCAGATACGAGGCAGGACGTCAGAGGCGGACGGGGGGACGGAGGCGGAGAAGTGGGTCAGCACAGGATCATGTCCGCGGCGCGGTCCTCGGTTAAGTCCATGGCAGAGAGAGAAAGTCCAGGTGAGCGCGGCGTTATCTCTGACAGCTGAGCGCGTCCTCGGCAACAATCCGCTTCTTACCTCCTCCACATGTCACCGAGGGAACGCCCCTTTCCTCGCTATTTATACGGCAGCGCGGCTCCCTGGGTAATGTAGTTCGCGGCGCCGTCACGTGAGGCGCTCCCGATGAGTAAAATGACACTTTCCAGTTTCAGAGGAGGGTTGTTGCCTCGTTAGAGAGAGGCCTGTTATTTTTTATTTATGATATATTTAGCACACCTCTTAAATCAGTTTGTTTTGCAACTTTCTAACTGAATTTAACCATAAAATAACATTTAGTGTTTATTAACCATACCTGCATGGCGCTGGGGGCGTTGCCCAGTCCATCACTGATATACTGACCCATATGTTTCAGAAGCTGTTGGATAGATTGCTGTAAAATTGTGTACAGACATTCACGGTCCCCAGAGGATTAAACCCAATGACTTTGGTGATCCCTGACTTTGGTCCTTTACCTGTGAAATATCTCAACATCTCCAAGACTGTTTGGTACAATTTTTCAGACTTTTATAGTTACCAGGGGATCTGCTGCTTTGGTTTATGACCAAATACCTGCAAGGCTCATGACATCCCCACCAGGCTCAGCTAACACTAAGCTGTTGTGAGGAGCAAACAAACTAAGATGGAGAGCACTGTAAACACTATACCTGTTAAACATCCATATGGCAGCATTTGTCATCGTGACCAGGCTCTGTTGGATCATGTGAAGCATAAGTGCAAGTAACAGTTTCAGATGTGCCACAGGTTGGGGACTGAACATGTCTCTGAAAGATCAGATCCACGTGACTGCAGGTCGTTTGTCAGTGTCTACCTTATTTCATGTATATAATGTCAAAAACAGAAGCACCCATACTGCCTCCCAAAGAGGGGGTCATGCTGTGCGTGTCGAGGTGTGAAAGGACACGAGATAAAGACTTCAGTCGTGTGTGCAGTCTGCTGTCAAGAACACTGACTGGGCCATTGGCAGTCAGATTTCTGGGTGTGTGATGAGGACACACCTATGTTGTTGTTGTTTCTTTCTTTTGTTCTTACTTCTGCAAACTGACAGAGGATTAAACATTGCACTATTCACTATGCTCTTTCAGACAGAGAGCATCTCGTGGTTTTGCCCATTTTGGACCACAAGCTTTGGAAACGTCAGTCTCACAACTCTGAGTGATCTGGTTTATTTGCAGTTGATCCATTAACATCACACTGTGACATTTTTAGCTCCCGAAATGGGATCAGGCTGTTGCATTTAGAAATACTCATTGTGCTGTACTGAACTCACACATAACTTGACATACGAATAAAATAAAGTGGAGGCAGACGTCCTCACAGTGACTAATTCTTCCAATACAGTCACCTCCAATTGCTCAGCGAAAGCCTGCATACTGTAGATGGGTACATTTGTAAATGTGTAAAAGCTCCATTATTCATAATTAGGTCTAATTGCAATATGAATGAGGGGAAGAGAGACACAGGAAGAGTAAGAGCGCTTTCATCCCTAAAATGGCCTAAGCAAATCCATTGATGAGCTGTTAATTTGGTTTCTTAGCTACAGAATCTAGAGGGATAATAAGAGCTGAGCAAGTGGGGCCACATAAGTGACCATTACCATAAAAGTGCTTCTCTCCTTTTTCTACATTCCACATCTGTTTTTCAGCGGGCGCAGTGAGGTCTTTTAGATGTAAATGGCTGCAAATTGCTACTTTGCGGAGTATCCTGTGGCCAAAAAAAATCCCCTGTCCGCCCTGTGATTCATGTTTTTAATGCTCTGTATTCCCGGTGTTGACATAACATCCAGCTATGGTACGATCCAGTGGAACAAAAAAAAAACACTCACTCTCCCTTCTTACTGGTTATGCAATCAGTCAGCATTATCAAATTGTACCACATATCATATCAAAAGTACATTTGAAACCACTTATGTAAAAACAGGCTGCACTTCTCCTTTGTTGAATGATGACCAGCGTGATTGGAAGGACGAAGGATAAGTGTCTTTTTCTCTGAGCGTCGCTGTCTGACAGGAGCACATGTGAGTCTAAAATCCACGACATCGCAGCACCTGAGAGAAAACCTTCATTCCACAAAGTATTTCCAGGCTTTGGTTAAATTTGACATTAAGGGAAGTTGAATACAGATCATTGAGTACTCAGTTGTCATGGATACAGTGTACAGATGCCTGGCTAGCATTCTACCACAGAGCAAAAAAAATAAGGGTTGTATTTACAGTATATAAAAAAAAAACTGGACAGCTGCTGACGTGTTTATGAATTGCACATATTCTGGTCATGGGCATGGTTTGATTTGTAGTGTGGTGAAGATGCTGCTGTCTTTATTCTCTGGGTGTTTTGGTCAGTGTTTTATTATAGTACCCTGCCTGAACCCGAAGGAGTCGTCTGCTGTTGGGAGGCTTTTTCTTCCCCGCACGACAGCCAACAAGCACCGATCTATATAGATAGACAGGAGCTGGGATGAGTGTAGAGGCAGATTGCTTTCTCACATACTGTTCATGAACAAGAGTTTGGTGGGAGGGAGAGGTGATTCATGCTGACTGGTAGTCTGACTTGCAGTTGACTTAGAGATATGGGCCGTTTTTTGCTTTGTTTTCTTTTCCATGACAGAACTACCAAAATGACTAACAAATTAACGAATACAGCATCTGCACGCTTGGATGCACCAGAGACAGAGAGATGACAAAATGCAGCGACCATCTGTGTGGGTGCGCAGATTGTGAGATTCATCATTGTGCATGTGCTAGCGAGTGAGTATTCTCATGTGCAGATATAGGCCTTCCCTCAGCAGCCATGTGTGGGCACAATGGTTGGTAGTTTTCTTGTCTGAGGCTCAGATAGTCCTCTGTGTGGGCCATGCCTGCAAACTAATCCTCGCATTCATCAGAAATGTCAGAATAGAGCTAAATATATGATGGAAACAAAGACTCTCTTGTATTTTCATTATTGCTTTTGGAAGGAGAAATAAATCTTGATTTTGAGATTCAGATCCAAAGTCCACATCAAGTCTATTCCTGCTAAAAAAAAGGGAGATGGCTCTGTAACTCTGTGACTTTATAAACAATGTGGCGGCCTCTAACTGCTGTTCTGGATCTGGGACAGTGAACCACCGAAGACATGATGCCGCTGGGAGCAAGAACCATAGATAATGGCTTATTAGCGATTTCAATCTAAATGTAGAATACTGATAGATCTTCTTTTAGCTTGAACAGTCTCACATCCACAGTCGTATATTCTGCGCAGATTTGCTCCATTTGACAATTCAAGCTACTACCAGAGCCCTGACAGCTGGAGCAATGAGTCAAGACTTTCAAAAGATCAGTGAGTAACGTGCTGGAGGACAGAACTTTGTGGTGTGAGGCGGGCGACGTGGCATAAAAACACACTCCGACATTATTTATTGAGCACCGGACCTTCCAGCGCGGTGTAAGATGAAGGTCGCACAAATAACGGTCCATTATCTTCTCTGTGCCTTCTAGCCTTTTTGAGTCTGCGACAGGGTCCTTATGAGGTCTGCTAATGACATCACATCCCTGCGGAGTCAAGTCTGTCGCACTGTCAAAGCCTAAGAGGTTTACCATGCCTCAGTTTACACAGATCACATGCAGGGCTCAGACACAGACAAGTACATTGCCACACAGCCGTCAGCCCCTCCTGAGAAACCCTCTGCATGAAACCTCCTTTCACAAAACGGCTTCCTCTTCTTCTTTTGCAGACCACAGTCAGCCATTGAGTAAGAAGCGGGATAAGAAAACAAACAGCTAAACCGTCACGATATAAGGACACAGTGAAGGCGTCTTGTGTTCCTCATTTCTATAAACTTGTAGCCTTTTAGTAGATATTCATACTGATATCCCCTATAAAAAGAGCGACAACAGGTATTGGTACAGCACAGTAGTCTAAGGCAGAGATCTACCTCACTAAAAATAAAAGACAATTATGCTGTTATAATGACCTGCATATTCCCAATGGAAATAATCTGATTAGACCAGCTGCAGAGATATTCTAATTAGGCCTTGTGATTTTGTGCCATAACTTGTTACCAATGTAGGAAAAATAAGTTTCACATTCTGCACAGATTCAATTGGACCTTGTGTGCCAGTCTGCATGAAAAAGTGTACTGTTGATAACTGGAACATTTTCAGCACATCCTTTCAGATATTTATTTTCTGTCAGCCTCTTACCACAGACTGTTTATAGAAAGCAGAGTTGATCAACACACCCAGCTACGTTCAGTTGGCCCCTTCTTCATAGACTGTGCCCAGAGGGGAGGATCACTTCACCACATCCCCTTAATCAATATGCCACATCATACACACGTCAGGGGAAATTATCTGACAGGTGTTTTTTGTGGAGACAGGTAGGAATAGAGTTTTTGCACACTGCTGTTACTCAGACCTGTTTAAGCTAATCCCATTGAAGGAGAACAATAACCTAGGAGGCGGCGGACTGAAGCCACAATTTAACCTGAGGAAGATGCCATGTAAGCTGCTTTAACTGCAGGTAATCCATTAGGATCTGTGCAGTTGGAGGAGTCCTCACCTTACTTTCACTACACTTTATAACCTTCTAGGTTACCTAAATCAGACTGTGTACATATATATTAAACTCTTCATCATATGCAATTAAATAAAATGCTTAGATGCATGAAAATTGTTCTGACTTGGAGCCACACGTTATAATTATGTAATGATTGATTTATGTCTTTGCACACTTAATGATTAAATGAATGTTATGCAATGAAATGTTGCTGCTTCATATAACAATAACTTAATAAGAATAATGTATTGCATATTTCCAGAGTGAAAACGAAGTCTGTGCTCGGTGCTACAAAGGTGAGACAAGACTGGTAATGAGATTGTCACAGCTTACCTTGCATTGAAACATTTGGGACTGAGTATTTGTCAGTGAGCTGTGGGACAAGGTTTAAAAATCCTGTAATGTAATAGCTCACACATGATTAGCCTCAACCTAACATGCACAGTTATTGTCTTCCACAATTGCAAAACCTTTGTCAGGCGCATTAACAAGCCCCACCGAGCATGTGGGGTCTTGTGAGCTAACACTGGTTTATTATGAAAGATTGAGATTGCAGTCAGACATAATGGCAGAAATTGAAAAAAGGTATATTATGGGGAAATGCTTGTGGTGAAACTTGTCATTAAAGGTCCTGCATTAATTATTTTTTTTGCCAATATGTGTGATTTCTATGTAATAGATCCGGGACGGTTTGTTGTGTTTTCTCCCTTCACTTCACTACAGCACTAACAATGTGCAACACTAGCTAGTTAACTCAGGGATACTACTCGATATTTAAACAGAAATTATATGATGTTATTTAGAGTTTAGGAGCAGCTACAATGTTAGCACGGCCCTGATCAATCCAAACTCCATTCAGAAAACAAGCATTTTAAAGGTTGTTTGCCTCCTGTCCTGCAGACAGACCTGATAAAGACTCAATTCAGACTTTTTACAAATCAGCATCATTATGTGACTATTTCAGCATCCTTTTGATACATTTATTACAGTTACAGCTAAATCTGTTTAATTTGGGATCATACTGCAGTACTAAGTAAAGTCCACTAAACAACAATTGGCACACATCACAGTGTTGCTGTTGACTTAATGACCAGTGGCGTCATTAACAACAAGCATGTTCTGATTTTTACATATTGAACCTTTAACAACATACTTTATTTTCATTCTTGTCTCTTTTTTTACATACAAAACATTGCTTCTAAACTTCTCTCAGCCACCTTTGAGCATACTGTCAAATGATACACACTCCAGAACTGTGTGTAGTTAGGAGATGGATATGTAGGTCCGATCAGTGGTGAGAACAGCTGTGGAGGCGCTTGCTTCTTGGGCTTCACAACTTCCTGCTGAGCCCGCTGCAGGTGTTCTGGGCCAAATTTAATCTAACATCTGTGATGGGAGGAGCCACTCTGAAAACCCCCATTGACGTCCCCCTCCTCTAACAGTGAAGTGAAACTGCAGAAGACAACCTACTCCATTATTCGCCCCGTTGGAACAGGACAAGTAAAAAAAATCTGGCCTAATTGAAGTGAGGAGTCACACAGATTTCTAAAAGGCTGTTTTGAAATTCTGCTTTGAAGAACAATCAGCTCATTTGTTTTGACAGTGTACTTGTGAAGCAGTCTGAGTATGTCGTGGTAACTGTGCTGATTCAATGCATGCTGTTTAATCTGTTGATTTCTAATCAACACAACATAATCAGAGGCAGGTAGTTGACAATGTACAGAACCATGTGGTCAAAAGAAACAACTGATTTCATACGTTACTAAGTTAATTACTTTAAAGTGTAGATCAAATTGATTAGGTTAATTAATAGGTTCTGTTGTATCAATAAAGTTCTTGTTTCAAAGTATACAGACACTGACCGTTGTTTCATATGAAAAGCTTTTACAAAGATGGTGTAATTCACTCCAATTAGTCTAAATAAACCACAACTGGTACCATTTTTCTCCCCAATCAGCCAACACCACAACAAGTTGAAAGAGTCGAAAGAAACGTTTCAAATTAGACTATGAAATGCCTGCCAGCTGAGACCCAGCAGAGAGCTCCTGTGTGTTTTTTTTTCTTCTTGATTTGGCTGCAGGATTCAAGGCAAGGACATCTGCTCCCTCATCAGAGAGGTGCTCCATTTTTGAACAAATGGACTGCCAGTTGTAATTTCTCCACCGGTCACTCACCCTTAAAATGTCTCGCTCCTTTATCAATGTGATGCATGGCTCTCATAAGCATACAGTGTATCTTTTGTCCTTGGCAAGACATTTAGGCAAAAGTTTTTTTAGCCGAAATCAAAGTGGAAGCTGCAACGAAGAGATCCAATATTCAGAAAACACACGATTTTACAAGAATCAAAATCTGCTCTTAAAGCAAGTCTATATAACATTTACTGCAGCCACAAGTAGCAATTACAAGATCATAGCATAGTTTTTTTTTGTTTTTTTTGTTTTTTTAGCTGTTATTTGTAATGGGATTGTCCGACATTTTGGGAAATATGTTTGTTAGCCCTCTCAGAAGAGCTTCATATGCTCAATGCCACTCTTACTTCCCCGCAGTAAATGTCTGTAGCCAGTTAGCTTAGCTTAGCATTAGGACATGAAACAAGGGGAAACCTTGCTCTGTTACCAGGAAACAAAATCTGCCTACCAAAACAGTAGTAGTAATAACATTATGGAGTCTCTGCTGGTTTCCCAGGAACAGACTCCGGCCAAGAAAAACTCCATAACGCCCCATAAAGGGCAAATGAGGCCAATTGTGTTTATACACAGTGGTTTTTGTGAGGACGGAACAAACAATACATAAGGAGTCGATAAGTCAATAAGTCACCTTTGGATGGAGCATGGCCAGCTGTTTCCTGTCTAAGCTGAGCATCTGCTGGCTGTCACTCCACATTTAATGGACAGACTTAAAGGTGGTATTGATCTTCTTACCTTTGTCAAGGTGTTTTCAACAATGCTTACCAACTTTTTCACCATAATTAAAATGATATAATAATAAAATAATATATAATTATTATTATTTTTGGCTCCCACATAGATGTTCTCCTGTTCTGTCCTACTTAAGGTGCCCTTAGTAATTGTCCTCCATCCTGACAAAAACACCGATTAAAGGTGTGCACGAGCACATACAGATGCACATGAACAATTTTTGTTTACACAGCGGTACACTTAACCCAGTTTGGGTGTTTGAAAATATGGTCACCCAAGAATAAGTATATTTCTCCAAATGTCAGGGTATACTTTAAGGGGAAGAGCAATGAGACCATGAGCAGGAAACAAGAACAAACCTATGTGCAAGACGGTTTACCTCTCTTTAACTTTTGCAATAAAACCAGTGAAATGTTTGTCTGTGTAATGTTAAAATGAAACAGTATAACCATGAGTGAACAGTCATAAAGTGTCTGAACTCATTTCAGGCACAATCCAACAATCCTGTTGTTTGCCACGGTTAGCCAACAGAAGCTAAGCTAAGCTAAACATAAGCAACTATTTTTTGAAGACTGTGATATTTCATCAGTCAAGTGACATGGTTTCTCTTCTTGTGTGTGAAGTTTGCACCAACTAGAGGTAGCGAAACTTGTAAAATGTAAAATATTTGGGTCCGATCTCTCTTTAAAATGACCACAACTGGATGGAACCACATTTGATTTTTTGCTGTCCTGATCACTTTGCTACACAAACATTCCTGGGTGTTTCAATTTCATGATTCAGCCTATCAAATTATGCACACTTCCAGTCATCCAAACTTTTAGGGCTTATTACATTACTGTATTTTATTTTCATCTTAATTACCCTAATTTATCCATTAAATTATTTTCCCTGATCAGAAAGTTTTATGGCTTTTTAAAAATGATCTTTCTGATGATATTGTCTTTTCTCACTTCGTATATCTCTTTGCTGTTTGTTTTTCCTTCACTGATTTTGTAATTGACTCAAAGTCATTGTAAATGAGGGTCACCCCTCAAAGATCTGCTGAGTATAAATAAGGTTTTGATTGATTGATTGGATTTTTAAAAGTTTATAAGTTGTGGTTGCCACCATAGAGGACAATAGCCTTCTAAGAACATTTTATTTCCCTGCAGAATGCGTATTTTTTGAGATGCCACTCTGACAGATGATTTCTCATCACAAACGACATATCGGGCTCCTGCACTGTGATGTTTGTTTTTCTGTGGAGGGGGTTTGTTGGGGAAGTTCACCTCATGTGATTAACTGGTGGTTGCTAGGCGACAAATACTGGAAAGGAGCCACTCATTGGCGGCCCAGCTCTTCAGCAGTCAGGATGCACCTCCGAACCAACCGCTGCTGTCCAAACCACCTCCCATACACATATCCGGTTGCCATGGGGATTCCAGGGACATCTGATTCAAAAATGACGTGAGTCACGTATTTGAAGAGAAATTTTTTATATACTTGTAGTAGATGTTAAAAGGACAGAGGAATCTGGTTTTTCGCAGAAGCACAACAAAGAGGGGCACACACTGAAAGGATTAAGTGCTGCTTCTTGTCCTTTAACTGAATGCAGAATTAATCGGTGGCAGAGGTAAAATACCAGACCACTGCACACATGATGAAGTTGATGGCGGAGAGAAACTCTAACCCAGGACTTTCTATACATTTCTATCCTTTTGTTTGGGAAATGTTTTTTTTTTTATTTCCTCAGCATAACCTCTGTCCTGTTTGTCTCCAAGGCCACAGCAATATCCAGCCGTGGTACTCCACAAAGCAGTACAGTACATCTGATAATGCACCTACTATAAAAACTCCACATTTTCTGATGCTGTTCTGACTCTTCTTTCTCTCAAACACCTTGCAGATGTCAATAAACTTTGATTTGGTTGATGTTTCCTCACTGCACTGCTGCATGTGTCCAATCACACTCAACTTGATGTGCTTAAAGGGTTAGTTCGACATTTTGTGATATGCACTGTATTGCCTATAGTTGGATAAGATCTGTACCACTCTGTTGACTATATCTCAAATATGAATACCCCTTGCAGCTGATTAGCTTAGCTTAGCTTAGCACAAAAGACTGGAAACAGGGGGAAACAGCTAGCATGTATGCCTGAAGTAACAAAACAGCAACAAACAAACAAAAAAACAAACAAAAAGAGTTACAATAAAAAAAGAGTTATGTGATTATTTGTCAGTGTCACTAACAAGACTCCAGGATTTCATAGAGCCTCATTTTTACACATGGGTTTTAGCACAGGTTAAACAAACATGTTAACTAGTGAGCTTTCGCTGTGCTGGTAGGTGGACTTTGTCTGCCCATTTCTAGTCTGCGCACTTAACTAAGCTGATTGTCGTAGCTTCATTTTTACTGTACAAACATGAGCAAAGTATCGATCTTCTCGTCTAATTCTACCTAAGAGAGCGAATTAGCTCATTTCCCAAAATGTCCAATTAAGTTCCCTTCAGATTGACTTCTTAATTCCCGAGTGGAGATCAGATCAGGTACAACACAACTGTCCATTATTAAAAAAAAAAAAAAAAGATCTCATAGAAATATAGGTCGAAACAACATCCAGCTCCTTTCGCTTCTCCAGTGGCTGACACAAAAAGTTGACAGTGCCCTCTGATCAGCAGAGGGTTTCCACTCCTCCCCACCACCACCGTTTAGTCTATCTCGGCCCCCGTGTGGCTGGAGTGCTGGTCCCATTTCTGGATGAAACACGGTCTCCATCCTAATTAACCTAGATGTGGATATTAATAAGATGAAAGCAGGTCTAGACTAGAAACGGGGCAGATTGAACGGAGAGGGTCCTGATTTCAGAATGGTCACGCTAAAGTGGGACACCTTCGCCCCTCTTTTGACAGGGGAATAAAGCCGGTTTCTATATAAATAATACCCCCCGGCCCTTTTTAATTGGTCCCTCCTCTCGAGGATTGAGCGCGGTGAGAAGCTGAGAATATCTACGAGGGTGGGCTGCATCGCACAAAGACAGAAGACAGAAAAGAAATGTCAAGTTGATGGAGACACGACAGCCATCACGTTAACAGAGAATTCTGATGTCTGGTTTTTAACTGGCATGACATCATCTTATTGCAAACGCTTTGGCAACCATAAGGGTGTAAAGATCAATTCTGTGGCCTGTGTGTCTATTAAAAGAAACCTATTAAACATCCTTCCTCCCATCTCTGTCAGTGCAAATGATCCTTCGAGATCCACGTGTTGTGTGAGAGATGGGACTTAACATGTGCCGGGACAAGATGACAGCTGCAGCACTGCAGGTCTGGTGGGAAATGTGCCACGCAGAGCGAGCATCCCCCCGACGGATCAAAGGGATCGCACATGTGAGAGAACAGAGAGGAAAGCCAGCGAATTTACTCTCCTGGAAAAATAAAACTCGCTTTTCTTGCCTTGAGATGTTGCTTCATGTTTACACTGAGTGGGAGCCAGATCAGGAGACACCAGAGGGACCAAACAGGAAACAATGACGGGCATGACTCACCCAGCTGATGGTGTTTATGGAGCCATCAGCGTGTTGTGTTGTCTCCTTCTAATGAGTGCTTGCATAAACTACGATTTCTGGGAAAATTAAAACAGGACAAGATGTGATTAAACAGACATAGTTTTATAAGAAAATTAGAAAAAAAGGCATTGACAAAAATCTTTTCACCACCACTCTGGAGCAAATCTTGACATTCAGCTGAAAACAAATGTGATATGAAATTTAATTTAGGTGTTTTTTTTTCAGTGGAGAATAGATAAATCCAGTGGGAGGAACTGGGCACAGCTGTCGGCACCGCAGTGACACTCTTTCCTCTGGAGTCCATCTGTCCTACTGGCCTGTATGGCAGCGTCACCGTGCGTGGACGGCAGCGCAACAGGAGGTTGGTTACTGTACCCCCCTGAGTAGTCGAACGTCAGCTCCTCCTGTGCGTCGATGCTCCGTCCGGCAAACAGCGCCAGTCTGGGGACCACAGAGTGCACGCGGACCGGCTGCATCAACAGGTTGGGCCGGCAGGAGTGGTTGAGGAACCGGCCCACGTTCCCCACCCCGGCGGGGTCCACAAACGTCTCGGCGAAGGAGCCCGTGCCCACGTGCTCCCGTACGGCGATGATGTAGTTGTTGTCCTCAGGACTCTGGGAGAGCTGCCTGCGTCTGGCCTCCTCGAAACCGATCACCTCTCCCGCGTACTCGCTTTTACACAAACGTCCCACGCGGGATCGCCTCGAGCGTCCGTACCCCCCAGCCCCTGTTCTCTGTGCTGTAAACCTCCAGCCTGAGCCTGAGCCCTCCCTGCACCACCCGGTTAGAGCAGGCGTCGCCGCAGGGGCAAAGGGCATTACACTCGAACACGGGCGAGCAGTGAGCAGAGTCCGTTCTGAGGTTGAGCAGCGTGCCGGTGCGGTCGTACGCCTGTCCGTGTGTCTGCAGGCAGGAGCAGCTGTCGGTGAAGCAGGAGTGGGAACGGCAGGAGCATCCGGGGAGGGTGACTTCACTGGGGTCGACGGTGCACCCTGGTCCCTGAACATTTTCTGGGGAATACTGAACATTGACAACAAAGAGCAATAAACGTTAATAATAAAAAATAAAAAATAAAAAAAGAAACAGTGACAAAAACAGCTGACAATACATTTTAAAAACTAATTAGGCCAAAATGCCCATAATTCCTGGAAATCTTTTGTTTTTAGCTTTAACTTCACTTTTAAATGATAGACAAGTGTTATAAAACATAGGCCTGAATGTTCTGTCACTACTGACTGGAAACCCATCAATATACTTTATGTTAACTTAACAACTACATACAACTATAGTTTCACCACATTCAGAGACTTATATCTACTTTGAATTATTTTAAGAACTGGTTGCATTATATTACAGTCAGAAAGGCCCTCTAGAGAATCACGAGCAGGGAGCGTTAACTAGGACAACTCCTTTGGTTGTAGAGAGGCAGTTATTTTTGATTCAGTCAGATAAAGTGGCTGCAGCCTGTAGTGATTTGCTGCCATCTGCTGGTGACACAATGGATTTATCTTAATTTGCTTAATCAGGTTTTGACAAGACTTCTTGATTACTGTTTCAAAATTTGCATCATAAATAAAATGCATTATACTCATTATGACATTTTTTCCCCATACTATCACATATTTTCCTAAAATATGCCAACTGAGTAATTTATTGCAGTTTATTTCTGGCATCCATAAAGCCATTGTTTTTAGTATATGGCATCTTGCATGATGGTATGCAGTGAAAATAATGTTGAAAAAACATACACTCTGTATTCACTCTTAAACGTGTGTTTTATGAAGTTAGAACACGTCTCAGTCTGCGTGTTCTATGTGAGGGTCATCCCAATATCTGCTGTTATAATAACTTTGTGGGGTTATTTATTAGAACTACATCGATACATTTATATTGTTAAAAACTGTTTATTTATATTATAAAAGTTACATTAAAAATTATAAATTTATAAGTTAAATTATTAGAGAAAAGTTGCAGCCCTGCTATTGACATTAATATGTATGTCAGACTGAAAGGGTGACCTCCAGCAGCAGTACCAAAGTAAAGCTCTTTAGATGGATCTACTGCATGGAGACATCCTGCAGAGAGAGAGGGGTCATGATTCAAAAGCTATCCTGACGTTCAGTCAGTTTTAGCTGGTGCACTCAGTCTGTGTTGTAATTCATTACTAATAAACAGGTTTTTTCTCCAGTTTAAAACAGACACAGATGGGATGAGGCCGCGCTGTCAGATGGTAGACTTTAGACTTTAAATTCTCATGTTAACAAGGTCATGGAAACATGCTTTTTTTCATCCTAGGGAATACTGCCAAATTCAGACCTTTTTTAACTCAGAAGATGCTGAAATACTCACTCACGCTTTTAGCTGTTTAGACTACTGTAATTCTCTTTTTACTGGATTACCTAAAAGTCTTCAAGAAAAATTCAGCTAGGTCACAATGCTGCAGCCGGACTTAACAAAATCAAAGAAAATGGATCACATTACCTCACTGCTGAGGACACTGCTTATCTTAAATGATATATTTGTTTTTAAATAACCGTACCATACATATATACAACCATACATCAGAGATTTTCTTTCTTTTATGCTCCTGTCAGATCTCTCTGTTCCTCCACAGCTTTTCTTTCAAATTTTCCTGATGTGTCCCATAAAAGTACCACAGACAGTGTATTTTGTTTTTATTCCCCTAAACTGTGAAACTCACTGCGTCTGGATATCTGAACGACACGCCCTCTCAGTATCTTTAAAAATTAATCAAAGTATATTAAAGTTAAATTAAAGTTACGTTAAATCATGTTAAATTAAAGTAATCTATCTTTGTATTTTTTAATTGACAGTAAAGTTATTGCCTTAGTTGTTTTTACTTGTAGTTTTAATTAGCTGTTTATATATGATCTTTGTGTTTGTTTATTTATTTTTCTGTAACATTAACCTTGCTAAATGTGATCCGTTGTTGTGTACAACTCCTTTTTCTTTGTTTTCATTCCCGTCTGTCTTGCCTGAATGTGCCACGTGAAGCACTTTGGGCTGCACGTCTGTGTGTGAAGGTGCTCTACAAATAAAGCTTTAAAGTTGAGTGTTATCAATGCTGCACACACAGTCACATGGAAATATAAAATAAGCTGCCTCAGTTTCAGGGTCCTGCTACTGACACACTGACAGTCACTACAACAGCGACACCATAAAAATAAAAACATCAACATGTATTTTCTCACATTCAGAGAGAAGACCACTTTGTAATCTTCATTAATGTTAAAGTGCCTCATTGAGTTGTATCACTTCAACTATATTTATAGATTTACAGCCAAAAAAAAAAAAAAAAAAAACATTCAGCTGTAGAAAAAAATGACAGAATAGCCACTGAAGTGAAGTGAACTTTGAAGTGAACACGTTTGTGTTGTCAAACTATCTGTACTGTAACATTTGTTAAAGTGAAGCTAAATGTTCAGCTGCAGACAGGAAGAGGAGCTACGTTACCTGAAACTGAGGAGGACTCCCCTGGACTGAAACAGGGACGTTTTCCAGGCCCTGACTCAGGTCTGTCTCCTCTCTGTCCACACTCATGTCTCATGTCTCCACAGAGGAACAACAACAACTCCAACACACAGGCGACTTCCGGTGGTGTCCTCCCAGCCTGGCTCCCCCTGCTGACCCTTCAGTGTCACTACACCTCTGTGACCCTCAGTGGGCTCTCACCTTCTGTCTGCACTCAGGACAAAGAGGGCAGGAGATCATCACGGGCAGAGACAGCACAGCGTCGGGTGATTGTTTTTTATCTGAACTACCGTGAGGGTGAAACTGGAAAGCATCGTCTCTCAGGGAGTCTCACAGCATCATGCCTGTTTATTTGTAGGCTGTCCCCATTTGGTCAACTGTGCTTTCCTCCACTTGCTTATTATTTAACCTCACTTCTCCATTTATTCATCATCAGCATCACCTGAGCACAAGAAGTTTCACACAGACAGGTGACAAATTAAAGGAGAAAAAAATACAACATAAAGTGTCTTCACTGCTCGTTGTCATTGATTCTCTAAGTCTCTGAACTCTACTAGAGGGATGAATACCATTCTTTCAAAAACGTTTCCCTCACTGTGAACGCTGTAGCATGTGATTCACATCATTGTCATCCTCATCAACCATTCACATCGCTTTACATACAGACACTTGGATTTGTCACCTGTCTCTAGTGCTCAGCAGTGTATTCAGACAGCTGCAGTAATATAATATGGCCTGCAGATGGCAGGATTAGTAAGGTAACGTACTGATGGTCCTCTTTTGAATCCTCAACTGAACCTCTGAATAGTGAGAAAGAAAAAGGAAGAGATCCAAATGTTTGAATAATAGAAAAAAAATCTAAATATTTGCCAGACATTTGAAATTGCATTTAAAAATGTAAGCTGCCCTACAAGGCAACGGCCTTCTTTAATAATGGAGCCCTCTTTGAAGCCCAATTCTTCATCTTTCCTTCTCTTTCTCAAGGTAAGTCAAATGAAATGTAGGAAGTTGAAACAAAGTTGAAATTGTGGCCGTGTGATGGTGCCTGTGGGCTCCTGTGGGTTCACGCAGCAGCAGCAAAGACAAACAGGCCCCAGCAGCAGTCCAGGCCTGAGAGAAGAGTGATGCTTCAAAGTAGTTTCTCCCCCAAAAGTTATACAATTCAGCTTTTGAACTCTGGAGTGTACTGCCGGAGAACAGCTGATGATTCCAGACTGGTGAAACATGAATGTTTCTCACATGACTGGAAGGACTCCTGAGTGGAGAAAGAACCAGCCTTTTGTTGTTGTTGTTGGACTGTTGTTCTTTTTTTCCCGTGGACACAGTAAGTCGTGCTGCGTTTCACTCCCTAACCTTTCTGTGGCGTTACAGTGTTGTCATGTGCAATTGATACGCAGTGGTTTATTCTCTGGTGGCCGTCTGAGGCAGATGGGGGGAGGTCACATTGTCAGCTGGCATTTCCACGCCGCACACAAGTGACCGAGGATTTTCCTCTGAGAATCAGCCTTCATCTTTGTCCTTGGGCAAAATTAGAGCTGTCACTTGTTAGTCCTGCATCTGGGTGTCAGAGATTGCGTGCTCTATCACAAGGTGAAACAGTAGGAGTGAATGGTGCACGTATGTGACAGCAAACTGATGGACAGTTTGACTGATTTGACAGGTTAGCACGGAAAGGACAGTGGGCTTCATGAATGAGCTGTTGAGCCGGGCTCCACGCTCATCGCTCCGCACTTCTAAATTGAAAGAGCTTTTTAAAAAATACACGTCAGACATTTGTAGAGACAGACAGGTTCACTTTAGTTGAACAGATGGGAATTGTGTCCTGTCTGATTCCTCAGATGAATCCAGACTCATCAAAATAAAACAGCTGTATAATAATCTAATATGCAGTGGATGTGTAAACCACCATATCTGACTGTTTTATGGTTAGCATTTAGTTCCTCCATTAAACATTAAAAAGCATGTCTCATGTTTGCATTTCACTGTGATGTCTTACCCTCCGCCTGTGTTTTATCTGCACCCACACCAGCAGCTCTGTGAGGCTCAGACACAGTGTTGCTTTCAGCTAGATGCTAATGTCAGCGTACTGCAATGCACTCAGTAACAATGCTAACATGCTGATGTTTTGTAGGCACAATGTTTTACATGTTCATCATCTCAGATTAGCATGTTAGCATTAGATAATGAGCACTAGCACATAGTTGAGGCTGATGTAAATTTCATTTTTTTTCAGCTATCTGATCACAGAATATTGGACAAGTAACAATTTTAACCTTGTAGTGGCACTAGATGAAAAGTCAGGTGTTTGCCAAACTTATGATATTTCATCCTGAGTTTGATGTGAATATCTGCGACAGATTTCATGTCAAAACATCCCATAGATGAAAAAACTAGAGAATTGACCAAGGCCAATCCGATTCATCCTCTGGGGGCATGAATATGTACAAAATGATCTGTCAGTCTGTCATGCTGATGTTAAGTTATTTCCTAGGATAACAAGAAACTTTGACCAGCTTGTGGCACTAAAAGAAAAAAAATCAGGCGATCAAACACATCTGTAGGATTCTTGACCATGAATGTTTGTAAAAAGAATTCATGGTTCATCCATCCAGCAGTTGTTGAGAACTAAGTGGTGCACTGACTGACTGACAGACCGACATTGAAGTCCCTATAGGGTTGCTGCTAGCACGGCTAAAAATAACACTGCTTTCAAGGGGATTGCCTGTCAAGATCCAAATAAAAGGTATCAGACTCTAGGCCACACATCCACAAACTTAAAACTGCGAAAAACCATCTATGATAAGTATGATTCAACAGATTTACAATGTAGCATGAACAATTTATTTCAAATTAGAAGAAAATGATATTTTTCATCATCATGAAATATGATACAACACGCTGGAGGCAGGACATCATTCCTCCCACAGTCCTCAAGCCTTAATTAAGGTCAGATTACTTATTCTGATGACTCCATTTTTAAGGATTTGGTGCAAAGGTTGCATTATCTGCCTCATGTACCACACATCCCAGAGCAGTAATATTGCTCAATCTAAACATCATTATTTTTTGGATGTTAGGCTAATTTTTGGTGTGTCCACTGAATAGTTTGACACATGTTCATTTTTTTTCCTGTAACCTTTTAAAAGACCTCTCCTGGATCATATTATATGACCTGACATTGTTTTGTCTGATAGGGTGAAACGGCTTCCCAAGCTTCAGATGAGGCAGGTTGCTGGGGGTCTTACATGGATGCTGTTGTCAGGGATCCTTTGGCTTTAATGAGAACACACACACACACACACACAAAGGAGCTGAACTTTGAGGTTGGACTACAATTGGTTGGAGAGTTAATGAAGCAAAGGCACGATAGAGCATGTTCTCTGGGGAGATTATCAACAACAGTCCAGCTCTCCCTCTGCTACTGTGCTGATTGACTTGGCCTCAAATTGGCTGTGATGCTTCTCCCAGCTAGTGAGGAAAGCTGCGCCGTGGCCCAGTGGATCCGCTCTCGTCTGGTCTGATGGTGGAGAACAAAGGAAATTTCAAAGGTTTCTCTCATCTGCCTTTGTCAGCTTGAGTTGGCGTGATTATGATGAGTTGACCCCAGAGGTTACAATGGGGCTTTTTCTAACTGCTCCACTGAGTTCATAAGAAGGCCATCAAAGGCAGTGAAACAAACAGCGGCGGTCCGATTAGCCACAGACCGGACCAGAAGAGTCAGGAGCTGCAAAAAACATAGGAAAAGGAGAAAGTAATAAAGAAAGCAAAATAATCGAAAAAAACAAATATTTTACTGCAGTCAAACGTTTGGGTGAAAACAAAACTCACAGGAGGAAGAGTTCAGATTTGTGCACCCCGCAGCAGTCATCCCACGGGACTCCTGGGTGCCACCCTCCACTGCCAGGCAACTGCAGTGACAGTGTGATTCACTCACATGACAACATTTTGCAAAGCAATTAAGCGAGAAGTCAAAGGGGTTCATCCTCCTCCTGAGGCAAGCAACATGCTCAGCTCCTCACTCCGAGTTAGAAGAACGAAGTACAAGTACCAGCACAAGCGAGTTTTTCCACCCACCTAAACACTTCAGACTTGCTCTATTTGAAAAATCGTCTCACATAGGATCACTTTTCTACCAATAGCAAAGAAAAAAACTTTAAAGGTGTGCTCCAACTGCAAATTTGACCTCTGGAGTACAGCCAAAGTACTGACAGTGCAGTGCAGATGTGAGCTGTAGGTGGCCAGCAGCTCTAACTTGGATTTGCAACATTGAATTATATAGCATAAAGACATTTTCCTAAGATTCCCATCATGTTTTCTTTCTTTCTAAGGTTATAAAAACATTTTCAAACATTGATTTGTAATTTATTTCCCACAAATAATTAACCAAAAATATGCCGGCACATTAAATACAAATCATGTTTCACTAAATAAAACATTATAACCTCAGCACCCAAGAATATTTTAAAAAATGAAGCAGAAGAGTGAAGGAGCGTGACTGGCTACAAGTAGTGTGACGTTGGGGGTCAGGCAGCAAAGGCCACTCAGCGGCATTTACAGTGATGCAGAGCAGGTAGTCAAAGCTAAACACCTTTGAGTGGCTTCTGTCACACTTGTCACACAGAGACAGATTTGTCTGCTGGAAAGAGTCTGATGGAGCTTTGAGAGTCACTGGAGGAGAGTTACTTTGTGGGTCCCTGTGTTGTACAACAAAAACAATAAAAAGAGAAAGTATAATAACTGTGTTGAAAGCCAATCTCTAAGAGTAAGTATTTGATAGAGTTTTGGTAGAGGACATACACATAAACTAAAACGATATTACATAATTACCAAATAAAAGCAGTTTCAGTTCAGTTTCACAGCTTGTTCTCTCTTACTCACCCTCTCCCACTTAGACACTCTCTATCTCAGTGTGACACTCCAATTTCTCACACTGTGCGTGTGTGTCGGCTGTAAGCTGTGCCAAAATTTGTGCTTTTGACTTGAATGTGTGTGTGTGTGTGTAATCTTGGAGTCACAAACAGTGTGGGGAACTGAAGGGCTGAGCTGCACACAGTTTTCTGCTTTAATAAGTCTAAAAAGTTGAGCGGACCATTTGTTTAGATTTTAGGCCTGCCTCACTGGAGGGGATTGACTTGTTTTTAAAAGGTTTGTTGCTGAAGATGTGGACATATTTGGACAAAAAGATAAATAAAATGAGATAATGTTGAATGTAGTAGTTTAAGATTTGGTATTCAGAATGAGGACATTGGACAAGGAACATTAAATTGACAACATCATTATAATTTGGCACACTGAATATAACACAGGTTTAACGCTGCAGGGATGTGAACAGTAAACATCCTTAAACTTTATTTGAATGTGGTAGACACTATAAAAGACACAATATGTCAACATGTAAAGTTGCAGGAACCTTCTTTTAAAACATTCTTAGAAAACTAAATTTATGTAATGAAATTTATGTAATGAGATTTCTTCTGTGACACCTGCAGAGTTTGCAGGGCATGTTGCTCAGTGCTGTGGCATTATCCCTTCTAGCTTAGCTCGACGCAGTTTCTTACAGCATCTTAACAATGCCCCTGACAGCAGATGACACATCGCTTTAAAAACGGACTCACTTGGTGGCAGTTTAAGTAAAGTTGTTGGTGGTGAAGTTAGATTGTGAGCTTGAAGGTAGTAAAAAAAAAAAAAAACACTGTGAAAAACGAGCTTAGTTCTGTTACTCGTGCAGGAGAATATTCATGCTTCTATTATTAACCAGCACATGATTACAAAGCTTACAGATTCATCTACAATATAATTAGTATCGGAAGGGTAAGTGACTCACACTGGAATAGTTCAGTCTTGAATATGGTGATTTCAAACATTTGCATTTTACTTGCACAAACCCAAATGTTTCTTGTTGACAGCTGTTGATGCACCATTACACATTAGATATTTCTGTATTTGTCTGGTGTTTTTTTTTTTTAACTTTTTTACACTGCGGTCCTGAGAGTTTAAAGTTTAAAGTTATAAACTTATCAACAATACTAAGATAATGTAAAGATGAGGACATTGTTCCTGCAAATAAAAGCCATACAAATCTGTGGAAGATGAAACTCACCATTAATAATGCCACAGTGTGTTAAGAGAGGCACACTGATTATCTGCTTGAGATAGCAATTATCATACCCCATCATTTTCTGTGAGAAACCAGCAAATCAGATCTTTCACATGTACGCAGTTATTTCTCTGGTTAATGTGAAAGAAAACAAGATGGCTTGTTTAAAGTGATAAAGTTATTTGGATTCATTAAGATCCACCACATGATCGACTCAGGTGGAAAACAGATGTCCCGTTCACACGTGCGATTCGGTTTCTTTTCACTCTCGCAGGAGAAACACGCAGAGACACAAGCCTCACAGTGTTTTACAGAGTAAAAGGGACAGCGATGCATAATCTCCAGCAATCAATACGCAGCCTTCACAAATCAAGTCAGCCAAGCGTGCTCCCTGTAAAGATGTTGAATCTCTCAAGAGGCTCCATTCTTCCAATCCAATCAATACCCTTTGTCTGCTTCCACTTAGCCAGCCATGGGTCAGTCTCTGTGTTTTAAATGGGGTGTAATAACCAGGCACTTTCTGTGCGCCCCTTGTGCTGCAGAGAGACAAAAGATTCTCTCACCTCAGACAGTCTGTTTGCATTACATTTTGTTCACTGTGCCTTGTCAAACTCAGACTGGTAGTTACATCCAATCAGGGTTAAACAGCTTTTTCATGTCGTTGTCAGTTCAGCTTCAGCTCCAGCAGGAGAACAACCTGTGAGTCACACAGGTACCACGGCAAAGGTTTCTCGTCATGATCATCAGCATTTTTTTTTGTATGTTTTTCATTATGTCTGTCTCTGCCTTGTAGATTCTGTGATTGTCAGCAATGGTAACAGGAAACAGCGTGCGTACTCTCTGTTCACTGCTCATTTTCAGCCCCTCCTCAGTAATGATCATGTAACTAAACTGGCTCCATATTTCTCCGAGCTGTCTCCACACTCTGCCTTCAGCACGCACACAGGCATGAAATGGGCTGTCTACCAGAAGTCAGTGTGTGCACCAATCACAGTGGATAATGATTACAACACACAGCAATGAACATTTTTTTATTAATGTTGTGTCACCGTCAGGGAAAATGGAATCTCTCCGGCTTTTCAACAATGGAAAGCAACTTCCTTTTGTTCCTCGTGTAGAGTGTAAGCTAGTAAATTTGATACGAGCAAATATTTGCTATTGGCTGAGGCAGGAAGCAGCACAGAAAGGAGTTTATGTGTTATAAAAACAACCTCAACCTCATCAAGAATCAAGAATCTTTATTGTCATCATGTTTTCACATAACAAAATTAAGATTGGTGACTTCCAGCTTTAAACATAAATATATGTAAAAATGTTTAATATGTACATTAATGTCTAAAGATTTAAAGTTGTAATGCTAACATGCAGATGTTTTGCAGATATAATGTTAACTATATTCACATATTAGCTTAACATGTAAGCATGCTAATATTTATTATTTAGCACTAAACACAGGGCTGGGCCAATGGTATTTGGTCATAAACCAAAGTACTTGACAAATTTAGATTTTTGCCGGATGATGGCACTCAGTGAAAATTCAGGGGATTACCAAAGTTACTACAAGTTATCTTGAGATGTACATGTCATGATTCATCATGTGGGAACCATGAATGTTTATATCAATTTTTGTGCCATTCTGTCAATAAGGTCTTGATATATTTTACTAGATAAGTAAACAAGTTTACCTGCAAGTGATTTTAAAGAGAAAGTCATGAGGATTCATCATTTGGACACCATGAAGGTCTGCACCAAATGTAATTTCAATCCATCCAATAGTTATTGAGATATTTCAGACCAAAATGATGGACCGGCAAACCATCAGATCAATTTTGCCATCCCTACGACCCATAGCATCAATCCTTACCAATCCATTCCTAACTCTAAGCTCAGATAAGGAGTAAAACCAGGACCTTTTGTCTTATCACCTGAGAACTTGACATGTCAGAGATACTTTGCCATCCCAAAAAAGTTACACTGTGTCTTTCTAATAAGCAGTGAGGACGCTGACTGTCATGTTATAATGTAAATGAGGGGCTTCATAAAGACAAGACCTGTTTGGATTTTATAAGTCAACAGATGGTCGACCTTTTCTGACCCGCACTATAATGTCACCAATGTGCTGGAGGAAAAGTCCGAAGGTCAGGCCAAAAAATGTTGAAAATGTTGTTATGCACGCTGGAAATCTACTGACTTACTTACTTACTACATTTTAGTACAAAATCACAAACACTGCACATGCGTAAGTGCGTAAGTGGTCTGTATGCATGCACACATACACATATAAGCAATCAATACAAGAGAGCATTTTGATGACCAGGTAATCAATAGAGTAATGGACCTCTGCTTGTGTCTTCCCGTTGTTGTCTCACCTTCATGTCAAAGTGGAGTATTGTCTGTAACATTGTTTTCCTGTTGAAACAACATGTGTGCTTAAAATAGTCTCTTGATTATTCTGTACACTTGTATACTCTGTGTCTGAATTTAGACTATTTTTCTTTAATTTTTCTATTTTGACTCTCAGTGCTCCCGAGCGCTTTATATGCCTGTTTGAATAAAGACACAAGCGTAACAGTAAGAGCAACGTCTAAGAAGATGGAAATGAGCTTCAAGGCCCTGTGTCAGCAGCGAGACTGAGCACACATTCACACTTACAGTACGCTGCAGGCAAAAAGCAAAGCTCTTTAATTGGGCCCTGGGAGAATACACCAGAACAATCCGTCCAACAATTCATTATGCATTTAACAGATGATTAACACTACTGAAATGCATTATGTTTCCTCACTTCTATTGTGATTTTTCTCACGGTATGCCTCTATTATTCAGATAGTAGAGAAGCAATAATCTCATCACAATAACGTCCCACAAGTAAGAGAGACGTACAACAACAACTGAAAGTAGTCTCTTCCACTCCTGGTGATTGTGGTTTACCAAACTTCTTTGTTAGTAAAGGCTAAAAGAAGCAACCGATCCAGCCAACCTCAATCAGATTCTCCAGGCTGTAGAGAGATGCCTCACCGCTCTTCAGTGAGAGATTTCATGTTTTGTTGACACGGCTGAATTTGTTTAACCATCATTTTCATACTCATTTTGCCCTGTTCAGGGATCGATCCTGGAATAGGCCATTTGCATTCTGATAGAAAAGGCAATAAAATATGATGAAGGCACTCCATGCACATATCTTTGTCTAGACTGGTGTTTACCTTTCTTTGGGAGGGTTTCCATGCTTGTGCCAGGAAGGTATACCTCTATGGAACATCAAACATTTTGATGTCCAGCAGGTGACAAAGTGATCTGGACCAATGCTAAAAACCCATGCACATCTAATTCACCAAGTCTAAGTCCACAGCCACTGTAGCAGCAGTGTGAGGCTGTACTGTGGCACAGTTTTGCTTTGAGCTAATATTACGATTAATGTCAGCATGCCAACATGTTTGCAATGGCATGAAACATTGTGATGTTTAGCAGGTAAACATGTGAATACTGTTGGCTGCTGGTATCTCCATACAGAGAGTCAAGGGATCCTCAAATCCATTAAGCATTATTGTGCGGGGACCATGAATGTCTCATGAATTTAACGGTAAGACATCCAATAGTTCTTGAGATATTTCAGTGTGGACCAAAGTGTCCAGTCCTAACTAGCCAAAAGATCAACATTATCATCCTTAGAGCAAAGGTTAGTGTGGCTAAAACTGAAAGCAGCGATGGAACGAAAAGTCATAAAAATATCTTGGTTTGTTAAATAAAGAACCAATACTTCCCTGATATTTTTAAAATATTTTTCTGATTACACATCTTGTTTCCAAAGCTATTGTTTTTCCCCAGACAAATTGCATGTTTCTACCTTAAAAAGTTGATGGAGGTTTCGCAAACCTAAGAGCTTTAACTCCAACACCCTCTGCACAGCATCATCCATCAGAGGCTTGCTGGGTAACAAGCACTTTGCGAGTAGTTAAATTTATCTTTGTACGTGTGAGAGTTTGGGAATAATAAGAGAAGAGCCTCACAGGTGTTGTCTCTGCAGGGCAGCCAGTTGCTCTCAGGAAGAGGTGTGAAGTCACACCCACACTCTCCGCAGAACAATGAATCGTGAGCGATCGTGAGCATGATAACTTTGGTTATGCCTGCCTCCTCATTCGCCTGGATAAACAATCTACGAAATGACCTTCTGTTGAACCCCACTGATGATCGTCTCTTCTCAAAGAGTGGCGCTCATCACATTGTCCAAATACAGGTAGCAGGAGCCAGGGCACTCTGGGCCATTATAGGCTGAATGCTGTGTGGATTACAAAAGGCAGTGAAACGCTCTCTGCTTTTTCACTCCAGTTTCGTGTACTTAGCTGCCCATGACTGCGCTCAGCTTTGAAGGAGGCACTTTAAAAATAAAATTACAGTTTCAACTTCAAAGGTTGAACCAGGACTATTTGTGCAAAGAGTGCACTATGCTAAAGAAACTCACAACACAACAGTGTTTTCTGTGCAGGGACACTCCTTACAACTGTGAACCTCAGCAGGACAAAAATGCTTAAATATTTAGCCTTAAACAAAACAGACAAACTGTGAGAGCAGTATTGTTTTGGTTGCAAAATTGTTCAAGTCATCAACCTGTATATGAAATCTCTCCACAGCCAAGAGAAGAAAGAGAGTTGTCACATCATCACTTCACCCCCCACCCTGCACCCACCATGGGGACGAGGAAAGTGCCACACACATTTCATATTACCCCTCCAATGAGTCCTGTCCAGTGGATGTTCTGTTTACCATAGTGGCTCTAAATGCTTATTCCAGTGTGTAGGAACCACTCAGCTACTGTCTGCATCATATGAAGATGGGTTTGTTTCTGCTTTATGAGAAGCTACTGTGTTTGAATGATATCGAAGGTGACAGGCTCATGGACAGCTTAATTGCTTTTTATGAAAAAAAATATATAAACGCTTATGTCTGCAAATCTAATAACATTGATCTCCATATAAAAAAGGTTTGTATTGATCACATATTTTGAAATTATTACATTATAGGCTCTTTTCTTGCCTGCCAGACAATCATAAGTACAGTCCCAGCTGGCAGCACTCACCACCTGGTTTCCCCTGCTTGCTGTAACTGTAATATTTATCATTATTGGACAAACGTCTGTCTTGTTCATGGACTGGCTGCTGTCAGCACAAGAATTACATTAACTGGTCATAAGCAATGGTATTTAACATGTCATTGTGTTGTATTTCACTGTCTGCCAATATTCTCTTTAGCTGAGCTTAGCACTAGAAATCAAATGTGGGCAGAGTTCTCGTTTTAAGCAATGCACATGACCATGACGTGTCTGTCACCTTAACTGCTTAGAGGTGGGAACATTTCCACATCCACAGCTGATTTAAACCTGCAGGTCATATAATGGATGTGACGCATAATATATAACTTTTACTTTGAAGCAGGCAACTATCACTCAGCGTGGTGTTAACGTACGGACGAACACCACCCCGGGCAGCCATAGATGAATATGCATATGCACATCCGAATATAAAAGTGTAAAGAATAGATTAAACAGCGTGTATGTCTGCTGCAAACATAAGCATGTCTGGCTAACTTGCTCACAGCCTGCAGTGATCACCAAGGGCTACTTCCAAGTCCAAGGAGCACATGCATGGACCAACTAGGTTACAGACTTTACATTAGTCCTCATCCTGAAAACATTTTCTCTTGGAGCAAAAACTTACTGTTCCTTGTAAAGGACCCATCATTATAACAAAAGAATTTGTCAAATAAACTGGGGGAGCTGTGTTGCCAGCAGTGGATTCATTTAAATTCATTCTCCTGTGCTCAAAGCTCAACAACTCCTTCACCCGCTCTTTAGTTGATCCTCAGCTCTTTAAGCAGGCACTCAGTCTTTTAGGCTTTAAGTGGATGGAGAGCTTCAGGTTCTGGCTCAGATTTGCCTCCTGCTTTCTCACCAGACAATAATGACATTTTGATCAGTTTCTCTCAGCGACTGCATCATGTACATTGGAAATCAGTCAAAAACAGAAATAATACCCCCCCTTACAGGCTGTGAGCCACCTGGAGCTCCGCCTCCAACCAAAGCAGAGCAAAGGCCAATAAGACACAACCCTAACTCCATCAATATACCACCACCATAGAAAGATAGTGGATGTGGATTTGGGGGTTTGTTAGTGTTTGTGTGCTTGAAAGATGACCTTTGCATTATTTTTAAGATCCTGTCTCTGCCAGCTGATTTAATTTCAAAAGAATAATTAGACTATATTCAAGCTTTGAAATGCAAATGAACTCCTGGCCGCACTTGACACAATAACTGTGCAAATAATGGCGCAATGACATTTTGTATCCCACACAGTATTGACCCTGTCCTCACTTTTACATAGTTCACCTCAGGCATGACAGAAGAAAAAGAGGCATGAAGCCCAGCTGAGGAGCGCTCTGTGTTATTCCACCTCACCTTCAGTGCAAAGATGGAGCTTTTCTCGCTCAACACCTTTGAAAGTGTACATGATGTTTCAGTGGTTTCCCACCTGCAGGGTGTTGACCTTGTCAGTGGTATTTCAGGCTCTGGGGACTTCTCTCACTTGGCTGCCAGCACCCGCAGGTGGATGGAGGGAGGGGTTGTCATGGAAACAGGCCACTGGGATGGGACACGATGCAGGCTCCGGCACACACTTTGAAAAGCTTTCATTGATAGCTGTCCCAATGAGCTGATTTCCGGTCTGTTACTAGGCTACCCACTGAGGCAGTATAAAGGCTCGTCCGTTCTGTGCAGATAAAAGGAAGGCAGCGGATTTTTCAAAGTAGCAGTTTCAATGTGCAGGTTTAACAAATGCCAGACTACTGCTGCTGTGATGTCCTCTGTCCATCATTCTCAGCACAGGACACAGGTCTCCCTAAAGGCTCTATGACATTCGCTGACATTTTCCTCGCAGCATCTTGTGACATCTCTATACACGAAGAAAAGCCATAGTATGAGAAAGTGTTTAACCCATTTCAGTATCAGCATTTATGGATGCACAATGCCTACAAAGCCAAAATGGTTACTGACAGTCGCGTGACAAGTGAGTCAAGAGACTTTATCGGGGACATATAATGTTTATCAGTAACAAAATTTTATGTGCATTTGTAAACAGTAGTGGTCAGTGTTAACTTCAGTGGTTAAGTTTGGATTTAAAACAGCTGAGCAGGTGACAAAAAACACAAGGTCTCCTCTCACTTCATTTCTTATCAGCTGCATCTCAGTTAAGTGCTTTAAAATCTAACTATGTAATAAATGAATAAAAAATATTGTGATTACAATTGTGTTATATTATAATACAGATCATTCATTAAATGTTTAACTGTTTATACACCAGTTATGGAGCCTCACAGGAGACAGCACGCAAGAGAAAGAGAGAGAGTATGTTGCCAGCGAAGACTAAACGCAGACCGTTTGATTGCACCACAAAGCCCAGAGCTGTCAGTCAACATCAGAAACAAAAGGAGCTACAGGGACCCCGCTGGAGATCCACATTTCTAGACAGTGAGCCAATGTGTTGGAGTTATGGACCTCGCAGAGACATTGATGGGTTGCAAGTGAGAGCATATTATCGCCTCGCTAGTATTCTAGCGTCTCGCTAAAAAGCAGATGGTTGTTTCATGTCATCTTTAAAGAACAGCTACCTACAATATTATATCAAATCAAAGTCAAAGATAGCACAATGATGAATAATTTGCAATTTTGGGCTACCACATTCCACATGCAATATAAAATGCTGAGAATATGAAACATTTGGCAGATTACGGCAGGGTTGCTTGGCGCCACACAATTCAGCAATCTGTACTCGCTGTCCATTATATCATAATCACAGTCGCCTTCAATCTTGTCTCAGCTGCATTATCCTCCTTATGTTGTTCTTTGGAGACACAGAGGTAAGTCTGGTATAATAAAACATACAGTCGACAAAAAAGGCATGCAATATATCCACTGTCTTGGTTTTGAGTGACTAATTTCTTTGTTTTTTTAAGTTACTGTATGTACTCCCAGGCATATTGTGCAGTAATTATATTGTGCTGAGACTAGAATTTAAATTATTCTCTGATAATTGCTTTGCAGAGGCAAACACACTGCAGTCTGCATCTTCCACTCTCTCTCCATCAACACTGAGGTTATACCCGAACACCTACAGCTAGCTCATCACACTGAAATGAATAAAATTCTAATGTGAGACATTAATATGAGATGATGTTTTTTTACTCATGCAACAACAATTTTAGTAACCTGTAAATGTCTGCATATTTATTAAACATACAATATACACAATTAACTATATGTATTTTTTTTTTTTAAAAAAGACACTTTATATTGAAATCGTGGTTTAAAAAATATGAGGAAAGAAGATTTTATTTAATTTGCTCCTCAATAAACAACATGTTTGTGTGTAAACACAACAAAACCAGTGATTGTAGACATATTCTAGCAAAATAAGAAAAGAAATATTTAAGAAATTTAAAAAGCCTTACATCTATTTGTCTAGTTTATAACATTCATATTTCTATTGCTGGTTTACAGTAGCTGCTCTGCAAACGTAAAGTCTAAATCAAACATACCGTTATTTAATGTACAAAAAGTAAATTAAATCATAGCTGATACAACATTACAGAGGAATTGCTAACATAATTCAATAGACAGTATATCAAGTCTAAACATACTTTGTCAGCTTATATTTGAGTTGATAGACAAATTAGTATATATATTTCAGTGCACAACAGTCAACAGTGAAACTGTTTTACAAGAGAAAGAAAGATGGCAGTCTCTAACAGTTCTGCCAGAGAAACATGTCAAAAACTGGTTGGCTTTCAGCTTTTCCTTTGCTCGCATTCGCTGAATCCGTGACAATGCTCATGCTGTGTTCATCAAAACAAAGACTAAAAATAAAGCACAGTGACTACTAAGTCCAGGAAGCTAAACAAAGCTGCCATATTGTGTCTCAAAATGGGCAAGAGGTAAAAAGGCAATACGCTAAACTAAAGATTTGAAAATCTTGGTTCGTCGCTTTAAAGAGCAAGTCTGAGAGAACCAAAGAAGAAAATAACATGAAAGAAAAAATGACTTAGTTCACTTTTATACAAAGAAGCAAGTATGTATATTTGTGCTCCTGAAAGAAAGATGTCTCTGTATCCCCCACTGAACAGTAGCTCTCACCACATGTAATAGCTGCGTGTGGTGTCCACCTGACTGGGTTTGGTCTCGGATGAGCCCTCTTTCTCCTTCTCACTGTCTGCCTCCCACAGGTTGATAAGAGGAGGGTACAGTTCGTTTAACGGTATTGATGAGGTTTTCTGCATGTACTTTTTCAGAGAATGGTGATAGTTTTTCCTCTTCCACCTCTTGGCAATGTACACTCCCAGAGAGGCCAAACTGATTATTGCAAACATTGTTCCCATCACTGCTGCAAGAGCAGTGTTGGTCCCTTGATCAGATATTTCCACGGCGAAAGTTGCTTGCTTCGTTGTCACGTTCACGCACGACTTCTGCATTTGTTGGTGGATGTTGGAGACAGTGAGGCACACCTCGTATTCAGTTGCTGGTTGTAAATGCGTGAGGTTGTACTCGTGCACATCTACAGGTACCCTGGCAGTGTAAGTAATATGTGGATTATCTATTTTCATGGTGGCCGATGACCACTTGAGGTTAGAGGTCATTACATTGGAGTTTATTTTCCAGGAGACCAGAATGGAGTGAGATTCTGTTTGTTTGACATAGATCTTCATAAGCTGAGTGCTGTCTAACAGAGTGCCATTCACTCGTATAGCTGTCACTCTTGTGTCAGCTCCCTCTGAATTTTGAGCCACACAGGTGTATCTGCCAGAATCCTCTACTTGAATATGAGAAATTCTCAAAGTACCTTCACTGGTGAGGCTGTACTTGTCTGACAGGGTGTCCATCATGATCTTGTTCCCCATTGGTGTAACCCAGTAGATTTCAGGCTCAGGCTGGGACATGGCTCTGCAGTCCAGGTCCACAGTCATGCCAATGTCAAGATTTAGGTGGCTTGGGAAAGTATCATGAGAAATCATCGGCAGGCATTGATTTGCTAAATTCTTCTGCAGAACCTCTCGCACATGCATACCCCTTACTTCTGTTGGCATGGCACAAAACATGGACAGGGGTTCCATAAAACGGACAGTGGTTTTGTTGGAGCTCATCCACTGGATAACACAGTCACAACGCAAAGGATTGCTGTGGATGCTGATCTCACGCAAGTTGGGGAGAGAGTCCACTGTGGACTGGTAGAGGGCATTCAGGGCATTGTTGTTCAGCATAAGACTCTCCAAGGCTGGGACATCGCGAAAGGCCTGACGGTTGATGTAGGAGAATTTGGGATTGTTTGTAGCCTCCAGCTTTGTGAGCTCAGGAAGGTTGTCCAAAGCATTACGGTCAATGGAAACCAGCTCTGCCATGTTATTTATACCAAGTTCCTTTAGTCTCAGCATGGTCTTAAAATCCCCTTCCTTGATCTTATGCACTGGGTTTTTGTTAAGATCCAAGAATTTGAGGTTAGGTAGTTTCTGAAGGGCTCTCTGAGGAACTCGGACCAGCTTATTGTCGTAGAAAGAGAGACTCTCAAGATTGTCAAGTCCCACAAAGGCATTTCCAGGGATGTCTGTCAAATCCATCCCAGCCAAAACCAGGCTTCTAAGATTGGCCAGTGGCTTGAAATTGAAGTCCATTATTCCAACAACGGGATTGTCCCCAATCATGAGGATCTCTAAGTTGGGTGTCGATTCAAACCACTGGCTGTTGATGGTCTTGAGTTTGTTGGAGTTGAGGTGAAGCCTGAGCAGGTTGTGGAGCCCAGAGAAGGCATTGGCAAAGATGGTGCTGATCTGATTGTGGTTGATATAGAGCTCCTGCAGGTTGCTGAGGTCCTGCAGACAGTAATCTGGCATTTCTGTGATCTGGTTCTCCTCCAGATGAAGCGTGGTGAGCTGGGACATATTGGTAAGACCAACATCCCGAATGCTACTGAAGTTGTTCTGGGACAAGTCCAACTCAGTCAGGTTGAAGAGCTGTTCCAGCTCCTCACTGGTTCTGGCAATGTAGTTGCTCTGTAGCAGGAGAACCTGAGTGTCACTGGAGAGGTTCCCTGGGATGCGTGTTAAGCGAAGGTCATTGCAGTCCACAGTGATGGCTTCTCTGTAGGTGGACTGAGGGGTAAACCAGGGCCGGATCTCACATACACACAGCTGGGGGCACTCATTGCTCTGGACGAAGGATAGTCCTATCGATACCAGGGTCAGGCCAGCAAACACCTGACCCAGGAGAAAGCAGTCTAACCTCCGTCTAGCCATGCTGGGGAGGCACAGGAGGAGGAGGGGCAGAAGACTTTGGGAGAGAGTGTGTTACACTCATCAACCAGACTTTCCACTGAGTATGTCTTTCAGTCCAGTGAAATGGTCCAGAGTTGAAGCAGAGGGTGGGATTTTACATGAAGATCACCGAGCCAAATAGTCTGGAAAGAAAGACAAAACATATATGTCATTACATAGAAATGGAACCATTCTTTCAGTTGGTCAGTCCATTCTGGTTTGAAAATACTTTACAACATTTGGTGTCAATCCATCCAATAGTTGTTAAGCAACTACTGGATGGATTGTCATGAAATTTTTATTTCTCTAATGCTATGGCTTAGGACCAAATAACTGCAAAACTAATGACATTTTCATGTTTCAAATACAGTAAACATACGTGCTAAACATCAGTCTGCATGTTTGCATTTAGCTCAAAGCACTACTGCCTCACAGAGCACCTAACATGACTGTAGTCTCCTAGCCTTGTCGTATGTAACAATTATTGAATTATTACCACCTCATTTTTCATGTTTCTTGTAAATGTAGTAATTACTTAAGACAACAGATTGACTAAGAACAACAACTGCCTCCTCACAATCCTTGTGAGACCACGGGTTATGTGCAGCATCAACAATTTTGAGAAAATGCAAGTTCAGCTCATTACAATGCGTGCACAAAACACTGCTCTGAACTACTTGGAAACAGTTCAAATTCCATTGAGGGCTTTCATCTATCCAAAAGGCCCATAAGGACTCGATCATTAGCTTCTCCGAACATCATTAAACACGATAGCATGTGCCATGCCTCAAAGAAAGCAAAAAAAAGATGCACATCTTAATTTTTAATGCAACGTCTTCAGCATTTTGAATTTAGGGCAAACATGAAAAAAGAAGTTTTCAGCTGGCCTGGGATTTTTTCAAGGATGATAGGGTACAGAAGGAAAATTGTCAAAACTTTGTGCAGCATTATTTTACTGTAAGAAGACTTGCACAAACAGGGATTTCAGGAGAGGGTTGTGAGAGGACTAGAGACTGATCTAGCCCAGTCACTTTGGTCCAGACTAACAGACTTACAGACTTGTAACTTATTGTTATACTTAAGTTATACTGTAACTTACTTTATATATATATATATATATATATATATATATATATACATATTTTTTTTATATATATATATTTTTTTTTTTAGCTATTTTTGGTATACTTATGTATTATTGTGTCTGTACTACTACTATTGTTTTGCTTTTTTATATTAATCACCCAGGATGACTTGGGCAGTTACCCAAACATGTCAAACATGTCATACTGCCTATAAGCTTATTGGTATATAAATCTGACGAAGATCTGATAATAAATTAATGAATAATACATTTGTTGTTTGAAGTCCGTTTGCAGCTTTGACTCTCTCCACAGAGACATCAATGGACCTGAGAGGATGAAGGCCTCTTTCCTAAAGCACCACATTAGTGGCCTTGAGTGAACTATCTCATCAACTATAGGGATGGCTTGACATTCAGTTTGCTGCAGACATTCACGGTATCCTCATAATGAACTGTGATAACTTTGACTTTTTCATCTACTGCCATCATCGGATAAATATTTTAATTTCTCCAGTACTTTGGTTTCTAACCAAATACCTGAAAAACTTGTTGATGTCAAATATGTGTCCCACTCATAAATACTGCATTCAGACATACTGCTTTACCTATACAACAGTTTCATCCATCACCATTGCTGATAAACAGGATTAGGTTGCCAGCACTTCTTTAACAAGCCTGTGCACTTGCAGTATCCTACAGCAACACTTAAGAGATCCAATTACTCAGTTAGGTCTATTCACTAAAGAACCCCAACCAGTGCAGAGCCATACTGCAGCACCACAGTGCCATGGCCTTCTCCACCACGCAGCTTTATGGTCAACACCAGCTTAAGAAGATAGCACTTAAGAGGCTTTCAAACAAGAGAGCTGACTAATTCATCTGAATGCAAACTGCCTGGCAACAGCACCGGGAGACAAGAACATGTCTCTGCTCCTCCTATACTGGGGATTGCCTACAGGACAGGGCGGAGCATGGGTGACACAGGGACAGTACAGTATCTTGTCTTTAAGCTAAAGTACTGTATACTGTGACGCTTGCTGCGCCAGTCAGGATTAGTGGATGGAGATACGGAAGTGGAGATTAGCTAGAGGCAGTGCACTGGATACACACCCAGGAGGAGAGAAACAGGTCACTTAGCACTTTATTTAAAAGCAACTTATCGGTGGAGTCTAAGACACATGCAGCAGAGAGGAGGACTGTATAATTACAATAAATTACAATAAAATAATTCCCTAAATGGATGTAACTTTGTCAATGGTTAAAAACTGTCCCATCCCAGTATAGGTAAACTATTTAATTTTTGTTACAATATTGAGAAAAATGTTATGTAGAATATAGAAGCTGATATGTTTCGACATTTTTGTAGCTTGTTCTGTCCGTCCTACTGCACCACAGTTATCCCATTAAAAAAAAAAAAATCAAAGAAAGTTTCTGCCATTATTTCTTCAAAAATATAGTTTTATTTTGAAGAATTGTGTCTTTTCTCAGGTTGGACTGATAAAGTGACTTCATTTTGATTGACAATCATTTACTTAGTTTTAGCTGAGTAAAGTTTTAAAAAAGGCCGTTTCAGGATATTTGATTAATATAGAAAGGCAAATGACTGTTTTCATTAAAATAATTTATACGGGAACATTTTTAAAAATGTGCACCTTTGACCCAGATAACATCTTTTCTTTGTGCTGTTCTAATGTTCTTTATATTAATTTCTTCTTTTTTTAATATGCCAGATGTATTAATTCTCTGTTCACATATTTCCTTATCTAGAATCAAGAATCAAGAATCTCAATTTGCCATTATGTTTTGGCATAATGAAATTAAGATAGGTGACTCCCAGCTGTAAACCTAAGTATATTGAATATATGTAGTATGTACATAGTCATAAATAAAATAAGAAGTCATAAACATCTAAAGATTTAAAGCTTGTAGCAGCAATGCACAGTAGAGGGGTGGGTCAGTTGTTTAAGTGTAGTCAGTGCATGGCTCAAGTTCTCTATTCACCACAAATCAGGTTAATCTTAGATTCTCCCTCTTTGGTAAATACTGACAGCTTTGTCTGTGCTCCCCTTTATGTAACATTAGAAGTTTCTGATCCCATTTAATACTGGACACACAAAATGTGACACTGTCAAAGCAAAAAGTGGGCTGGCTGAAAAAAAAGCTTTTCTGATGTAACTATGAGCACTTAGAAAACAAAAAAAAATCTGTGTCAACATCCTGTTGGTTGATTTTTTAACAACAGTTATAAGCTGTCTGGGACATCCTGACACAGGCTTCACAGGTCCATCGTGATCAGAGTCCCAGAGCCACAGGAAAGCTTAAAACACAGCAGGTGGAAAAACACTCAACAACACAACACAACACCAAAGGCAGGAAGGCAGGAAACGGAAAAACCCAAAGGATTTAGCCACGGCCACTTTTGAACTGTGACTGTGATACTTGAAATAAACACCAACATCTTCAGACATAAACTCTGTTGTCTAAAGCACCATTTAACAATACCTGCTGCAGGATGCAGGATCATTTATTATCAAGTATTCAGCAGGTGTTTAACACCAAACTCTCAGATTAGAAATCTGAATATATAGATGTATTATATTTTAGACAAGGTGACACGTTGCTTTTCCATCACTATACATACTTTTCAGTCATTCCTATCCTCCCTACCAAAGTCCTGCACCTACCCTAATACTGATACATATTCATACAGCTAATCCTGTCATACTTTTGAAATATTAAAGATTTATAAAATTATTCTGAAAATGTTATTTGAAAAATGTTATATTTCACAAAGTCCCTCTTTCTGATATTGAATGAATTTCCATGCTGGGTTCTGCTGGTGATTGTTGTCAGTAGGTTGGTTCATTGAAGCTAATTAACAATACAAAGTTAATGGAGCAGAAAGACCACTGATTACTAAAGGTGCTTTTAAGGTATTCGCAGTGGGTCTCCTCCTGAGAAATGACAGATGAACTTATTACTGCTAATGTGAGGTTCACATTTCACATCTTGGCAGCACTTAATGCTTAATTTCCTGTGGTTGGATAAAATGCATTAAGTTCATCTCACGCTTTTATGGTGAAATTAAGTGAATGAACATTGTAATTTTCATGGATGGGTTGTAACGGACAACTGTGCAGAACAGCTGCATGTTATGAGGGCCTATGTGCCAATGACAATGCTCTGGTGATTTCCATTATATTTCCACAATGATTTAACATTGTTAAGTTGAAATTAGGTATCCATTGATTCATTAATTTAACCTCTGTAAAGGGCTTCTGCACCTGCTACATCAGTCTTTATGCAATACCAGCTACAGCACTGAGTGGATGTGCTTTGACTGAACACATTTTTACTGTGCATATTTATAGTAAACAACTTATTGATTAGATCTGGTAGTCTGTCATTTGTAAGTCATTTGTACACCAGCTGTAACTACTGTACAAACAGTCTGTGGGAAAAAAAAGAAAAAAACTTGGTCTGTGGTTTTAAAAATGTCTAGACTGGGTGTACTATTCTCCCACAAGCCCAAAGTATCTAAGAATGACATTGTGTTAGAATTATTTTCTACTGAAGAATCACAACCTACTGTCCAGCTGAGTACCGACAATGAGTGGTTATTGGCTTCAGGTACTACATGCATAGTGCTGTCAGGACACCATGCTTTTCCTGAGTTAATGTTGCTGACACTATAGAAATTAGAATTCAAGATTAGGGCTGCACCTAACGATTATTTTTCGATTATCTCTAATATATCGACTAAATTATCGACATACTGTAGGTCCTAATTCAAGTATTTTCTTCACTTCTAAAAGTTTCAACAATACTTCAAACTTCAGAGAAGAAGAGCCCTGTTCAAAGTACAGTAATCCCTCACTGCTATATCGCGCTTCGATTTTCACGGCTTCACTATATCGCAGATTTTATATGAAAACATGAAAACATATCGCATGGATATTTTCGCTGGTTCATGCGGATTTCTGCACGGAGGATACTGATGCGCATCATGTATCCTGGGCGCTGATTGATTGGCTCAGCGAATATGTTGTTGCCGTACATTATGTATGTACATGACGTATACTGTACGGTACACATTTTACATTTTATATTAGATAATCACAATATATCTAATATAACTGGGTAAGTAAGTAAAACGAAATGAGTGCATTACTATATATTACAGTAAATATAAAATTCATTTTGTTAAAATATGTATTACTACAATGCGTTTAAAACTGTATTACGCATTATTAAATAAAACTCCTCAATGCAATGGCAATAATGCTCAATTTCAACGAATCTTACGGAAGAGAATATAAAGGCTTTATACTGTATAACTGTGTGGGACATGTTTATAAGGGCTTAAATATATAAAAATAACCATATAAACATATGGTTTCTAATTCACCTTTCGGGGGGGCTCACTGTACACACTGTGTCCGCTGTTCCCCGCTCGCCACATCTCCGTTAACGGGTGCAATAAACGTGACAATAACAGACACAAACGTCAGCGCACCGAATGTGTTGTAGTGACGCCACACTGCCGATGCGTCAAACATTCATTCATTCAGTTGCCATGACGCGCACGCGTTTTTTGCGTCGACTTAATTACGTAGTCGAATACGTCGATGAATCGCCCCAGCCCTATTCAAGATAGTGCTTTCTTTTACTACTTTTCTCCCAAAGTAACGGCAATAAATCGGCCAGGAGTGTTGGTTTCCACAGTGGATCCTAATTTGATGGGCTACCTCCAAAGCTGGGAATGGATAATATGATCATATACAGGAGGCTGCTATTTCAACTCTGAACACATCTGACAGCCATGACCTCTGTCACTTCCATTTGAGAGACTGTCACTTGTGGTGACACTGAAATACAACTAGCTAATTGGCGTCCTGATGTACAGTGTTACACAAAGTTGAGAGATGTGACTTCTGAGAAGACATTGCCTAAAAATACATCTGCAGGTGGTACAGCAACAACACTTTACCTTTAACGAACTGACACTGTGCCGATATGACAGCTATAAAATCTACACTCATCCAGGTTACCCAGTTTCTCAGAATATGATGTTTTACCAGAAGGAGAACTGTACAAAACAAGTCAGTGATGAGTACTGATGAGAGGAAAATAATTATTTTCTTGTGTAAATCTTTTATATATAGGTTTAATTTCCCAGTCCCATAAGCCAGCTAAATAAGCTTGAATGATATGTTAGGGGTGGAAGATGTGAAAGCCCTTTTCCAAAATCAGATATTTCCAAAAACTAGATGAAGCCACCCTGAGTGACTTTTAAGTCCACAGCTCAGTTTTCAAATCCCTGCCCAAGTCAGGCTCAGACTCATCGTCAAGGAAATCCTTCCTTGAATGCGATAAGAATTGAGAGTGACGCGAGAAAATGAAAATGTGATTTCAACTGGTTAAGGCTCTCTTGGGAGACGCACATATAACCCCCCACCTCTGGCCCACGTCTGCCTTTGAGCTTCAGTTTATTCATCTGCACATAAGAAAAAGCTACAACAGAAATGAGGGAAAACAAATTACAGGTGGAGCAGGTGAGATAAACAACCCCGGGGAGCCTATAAACACATTTTGTCACTAACTGAACGAAATTGAGGTGACAAAAACACTGAATTAGATGACAGAACCTGAGTGACAAAAGGAGGGAAGGATGCGTTATATAGACAAGAGCCTGGTGCTGTGACAAGAAGGCTAAATGAAGAGAAGACTATACCTAATATATGGAGCAAAAACTGTCTCATTCCTTATCCTCTCCTACTCTGTCTCCATCCTAACGTCAGAATAAATAGAGAAAAGAAAAAACATATTACAGCCGCTCGGGGAACACATATCCAATCAGACCGCAGCAGACAGATAAACAGTTACCCCTCCCTTGGAGAAAATGGTCATGTAAACAATACATTTTCCTAAGACGATGAGAGACACGGGCGTTTTTCCTGCAGCGTGCCCTATATTGGCTCTGCTGATCCCTTTGGTCCTGCCCACACCTGCCTCCAGTGCTCTCCCCGGCCCCCTCCTCTGAGGATTTAATAAAACACCCTCCACTTCTCTTCTCAGATAAGTTGAAAAATGCGCCCACATTTTTAAAACAATGCATGTGGCAGGTTTAATTGTTCCTTCGGAGAACAACAGAGAGGAAACAATGGCAGATTTAGGCATGCATTGTAACTGTATGGATAGCTTCCCTGACACAAGGAGGAAAAATATGTAGGGTAACTGTGTAGCAACACACAAACAGACCACCATTCGAGGAGGGGCGCTGAGTCAGGCATGCACACACGCTGCTGGATTGTTTGTATATGTGTAAGTAAGAACTAGTGTTCATGCCAGGCTGGTTTTCACAGAAAGATGATTCACGCCAGGTCCTCCCTGGTCGGAGACGACGGGGCCACTTCGTCATCAGAAACACACGTGGTATTGATTTTACAGCAGCTTGATTGCTGCACCTCTCAAACTGGTTCACCTTCAGCCAGGAAGCGTAAGATGTCAATGGACACTTGTGTGGAAGCCCTCAGCCTCTCGACAAGCTGATTGATTTGATTTTCGGTGGTCTGGACGTCTTGGTGGAACGACTGCTGCCGTAGGGAGGTGTTACAGGACAAAGAGCAAACGGCAGCGGATATGCAAACAAAAGTTTCACGCTGCCAACAAAATTTGAAATACATTAGTGAAACCTGTTATCACTGCATGTCTTTTAAAGCGCAAACTAACACAAGGACTAAATCCAAGTGATCAAAATGTTCTGATACTGTTACTTTGCATTTACGCTTGCAAACACAAGTAAAGCAGACCTTTATCACCAACTATAATCATTAACCTCATCTGATGATTATATATGTAATTTATATGGTCAAAATGTTTATGATGAGGCCATTTCCTTGGAATGGAGAGAGTCATAAAATGTGTTTTTTTATCTTTAAAAAAAAAGGTAGAACTGAACCTGATTAAAATGAAAGATGTAGGGCAGCTATTATTATAAACAAAGCTTTGTGCATAGACGCTGCAGTATACATCTGTGGAGCGCTTCTACTGTTTTCCTCAAGGACACTTTGATTTGTGGACTGGAGGATCTGATTATCGACAATTACCTACAACCAGCTACAACTGATGGCCGGTCGCCTCTACCACCTGATTACAGGCCCCTCCTGTCTGTAGCTCTACCCTACGTCATGTCCTGCCATTTCATGTTGGTACATTTCACCAGGTGAAGTCTGATAGCATTTCCTAAAGGGAGCTAAACATCTTCCTCTATAAGTGCAGCCTCCATCCTATTAAAAAAAGGACTGCTGGTCTGCGGGCTGCTGGCATTGATCACTCTTTGTCACCTGACTGGTTGTAAAGGACCACAGACGGCCGCTCACCGGGGGCTTCTTTTGTGCAACCGCACACAAACCTGTTCCCCCAAGCCGAGGGGCAGCACAGGTGTGCCTCTGAATGTCAACACATGCACACGTCCTGCACGCTGTCATAGCTCGTGTGCGGGCTGCATCGCACACGCATTGATGTCTGGGGAGATCATAGGGGGTGGCGAGAGCTGAACTGAGACTGTGTCTGTTGTCTCAATGAGACCTGTGGCTCACAGAGGACAAAGGGTTAATGCCTCAGCCCTTCTTATAGGAATAATGATACAGGCTTGAGGCTCAATAACCCAGCCCCCACCTTCTTCACCCTGCCTTATACCCTTGGGACCTTAATGTTGATGGTGGTGGAGAGGGGGGGGGGCTTTTACCCCCACCCACAAGCCCTGCTGTCTCCTTACAATCTCACCCACACGCATGCACACAGAGAGACAGACAGACACCTGCCTACAACACACAAACACACACACACACCCTATTGCCACACTACAACCTCATTATCAGTATCAAGAAAATAGACATCTTGAGTGTGTGCGTGTGTGTGTATGTGTGTGTGTGTACTTTGTCCATGTGAGGCTAGATGCCCCCTTTGGGGGAATAAAAAAAGAGGAATCAATCAGATGATCCTGCCCTGCTCACAGTTTTGCTGGCTTACAATCAGCTCTGTGATCCAGCAGCAGGAGGACAAAGTTTAGATTACATATGAAGCCACTGCAGGTCTTTATTGTTCCTGACTGTATCATTATCCTGTGGAGTCTCTGAGCCCAACGCTTTCATGTGACCTGGGGGTCCAGAGCGGGGAGAGGACCCTGAGCACTGTTAAAGGTTAAAGGGTCATAAACAGAGATCTGTGGGCAGACCCTGAGCAACACAGTCAAACCTGAAAAGCAAACCAGCCCTTCCAGCAGCGCGCCCCTCTGCCTCCAATTGAGTGATGCAAGTCAGCAGTCTCCATCACAAAGGCGCAACAGCTGCAGAGACACAAGCAGCGTTTGGGAGCCACAATGGACCCCCTGCCAATGCAACCCCATTCTCACCACGACCACCTCTCACAGGCGGCCCTGTCTGCACCCCCCCTCCCCCCCGGAGAAGAAGACTCGGCGACTTCTTGCTCCGAGACGGAGAACCCGAGACATCTGCCGACATACTTTAACATTAATATGCAAATCACACCTCTCCTCCTGCTGCTGCAAGTACACCGAGATCAAAGTTAGTTTTCTGTGGGACCCCGTCCGACGCATTTTACAGGCTGGCTGCACACATGTGCTGCGAGGTGACATGTTCAGGGTCCTGAGGAGACGGGGAGCCCGCAGCGACGGGCTCAAACCAGACTGCGTTCATAGAAATATATATATATATATATATATATATATATATATATATATATATATATATATATATCTAAGATGGTGATGCCCTTTGAGTGTCTGCATCCTAAATATAATCCGAACTCACCGCCCTTGTGAGGAGATGCTGTGGATGGAAACAAAGTGTGCACCGTCGGAACAAGCAGCTCCGAGCAAAACGCTTCAGACGAGGGTTCACACGATCGCAGCACTGAAACATTTTTTTCTTTCTCTTTCCAACCAATAATAATAAAAGAAAATGTAAAAAATCGCAGCTCAGAGAGAAAGTACCCGGCTCCAGCACCTCTCCTCTCTCTCCTGAGGGGTCTCACCTTGTTGGCATTCCGCTCCGGTGTGCCCAAACGCGCAGCTCCCGTCTCCAGGTCCGCCTCAGCGCGCAGCACAGTGCAGGATCAGTGTTACTGAGCCGGGAGAGGAGGGGGCGGTGATGGTGATGGTGATGGTGGGGGTATCCTCGGGGGTTCAGCAGTATCCGTGTATCAGTCCCGGGCCCCCCCTTCGCACAGAGGCATGCTGCGGTCCGCGCACAGCTCCGACCTGCTGCAGCCCGCCGCCGTCCGCTCCGCACGCCCGAGATAGTCCTCCTGCTCCGCCTGCTCCTCCTCCGGCTGCCGAGGGAGAAATGATCAAAACACCTGGCGCCGTCCACGCCGGTCAGCTGATTCCCCGGCAGGCCATTGGCTAAGAGCGGCTGTCTGTCACCGCCGGGCCGAGCCAAGCAGAGCACCATCTGCTCCGGGCTTGTTGTGATGAGAACAAAGACAGGAGAGGGCGGCGGGGCATGGGGCGAGGGGAGGGAGGGTGGTGGTGGTGGTGTTGTGTGTGGGGGTGGGTCGGAAGATGGGTGGGGGGTGGTACATGGCATTACTGCTGAAAAAAAAAATCTTCCCTCTGTGCCTCCCCCTGTACAGACAAGCCCTGAGGATGACACACCAAGCAGCCAGTCTGTGCCACCAAGAGATCACAAACGAGCCCTCTGTGATCTGTGTGTTTTCAGTATATTTAGTACAGGCAGTGTGTTTTATTGCTTTGCTCACTCAGGGTTTCCACATTCTTTAAGCATGTGATATCTTTAACCAGGACTGCTTTAAACTGAAGTGTTTAGAAAAGCAAAAATTTGGAGGAAAGTAGTGCCCAGAGGCTGCAGAATTCACGTGTTGTTCCCTCTGAAACAGACTTATAGCAATCCAACACTGTTCCCAGAGAGCCAGCTACATGCATGCCCCCAAACCACCACATTCATGTTCGTGGGTTTGACAAACCCAAACCCACAAACCCTCAACAAGCAGCGTGGCTCTTTTTTAATTGTAGTGAAGATCACAAAGTTTCCACAGATAATGAACACATCAGGCTGAATTATGGGAAAATGTGTGCAAAATGATGAAACACCTCGATATTTTCCCCTACAGTCTCCTTGACTCTGCACACAGGATAAATTTAAAGAGTTTAAACAAGATAACACAGAATCAAAATGTGACATATTGTAGGACAGTGTGGAGGAATGATGCTTCCCCTGGTCTTAAAGGCAAACTGGATATTAAACAGTGACCTGATTTTGGCAATATTATGTTGGTTTTTATGTTGTTACTCTCTTTTTATGATCAAATTGCTGACTTGCATTTATTTAGAGCCTCATATGTCGCCATCTTTGAGGGAATGCCACTGAGTGACCAATCTCCAAAGTAAATCTACTATAATGAGTGTAATTTCTCAGTTATGAATTGCTCTGAACTTCCACACATTACAATATGACTCATGCTGTTGTACAGAAATAATTGGATAATGGACCGCTGACTGCGTTCATGTCAGAAACTGACTACTTTCCAGTAGTAAAATAGATGACAGCTGAAGCAGGCATGATTTAGGCACTGTCAGACATGTCGGGAGGATTTTCAGTTTCACATTTTTAGCACCCTCAAAATGTATGTAGAACTCAAACACGTCATTCAAGGTGCAACTAGAGCAGTTTCTAAGATATGGCAACCAATATTTTCTAATATAGACAAATAGGTGGCTTGTGGTGCGTAATTTGACCTCTTCACATTACAAAATGAGTTACACTGCAATTTTTTAAAAAGCCAGGGTTTTTAAAAATATATTTACAAAGTGAAGTCTGGACCGGCACATGATTTTACTCTAAATTCTTTCTCCAATTTGTCATTGGCTTGTTGGAGGATGACTGATGATTAATTGTTTACACACACTCATTTCATGTGCCTTTTAGCCTTTTCTTGGCTAATAAAGTAGTTATTCATGAAAAACTTACAGTAGCTGCAGCAGTCCAAATGAATAAATGTAATAAAATATCACCACATTGGTAACTATTTCCTTGTTAAAAGCTACAGGTAACATGCCTTATTAGTGCCATATTCAAACCAGTGGTTCCTTTTACATGTGAAGTAATGAGATGGCAGCATAATGATGCGCAGGAAACACACGGAAAACGTGCACAGGCCATCAGAGTAAGTAATATAATGCGGTGACCTTTAAATATAAATTCAGCTGAATGCGGGATTGCATTAAACCGGAACTCAGGATGAAAAGCATCCTGGCTCCATTAGCCTTTGTGCAACCATGTATGATGACATCTGTAAAGCATTAGCGCAATTTGAAGAATCCATTTGCTCACGGTTGCGGTGAGACAAGGAGATTATGAACGCAGTGTTGCCGTACACGCAGGGCCTGAATACACTGTCACTGCTCCCGCTCAGGCCTGTTGCCACGTCCCAAAGTGCATGGCAACTGCAGCAAAGCAAAAATGAGATGTGAAGGGGCTGGAGTAGAGCCTCTGAATGAATAATTGCTCTTCAGTCCACAGCCTGAAAACCTAATCCTCCCCTCAAATCCACCTTCCATTGAACCCACCATTTTAAAAAGCACGTAGCCCGAACATAATTTTAACTGCAGTGAAATCTCATAAACATTTATGCCATCTTTTTACAGCGAAAAACGTGCCCATCTCAGTGAGTGCCTGCTCTTTCTTGGTGCAGCCCTGCTGGAAAAAGCCGCAGACTCTGTCCTCTAGAATCAATTTGCTCCACGAGTGTCCTTCACTTTAAAGCACCACCATCTTAACGCACTCCTCCACATGATAGAGCTGCGTGCAAGCAGCAGGAGGCAAAGCCAACTCAATGGCGAGCACTTATTTCATCCGCTAATTTCACACGCGTTTGATTTGACATTTAAAAATAACTCGAAACATCTTTCGTCTTTCATACGCTGGTGGCCCTCTATCATTCTTTTAACATCCTCATATGTAAACATCAGCTGAATGCTAATTGCCATGCCATGCAGGTAGACGACATCTCACAGCGGAGCGGAGAGGAGCTGCACGAGTGCTTTGCTGGGTTGATTTTCAAACAGTTAAAGCTGCCCACCGGTGGCAAGATGGTCTTCCTTCAAAGCCACTATTGGTGAGGTGGAGAGACAGGTGTGTGGGTAGGAGGCAGGTGGGGAAAAAAGCTCTCATCTGTACACCTCTCCTCTGGTTCTCATCCACAGAGAGAGATGAAGACAGATGGCCCCCCTTGGCCCCTTTCAGGCTGCTGATACAGGCTGTGTGCAGCTGGACCCACACACACAGACACTTTCGGTAAAGGTAGAGGGAAATGGCAGGTTGCCTGCATGTCTCAGAACTGTTTTTTTCCCCTTTCAGTGGACTGCATAGGTGAGGGTGTTTTTTTTCTATAATGTATCGTCCTACTCAAAGCAGCTACATGGGTCACACCGGAGGATATTTGAAATGTCTCAGATAAAGTCATCCAAGCTGTAGCGATGATCTCTGCAGCTTATTTCATCTCATTTTGCGAGCCCTCTGTATGAAACAAGAGAGAGACCGCACTTCAGAACGTCTACATGTGACGTCTTTATCGCACAACCAACACTCAAGCCTCAAGCATTTTGAGGAATGTCTAGCCAGAGGTGATGCCGCTTCCAGCACTTTTACAGAAAACATCTGTAAATTCTTGGAATTCAGCAGTTCAAAACAGCGGTTTTCCAATAATTAAGAATGGCACGCTGATAAATAGGGAGAGTTTTGAGCACAGCTAAGTTTGTGTGGATCATGGTTAGTTTTGGAGATGGATCAGACTCTAGGTGTTTGAAGAGTAGTGTTTTTACTCACCCGTAACCCTGTGAGACAGGATAAGCGGTACAGAAAATGGATGGATGGATGGATGGATGGATGTTTTTACTCAGACTACAACCATTCAGCACCATGGACAGCACACATACGCCGTCGCTCACCTGTGGCAGTAACAACGCAACACGAGCGCTGGAGAGAGAGAAGAATGAACTCAGTGACTGTGAATCTGATAACCATGACATCTGTCGATAAGGCCTCATCTTGCATATGTAGAACACAACATTTAGATATATAAATGCTCAGGAAACACTGTCAACGCCTGAGAATGGCTAACACAGCATCTTTCGTAAACTGAGCACTTATTGGCAGAGCGCAGTACACACTGACACTCAGCCACCACGTCGTTGACTGCGGCGTTGAGAACAGAGAAAAATCTGGCCACCGCACACAGAAATCCACAATCTGACTCCAAGAACAAACTGATCCTGCTAAGAAGTATTGTCTGTGTAGCCAAAGATTAGTGTATCCCTTTGCACTGTTGTCCAAAAACTACTAAAAACAGTGACTCACGTCATCGCACAGGTTACTCTGGGCAATGTACACAGACAGTAGACAATCCCACTTAGTGTCCTTAAAAATCCACCAGGTCTTTTCTCACTCAGTACTTCCAGTTGTTTGATCAGCTCCTCTTGAGAGGTCTTGACGCCCGGGAGAGCCTGCATGCAATCTCAAGAGCGTCAGAACATACCTGTGCGCTGGCCGAGGAGCAGGCACTTTCTCGTGCCCTTGCTCCTTCACACGCTCGCCCCCATCGTGCTCCAAAAAAGTTACCCCTGTTTGAATCTCTCCAAGAGCAGCAAATGCATAGAAACACACTCTAATCTTGCCATTAGTCTTCTCAGCCTGGCAGTATGCTGTGCTCTTTTTATGTTGCTTAGTCTCCTCAGTACCCTTTTGAAGTTAGACATGCAGCAGCAACAACAACAACAACAAGAAAATCTTTTTCGCAGAATAAATCAACAAAACCTTGAGATGTGCGTGGATATGATGCCATATGCTGTGCTGTTAACATTTAGAGCTGGTTTATTTTGAACAAGAAAGCAACTGGTCTTGTTTGTTGGTTGGGTGTCAGGGTTGCCAGCAGTGTATCGCACCACCACCTCACAAGTCCGCTGGTGTGAGGGCCATTGGTCGTCTAACAGTGTCCTCGTCCACCACATCACGTCCATCTTCTCCCTTTCTGTCCCATGTTACTGTATGACCCTCCCCCTTCCCTATTCCCCCAGGTGGTGATGCGCAGCCATTCCACATCCAGGGTATCGAGTGCTGCTATCGATCGCCACTGTTAACGTGCGCAGTAAACACTGTGGTTTATCGGGCCTCGTCATCTCCTCACAGGACGAGACGCCACGCATGCAGAGCTTCAGATGGATCTGCAACCGGCTTCAAAAGGCGCTCTGAGTTCCAGCAAAAGACACATCGCGCTGTGTGTCTCCAGCAAACTTTAATCTCTCAGGGGGTGGAGTGAACGAAAAGTTTTTTTTGCTCTCATGACTGCCAAGAGCAATCAAATAATATTTTTATTTTATCGCAACTTAGAGACAAGTAAGGAGAAAAATCAATGCAATTAGCCTGTGTGGTAGGAATGCTTACATGCAGCTGTAGAAGTTCTTGTTTCAAGGCAGAAAACAAATATGTTTTATCTCCCACTCAAGGCAACGTGTAAAATAATGACACTACGTTGTTTTAATATTAGCATTTCCATTCACTGACATTACAGCACCAAGATAGTCCTCCCAGTCCACGCCGCAGAAGCACAGAGAGCTATAAATAGAGGGAAACAAACAAATGCTTCTCTTTTCCAGGTAGTGTCAAGTGGACGGGGGAGGGTGGTGTTTGGAGGTGGAGGTGGGTGTGAAAATGATTGAGGGCCAGACCCGAGGCGAGGCCGAGCCCGATGTGACGTGGCATTTGGCCGCCGAGTCTCCGGGAGGTCAGGCTGTCAGGACAACTGACAGTCAGCTGAGCACGAGCCAAGCGATGCAGCCGGGAGGAGGCAGGAGCAGACGGAGATGCTGGCTGGCTGGCTGGAGCCTCAGCGAGCAGCACCCCCAACGCTCATTTGGTGTGACTCATTGTGTGGCCACACTGGAGGAAGCGCGAGCACGTGCCAGCCAAATTTGTACCCAGTTCTGAGAAAGTGAAAATGGTGAGGATGTTTTGTGTGATTGCATTTTGCAATGTAGGCAAGGAGAGCAAAACCTTTTGCCAGCCATGTTCCTGAGGCTGAATTCTTTTATAAAACATCTGCCTCAAGATGGTGATCTCTTCATCTGCTGCCCGGCTCTGCCTCCCTCTCCCTCGCTCTCTGTTCTGTTTATCTCCAGTTAGCCTCGGAGCTCACGTTGCTATTTCCACCAGCAAAGCAAGCTATCCTCCCAGGGCTGATTCAAGTGTCTGCCTTTCTGCTTAGCATGGATTTCTCCTTCATGATGCTCCAACGCAGAGGTTAAAATGCACCTCACTGACGTGTGAAATTTGATTTAATTTTTAGAGGACAGGATGAGTGAGTGAGACAGAGCTCAGAAGGCAGAGCCACTAAAGGATGCAGGGACCAATTTGTCCTTTAATCAGTTACCTGAGGCTGTGCTGGTGCAAATCACAGATATGCTGCAGTCGAGTTTTACTTTCATCTCCTGCTAATAATCCATCCCAAGCTATGATAGGGGTTGAATAGCCATGCACAGGTCCCATTCATTCAGAAAAAAAAGGTTTGCTTTTTTGTTTTTTTTGTTTGTGAGACTCTATAAAAAGCCTTAGATGTTCATATTCAGTAAAATACATTTTTCTATAGATTTTTCTGCGCTCACACACCTGTGTTTCCATGGACTAATAACAATTATTCCAGGGTAAATTGTCTCGCCCCAACATGTGCAACAAAACCAACAGAAGAGAGATGTCAATCTAGTTCAGTTTGCACACACCCACACAGTGTTGAGAAGAATTATAATTACACAGCACAAGTGAAAACACCTGAGTGGGTGGACGATGGATGTACAAAAGTGAAAGGCACCTTTAATTAAACGTTTCTTCTCAAGGACAAGAACAATGCTTATAACTGGAGAAATTTCACCCGCTAATATGAAAAATATCTGGACACATGAATGAATGAATGGATGAAGTTGCACCACCATCATGAGCACAGTGAAGTGGTCATGTCTTGTCTGCTGTTCATAAATTTGGCTTTGTTCATTCGTTATTACCTGTAATTAATGGCTGTATTTTGCTGCAAAATACAAAAAAAATGTCCAAAAATACACACAATGGAATAACATAACAACAGCAGCTTACTATACTACCTTACTAATACTATGGCCATTTTTTTTTTAAAATCATTTTTTGAAATAAATTTTGTGAAAGACCATAAGCAGTCCTCATGTTATGTAGAGAGCTATTTTTCTGCCATTAATATTCTTTGAGAAATCTGCCTCAAAAGGTCTGGTCCTGAAAATTGCAGTGCACTGGGACTTCTGTTGGGCCCAACAACCTTCAACATAGATATCACAACTTAAAATGCGCTGAAAAGACTTTCAGACAGAGCAGCGGGATTAGTAGCAGTAAGATTATAAATATCCCTGATAATATGGTGCCAGTAACCACTCAATACTGTAATCCACTGAGAGTCCACATCTATCCTTTTCTTTATAAACCCCTGTTAAATCAAGTGTATATGCATGCTTCTCTGACATAATGGAGGTCATTTAGTGATCTGTTTATTTGCTTATGTTGCATCTCTTTGCAGTCAATAATTAACACGCAGGATGTGCATGCATGGGCATGTTCTAGAAACAAGCACCCACACCAACCTCTTTCCTCCCCCCTCATATGAATATAAACAATACAACTTACTGTCTGTTATGCAGTGCAGTCTGTCTACATCCACCTCCTGAGGATAATTCAGCAACTTGGTTTATACCAACAGCATGGATGGTGACATTACAGGTTGAGGGTGAGAAGGTCAAAGGGAGGAACCTATCTTGCAGTTAGTCAGCTGATGGCCGCTAAACTGACAGTAGTTGCCGGGCAGATTTGGTGTATTTGTAAGACAGCCTGATCACTTTCTCACTTGTTCTTTTTTGGTCTTGTTTTTTTTCCCCACATTCTTCCCCTCCTGTGCAGCAGCCCCTCCCCATGTAACAGATTTGAAAGGTGTTTCATTACGCACTCACTTCCCTCGCTGGCTTCAGTCACGCATCCCAGCAATAAGACGTGCATATGCACCCATCCAGACCTATCTGCAAACACTAATTCAGACTTCTAGATGGCATATGGATGAAAAAGACTGCCAAACATACACCCAAGTGTCTTACTGTATCTGCCTAAGGGTTGTGGGCTTTGGAATATGAATAAGCAAACACACAGTAAGAGGGTTTCTCTGTACTCTGTCAACTGTCTGTGACAATGGCTGAGGAACAATCCTGCTTCCGGAGGAGTCTCCCATCTTATCCCGAGAGAGCGTGCAGGCTTTGCACCACTGAAGAAGTGAATTTACACCACAACATGCGCAAGAACACTGTCTTTAAATATTAATAACATCTGCCTAGTAACCAAACATGAGCTCCCTAATGGGATGCTCCACTGCTCTTACCCCACAGAGCAGCAAAGACATGTCAAGCTTGAGAGGGAGAGAGAGAGGTCAGCTGTTCACTCAGATGGATGGATTAATGGAGGGGGAATCAAGAGGTGAAGAATGTAGAAAAACCACCTCCAATGAAATTAATATATTCCCACACTGAGCCTCAAAGGCAGATCAAAAGCTAACTGCTGATCTGTTCTTGCTTTCTCTGCTTCAGCCCCCAACTCTCGATGCACACAGCGGTGGAGATCCTCCTGTGATCACTGAGCACCTGCAGGGTTGGGAGTGAAACTGATGCATGAATGGATGGTCCTTTTCCTGGTGCACTCAAACGGGAATCACTTCGAAGATTCACAATTAGGTTCCAGGAGTCTCAGAGGTGATTTTATCACCTCGGAGAGAACTGCTGCTTTACAGACGGGACTTTCCCACAGAGTTCTTGTTTGGTCTGTGTTCTCACTCAAAGTGTCTTTGCTTTTTTGGATTCTTTATGCCAGATATAAAATAGATCTTTCTTTAAATATAAAACCTCTTTTTTTTCACTTTGATGTGTTGCTCATTCTGGAGCTACTCCTCAGAAAGCGTGTGGATTCAGCAGAAGGCAAAGCAACAGAGATACTTGTATGATCATGTATGTTTGCATTATTGCTTTAAAAAAAAGGTCTCTTGAAACTAAAATGCAGTTACTGTATTTAAATCCGTATTTACCAAGCAAAAATCCTCTTTTGCAGCCAAATGTCGTGCACATGTCCTTAATCCAAATAATCTTATCAGTGTGATATTATGGCTGTAGAGTTGTAAACATTGCTTTGTTTGACATTATTATGTGACATTATTTTTGTCTTATAACTATGTTGTTGCACATGAGAATAGGATTCAGAAGGAAAAAAAAAGAAGGAAAGATCCATTCTGGATGCCGATTTCAAGCCTGGTCTGCTGCAGTTAAAATACTAAATGAATGTGGCGCTACAGTCTTTGCAATCAGAGTCAGCTTAAGTCTACAGTATAGCACAGTGATATGCAGTGCTGACTGTCATCTACAGTGAACGTCATATCAGTTGCTCTGGTAGGGAGTTGTTAGGAAGTCATTAAAGCAGCTAGAATCAATATTTTACCAATAATAGATCACATGACTGTCTGTAAGTGTAAATGGGTCAGTTGTATTGATTGTACTCAGATGAACCTGCAGAGAATTATCAACTGTCTGTGCAGTCCAACACTTCATAAAGAGCCTTATATTCACTTAAAATTACATTATAGTGTGTTGTAAGCAACTTATTACTGTACAAGTTTATTTCATGCATAGTGTTACTCACACTGTCAAGTCATGCTAGCAACCTGAAGCGTTTCAATTCAGTATCTGTAACAGACTAAATTTGAAAATAACTTTCCAGCTCTGATTCAGCAGGTCATAGTGTAAAAGTGACATTCAGATTTTTCTCAAGGCCATGCAGAGTTACACTTACAGTGAGTCTGTTAAACTAAATAGGAAGTGTCCTGCTCATCTGTCTTTATTTACCCTCACTCCTGGGGATTTTTGTCCTTCTCTGGGCCTAGATCTCACTGTCCCGAGCGTATTATTGCCACCTGACTGCAAACGACTTTCATTGAGTGCTGGAGAGTCGACACGTTATCTCTATCATTATTTTCTCCTCCACTGAACATTTAGTATTTAGACATGGTCATTACAGAATCGTGGCTTCGACTGAGGGGTTTTTGACGAGGACAAGACAGAATCATTTAAGCCAAAATATCACCAGCAATATATTCTAATGACTGAAAGGCTTTACTCCTCCCTGTCACCACCCACCAGCACAAGAAAACAAAAGAGAAAAAGTCATCTATTCACTGGATCTAATATGAAAACAAGTGAGTATGCTCAGCCATGTGAGGCACAATGATGCTCTTTTAAACACATTTGCAAAAGAGGATTGTGTATATGCTCACACACCCCCCCCCCCCCATGACCGGCACTTCAGACAGAAGGAGCTTAAAGGCAGACCTCATGGGGATCAAACATAAGAGTCCATGCACAGCCTGTTAACAGCATGAGATCTCACCACGGAGATTGGCTCAGTCAGTCACACAGCCATTAAACTTCTCCTGATTGACAATAAAGTCGTAAAGTCATTTAATGGAAAGTAGTATCTATGGATAATAGATATTTTGCCAAACTGAATGGGGCAATCCATCCAAAACTTTAGATATCAACTAATCAAGTTAAAATCAGAAATTTTATGGCACTAAAGGAAAAGTCAGTGGGATTCATTCATCCTCTGAGGGCCATAAATGTCTGTACACAATTTCATGACAATCCATCCAATAGGTGCTGAGACATTTCAGTCTGGAGTACAATGATCAGCTGACTGTAACATACCACCCCTATGGGCTAAAAAAGCTCAAGATTGTACAGACACTGTCTGCAGAGCTCAAAGGTGTAGGTGTGGAACTGTTTCATGCTGATGAGCAATAAAAACAACCTGACAGCACTAAACAACGTACTGTTACTGTCACTATTAACACAAGGGCTACATTTATTTCTCCAGGGAGGGTTTGGTAAAGCTCTTTAAAGTCCCTCTTTAGCAAGACATTTCTTAAAACTGTTAGATCACCTGTGGTTTTCACTGCCACATGCAGAGAGGGGGCCTCACTGAGGTACCATCGAGCAAGGCACTTAACCTTAACCTGCTTCTCAATGGCAAACAAATGCAAATATTGTCGTACTTGGCAGCTTCCAAGTGTGAATGTGTGGGATGATGAGTGCTCCTGTAAAACTAACTGACTCAGCCCCACTTAGATGACAATAAATACAGAAACTGGAATGCTGGGGGTCAAGCACTCCACTTAAAGTTACTCAGGTTTGGGATATGTCAGTGTATAAAAAAATACATGGCTGAGTCATACTTTGACTGCACACCAATTTGAGACAGCAATCCATTACTAAACTCTGCAGTCTTTATCCAGAGTAAATGTAGCAACAGCATACAAATGATGTACCCTTGCTTTAATTTTCAGAGATGAAATTAAATGTTATCGGGCAGGAAAGTACAAGAGTCAGCTGTGGTGGAGCTGGGGGTTGGGTTTGGGACTTTGCAATGACTTGCATTTCTATCATGGTTTTGCATAAATTGTCACTCTGCGACCAACAAGTGGAACTGATGCCATGTAAGGTCTGGCAGGGTCGCCCTTTGAGGCAGAAAAAGAGAGCAGAGAAAGAGGCTTGTGTATTTGCATTCTGCAGCGGAACAGATGGAGCGTCTGTCATCCATATGCATGAGGCAGGCGGCTGCCAGCCCATCACCTTGACCCTTGCTATGGGACTGTGACCTTGGACTCAATGGAGGAGAATGGGACCAGTCTGAGCTGTGGTGTTAAGGCTTTATCCTGCGGCTGGGAAAAGTGGCCCGGGCCTCGTGACTCCATTACTATTTTAACTGTGGAGGAATGCCACTCTGCTCTCCAACACCTGCCTGGCCACATGCAATTCATGTTAGTAAATGATGGATGGAGGGGAGGAGTAGTGAAGAAATATCACAAAGACACTTCTGTATCTAAGGCAGATGCCTTAGAAAGCTTTCAGAGAGAAACGGTAAAATTTAACAATGACCTCTTCTGAAAAAGATGTGATGAGAAGAGAGGAAGATAATCACTGTTAGACAAGACAAAGTTCATCCTACTGTCACAACAGAGACTTTAATAATTTAAAAAATATTTTCATGTGTTCGAAGTCATGATCTTTACATAAATTTACTTGCACTGAATTGATGGTGTCATACTTTCCCATAATCTGGGTTCCCTCCTGACATGCCGACAAAAGCATAGGCGGTAGCAGCCACTTAATTGTACAATTAACCTTTAAACTGTTCCAGGGAAACTAAAAAACAATCACAGTGAAAAATGCAACAGAAATGACTGCAATCCATAATTTAAATGAACTTCTCACAGGGCTGTCTCAGCCTTGTTTGGTCCCTTCTGTGGAAACAGATTTCCCTCACAGTGATGAGAATTTAATTTCCAGTCTTCAAAGGCACTTCTGCCTCAGAATGCCAATGGAGGTGACCTTTGCATGAAAACGATGGAGGCACAGAGATGTAATGACACAGAGGGGGGATGAATGATATACATCTAAATGTGTCAGCTGACAGATTTCCACTTAATGTGTTGATGATGAAACAACAGCGACATTCATTCAATGCGTCGACTGTTATTTTCATCAATGAAAACACTGATGAAGAATATTGATTGACAGCCGTTTTTCATGACAAACCCTGTAACCTTTAGGCTAGCTTTAGGCTAGTGATTAATAAAACATTTCCTGCTGCCAAAAATATATCTTTTTCAGGAGTTGATTTAGCTGCTTGACCTGTTGGACTACCATCAATCAGAGGCCGTCTCTGTCAGTAATGTTATGTGACAGTCATGGGACAAACTGATGTATGACCAAATACATCTACAGTCAGAGTGAGACAATAAGTGGCAACAGGACTGATCGATAAGAAACATGCAGGCAGCACGCCATTAAACAGCCTTTTCAACTAACCCCGCCATAACAGCAACTGTATACAAGAAAGATGGCGACAGACATAGCCTCAAAATGCTCAGAAAACAAAAAGACAAAAAGGCGAGATGAAAACTAGATTATAAATGTCTTAGTTTTTTTTTTTTTTTTTTTTTTTGGATAAACCAAATAAAAATCAAATTTGAACACAACAAATATAACTGTAACTCAAACTAAATAAAAACCATGTACCACTATGCCATCATGTTTGTGTGTCATCCCTAATTGGAACTAGTTAGTTTCTTATAAACTGAGTAACACCATTAAAAGTGAGCTTAGTTTAGCTGCTGTGGTGATGTTAAAATCAATAGCAATCTATACCAGCTGAAAAATTATGTGTTTTGCTGTTAGTAGTCAAGAAGTTTAAAAATATCCAGTTTCACTAAATTAGCTGATGTGATTTAGAAAAATACAATTAGTATAGTATTATGTAATTTCAGGTGTATTGTGTTGGTTATGTCAAATGTAATTCAAATCCTGTCAGTGTAGTTACATTATTATTAAACAGCATTTTATCAAGTGTCGGGGCAGATGCATCAGACATATTTTTATAATCTCTTTTAGCCCTCATTCTTAATAGATCACATTAGATAACAGTGGTTTTGTCAGTCAGCCTCACAGCATAGTTATTTATCTTAAGCAACATCTAATTTCATTGAGGGACAAGCATATGTGTGTGCAAACCATGTTGACTTGTGATGGTTGACTCTGCACTAAATAACTAAATACCTTGCCACAGACTTGGTATAATGTTTTAACTTATGAAGGGCTGATGCACAAAGCTGTCTCTAACTACACTTTGGATTAGTTCAGAGTTATCCAGGTCTGTAGCTCCCAGCTGTAGTGAAAAAAAAACCCACAATAAGATTTACATAGCACTCAAGAGATTTATAGTGATTAATGAAGACCTATAGCTTACCTCAGAGAGAATCATATGGCATACAAGCTCCCCTTCTGATTCACACAGTTAACTGTATTTAACTGCTGCAGTATATCACTTTTTTGACTGCACCATATTTTGTCAGTATTCCCAGCGCAGACACCGACAACACATTAGTCACTGTAACCGAGGGATTCCCATGTGGAAGGAGGGAGTATTTCTGCTCAGACCGTGCGCGTGTGTGCATCCTTCTGCAGAGGAGAGCTGGCTGGGAAAACGAGGGCATGGTGCCATTGCGATGCACAGCTAAAGAAGAAGTTTCCCCTTACAGCCGGAGCGGGGGGAAAAGTTCTCAGTGGAGGGAGCTGGAGTGTGTCTCCTTGAAAACTCACGCTGCTGAGGCAAGCAGAACAAAGAGACAGCAAGCACAAGCTGGGAGATGACACAGAGCTTTGTGTGTGTGTGTGTGTGTGTGTGTGTGGGTGTGCATGAAAGCAAACAAAGAGTATTACTGTCATTTAAACACCCGATAGGATGAGCTCACACGTTCAGAAAGTGCTTTTACTTGTTAAATATTGGTTCACTCAACTTACAATATTATAGTCTGGACACGTTGTCATCTGGTTCAACAAAACAGGTGGAGGCATTTTTGTAGCTAGTGACATACGATGATCACGTATATCGTTTCATACCCGCCACATTGTTTACTGTAATCACCACATTTAATTTTCTACCAGCATGAGCCTTATTAATTAAAGCCCCCACACAATTCTGTGACAAATAGGATTTTCCCTGTCTGTGTACTGCAGGAGGTCTGAATATCTCTCTCTCTCTTTTTCTTGTGTGTGTGCGTGTGCTCGTCTCTCTCAGCACAGTCAGGGGTGCCTCAGCCTCATCACGCTCCTGTCGTCGCCACACCCCGCAGGAGTCTGGCTCACACAGTCTCAGGTGTGACTCCGTAATGAAAATATTACAGTGTAAATAAGGAAATCAAGAGAGGTACACTGACAGCAGCATAATTGAATAATTTAAAGGCAAAAGTTAAGTGAAAAGACCAATCAAATTAAACTATTATGACAGTCATCTTGAGCTGAACTCATCTGCTAACGTAAAAGTATGAAGATAATGAGTCTACTGTAACCTGTTATCTATCATAAATAGTTGATTTGGCAGGAAATTAACGGATTAAATTGGGATTGGGTGCAATCTTATGTCCTGAAAAGGGAGTTGTTTATTTAGGTTCATTTACTGAAATGATCCAGTTCAGGGTCAGACGTTTGCAGATTCTCTTTCAGCATGCACAAGTGGTAAGTTTATCACAGGAATAACATAGAAAATGTCTACAAAAGTCTCATTTTATTGACTGAACATTTAATAAAAGAATGAAAAGAACTGTCCCATTTCGAAGGCTTCGCAAGATGTATCAGGGTATATTGCCAGTATTGCAGAAAACATCAGAACCTGTACTGTAAACACAGGTATTATCTAACACGTCCCCAGTGTTTCCCACACTCTGCTCTGTTTGAGGATAACTTTGATGTCACATGTTGAGGGAGGCACAGCTCCAGCAACATTCAGCATGGCCTTCAGGTAAAATCTGGAGGGCAAACTAAAAAAAAAAAAAAAAAAAACACATATGGAAACAGGCTTAATCCAGTTCTTGACTCCTTCCCTCCCACAATCCACAGAAAAGTCAACCGTGCTGACCACTGAATGACCAGGCAGCCCTTCTTAATGCCAACCTGATGAAAACGAATCAAATCGATGTATCTACTTCAGCCATGCAAAAAGAAATAAGAACAACCACAACATGAGTTTTCTGTTGTAGTAAGTATATTTAAGTAAAAAAGACACATTCCTGTTGAATTGATGTGGTTTTTTGTGAAGCTTATCTCTTATCTGGGTCACAGTGTCGTACGTGCGGCATAATATAAACAGAATAAAAAGACAAGGACACCGTACAGAGCTGCACTAGCACCGGAGACAGCAATCGCTCAAACACAGAGAGAAGCTACGTAAGCTCAGTGATAATCAATACTATCGCTGTCAGCTCCTCCTTACCTGGGGGAAGGACACAGTGTAGCTCCTGCTCATCTGTTGACTGTCCTACTTTCCAAATCCAAGTCGTTTTTTCTCCCCTGTTGGAGGAACTCTTGTTTTGTAGTTTTTAAGAGACTGGTGAAGTCACCGGCTGAGGCAAGGATCAGAACGGTTGATTATCAAGGTGGTTTATGACAACAGTAGTAACTCCCTTTCTCCTTTAGTTTTAATGCGCTTCATTTACACTCGCAGCGAGAACCGGACTATCCACTGACAAGCCCCTGCAGTTCCAGCATCCCCACCTCCTGTTCTCACACTGTTTGAGCAGTCACAGGTGTCGCATATCTCCAGCTCACGTGCCGACACAACCACACAGACGATGGGTGTAAGGAATGCAAATAGCATCCATCAGTGGAGGTGGCCTTAGAGAGATAAAGCGTGTCCAAAGGAAACAAATGACGAGAGCGAAAATATCCTCTCAATTAGCCTCGTGCAGACCTGAGCAAGTGTCCTCCATATTCTCTCTTTTCAGGAAGTTGAATGAGAATCTACTCACCAGATCCAAATGAACACCGGCTATTCATACAACCACCATCTGCATTCACACCATCTTTGTCTTTGACTCTGTCTAGATGGGAAAAACACCACTGACGGTGAGAGCTGAGCATACGGCTCTGTGAAAGTCTTTATTCTGCAGAGGACAATGCAGATAGCTTCATCAGGTAACTGACTCAAGGCCATGATTTTCTACATTTTTAGAAAGAAATAGTTTCAGCGATTCATCTCACACTTCCTTTTATGGCTTGTAAAATAGCTGAACACATACTGTACCTACGAAAAACAAGAGTAGCGTTGTTAAAGCACAGTTTCATCAGCTTATGGCCTGAGGCCTTATATTTCCCTGGAGACCTAAATCCACCTCACAGCAAGGGAATCTTTCATTCACACACTTTTTCCTCCCAACAACCAATGAAATGCTGATGTTGCACTAAAAGGACACAACAGCATTTTTGTTCACAAGTAAAATGGCATAAATTAATAAATCTGCATACTACATGTAAGACTACACCGGCCTTTTTAAAATTTTAATATCAAAGAGGTTACCATTTACATATGAAGTGATGGTGTGTCTGCTGCTGAGAAGGAATCAAAGGATGACTGAAGCCCACCTCCCACCAAATGCACCCCAGACTGTGCTGTGGCTGAATTTACAGTATGAGGATGCTGCCCTCCATCGTGAGGGAATAGATGAAATGAGTTTACTTTTTGATGATATGGCTGACCTTTAGTACCCGCTTCGCTACCATGCCAACATTTTTATGTGAATGAGTCTCCTCCTTTTAGTAAAAAAAAAAAAATTAAAAAAATGTTTAGTCAGTTAAATTTTTTGCCATATTTTTATCATGCATTCTGATCTTTGATGTTTACATTTACCGTGTGTTAAGGTGTTCTCGTAATGTGTGACATACGCAGCACTAAATGAGGCAAACTGGTAGCTGGGATGATGGATCCACTAAGAGAGGCTCCCCTGGTGTGAGTGTATCTGTGGGAAGTCCCAGTGCATAGTCAGAGCCGTGCTGCTCGTCATGGTTAATGTTACTGCCCGTCAGGCCCGAGTATCTTGTTAAGCTCTGAAAATAGCCCAGCACAGCCTAGGTTGTGTTCACTGCGGTGGCTGAGGAACGATCGTAATAATCTCTCATTCACGTGCAACATCGTCTCTCCACATGTACTCGAGGCTTGCTAACATCTTTCTTACTCCTACTATCACCAGCAGGAGTTTTCTGTATGTTTTGTGCTGTGGAGGATAATATCACTGTTGTATTGTGAGTGAAATGTTCAGATTCATGTTTGTTTTATTCTTTTTAATTACATTTTGTTAATTGTCATAATTTTCAGTCACTTCCAAATGCTTTTCATTTAGTTTTTGTCCTATTATCAATTGTCAAAAAATCTGATATTTCCCATCGCAGTTACTGTTGATGAAGTTACTAATGATAATTTGGGAAGCGACATTCAAGCATGTTTAATTTGTGTTCCAACTCTATTTTTAGGCTTGGCGTGCTTTAGTTGGCTCCTTTGATGCGTCTTTGGTTCCTGTAGAGGTGGCTCTTTGTCTGGGCCAATAAGCGACGGTGGCCAATCAGCAGCAGATTGTGCCTCCACTCTCTGCTGTCTGTGGGTGGATATAATGAAGAGAAATGGCAGCACAGGGAGACACACAGGGCTCTATAGTGATAGCGCAGGATCTGGGATCGCCGTTAGTGGCTCTGTGGGTCTTTGTGGCCTGATAGAGCACGACACAGCTGCTACTTGTGCTGCTTTCTGGCCTCTGGCCTGCCACCGCGTCTGATAAGCGTTTAGTATTCAGCTGGGGCTCATGGACTTCTGCCCATAAACACAGAGGCACTCAGAAGCGGCAAAGACTTCTCTCTGATTGCTTGCACCACACCAGCAGCAGGGTGCTTCACATGAAATAGAATATCCATCATATTTCTTTAATCCATCTTGGCCCTCAGTATAAAAAAAATGATGCAGCTGTTGAATGCCCGCTCCCTTAGTGAGAGGTGGGGTGTGACAAAAGTCATCTTAAAGGCAGACATCAAGGTTTATATGTGACACGAAAAAACGTCTTTCAAAGTCACCGGGATGTTGAGACGTTGAGAGATGAAATGACGGTGCTGCCAAAATGATTGTCTGAACCCACAGACGGTTGTGGGACGCTGTACCGAGCCAGAGGAGTTCCAGAGAATGAAAAGTTTATTGAAACCGAACAGTAAATTAGACTGCAGATCAGACGAGGGCCACGCTGAGGAAGAACTCGATGCTTTACACCTGGTTGTCTGAATTATCAGCAGCTGTTCATTCCTCCCCACCGCCCCCGCCAGGAGCTCTCACCAGGCAGTCTGTTTTTTATCAGCGCTGAATGATCACCACAATAAACACTCTCTCATTAACGTCGCGGGGTCGACGTCTGCAGATGGAGAAGGAGAAAAACTCCTGGCTGGCTTTGAGCAGTTTTTTTTTCTCGGGGTGATTTTGCAAAGTTGAAGTTGAGGGAGGAAAAAAGTGTTTGAGACGTGCTGACAGGGCCTTGGCTGTGATGGAGAGACCAAATCACTCCTCTTCCCCGTCTTGTCACGCACTCCTCCCATCATCGTGGGGCTTACCGTCAGGGGCAGAGCGGGGGCTTGTGTGGGTGAGCGATGGGTGATGTGTCATCCCTCTCCTCTCCTGGTCCTGCAGATTGATTCCCCTGACAGGACCCCTCCCTCCCCCCAGAATGATGAGAGGGATACAAAGTAAGCATCTCAAGCAACTTTGGTTTCAGCCGAAAGAACAAAAGTCAGATGAGGCTCCGCAGATATCCGCGAGGTAAAGCAAACAAGTCGTCAGAATATGGCCTCAAATGTTAGCAGAGCACGCTTCATTAAGTCTGCATGTTTTCCACTCGCTGCGGTGAGTACCTTAAGAGTGTCTGAAGCTCTGCATTTGACATTTTGAAAACACCAAACACGCACAGGGCAGAATCTTTGCGTAACATACTTGAAAGGTAATGACGGCTGAAGATGGGAATGAGCGGGCTTCACGACACGTCGCTGTAAATTACACACCGGTTGCAAAAGTACACAGCAGAGAAATGAACTCTACACAGCTCCCTCTGTGTGCTGCTCATTAGGCTCGAAGCCGCAGCTTTTTTGTTCCACCGGATGTTCCTTTTATTAAAATGTGACAAAAAACATTGCGGCGGCAGTGGGAGCAGTTAACAAATTCACAGTTTCATCAGACTAAATTTTGAGAAGCAACTAATTAGTGTAGAGAATTAAACACAGCTAATTATACAACCAGTGTGTAACAAGCCAAGGTTTCAGTCACTTTTCAGTCACTTCTCATGTCAGTGTATCCAACTACCTTACATGGTTAACATATATGCCGTGCAAAGGGCAACATTATTGTAGAAAAATTGTAGATTGTTATCATATATGTGGACACAATGGCAGAATTTGATTATCTCTTAAGCTCTCTTTTTCTATTCCTCAAACAAAAGCCCATCCATTACCACCAAGTGCATCACCATGAAGGTTTTTGAATGACTGTCTGAAAGTGTGCCCCCTTTCCCCATTACTAGGACTCATTGTTTGGAGGCTACAACACACAAAGGACACAGAATTCTTAGGGAGTGACTAAGGAGTCAGCGGGATACAGGCAGGAGGATGTGAAGGCAGGATTTTTGTCCTTTGTCCTCCGAGTGTGGTCAAGGTGGGTGTAATTACATTTCCTTCATGCCTTCATTGCAGTCAGAGGTATCTTCACAAAATGAGAACAGTGTTTCTCGTTGTTTACCTCTGAATGAACCTTGCAGTTGTCTTTTTTTGTTTTATTACTCCAATATCATTCTCATTTCAACACACATACTCTTAGGCAGGAGGTAAAGAGAGACACAGAGGCAACTAGGACCACACTGCGGCACGAAAACGTCCTCGTAGAAAGAGATTAGCCACATGATCAGAAAATTTGTGGTCGCTGAAAGAAAACATTTACCCATGTGCTCATCATCTGGAGCAAAGCCCAAACTCGCAGATGAAGATCTGGCGGGTGATGAGGACATCTGATCCCAACAGTGTACACACAGGGCCCTCCTCCAAGAGGGACTAGTGATACTAAGCTGCCATAAATGCTCCTTTATGGGATCATTCAGTGCGCAGAGCCCACAACAGTCCATAAAGACTGCATTGTCTCCATGGAGATGTAATGGGGATGAGCCCCGTAAATCAAAGTGAGTAAAAATGGAAGCTGATTCGCATTAGTGCTGGCTAATTAGCTCATAGCAATGACGGCTTGAAGCTGTCTGCTGCTCGCTGGTGCCGTATGTCTCCCGAACAGGACCTCTGGAGGCGAGAAGCTCCAGCTTTGTGTTTTCATGGGTCATTTTACATTCCCCCAGGGTGCACTAAAAATGACTCAGTTTAAGAAGTGCTTTTGCAAGAAATACACTGATGTGAGTGAAGAGCACAAATGAGAACAAGATGACCTCATGCTGTTTGTCCCATAAAAACACATGTTTGGTTCTTGTCAAAAAGGCAGCTAGCAGGGTGGGAGAGATTCAACTCTTATTATCAAGTCTGGCTACGGCGTCCTGCTCCCTCCATCCACCTTCCTCGGCTGCTCGTCTTCCTCAGCTGCTCGTCTTGAGGAAGCAGCATCCAGGAGGACTCTCAGCGTGGATGATTAATTCTGAAGGCACTTTCTTGTCAAGAGGACCTTTACTTGGCTGATGGAGGCAATGTGTTCTGTCAGGCCTTTGAAATTCAAATGATGTCTTCCACTTTGTGTCCCAGTGACGGCTTTGAAAGTTCTCATAAAAGGGGAGCAGCTGAGATGGGACCGACACGAACTGAAGGAGAACAGAAAGGCAAAATCAACTTCATCCCAAAAATAGACGACAGCACCAAACCAAAAAGACGCAAATAGATAATCAAAAAGCTGCTTGACTAAAGCATGTCTAAGATTGTGAAATGTATAGGAACGTGGCTATTTTTGTACTGGTACTGGTTAACATACTGTGCTGTCTGCCACCTGCCTCTTTTACAGTTGTAAGAAAAAATAATTGTCACTGTGACATGAAAAATGAATATTTCACAATGTAGCTTTTTTTCCCATATCTTTCAATATCAAGACCCGCATATTTTAGGCATTGTCCTTGAAACATGTATATAGTTATTATTATAATATTATTTAATAATAATATTTAATATTATTATAGTTATTATTATAATAAAAAAACATTTTGCAGGCTCTTTGGAAAACAAATGTCTGTCTAGACTTTCCAAGTACTAGACTAAACTGTTCAAGACACATGCCAGCCTCTGCTCAGGATGGTCTTCTGGTGTCAGATTTGAATAGTCGCCCTTCTTTCTCTGGCCATTCTCTGACTCTTGGTCAGTGACTTTGATTATATCCCACTGTGATGTGTCTGGTGGTCCCTGCTGAGTCCTGGTCTTAAGTTGGAGTGAGATTCTCATCATCCGCTCCTTGTGCCCCTGAATACGCTGCATCTTACTCTCTCCATCCTCCTCCTCACTAACAACACGTCCTGCTCTCTGTAGGAGGGTCCTCACCACTGACATTTTATGAGCGAGTAGTAAGTGGCGCTCTGGGTTGAAACTGAGTTATTGGTCTGTGTGACTTTTCTGTACACTGTGGTCTTTATTCTCCCATCAGGCCTCCCATGAACACAGATGTTTAGGAATGGATGGTTAAAACATCAAGTTACAATATAAATGAAGCTTTGTGTGCTTTCATTAAGTGCTTTTCATTGGATAATCTGTTTTATATGTGGGATATTTTTATTTCTTTTGTTTCTTTTTGTTCTGTTTAGCACCATACACTGTGGGAGAACTCAATTTTATTTTTTGGCAAAGCTACTACAGATTTTGAAAACTAATCTGCAAAGCTGAACAACCCCATCACGGAGCGGAAACGTCATAAAATCCTAATGGACCTGAATCCTCTGTATTTAATTTTAGAGTAAGACACATGATGCATGAAGGCAGTGTCTAATGCAGTGTGCTATCCCAACCAAAATATGCAGCACTACTGTTCCTGTCCACAACCACTTCACTGCTCAGCACTTATTACTGTACACAGTGTAATTTATTAGGAGAGTATATAAAAGCTGTATGTATATTTTCTGATAAAATTATTCAGTATCATAAAGTCTTTGTAATCACCCGCTAATATCTACATAACAGAAGCAAGAAAATGCTTGAACATAAACATACATGATCAGTGGAATCGGTGAACGTTCAGTGGCTTCACTTATCCGATCATCTGCTCATGGGGACGTCCACTGTAAATGGGTAATAGACGGACAGGCATGGAGAAACCGTCACACACACTCTGTCTGCCGCCCTCTGCTTTGTCTCTAGTTCGCAAATGAAGACAGATTCTGGCTCTTAGTTTCTGGCTCGGCTTTGCAGCGAGATGACGGCAGCTCGTTGCTGTAAGTGCAAGACGTTGATGAGTGCAGGGGGACGGAGGCAGCATGTGTCTTAAAAGCTCCCTCATGGTGGCTGGTAATGATGCGTAGTTTGTCAAGCCGACCACACGTTCCTGGAAGAACTCAAACGTCCCGTTTTAAGGATGCGCTCAGGCAATTTTGGAATCCATTAGCATCAAAAAGAAGAAAACTCTTTATGGATTGGAAATGACTAACAATTAGACCGAGCATAATTCATAAGACTTTTGCCAAATACAGCCCCACTGAGCAATCAGCACGTACCAAAGAGGCCTTTTTCACATCAGTCAAAGCTGTGAGAGAAAGGCGAGATGAAAAGGAGCTGGATGGTATCCTCTGTGCTAACAGATTCCACCGAACAGTCCAGTGGCTTTAGCACGCTGCAATGCATATGCGCTTTTCAAAAACCATGCATATTTACTGAGAGCCTCCACACACACCGCAAAGTGCAGAGAGATTGCCGTTTGTTTCATGTGTTTGATTTCAGCTCTGCGTGGATACTTTCTCATTGATACAGCTTATACAGCACGTCGCCTACTGTTTCAGAGTTTTGTTGCAGAGAAAAAGAACTTGGCTGCGACCGTGACTCCATTTGTAGCTGCAGAAGAAGAAACAGATATAATGCAGTATAAGAGACGATGGCAGGTGGCAGACGAAACACCTGAAACTAAATTTAATTTTCCACATTCCTACATTTCCGTGTTATATGTTCGAGAAATTGATTGATTGATTGATTGATATGTTCAACATGTTTTTTTTTTTTTTTTAACAAATTCACCAGTACGTGTAGTGATGTAAAGTTGAATGTTGCAAATAATTGTGCGGACTAATCATCAATGGTGGTGTTAGCGAGACTCTGGCATTCACAATGGGCAGGACTCTAACATGAACCAATCGGGTGTATTTAACCAAACCATACCAACCTCATAAATGTTGAACCTTAAATGTTTTTCTTGAACAAATTGAGCCAATCATTTCTTATTTTGTCCTATAAAAGCTATGCTGGACAGTTGAACTGGTAATAATAGCTAAAACAACAGCTAATAACTTAAGTAACATTATTAGTTAATTTCTGGGCTTTTGGAAGCTTGTTTTCCAAACAAACTTTGCAAAGTCCATCACATGATTATGAGTTTAAAATAAGGTCATCTAATGTGGGTTTCTATTTATGTCTATTTTGGTGTTGTGCAGCGGGCTGCTGGTTTATATTTGGTGTGACTCACTGTCTGCAGTAGAGCAGTGATGTTTGTGCTTAACAAATATATACTGTAGTTTAAAGTTTGACTAGTAGTATGAAAATTGAAAAGTTGTCCTGGTGCTACTAGATAGAAAATATAGAAATCTCCCTCATGTGGTATATTGACTCTTTCTCAAAGGAGGCCCCAGGATACATAATGTACAGAGCAGATACTGCATATATGCTGTAGCAGGAAAAAACAGCAGTATCATTTTATTTCAGCTTAAAAAGGTAAAGGCAAGTAATAAACTCACTGAACAAACCCAGGACATGGTTGTGCATATGAAAAATGAAGATTTACTGTATCTACTCCACAGAGCGACTGGCCCGCAGCAGGCCATCATAAACTGTCTGATTAGGGCAGCCATGAAAATAGATCCCACCCCTTTAGAAGTATATTATTGTGTCATAAACCACAGAACAACAGATCAAATCACTCTCCACGCTTGGCAGGTCGCCAGTGTGAGTAAGGAGACGTTGCATTTTGTGAATCTTAAGGTGTTGCTACGTGATTAGTGAGCCAACAAATTCTACGTACACTGTCACTTGCTGAATCATCAGGATGATATTTCAACAAACGCACAAACTTCCCCTCGCCCTTCAAATAAAAATGTGATTCAGAATAAAGAGCTTTTAGCATCACGCATTTGGGTTTGAGCCAGGCAGCCCTGAATACATCACATTAAAGACAAATATGGCTCTATAAAGGACTTCACTGCAGTGCCACAGCTGTTTTAGTGACTGATAGAGAAAACAGGCAGACTTGTAAGCACATGTACAATAAGGCCTGATGGCACTGTGAGGTAGCAGCCAGATTCAGTTCATAGCTTCATTTCATTAAGACTTTAGAAAGTGTAGAAATGGACTGTGAAAATATGTGTGTGAGAACCTGTCAGCTGTCTGGCAGTTTTCCCCCTCAAGCTCCTGTTAATCTCAAAATGCAACACAGCAACACACTGGCACCTTCCCATGGAGAAACCCTCACACTGACACAGAAACACACACTCGCAAAGACACACATAATACTTTATTCATTCATTCTTTCACACACACTCGTACAGCACACACACAAAGACGAACAACTGACTGTGACAAGCAGCTGTGCTGGTCTGCTGTAAGCCTCAGCGTCTTTAACCCTGTGATCTCTCCCCTCCACAGCTTTGTCATGTCCCATCCACGCCGCTGTCCATCAACACAGGGGCCTTCAGAGGAAACAAATCTTCTGTGTTTAGCACAGACACAGAAAAAAAAAACAGGGCAGGATGGCACGTATCGTGATTCAGAGCTGGAACGTTTTAGACAAAATAGAAAAATCTGGTTGACAAATCGCTTGCTGAAATGTTTTGTGAATGAATTGAAGAGCGGCTCTGTTATTATTTGACACAGAAGTGTTTGACATGTCCTCTTCTGAGACACCTGCTGCCACTCCAATATAATGGAAATGAATTGGGTTTTTTTGGGTTTGAGAAGTATATGAGGTGTTTGCCTTGTTTTTGTATTGTATTTTGTACTTGTATTTGTAATGAAATATAATCAAAATAATAATTTAATTAGCTGTGAATTTTAATTTGACAGTGATAGTATGTTGCACATGCTTATATGCCATATAAAATAGGTAATGAATATCTTACAGATGCATTTGATTTGGACATTCTCCCTCATAAAGTGAAGAAAAACAGAGGCTTTATAGCATTAATATTCCATCAAAATTGATTGCAATACAGTAGCTGTATATGAACGAAATGCTGGAGTTATAAAACAGTCTTCCCATTTCATTACATTTTATTACATCAATATACTATGAACTTGCAAGTGTAATTCAAATTAATATCTAACCATGCCCATGACCATTTTACATAAATGATAAAACATGCAGGACATAAATGAAGCTGTGTTCATTTTTTCACAATTGGGAAAACAACATGACCTAAAATATTTTCCTCAGATATCCACAAATAAGAGAATATTTAGAGAAACATCCAATAGGCTTTGAGAATGAAACAGATAAATTATTGATGACCATGTCAAAACATGACCAAGCCAAGTGTCACAGTTCAGACACGGCACAGCAGGACGGGGGAGAAGCAAACGAGGCAGAGCAGGCTGAATGAAAGAGACTTTACCTGGAGCCGGAAACAATAAAAAGGTTTAAAGGGTTTAACTCGCTAAGAAAATCAGGTGGACAGGGCTTGGAAAGTTAAAAGTAAATGCAAAGACTGAGAGAGCACTTTAGTTGCTGTGAGGTAGTTTTGTTGCTTTATTGTATTACAAGAGAGAATACTGATGAGAAAATACAGAAAATATGTTGTTAGTGCATATTTCTCACACATATTCACTGTTTTAAGACTTGTTAATTAACAATGTTTCCTCTCTGTGGATAAAAAATATAGTGTAGGTGTTTCTCATGAAAGGAGTTTGCTTTACAGATTAATAAGATACAAATGTAAATTCTAAGAGACAGATTTGGGCATTTTTAAGGTTACCTTCAAGGTTATTAACATTCCCTGAGAGTTTATCTTACATACCAATTGAGAACTGAACAGAACAACAGCTCAAAAGCTTTTCTGTCTTTTTCTCATATCACAACAGAGAGAAAAAGAGCAAACTAATGTCCCCACTGTGAAAACGTACTTGCATGAGCTAATTAACTGCCTGCATGTGGAGAAAATGCAAAACGCTCTACAAAAGAGATTCTCACAATTCAGTGAAATTCAGGAGGCCATCATTACATTCTTCACAGCCAGGAGCTACATGAAGAAGACACACTTTTACAGTACTGCAAATCTGAGTGAAAGACAACAGACATGAGGGAGAGAAGTGTTGGATCGTAGCAGGGATCATGGTTGTGGTGAGACTTAGCTGTGGCGGCTTTCACTCTCTCTCTTGCGTTGTGTAGTGAAGACAGTCACCAATCTCCCACTCTTAACTTTATTTCTGTTAATACAGGTCACGGTCAGTTTCTCACAATTGCACTCCAGGATTTCTTAAAATAAACAAAGAAATGATGTTCATGTTGTCGGTTAGCCTTATAATGTGCAGCTTCCACACGAGTTTAGCTCCCAAAATCACGGACAACATGGTCAATGAAACACTCGTTAACGAAACAAAACTCCTCACAAAACGTCTAACAACGAATATTATACAAGTGATTACCACAACAACTAATATATATTTAACCAACAGGGAAATTACAGTACAATATTTTCATGAAGCTCACAGCAGTGTGTGACCTACCACAGGGACAGTATACAGCAGACTCACCGCACAAAGCGGGCTGCACCCCCAAATATACAGGGGTCCTGCTAGAGGGCACCCCAAACACACAAATGTCCCAGTGGACCACAGACTGCAAGCAACGCTAAAAATAAGACAGGAAAATAACAACAAATCAACACCAAATAAAGGTACAACTAATGAAATATAAAGATAAATAAGACAACATTGTAAAAGTTGACGGTAAAATAATGATTAAATAATGGAAAGCAGTTGATAAGGGAAGGCAAGTGGAATCATCGACCTGCTACACTAACACTGAAACAACAACGCCAAGCCTAGTTTTGAAAAAAAGCTGCAGAGAAAAAAAAAACTGATTTAAGGGAAACAAAAGAAGCTGCATGATAAATGTGACACATGTTTTTATCGGTGGGTAAAGTATGTCCTACACGATTTCAACGTCTGATGTCACATTACCTTATCTGACCCGTTCTCGTTCACAGATTGCGTCTGTTGTGTCGCTGCAGCAGTGATGTAACTCTGCCCAGCTGGGAGGTGCCCTGTAATACCAAACACTGGGCTCCTTTGTCATAACAGGCACTTGGAAGTGTAAAACATCTTCAGTCGCTGCAGGGATGCAGGAACCCCTGAGGTACCCCCGAAGATAACAATTTCCCCCCTCAATTATTCAACACAGAGAAGAAGTGAAACTATATGAAGTGTGTCGGTGTTGTCGGTTAGCCTTATAATGTGCAGCTTCCACACGAGTTTAGCTCCCAAAATCACGGACAACATGGTCAATGAAACACTCGTTAACGAAACAAAACTCCTCACAAAACGTCTAACAACGAATATTATACAAGTGATTACCACAACAACTAATATATATTTAACCAACAGGGAAATTACAGTACAATATTTTCATGAAGCTCACAGCAGTGTGACCTACCACAGGGACAGTATACAGCAGACTCACCGCACAAAGCAGGCTGCACCCCCAAATATACAGGGGTCCTGCTAGAGGGCACCCCAAACACACAAATGTCCCAGTGGACCACAGACTGCCAAGCAACGCTAAAAATAAGACAGGAAAATAACAACAAATCAACACCAAATAAAGGTACAACTAATGAAATATAAAGATAAATAAGACAACATTGTAAAAGATTGACGGTAAAATAATGATTAAATAATGGAAAGCAGTGATAAGGGAAGGCAAGTGGAATCATCGACCTGCTACACTAACACTGAAACAACAACGCCAAGCCTAGTTTTGAAAAAAAGCTGCAGAGAAAAAAAAAACTGATTTAAGGGAAACAAAAGAAGCTGCATGATAAATGTGACACATGTTTTTATCGGTGGGTAAAGTATGTCCTACACGATTTCAACGTCTGATGTCACATTACCTTATCTGACCCGTTCTCGTTCACAGATTGCGTCTGTTGTGTCGCTGCAGCAGTGATGTAACTCTGCCCAGCTGGGAGGTGCCCTGTAATACCAAACACTGGGCTCCTTTGTCATAACAGGCACTTGGAAGTGTAAAACATCTTCAGTCGCTGCAGGGATGCAGGAACCCCTGAGGTACCCCCGAAGATAACAATTTCCCCCCTCAATTATTCAACACAGAGAAGAAGTGAAACTATATGAAGTGTGTGATCAATTATTAAGCCGGCTCCATGCATTATTGACTCGGCAAGCTGGAACATTTATTGGGACTTTGTTTTCCATGTTTGTCCGATGAAAACAAGAAAAACCTGCAGCTATTGGACTTGTGTTTCTCTGCATGACCACTCGCACTGGCAGAGATCCTTCAAGAGAGGGTCAAGTGTTTGATAAAGTGTGTAGCGTGTGAGTGAGTCTTCATGCTTTGATTGCCACACATTTTATAAAGCTAATTTGTTTTCCTCCCCGCATTGATTACCGCTTGCTCGGGGGCAGATCCAACGCACGGGACGGGCCTATCATCTCCATCATCAATATGCATGTCGGACTCCCCTGAACTTGAGAGGGTAAACAGACAAGACGGGAGCAAAACAACTTACTGGGCACGCTTCCTCGATAGTTTCCTAAGGGCGTGCAGTGATAAATAGCTCTTCTGCCGCGCGCAGTAGGTGTAAAAAATTGCCCATACGGCAACTGTGTGGGGTTGCATCACCAGGGATTCTGCCGTGCTCGACTAATGCGATTTGAGGCTGCGAGTTTAAAGGATTTCTAATGAGAGGAACGTCTTCACAGCAAATCAGAGTAAGCTTCAGGCACATCAAAAGGGGCGTCAGATTGGAGGCAAACTGATGAATATTCTGTATGGCAACAACTGCGACTTTTACAAAGGCAAAAAAAAAAAAAAAAATCGCCTTTTCAAGTAAGTTGTGCCTGCTGCACGTCAACTTCACAGCAAAGCACATTCTCTATTTATTACCAAAGACAGGAGTTTAGGCCTGCTGGAGCAGCAACTCATACATTTTAGAGAAGATTGCGGAAGATGTGCCGCCAAATTATTATATGCCAGGTTGAGGCTGGTGTTTCATAACAGTCGAACTTCTCATCTGTCTGTTCTTTTAACTTTCTCCCCGCTGCATCATAATTGCAAAGAAGTGACGCAGAACCAAAAGATGAACTGAGGAATCGTCCTTTTGAAGCATTGCTTTTGCCAAACACAATGCTTGGTCCTCATTCTAACAGCCTCTCCTTATGCAATGTTTAAGGATCAACTCACAGAGCTAATGTTAGTCTATTTAGTACGATAGCTACAGCTGCTAAATGGTGCCTGCAACAGTTGGCCAAAATGAAAAGTCTGCTTTTGTCTACCTCTGAGAAAATCTGTAAATAAAGCACCAAATACAAGAATTTTGAACAGTAAATGCACATGTGGAGTGCTTGAATAGAAAGCTCACACCACCACCAACCATAACTGAGGCTCAGCTAGTGCATTACATTTTTCTCCACATTACAAAACACTATAAATTCTTAAACAGGAACGCTGTGACATGCAATTTTCAGATTTGACATCCTTTTCTGTTAAATCATAGTTTAATCAAATGATCGCTGCAGGATGCCTTTGTGCATTCAACAGTCAGCCTAAACTATATCAATCTCAATCAAACACCATCCACGTTTAAGGCTGAATGCACTGAACGCTGCAGTTTACGACCTCTAACATACTGATTTTCATAAAGATCACTCACTTTGCTTTGAAGGGGCTTTCACCGTGGAAGCAAACAGCCCACAACACTTTACAGTATTCACCCTCCTCTTCTGGCACACAGCCCAGGGCTCTGAAACAGCAGCGTGCTGTGGGAGGTAATCTCTGCTGGGAGCCCAGTCAGAAATCACACTGTCAATTTTACACATGTCGCGTGGGCCACATTGAATCACACCAGGCAATTTCAGAGTTTACTCCCTTGTAACTAGTGTTTCTGCGGCCGTAATTGGATAAGCTGTGAGCTAGAGCTTCACTGTACTCGTTGGTGTGTGTGTGTGTGCGTGTATGTTATATGCGTGTATGAGTGCTGTCATGCATGTACTGTAATGTGTCTATACACTACACACTCTCTCCGTCTCTGTGGATCACTCTGCTCAGTTATATGTCATTGTTTTTTTTAGGATTTCTTTAACTTTTCCCTCATGGATACGAGCAATTTCAGTTGAGCACGATCTGTTTTATCTGCAGTGCCGTTCCTTGCATTTTGTTTGAGGTGGGCCAAAGCATCTGTTAAACCCCAATACATCCAAATCCATACCCCAGAAATTAGGTTTAACACAGGCTCTTGTCTGTCTTTCTCCCTGTCACACTGCAGAGAACATGTTAATCAGTGAGAAAACCAACAGAATTAGTTGTTTCAACAAATACCCAGAAACAACATGTTTACTTTCAAGTGACAAAGCCCTCTAGTGATCGAGGAAGGCTGGTCATTGCAAGCAAAGACAGATGTAAGTGTGATGTTAGCAGGGGAAGGAGGTCGCAGTGGTTGGATTGGTCAATAAAAAGTTACCTTCATGTGAAGGGCCATTGTTTACTGCTCTTTTCTTTTCAGTGTTGGTGATGATGACCAATGTGGTTTTTAACCTTGACTGAGTAGTTCGATGAACCCAAACCATGAAACCAAACCTGAAATGCTGTCAGATCAGAAAAATAAAATAGTCATTTCTTCCAGAGGAAAGAGTAGTCTGTGGCCACTACCTTAGCATTTTTTCACTGCCAATTCAGGAAAAGTATGATCTAATTGAGAATCTGACAAATGTACATTTTGAATGTGAGGTTTCATTACCGGGTTTCCAGCAAATGTTCTTCACTGCGACAGTTAATTTTCTGTGTCTGATTCCCTTATTCATATTCATCTCTGCAGACGAATAGTTCATAATCAGATGAAAATGATTAATAAATTTAGCGGATGTGATCCATGTTGGAAATTTTCCTCTTTGCAGGGTGCTGGGCCAAGCATTTTGTTAAAAGATCTGATGGGATTTGACTGTGTAGTTTTGGCGTCTTATCTTTATACAACAATGTGGGTTTGACTTGAAGCAACAAACGCTCCATAGTGAGTCTTCAACAGCTGAGAGCAAGTTAATTAAAACTCAGTGAGCGCTCAGTGAAGATTGTCTGAATGCTATTTTAAAAAACAGATATACGTCTTTAGAGACCTGCGTTTTTCTCTTCAAAGATGTGAAAATAAGTGAAAATGAAACACCAACCTTTCTATAATTAGACATGATATACTGAGTGTTACAATCTGTTCTTACTGTCTGTGTCTCATTTAGTTAAAGTGGAAACAGCCATTACACTATTAAAAAACTCTTCTTGAGATCTTCCAATGTCAGTCTATAAAGGGTTTTCATATTTCTTCTAATTTTGTTCTGATAAATGTTTTGTTAACTGCGCTAACACATCTGATAGCTCTCCGCACCACTCAGCGATCAAACAAGGCGTTTCACTTTCAACACTGTCGCCAAATAAAGGTAAGATTTTCTGACAGCCAGTCAAAGAAAGTAGAGCGAACACAAAATAGAAATGTCAGCATCTCAGAAATGACTGAACGTCTGTTTTGTCACTTTTCTCAAGCTTTGATGTGTGTAGACGATGACAATGATGTAGTTGCTGGTGCAGGCTATACAAACCTCTTTTCATGCTGTGACAGATGAATCTGACAGATTATCTCCAACATATACAACAGAAAAGCTTAAATGATAAACCCTAGAGATCACGACTCGACTTTGTGTGCAGGACAGCACCGAGACTAGTTCTGATGCCTTCAACATTTTGACTCAAGTTTTTCTTGTTTTCAGAGTTTCGACCACAGATGGTCTTCCTCAGGCAAAGGTGAGAGTGTGAGCACACTTTTATAATATTTAGACAGTTAGCCTTTACAATGTGTTAAAACGTTAGTCATGTCTGCAGTGAAAAGAGGAAATGGAAACCAAGAAGTGCTGTGCTGGTATTTTCTTATGTTTTAGTGCAGATAAGTGCACCACCAAGCAGCTGGGGGTTAGGCAGGTGGATGGAAATGTAGCTTATCTGACTTTCAAGATGGAAACCATAGTTTGTGTCCCGTCACAGCTGTGAATTAAACTGGACTTGGTCTTTCAAGCTCAATAAACTGTATTTTCTATTCTCGGCGCAGTGAAAACTTCTGCTCTGGCTTGCTTAAGGCCTGCTCATCTGTTAGCATCTATTTCCAGAATGTTTCTTGCAGAGTGAAATAACACCTTGGGTCGCTTTGCACCTCGCAGCAAAATAAGTTATTAGCCAGACCCTCGCAAGCAAAGCACACAGGCGTCGAAAAAGAGCCGTGAGCCCCGGTCACGTACATCTGTGATCTGTTATTGCACCCATCTCAAATGACATCCCGCAGCGCTTGGAGAAGGTAATCGGATTAGCCGTGGTCGTGAGAAGACAAACATAACATGTTGTGCTCCATCCCAAGACTTCCCCTTTAGCCATCATCTTCATCAGGTGCCATTGTCCCTTATCTCCTTCCCTCAGCGCCTGTCCTCCAGTCCTGCTCTGAGGCTACAACACTCGCAGCCAAACCAATTTACCCACATCCGGCAATCCAATCACCTCCACAATGTATCCGTGTCAATGTCAGAGACAGGGGAAACTGCTGTCCAATGATCTTTGAAATGCAATAGATTACTTGGAGGAAATAATTGAATTGCACACTATAAATGGCTAATCTGACTGACGGTGGTAAACAGCAACGAAAGAAAGATACAGCTTTGTGAAACCGCCACCTTAATGTTTTACAAACTTCTTTTTTACTCAGCTCATCCTCTTTGTGTTGTTTTTGAAGTCCTGTATCGATTGCTATGATGGCTGCCTGAGGAGCACTAGGTTGTAATAACATCTTGAAGGCATGTCCTGGCCTGACTCCGCTACCCCTGCAATGCCATACCGAGATGAGTAGGGCACAGGGCAGGAAGCACATAAATAATTCACTGTGATCTCACTCTGGCCCACATGTAATTTCGCTTGTATCCCCGATGGCTCCACCAAAAGACAGAAAGTGTTCAGTTTTACTCATCCAAAGGGGGACCCTCCGCGGTAATTTGAGCAGGAAGCTGAGCTACCTGCCTCTGCACTCGGAGCAGGTTAGAGCAGGAAAAAGGTGAGAAAACTGCTGGACTCATCAATATTCATGGAGTACACAAGACAGTGCTGCAGGAGGGAGGAAATCACAGCATGACTGAACAATTAAAGCATTCATAGCAGGAAATCATGCCAGGAAACCAAATAATCTTTCCCTAAACTACTGCAGTGCTGACTACCACTACCTGTAGATCTACTGCAAGTCAGCTCTTTTGCTGTCTTTAGCATGATATAATTTTCAGTAGATGTGAAATACATTTAACATTGCATATACTTCCATGTACATACCTTACTACTAGATCTCAAAATAGTCTTTGTGCTAAGAACTGGTCAATGTGGGAGATTTTCTACAAGAACGACCATCAAAAGAAACATTTTACATGTGAGATATATATATATATATATATATATATATATATATATATATATATATATATATACTTCATTGACGACTATATTTATACTACCCCACTCAACACGACACACATTTTACTGGTGTTGGTGGTGTTGGTTGACCCCCCTGTTGTTGTTATTGCATAAATGTATCAAAAGATATAGACAATGTAAAAGGGGTCGCTTGAAGAGATGAACCTAAAGAGAATTATCATCTTTATGAATCTTTATACAAAGTTTTAGCTCTTTAAAACTTAAAATGTTCTAAAAACTTACTGTCAACAAGCTAAACAAGCTAGCTGGTGAAGCATATATCTGCTATAGAGTCTGATGTTTTCCTCGGGGGCTGGTGGAGACCAAAAACAGAGCTAAAAGGAGAGTGAATATTGGACTCACATTCATCAGGAGGCTAGAAACCTGAAACCAAATCAACAGTAATGTTACAATAATCTGTAACTGCTGGATGTGCTAATTCTCATTCTTTACATCGACCCATTTGCCCGAGGATCATGAACCCCCCACTCGACAGGACACACACTGGTGTTGGTTGACCTCCCTGTTGTTTGATTGTGTCTCATTAAGAAAGGGTCTGTTCCAATTCATCCTCAACGCCCTTTGCTTCACTCACTGTACCTCATGACTCAACTGATCCCTGTCAAGCTGATCAAGTTTGCTCATGACATCACCTCAGTACATCTGTTCAAAGTTTTGATAGACAATGAGGCCACAACCATATGCTATGAAAAACCTTAATAGTACCACAGTTTTAGGCAGTTTTGCATATTTGTAGAGCCAAATGGCAGTTATTGAGGTAAAGTGAATGACTCATACACTTATGCTGGAATTTTATTTTCATAAATCAGGCAAAACTGTCCTGTGTATTTACAGTGTGTGTGTGTTATGTCTGAAGAGACAGGTGCATTTATACATAAATACTTTGTTAGGGCTTTTTTTCAACACCTCAAGACATCTGGGATGAGGACTTACTTATGCAAGTACCCACAGTCAGTTTTCCCATGGCAATCAACAGCTGTACCGGGAACATAGTGAAGTCATTTAGTAGCCATCTGCAACAGCTACAAATCTAATCAGCACAGCCCAACAGAATGTTGTTCCTTCAACCTCGGCCGCTCAATTTGTCAGATCCAATCTTTGTCCAATTTTACTCATCTTTCATTGAAAGTCAGGGTGCTGCTAGGAAACTGCAATCCTGTCACTGCTGCTCAACTCTAACAATTGCTCGGTTTCTGAAGGTGTAATCTCTGTGTTTATGTTGCGTCTCTTGTCACATATCTCAAGAAAAGTCTCACCCTGACACATGTATGCAAAGATATTTACAAAATACAGTAACTAGAGCTTACTTTCGGCCATGTTGTGCTCTGAGCAAAAAGAACATCAGATTTGATGAAGAGAGCATGTGTGGGTCTAAAGGTTTGTACATTTCAAGATCTCTTCTCCGACAGACATGTGCATGGTCGTAATATGATAACAGCATACAGGATATGATTCACTACATTACGTGTGCTATTGAGTTTTCTGTGCGCAATAAATTATTTGAAGCTGCATTTTTTTTTTGGTTTTTGTTTTTTTTTGCCTGCAGAAGCAGAACAAGCTGTAAACACAGCACTGGCGTATTATCAGATTATATATCTGGTTCTTATATAAAGTTGCAGGATGTAAAACCAAAACAATGAGCTCAAAGAGGCTAAAATGCTCTGTAAAGGTGAGGGGACGTGTTGGATTGGTTGATTTTAATTCATTTTATCCACCCTTATTACAAAAATATTGATTAGTGCAGCTTTAATATTTACTGAATTTACTCGGGTTAGTTCAAATATGAAGCTTCATTACACTGATGACAATACTATTAAACAAGTTTCCCAAAGATCAATCTAGATCCTCTAAATTATGAACAAACTCATACGTAATAAGATTGAAAACATAATATAGGAGTTTACATTTTAAAAATAAACTCAATCTCTGCCAATGAATCGGCACATCACATCAGCCATCGCCTCATAGAATAGAAATTAACATGTTGATGCATTAAATTTGTGAGTCATTCAAATGAAATTAGATTATTAGCTCATCAGGTAATTGGCTATAATAATGGCTCATCAATAATTAATAGTGATAGCACTGCTGGAGCTGATCTAATACACATGACTCATGTTGGCACAACTGTGTGCCTCCGTGCTACTGTAAAAGCAGGAGGGAAATCATAGTTTATGAATAAACAAGTCTAATCTGAGCTCTGCGGCAGATTGTTACACAACGACTTTGAAAATCCTGGAAATCAGTTTATCCATGCAGCTTCGCAGCAGGGCGGGATGCCTGACATGTTCACTGGAGGAGAGCAAACTTCTGCAATATTTTTATCTGATCAGCTTTGTTGTGGTAAAAATCCCCTGTAATTGATGACAGAGACATGTTCTCTCCGGCAAATCAGTTTAAAAGGAGATGACGGATGGAGACAGAGATTGCTGTGAAAAAGCAGCTCATCAGTCTTCCCTCTGCCAGGGTGACGGGGGCATGAAGCTGTCATTTTCATTCGCTCTGCTACTTGCTCTTCCCCTCCGTTCACAACTCAATCCACACCAGCCTGCTCCGGTCCACCCTAATGCTGGATTTGTGTCCTGATCTTCAGACAGTTTTGAAATTTAGATTATACATGCAGAATGGGATTCGTATGCCGCAGTCTTGTCGGCTAATTTGAATGACTTTAGGAACAATATTCTGATTGGCTAAACTGACTGATCTGCATATGTATAAAAGTGCTCTTGTGCTTATGCTTTGGGGGCGTTTATTCTTGTTTCTAGTCTTTATGCTAAGCTAAGCTAATGGGCTGCTCGCATGTTGTATCATATTTATTGCATTATTGTATCCATCGTCTTATCTGACAACATTTTAAACTATTGATTTAAGCAGCATTATTTTCCCACACTGCCGATTTTTAGAACACAAACAGCTCTAACTACAGTGTGTTGTTACTGTTAGACAAAGCTTTGCAGCAAAACGTGTGCGGTTCATTTCCCTTAAGTTCTCAAACCAATAAACTTTTTTTTTTCCTCCAACCTGTTTAGCCCCTGCAGTCTCTACAGCAGCATGCTGCTCAAGCACCAGCGCTCCCCTCCTGCTCTCATTTGCCTTGCAGGCTGTACAAGCTTTCTGCGGCGGGGGAATAGTATTGAAAGCCCAATATGTTGATATTAGGCGATTTAACTTGATAAGAACATAATACTTCTGGACCCATGCTTGGTTTTATGAGAGTTTATCAGAATCCTGCCTAGGAGCCGAATGAAAATGCGATGTAAACTGTGCATTATCAGCCACAACGCACTTATCTCTGGTCTCGCTGTGGTATACCTGCGTACCGGTGGAGAGAGATTAACATTTGAGTCGGGGAACTTGATCACTATCTGGGACAGCGCTGGCTTGACGGCGACTGACAGCTGATGCCACAGGAGAGAGATGACAACAGAGGCCGCGAGGATGAAAGTGCGTAACAGGTGACAGTCGCCGAAGGTCAGCGCCCTCAGCCTGCCGTGGCACAGGTGCTGCAGGACGGAGGATGGAAACGTAAAGGCCAGCAAGACAAGGAAGGAAACGCACCTGCACACACGTGGCATCTTCATTTCACAGCCGTCGCTTGACTATAGTGACAGCGCAGGCGGCCTCATTAGGCTCTTTGTCGCTGTGCTACAGGACAGCTGGGAGGACACCAGAGGTTAGAAGAACAGCTGTGAAACTCCAAGACACCAAAGAATCACCACATCCTGCAGTGCCTCAGCCAGGGCGAGGTCTGTGACCGCTGATGTCTGTATAACTCCTCCACAAAGACAGAAATATATCAAACCCAACTTTTTCTTGTATATATTTATTGGTTGTTGAAGTTTGCAACGACGTGGTGCGAAAAAACAAAAATAAGACCACAATCTGTGGCATATGTGTGATAAGAAATTATCACGTCCCCCCACACAGAATCACTTAATGACTGCTGGATAAGGAGCTTTTCTTTGCGAGTTTTGTTTGCACGTATTGTGAATTTGGCTTCAGTCAGCAAAGGATCAGCACCAGTTTCCCTGCTCGCGTCCGTGTCTGGCCGGCTGCAGCCCTGTGAATAATCTGGATAAATAATGTACACTAAGTGGCCCCCCCCCGGCCTGCCAGCTGCGGCGGAGCCACCTCGGCATCCATCCTAGGAGCTGATTATTCTGAGCCTCTGCATCCTGGTCCGCGGTCCAACATACTGGCTGGGATCAGTCTGTGGCGCTGCCTTGAATTTCACTCACACCGGTTTGTTCCGTGCTTCAAGTAAATGCGCTTCTTTATCTGTGAGCCACAGTATACCCTTGCAGTTGGATAAATATGCATCTGATAGAGACACAGTGGCGGTGCTGCCTGTTGACAAAGTGCTGAATCATGTCTACTATTGACAACCTGGGCTCTGACCTTGGGAGGTGTCTGCCGCTGCTTGATTGATGGCAGATAGATGCCAAGCACAACAAAGATAGAGTGATCGATCCGGCCCGGACTCGCAGAGCCCTCGCTGATCCCCGCAGAGCCCGAGGCCCACTAAAGTGTCACTGCAAAGAGGAAGTCTTAGATCACATTATCTCGTCCTGTTACACTTTTATTAGAACATCAAGACCAAGTATTTCATTTCACTTTGCAGGCGGTGACTGCACTTCTCACAAGGATGATCAGCGATGTTATCTTACATTTCATAAATTAACATTAAAGGTGTGATTACATTGTGCAGCGTCTGCCTAGAGCCTGACAGAGGTGGAAGATAGATATTAATCTCAAGTGGTTCAGTTGTTCCTTTTTTGTTTCCAAGATCATGACAGAAGCTCAGGAAGAGGGATAATCATACTTACTGATCCATTTTCCAGGCAATTATCCATGGCTCCTATTCATATCATCATCACTCCCCATCAGCATCCGGTCCATTACACCACACTGCTTGTGTTTCTCTGCTCTAAATAACAGCGCTGACATCTCCTGGGCAAAGAGCAAACCTTCAAGAGTGAGCATGAAAATATACAGATCCAAGAAGAAAAAAATGTAATTAAGACCTACAAGTAAATCCCTCTTGAATTAGTCCATGATAACTTTACAGTCAATCTTAATTTTATTAATATTTGTTTGTTTTTTTTTTTTTTTATGTTTAGGGCTGTTATCAGTAGGATTGAGAAGAGAGGGGATTTGCCTTGAAAACTTCCCAGTCGCCTCCCTTCTCTCTACGCTGCGTACAAACTCACCTCCCAAGCTCACCTCCCAAGCTCGGTCTAATTCTCTCTTTTTAACTCATTTTTCAACCCTTGCTTTTCTTCTATTTATTTATCTTTTCAGTGCACTGTTGTTTTCTCATTGCTCGGTCATGCCATTGTTGTTTATCCGCCGTAATGTCTCTGAGTTAGGCAATTATTATCCAGCTGGCTAACGCTCAGTCTGATGTTTTGAGACCAATAACGTGACGGCTGGAAAAAAAAGCAGCTACTAAATAAGCACTCTCAAGAAACAAGAGCACAAGCCATGGAGAGGATGGGAAAACAGCACACCAGGCCATGATGATGGCAATGGGCGAAGGATATAGGACAAGTTAGCAGCAAATTAACCAGTAATAACAGCAACAATAATGATAAACTTGATTATGTATTTTGTATATTAAGAATGTTCACATATCGGATTTTTTAAAAACCAGGCCCTGTTGAGGTATGGTGGGTGGCACACTTTCTTATTTCACTTGGTAGGACGCTCCACAATTACAGAAATGCTGACTTATCTGAGGGATCTGGAGCTGTAAGGGATTACACGTCCTGTCTCAGAGCAGATCTTGTAAATCTATTGTTCTTCTGTTTAATCAAGAGCCTTACAGTTTAAGATCCTAAACAGGAAGCAGGCATCAGTGTTTTTTATTAGATTTGCCCAAGCATTGATATCAGATTAGTCAGGAATATTACAGTGATGTTGAGTATTGGGTTTCCTTGTCACCAATGGCCAATAAAAGCTCCATCTTTAAAAAAAATAATCAACATTTTCACCATCCTTCACTGTGGAGGTTTATTTTAAAAGTATTTTGCAGACTTTTTTTTTTTAAACAATTCGGATGTGTTGACAGAGAATTTCCTCTAGAGGGCACTTTTATCTCTTCATTTACAGAGCTGTATACCATTATGTACATTTTGGCTCACTTGACCAAACAATAGCTGATAATACTTGATCATGGGGCTCCAAGGTGCTGACATTGACAAGTACAGCTGAACCTATAATGTAAAATAAACTTTATACTCTGAAGTGACATTTTGACCTAAAAGTGTTTTTGAGTGTTTTGACTGAGCAAATCATATATTTTATACTGCAGAATGCAGTACAAGCTGTATTTTCTCTGATTTTAAAAAATGTGGCATGGATCTAGCCTGCCACCTAAAGGCCTGCTGACACTTACAATACCACTGAGAGCTAACACAGAGCGGATTTATTAGATAAATAAATGTCTGCATTGCAGCATCACACTGCATCTTTGTCGAGCAGTAAATACAAATAGAATAATAATAATGTAAAAGCTCTGTATCCCAGGAAAATTCGTGCTGTTCCATGCTGGGACAATACAGCATACGATTTAATCCAATCCAACCCCATATGTTCGGCGGCGGTACAGTAAGTACTGTTGTGTGTCCTTAATGAAGCAAAATGAAAAGTAAGGGTCAAAAGGTCAGCATAAAAAAAGAGGGTTGTCAAGCAACTTTCAACTCCGACACCTGACTTTGTGTTTGCTGCTTTTGCTTTCATGCATCAGATGTGGCTGTACAGATCGTCTGTTTTGCAAAAATGAACTTAATGTGAGTCCTCTGCTGATGCTTAGTCCAGTTGCATGGCTGGAGCGTGCTTGACATTCATTGTATTTTAAGTGAAGTTTAGCAGAGTTTGATCACTCTGCTGCATGTCTGTTAGCAATGTATGAGTGCACCTATATTGGTGGTGAATTTGTTTTTATAGCAGCTGAGCCTATTTCTTTGACTGTTTTTTTACCCGAGTGTCACTAACACACTAAAAGAATCAGAAAACTTGTGTATGTTCTCTGTCTTATGGGCTAATTTGTCTTGGGAATATTTTTCATTAGTGTTGTTGGCATTTTCTGGGAAGGTTTCTGGTTAAAAGTTGCCCAAAGAGTGAACTATGTTTTATTTTGTTCACATATTATCTCCTGATAATGTTGGCTTCATGGGAGACACATCTTTTGTCACACACAGAATCAGGTCATTTTCTCATTTTCTCCCCATACTGTATAATGAACAGATATATTTTGACTCAAAACATCGAGTTTATGTGAAAACTTTTCTCATCTTTATACCATAACTTGATCTAAGCAGCTTGATCTCTTCACAGAGGCTCTCCTTGCATAGACCCTGAATATCTCTGTTTGCTCTAAATATCATTTAGTTGAACACATTTATACATTTTTACATACTTTACATCTCCCTGTAAGATAAAGATTCTTCTTGCTAGTTTTATATTTCCATTTTCAAGAAAGTCAATTTGTAAAAGGTGAATATTAAAAAGAAGAGGCTGAATGCGAGATTCAATTTTCATGAAGCTCAGATGTTTTGGTTTTCTACATAAATCTTGCACTGCTTAGAGGAATATGCATCTTTCTTTTTCCTGCGAAAATCCCTTCATGGTCACACTCACAGTCTTCAGTTTATATCTAATTGCTTCACAGTTCTTTGGGACTAAAATTAATTTTCTATTTTACCTTTTGCTTCCAATGGTTCCATTATATGTGTGTGGTATTTTCCCAGGATAACGTTTGTGTCCAGGAAAAAGAAGGATGCAGTTGCTGTTGGCAGCGGTGATGATGGATGGGAGGTTTGGAAATCTATTTGCACGATGCACACCTCATGTGGTGTCACAGTCACTGATCCATTAAGGCTCATTCAGAAATCTCCACCGCTTTCTACCCAGGGGACCTCAAAGGCTCTTAGCCATTTAACTTCCTGTGGCACTTTGAACATAATCGGACACGTGGTATCCAACGTGTCAGGGAAGGTGCACACAGTAATGCAGTTTTGAATCATTAGTCATGTCACAGACCAAACTGGGAGCCCACGTCTGAAGACACTAACAATTAACATTACTGTTCATCAAGAGCTATCAGAAAGACTGTTAGAAGAGACCAATAGCAAATTTTCCTCCTCTCACTAACTGTCTTGGGGTAATAAAGACAGATTTTTTTTTTCCTGGTTTATCAAAACTCAATAGTTTCTTAGCCATGCGATCTGTCTTCCTTCCTTTTTCCTGACACTATCATCTTCAGCGTTTGATAACAATGAATAGCGTAGTGGCGTTCTTTGTTCCACTGCACTTAATTGTGTCTTTTATTGACTTTCAGAGGGTATACGCCAATACTACTCACCAGAACAGAATTGCTGGCTTGAAAGCAAACACCGGACTTGAAAAGCTGTCCATCAGTTTCCTCAGTTTGGCGTGTTTCCATTGCTCCTTGGTCTATCTGAACCAGGCAGACACAGAACCTGAGGACAGCTTCTTCAGTCAAGCAAACTCCTTGAAATGAATCTGTGACTATGCATATCTTTCACTTGAATTATTCATACTAGGTTATTTACGGTAGAAAAATTAGGATTGGCAAACAGCTTCAAGACAATCTCATGATGTAAAAACTCATTCACCCTAGTTCTCCAAAGTGCGTGCTCTACATTGGAAATGGCTTGCTTTAAGACATGAAGCAATAACTGTTAATTTAACAGTCAAATGGTGTTTCATCAAGGAGCCTCATGAGGCTGGATAACCCATTTGTTGTCCACTAAACATGACCATTTCAGAGCTTGTCCTCATTAAAGGAGACAGGCATTCTCCCTCTGTAGGATTAGCATACGTTGCTGTCAATAAGTGATGTTGTTACTGTAAAAGTGTGGACAACCTAAAGGTTACACGGTATGTTTTCATTAGATTCTGGTTGACTGATTCTTTTTTTTTTTTTGTCCTAACCCTGTCATTGCTATAGCAACACTGTGCCGAAGGTATTAGGGCTGTATGTCAGCTCGTGTTCAGGTCTATCACACACATGGCCTAAAGCAACATGCAACAGTCACGCGAGTAACACATAAATAAAGGATCAAAACATTCAACAACAATTATTGAAAACTGTGAATTTAAGAGTGTGTAAATCAGGGAAATCAGTCAGTCATTACTGTAATGTACAGTGTCATTCATTTTACAGGTATTTTTACCTAGCTTAAGTACTGGACAAATTAACATCCTGACTTGATGATGGCGCTACATGAAAAGTTAACTGATTGCAATTTTTTTCAAGGGCGATATGAAAGTGTGGACCAAGTTTGATGGCAATCCATCCAATACTGGCAAAAATGTTCAGGTTATGATGGTGGCGCTAGAAGACAAGTAATGGGACCATCAAAGTCATTACGATTCATCCTGTGGCGAACATGAATGTCTGTACACAGTTTCGTGGCAGTCCATCTAACAGTTGTATCATTTCTAAATGATGGATCAGTCAACAAACAGACATTGTCATCTCTACAACAACACCACTTGCACGGCTAAAAGAAAGCACTTTAAAATCTAAAGCAGTTGGTGCAAGCCAAAAAAAGAATAAAAACAGTGGTTAGGAGGGTTAATAGTGAAGCCACAGCCACAGATGGAGAACATTTCCTGATTTCCTGCCTCACTATAAAAAATATAAAACCACAATATAAAAGCTCATGCACACATGCTTCACTGTCTGCCTTTGGCTGCTTTCTATTTAGGGTCCAGAAATAGAAAGCAGCCAAGGTGACAGTGAAGCATGTGGAGTTTTTATATTGTGTGTATCTGCATTGTCGGTGGTTTGTATATGTAGTTCTGTTACCAGTATATATAGTGACCATAAACCATTAGGCTTTTTCTTTTGCCTTCACACCTTCCAACAGAGCTGCTGGAGAGAAAGACGAGAGAAAGGGATACAGTGGAGCATTTACTGAACGGCACATCTTAGCTCCATCAGCTTTTCAAAATAAGTTCCTTTCACACGTCATAACCGATGTGAAAATATGATCCAAATATCATTCACATTGTTCATTATATATGTGAATAACACGTTAATAATCTGGTGCAATGAGTCATATATTCACAGGTGCACAAGAAACCATTATAGGAGCATGTGACTAAACATGTGGCAAGAAGGACAATGCATTACCTTCTAGTCATTAAAATATACAAATCAATATACACATGACGTACTATAAAATATAAATATAAAATATAATCTGTCATTGCTTTGTGAAAGGCTGTAGAGTACAATGGATGCTTGTTATGTTCCAGCTGGCCATTGCGGGAATAACAGCTCAGACATGGATAATAAAAACCCACCCACCAGCTGAGAAAGTATAACCTTGCAACAAATTGAAACCTGAAGCAAAACAAATCTTGGAGAAAAAAAATATGTGAAGGAGAAGAGAAAAGTTTTTAGTATTCATTCATGACTCTTATCATACATATGCTTAATCATTTTAACTTTTTGACAAAACTGAGTGGGTTTTTTTTTGTTTTTTTGTGTGTGTGTTCCTGAAGTCAGCAATGACGCCAATGACCCATTACATATAGCTGCACATAGACATCTACACGCTGAGTTGGAGTTTGTCTATTTACCCTGTAACAAAACAGTGAATTTAATGTTAGGTACCGACTGACACTTACATCCAATCAGGCTGGCTGAAATTGACAGGCTCAGAAATGCCACCTCAATCAAACACACCACATCAGACCTGTTCTTCTTTCAGTGATTTTACCACCACTGGGGAAGCTGACTACTGCCTGTATTTGATTGTGACAATGAGACATGATTTGAACAACATTTCAAATCAGGCAACATGAAAACAGAGCAGAAGAGTCCGTGTTTTGCAACTTATCAAAGGTGATTGATTCATGCTATCTCCTGAGCCTGACAAAGAATAATAATGAGCTGGCTGGAAAATAAGCTACTGGACACACAATGTACAGTCATTTGTGCTCAAGTCAATAACTATTGACATCTGTACAAATATAATATAGCAACTGCTTCTCAGAAAGGAGTGAGGTTATATATGGTTATTTTAACATGGTATAGTGGTTTGCCTTCCCTCATTTCCTAAGGTCATCCATGTGGGAGTGAAGGGTAATTAGTTTAGAGAGCATCAATACGGGGATCTCTCTCTTTCCGCGCACTGAGCAATATTGCCACCATTTTGATAAAAGTCGCCTATAGGCTACAAATACATCTAGTTTAAAGCAAACTTTGGATGACTGGCTGTGATAAAAAAACAGAATTAGTGATCATAATCATACACTCTGGAAACAAACTAATGAAACTTCAGTGACCTTTGTGGGTTTTTCTTTCTTTAATGGAAGGGTACCAACGATTTTGTCCATGTGTATCAATGATAATCAATCATTAGTCAGTTGAGACAATCACATATGTTCCATATTATTCCAATGATATTAATAAAAATGAGCACCACAGCACATTTGATATCGCTGCTTAATGGAAAACATTTTCTCTGGTTTTATATACACTCTAAAAAATGTGACCAGTGATTACTTAAAAAAAATTATGGCAACAAAGTGACATGTAATATAATTGAATCGATTTTAATAACTACAACTTTTAGTAAAAAGTATAGAATAAATTAACTACATTTAAATTAAAAGAATCAAGTACAGGGTAATGAATGCAATAGTTAAAATGTGTTGGATTTATTAATAGCAGGCCAAATGATGATTTATATAGCCCAACTATATTAAGTAAATCCAAATCAGTTTCACAAGGAAAACTGATTTATATTTACTAAGTTTCAGAGCAAAAGTAATTAAGATTTACTAAATACCTGGGGAAAGCTGATTAACATTTACTGATTATTTGGGTGAAACTGGTTTATATTTACTAATTATCTCAGCAAAATTGATAGAAATGTATTAAATATCTGGACAGAAATAATTCATTTAACTCAACACATTTACACTGCTATTCTTATATATCCGTACCTACATGAATTCTTTAAATTCAACTTATAATTGCTATCACAGGACTTCAAATTTATTCAGTAATACTGAATGTCACTTTGTTGCCATATTTTTTTTATTTGTAATCCACTCAATATCATGCTGTCTTGCTACTACAGTTTAACCCAGTTGGTCCACAGATCACCATGTATAAAAGAACAGCAGCAAACTGTTTCTATAAACATGTTCATCCAACATTTTTCAAGTGCAAAATGCCAAAATACAATGATAAAGTAGAGAGAGGAGCTACACGAAAAAAAAGCGAAACCATGTTTGTGTACAATGGAGACACAAAGTATACTCAATATCTATTTCTTACTCATGTTGACTAAGGTTTAATCATTTAACAATGTTTAATCTGTGCTACACCACGGGCTTAAATTGACAATTACCTGACAAATTTAACTACAGCAGACTGCTTTTGAAGAGTCATGTTCACTTGAAACTGCCCAGTTTAAATTGACCAAAACTGCATGATAATCCCATACCCATCACTTGTGGACATTTGCATTGAAACTATGACATTGTTTACAGATTGCAAAGAACGCAGTACTCTTCATACAAAATCCTCAGAGCAATGATGATTTTCAAACAGTCAAAACTAAAATATCAACATATGAGATGTTGACTGACTTGGTGTCTGAGATAAGGTACTTCCATTTGCCTTACTTCTTCATTACTTGCTAAAATTAAACTTACATGAACAATCACATTATTCATTGTGCAAATATAAATTCCTCAATGAAAAGACTGGAACATTGGACAGTGGAATGACAAGGTAAGAGAATAGCTGCCTGCGACAATATGAAGTCAAAAACATGATACCACTCCCCTAAAATGAGTATGGTTAATTGGATTGGAAGCACCTGCAGCACTGAAACTCAAGCATTTAACAAAGCCTATAAGTCAATCATGTGACTGTTCTGACTGTGACTTAACAAATCTCTGTCATTCTACAAAGGTCCATTTTCTTAAACTAGTAGCTTATTCTTGAGGCTGCTCACTTTTGGGCACAGCTTTGAACAATCCAGTTCGAGAAGGACTTTCTGGAAGAATTCAAATGTGTACCTAAGCTCCTTGGGATAGGCAAAGTTCACTGCATAAGTCAATCCAATGAGCATGGAGCAAGCCCTTGGAAAGTTACCCAGAGCAGTCAGAACTTTCATGCCCTCTGTCACGATACCGATGTCGTCTGGATCCTTTGATGTACTAGTCTTGATGATGTTGATTTTCATCCTCTGTTCAGCAAGGTCCTGTGACACACTGGCTTCATCAGCATCCTAACATAACAAGAATGCAGTTTATGTCAGACTGTATAGCCAAAGGAGAAGGTCTGTTAGGAAAATTACACACTACACATATAATCATGTTTGAATACTTTCACTGCACACAACATACTTGCAAAAGCATATTTTTATGCCAGGTAAGTTAAAGAGGATCCAATTTGCTCACCAACAAATCAAATCAAATCAATGACGCTAGAGATGTTGGTATCAAGTTTCCTCAGCTATAAATGTTTGTAAATGATTTTTTAAAATGAAAACTATCTATTGATCCATAAATAAATTTCTCCCTGTCACTTGTATATTGATGGATATCTTATTCTACATTCACTGGTAACGTTGGTCAGCTGTCAACCAATATCTTTGTGACAGTGTAACCTCATTCTTTGTAAAGTCATCAACAGCAACAAGAAAAACTCTGCTCCTTCATCTAATTTAGAAGTTTCCCTGCTGCTCTGGAGCCTGAAATGGCAAAAATAAACATTATGTAACTTCATGGTGTAAAAATCATTCACTGGCCCAAAACAAAGTTTAACACTAGGTGGCTTATATTGTTGTTATTGTTATCGATTTATTGTTATTGATTATTGATGTGCTGCTAGGCAAATTTTGTTTCCTTTGGACAGAGCTAGACAAGCCGATTAACCCCATTTCCATTCTTGTCATAAGTTATGCTGCTGGTTGTAGCTTTATATAAGACATGGGAGTGTTATCATTCTGAAAATCTAACTCTTAGAGGGAATGCTAATGACAGATGATATAAAATGTTGATCTATTCCTTTTAGCAGAAACCACAGGGAGATAAGTGGTAGCTGGTGCTAAACAGGTGAGATGTTCAAAGTTACTTGTAATAGAAAATACACTGGGGGGAGCATAGTTCAACAATGTAAATAAAAACTGAATAACTGGAGTGGTGTCCATACAAACAGTGAAAAAAGTATGCAACAATTTCATACTCTTCATTGAGAGAATCACAGGCTAATATTACCTCCTATAGATGAAAATAATGTGCGAATGACATTCCAGCAGTTTGATCCCTAAAATACAACATTAACAAACATAATACTCATTGAAAGATACCTTGAGTAGGATAGCCTGCAACCTCAACCCCATGATTCCACCCTTGGAGTGCAAGAGTTTCATAAGCCCAGAAGTGTACTCATCCAGCTTGGACATGAACTTTGATTCAAGGTGCACCATTGTGATCCTGTGAAACTCATCCTGGATCATCCTGACAAGACTGTGAATAGACAAAGTTTCTGTAGCATCCCATGCAGGAGCTCACATATAAGACCAGACATGCAACATCCTGCTACCCAAACCACCTTGCACTGGCCCCTCATGGACCTTCCTGCAGGTGGTGAGCCTACTGGAAGGCGGGCCCATGTCGCCATTTCGGGCTGAGCCTGGTTGGGTCCCGTGGGCAAAGACCCGGCCACCAGGCGCTCGCCTGTGAGCCCCAACCCCAGGCCTGGCTCCAGGGTGGGGCCCCAGGTAATGCCAATCCGGGCGACGTAACGGTCCTTGTTGTTCTTGAATCCATGGTGGGCTTGTGAACCGCTCTTAGTCTGGCCGTCATGTCACCTAGAACCTGTTTGCCATGGGAGACCTCTACCAGTAGGGCGTAATGCCCCCAACAACATAGCTCCTAGGATCATTCAGGGCACACAAAACCCCTCCAACCACGGTAAGGTGGTGGTTCAAGGAGGGGAAAATATGTGATCAGTATTTCAATATTTTCATTTTCAACTTTCGTTTCATATTCAGGTTGGAACTACAGGATTTGAACATAACTGACAATCTGACAAACAGTTTTGCTGCTTTTTAACCAGCAAAAGTTGATACAAAAAATAGCAATATTGCCAAACACATGGTCTACAAACATTCACACAGCAAGCACCGTATGTGAAATGTGGTATTACAGCATATTCTGTACTGCATATAAGTGTATTACATACCTGTTAATGAATTTCAGTCAAAGACTTTCATGCACATGAAATGAAATTCATATTAGGTTGAGTTCAACTGAATAAACCCATATTTTACACATACACATATAACAGGGAACATATTAGAAGAAACTAAACAAACACTAAAACATAGTTAGGAGATAGGGGAGGAAAAGTACCAAACACACAAGCAGCAAAAGAAAAACTTATAACAAGAAGCTGAACGTGGCACACCTCTGTCTTGTTCCTGTTTTTTACTCTATGTGCTTAGCACCACCATTGTTTCAGGTGCTAATTCTCAGGTAGAGATAAGAAGTGAGTATGCACCTGTTTCTGTAGTCAGTCTGTGAAAGACCTTCTACCCATAATAGCTAAATATCCAATAGTTTGTTAAATACATACCGGGATAACCAGTACCAGTTGTGATTATAAATTTTCCATATTAATGGATTTCTATTAAAAATACTACAAAAACATATATGGACCATCTAAGTGTTATGTGAAACTGGTATTTGCAAAGAGTATCTTTTAAGAGTTCTGTATGAATATGGTCTCTGTTGCTAATATTTATTTTGGTCTTATCATCCTTCAAGAACGGCCTGCGTCAAGTTGAGTGATTCACACACTGTCAGCAGTATGGCTTTAATATTGAACTATACTGTAAGAAAAAGCAGTGATCAAGTTGCTTTTGGACATACTGAGCATGGCAGGCTAACATTATGTGCAGTGTTAAGTGTGTAGTGACGAAGTCTCCCTCTGGCAGCTCTAACGTTAATTTACTGACCTCAAACCAGCATTCACAAACATGTCGTCTCTGAACATAAAAGATGGCGGACATGACGTCTGAATCTACGTCTGTGGCGTCACTGTACGTTACCGTGAACGGAGACGTTTAACTGCGCGGTCACTAATGGAGAGCCTCAGTGAACTAGGGACGAGCACAACACCAGCCAGAAACCAGTGCACAAAACACAATGGCAGACTTTCAATGAAAATTAAAGAAAGAAAGAAAGAAAAATAAAGTAGGGAGAAATACTGCAATTTGTTTATAAATGTTATGAGATAAAAACCTGTTGCTGGTTGCTCTCCCTAAATGAAATATTAACATTATGAAAGCTGAAAACGATACTTACTTGAACAGTATGTTACTTGAGTAGAAATGTAACTTCAGTTCAATTCACTTAAGAACCTGAGATGCAGCAAATGTACACTAACCTCTGAGAGCAGGAGCGTTTCTCTCTATATCTCTCTCTGCTTGTTAAGATGGAAGAAGGGTGGGAGCTCAGGCTGAAGTGAGGAAAACTAGTAGAAGTAGATTAGCTGGTATCTTAAAGGTTGTTATATATAGTATAACATTATATAATATAATATATCATTTTATTACTTTTATATTATATTAATATAATATTATAGTTTTTATGCTAATATAATTTTGAATTACAGCACAATGAAGTTAGCTTGTTTGGTAACTTGAAGTAACCATAGACTGTATGGAAGTACAGTCCTTCCAGAAAAATGTTGAGTTTTTTTGTGATTGTTGCGGGCAAAAATCCTTGATTATGCGGCACATTTTCTTAAAAAATGCGATGGAATATGTGGGATATTTATGTGCAATTTTATGCGACTTAATTGCATGGGAATTTGCAGCAAAAATTGCAGGAACTTGCAAAAACTACGGTGCGGTTTGATGAATAAGAAAAAAAAAGTGATTCCCCCAACACTCTGTTCTCACGAGGCTACTACCTTAATGTAAAGAGTCATTTCTAATGACTTCCTATGATAAGCAAGCATACTACATCACAGAAAGTGCTGGAATAATTAAGTTCTCATCTTGTTTTATTTCAGACCTTAATAAACACATGGCTCAAACTTACAAAACGTTGATGAGTCAAACAAGTTCCGTAGCTTTACAAAAAGAATGATTTATTATTTTCTTTTTGCAAAGAGGGCCAGATTTGGTGAGGGCCGACCATCCAGCCTGACATTATTTGAACATTAACATTAAATGCAAATGAACCATTTTATGAAAATTTTATTGCAAATGGCATACTTTTCATTTCTTCACATGGAACACTCATAAATATAAACAAGTCTTGCCAAAATGACTCTGCCTTTCATATTTGAAGGCCATATGAAATAAATAAAAAGCTGTCTGAGAACAAAAAAACTACAATGAAGCCTAAACATATCTATGGTTTATTTAAAACATTACATATTATTGGCAATTAAATGCTGAATAAGGTTTTAAATTCAAAACATATTAACAGAAAAATAACACTAATAGTTATCTCATTCAGAAGTCCAAAACATTAAGGGCCATAAGTTTCAGTGCATACTTTTTAACTGTGGTTTTGATCATCACAAAACAACAATTACAATTTGCTCATTTCAGATGACTGAAGCACATAACTTGCCTAAATCCCATTTATTGTTACAGAAAGATAAAGAAATGAGTCAGATAACTACCACCCTTTAGACATGAGGTTAAATGATCACCGTTAGGCAACCAGTGCCACCAGATCTGCAGATTGCAAGGCTCACTTGGGAACAAACTGCATGCATACAAGATCCCAACAAGATGAGTTCTTTCAAATTGACAATTGATCCCACTACCTCTCCGCAACATCCTTCCTGATTTTCTTTCTGCGTGACAGCGGTGAACCAAAGCACATGTAGAACACAAAAACAGATGCATATTTTGAAAAATGCTTTTTGCATCAACATACATTCGATGGTTGTGTGTTCTATACATCTCAAACTGTGATACAAGCTACTCATATCTGTGTGCAACTAATTGTGGGATTACCGTTGCTGCATATGTTGTGCCCTTCAATTAGGGAGAATAGCGAGGGGAAAGCATGATGAAAAATACGCCACATGCAGCTCTCGCTTCCACTCACTTGTATTGAGTGAGGGAGGAGGGAGAGGAGCGCGATTCCCTCTGCTGGAGCCCCGAGGCATCACCAATCGATCGTCGCACAATTCACCCAACTAGCGACACTCTGGCTGAACAATCCCCACACCAATAATGTAATAAAATAAAATAAATGTAATAAAATAAAATAAATGACATCGACCACATACTCCCCCTCAAAATAGATGTTGTCCCCAACATCCTGACATTTAACCCATAGTGCAAATGAAGAGTGAAACTACATACCACCAATAATCATACAGTGCAGCATCACATCCTATTACTGTTCCTGTACCTTGCCTTATGCTCTATAAGTGTAGCTTTACAGACTGGAACTCTTTTCGTACATTTCTTCATGTGGGTTGATACCCCATAGTCTTTCTCTAGTCACTTTTAGTCTGTTTGGCCTACAAAGTCCATTTACTTACACACACAGGTAACACAATCCATTGCTGGCTTGCAGCATAGTTGTATCAGTGCATCATGTCCAAATCACCTACACTCTCCCTTAATAAAGGTCCATGAGTGATATGTGATGCAAGGTACTTTAGATGTGTATATTAAGCTGTAATCACAGTCCATAAATGTATCTGGTGTTCAACAGTCCCTTTGAATGTGGATTCTGTGTTAAACAGTCCATTTGCTGTGTCCTGAGTGTAGTGTATGCGCATTTACTCAGTTCAGTCATGTGTGATCTACCACCCATGTCCATAGGGTTGCTGGTAGTAAAATGGCTGAATAGCATGTGTCCATGGCACCTTCAAGTGTTTGTGATGTGGTAGTGTCCTCATGTTGTAGCAAACTGGTGAGCCGAGTCGATCATATGTGAAGACCTTAGGTCGCCTGTGCTGTCGTCTGGGTCGCTGATACTCCTGCTCACTGGTCCTGCTGTGCTCGCTTGAGACAAGTGAAGGAACAGTCTCCTCTGCAGGTTGGTCCTCAATATGACTGTCCTCTTGCTCAGGTAAGTGCCCAAGTTGGTTTATCACTCCATGTTTACACTTTGTGGCTCATGTGACATGTTTTCCTCCGACTGTATGTGTTCAGCAGGTTCATCAGTACTCACAGGACTTCAATGCCTGAGGTTGGCACGGCTGCAGTTGTTGCTGGAGCGGCACTGAATAATATTCATCATCATCATCGTCCACTTCGGTCATCGTCAGCCTGCTCCATTTCTTCAGTTGTCTCCACAGTTCTTTTCTTTGCTCGTGGGCGTACTTGTGTTTCAAGTGGCAGATGGTCACATGGTAGGAGAAGATTGCGATGCAATATCCTCGATCTTCCTTTTCCTTTCTCAGGCCGAAGTTCATAAACAGGGATGTCTTTACTGACTTGGCGGACAACTGTGTGGAACCACATCCTCCCAGTGGTTTCTCAGCTTGCCTGGACCACCACGAGGTGTCATGTTCCTGATCAAAACTCGATCACCCGGATGTAAAACTGAGCTTTTCACTTTACTGTCATAATGTCTTTTGCTTCTTGTGGCCGCTTTGTGAGCATTTTCCCTTGTGATCTCGTATGCCTCTTCCATACCCTGTTTCCACTTCTCCATGTAGTTATGATGATTACTGTCTCCTTGTTCTGAGGTCAAGTTAAACAGCATGTCGACTGGCAACTGGCAACCGTGGAGAGCGTCCATATAACAAGTAAAAGGGAGAGAAACCAGTCACTTCACTGCGAGTACAATTGTACGCATGAGATCAGTTTGTTCAGTGAGTCTTTCCAGTTAGTTTTTTGTTTCTCTGTAAGTGTCTTCAACATCTGGAGTAGTGTTCGGTTAAACCGCTCTACCTGTCCGTTCCCCTGGGGGTGGTAGGGAGTAGTTCTTGACCCTGAAACTCCACAGTAGTTTTTCAGTTGTGCAAATAGCTGGTTTTCGAATTCACCTCCCTGATCATGGTGTATTCTTGTTGGGAAGCCAAATCTCAGAGCATAGTCATTAAATATTTTGTCTGCAGCTGTTCTGCCTGATTTAGAAGTCGTCGCATATGCTTGGGCAAAACGTGTAAAATGGTCAATAATTACAAGAATATATTCATAACCACCCTTGCACTTGTCAAGGTGGAGAAAGTCAACAGAGACAAGATCGAATGGTTGAGTGGTGACGATGTTAGTCAGTGGTGCTCTTGTCTCACGGCACGGCTTCTTGTGTTTAAGACAGACACATTTTCTCAGGACATACTCCTCTATCTCACGCTGCATATACGGCCAGTAAAACCGATCCCGTATCAGCGACGTCGTCCTGTCTACACCTTGATGGCCCATTTTATCGTGGAGTTCCCTCAGCACGGTACTTTTGTGTTTTTCTGGCAGAACCAGCTGTTTTCTTCTTGCGGTTTTCCTATACAAGACTCCATCCTCACTTATCTCTAATTTGTCCCATTCTCTTAGAAGACAAGTGATCTGTGAGCTTAGTTGTTTCAGTTCTTTTCCTGATGGCTTTCGATCAGCTAGTTTACTATGAACTGCATGTCCAATGATCGGATCACTTCTCTGATCCTGTTTGATCTGCTCTGTGGTCAGAGGAATGATGGATGTGTCTGCACTTATGGCTGCACACTTGACTGAGACTCCCATTGACCATGACACACTGGATTCATCCTGATTTTCCACTGCCTGTGTAGCTGCTCCAATCACATCATATGACATTTCCTCCGAAACACTCTTTCATGAACGTCTCCATATCCACGGGCATCCTGGACAGACTATCTGCGTCAATATTTTCCTTACCGGGGCGGTATTTAATAGTGAAATGGAAATCTGCCAATTCTGCCACCCAACGGCATCCGGTTGCGTTCAATTTGGCGGTGGATAGCACATAGGTAAGTGGATTATTATCGCTATAGACTGTGAAGAATGGTGCATAATAGAGGTAATCACGAAACTTTTCTGTGATTGCCCATTTGAGGGCTAGAAACTCTAATTTGCCTGAATGCAAATTGTAATTTTTCTCAGCTACACTCAGAGTGCGAGAGCCATAAGCGATCACACGGAGCTTCCCATTCTGCTTTTGGTATAATACTGCACCTAAAGCCCCGGTTCGACGCATCAGTATGGAGTATAAACGGCTGCGAGAATTCTGGGAAGCCTAGAACAGGAGGCTGAGTTAAACAGTCTATCAACTGCTCTAATACTGACTGATGTATGTTGGTCCACTGGATAGGTGTACTGGAGGGAACACCTCGGCTGTTTTGTTTTGTCTGCCATTTTTTCCTTTTATTTTGCAGAGTCTCAGTTTCCACAGGTCCCTTAAGTAGGTCATACAGAGGACTGGCAATCCGTGAGAAATCCTTGATATACTGTCTGTAATAACTCAACAGTCCCAGCACTGCTGCTCTTAACTCACCAACAGTACTTGGCTGCTTGTTTTTCAATGCTGTCACTGCAACAGTATCAGCGGGATCAATCCTGTTTCTCCTCTGCCGACACAATTCCTGCCGAGGTACCGCACTTCTGCTTTAAACAGGTCACACTTCTTTGGTTTTAATTTTATCCCATGCTCCCTTAGTTGTCGCAGCACCTTTCTGACATCGTTGACATGATCCTCGAATGTTCCACTAAACACTAGGACATCATCAAGGTAAGGCACACATACTTCGTCCCTTAATCCCTCTAAGCACTCTTCCATGCAGCGTTGGAATGCTGCAGGCGCATTCATGAGTCCAAAAGGGATCCGGATCCACTCATACAGGCCCCAGGGGGTCACAAAGGCTGTTAGGTGTCTACTGCTCTTACCCATGAACCCCTGGTGGTACGCCTTACCCTGATCCAGCAGTGAAAAGATGGTGTTTCCGCCCAAATTGTCCATAATGTCCTGTACTCTGGGAATGGGGTGGCGATCTGGGTGAGTTTTCCTGTTAAGTTCTCTGTAGTCAATACATAAGCTCAGAGTACCGTCTTTCTTTCTCACACAAACTACTGGGGAGGAGTAGGACGAAGTGGATTTCTCCACCCACCCCTGCGCTATCAGATCCTGCAAGTAGTCTTTCATTTCTTGATACAATGGTTTTGGGACAGACTGATATGTCCGTGACACTGGCTCATTGTCTTTCAGTGAAATGTCCATTTGCAAATTTTCCACACAGCCTATGTCATCATCTGACCTCGAGAATGACTGTGATTCTTCCCTCAACATCTGACTGAACAACTTGCTTTTGGTGTTCATTCAGGTGAGTCAGGTCAACAGGGGGATCCCATTGCTCACCTGTAGGTGTGTCCTCACCGGGGCTTCTCGCCTGTACTTCGTAAACTGACGTAGTAGGTAGGTTGTCTGACTTGAATATGCTAGCAGGATACACTGCTCTGACAGACTGCACCATTCCAATAACAGTCCTTGCTGGTAATGTGATGTCATGGCTGGTAGGATTTTGCACACTGACAACAATCTTTGGGGTCATGCCTGCCTTGCCTGACACAAGAGTGTCGCAAAACTCGAGTCCTTCAGGCCACTGTGGGTTCTCATGAGGCTCAAAAATCAGAGTCTTATCCTCCTTGAAAGGTGGAGCCTGTACTCGACATTCAATTTGAATGGAGCTGTATTTAGGCACATCGACTCTCTCATTTGCTGTTCTCACATTGTGTTCACAGGGCTGCCCTACACTCACTGCATTAATAAAAGGCATTTGCTCTATTCTTTCTCTTCAGGTGAGGAAAAGCTATTTTTACTGTTTTCATGAGTTTTTCTCTGTCCCTGTCTGTTGTCTGATCCTGTACTCTGTTCACCACTAAGTACTCTATGACATTAAAGCCAATGATAGGACATGGTTGCCGACTGCCTTTTAGCACTAGCATGGGTATTATCAGTTCTTCATCATTAGCAGTCAGTTTAAAACTCACCTCAAGCCATCCAACATACGGCATTTCTGTTCCATTGGCTGCTTCAATTTGCAAAGGGTCAAGTGGGTCAAACAGCTCTGCTACATCCCTTAGCTTTCACATCAGGTAGGTTGCTCTCTTTCCAGACCTCATCTATAGCACAAATTTGCGAGCCTGTGTCCCAGAGTGCCTGGATTCTCTGTTTGTGCAGGAAACAGTTGATGATACATTTCTTCCCTACTAGCTCCCTTACAGTAGGCGTGTTCACAGGGTCACTAATTTTTCTGCACTTGGATTTCTCACATAACTGTGTTTTTTGTTTCTTAATGCCTGAACATGTGCATGGCTTACAATGTCTTTTGTGTGTAGGCCAGTGAGTCTCTTGGCATTCTTTTGAGCAGTACAGTATTGCCTTACAAACAGAACAACATTTCAGTTCCTTACTTTCTCTCTCTTCTTTGCAACTTGCACAGCAGTGGGACCCATCTATGTTGCCGGTTGCTCCATGTCCCGTGTGGGCAACCCCCTTTAGTTTAAAGGGCTCTCCCTGGCTGGTTTTGTCAGTTTCTGTTCTTTACAGCCTGCTCGAAAATGCTCACCACTTCCACACCTGAAACAGTGCTGACAGTATTCCTCACCTGCCTGAGTACAAGCAAAACACCTAGGGCGTGGGGCGTGGTGCTGAGTAGTATCGCTGTGGGGCGAACCTCTGTTGAAACTGTGTTGTTCCTCGCACATGTCCAGGTCCAAACGCTGGTTGGTACTCTTGCACCATAGCTGGTGGTTGCTGTTGGTAAAATTGCATACCATTTTGTTCAGCCTTAAGAGAGGGTGGCTGAGGGGGTATGAACACTGAAAAAGGGGCAGACAAACTTTCTGGCTCTCTGCTTAGTGGAGGATACTGTGGGGGTGCAGGTGTTGACTTTTGAATAGTTTCTCTGATGTGGGAAACCTCAGCTCTCAGGTCTTTCAGCAGCACCATGTCAGAACGTATTTCTTTAATTTCTGAGAGGAGACTGGGAGGTAGAGAGACTGTGTTTTGCTGGGTGGTGCTTTTCTTTTCCACTAGTTGTTCACTGGACTGGACAGTATTTACATTGGTTACTCGTGGTGGAGCTGAATGTTTCTTTTTGTCTTGCCTCTCTTTTTCATTGGTGCATGCGATGTTCAATTTCTCCAGCAACAGCTCATCTGATGTATTTGTTTGCAGGAGGTACGGCTGCATATCACTTTTAATGTTGTCGTTCTGCAGACCCGCTATCAGGACAGTATGCATGAAAAGACTCTGGACTAGCGCTGGGTCATATTTTAGACTCGACTCAACTTCCTGCGAGGCAGGCAAACAAGATTTTCTGCCTCAGGTTCATTGCTCTTATCAGGAAATTTTGGGGTGTCTCTTTACTAATTTGGACCTCTGAGGTGAGTTGCTTATACAACTCTGTGGCGCTTCTTTCCTGATAATGAGATCTGAGAATTCTCCTAAGCGCAGGTAATGTGAGGTTTTCTTTTCCTTCAAGGTAGCTCCTTAATTGCAAACCTGGTGTGATGGCGTGAACAACTGCATCAGTGATCTCTGACTCTGGGTAGCCTTTACTGAGTCCATTTTCAATTTGCCTAGCCAGACTAGAAAAGGTGAGTCTATCTTTTTGTCCAGGCTCTCCTATTTGTCCAGAAATTTTAAAGTCTTTGCGCCATATAGAGCCAGTTGGGAGTGCTGGAGCCACATTCTTAACTGGGGTGCTAAAACTCAGGGGGACGTTAATGCTGTTTTTCATCAGGTCATGCATCGCATTCTCTTTTTCCAGTAATAACAGCCTTAGTGCTGCGCTACCTCCTTCTGGAGGTTCTCCTGTTCCTCAGCTTGACCTGGAGTTTCACTCACACTCAGTTCTTTGGCCATTTGTATTCTGTCTATAATATTCTGAACATTAAGAAGGTCAGACATGCCTTCATCCTCTAGGTCGGCCAATTCTTCTCGTTCGAGATACTTTATGACATGTGAGACTAGTTGGCCACGTGTTTTACCAGTTACATGTTCTTTCCCGGGTCCCGTGAGATTTGAAGTCCATTACATACTTTAATCAGTTGCTCTACAGTCAGTTTATACAGTGTTCCTTTGATTTCCAGTTGCAGCTTCTCTAATTCAGATTCCATCTTATCAGGGGAGTTAGCATAAGCAGTAAAATGAGGATGTATCAGACCTAATTGGATTTCGCTGCTCCTTAGTGGTCACTCTGCTCACTTCAGGATACAAGACACCAATATTTGTCGGAAGATCACATCTGCTGCTTTGCTGGGTTCCTTTCTGATGTCTGGGTCGTTTTGGAGGGATGAGCGACGGGAGGATTTCTCTTGCTGATTAGGGACGGTCCTCAGGTCGAAACATCCCAGCGGTGCCTCCAAATGTTGTGCCCTTCAATTAGGGAGAATAGCGAGGGGAAAGCATGAAAAATAATACGCCACACGCAGCTCTCGCTTCCACTCACTTGTATTGAGTGAGGGAGGGAGGAGGAGAGGAGCGCGATTCCCTCTGCTGGAGCCCCCCCGAGGCATCACCAATCGATCGTCGCACAATTCAATTCCCAACTAGCGACACTCTGGCTGGCTGAACAATCCCCACACCAATAATGTAATAAAATAAAATAAATGTAATAAAATAAAATAAATGACATCGACCACACATACGTCTGCCCTCCAATAACACACTGAGGCATCTCTATCAGTCAAAGAAAATATGCATCCACATAAAAGGTGTGATAATTAGAAACATACAAAAGAAGCAACAGGCATTTCATTTCATAATCATAAATATATGACGTATACTGTATGCATGTTGCACTCAAGTGCCTTGTGGTTTATCTTGATGTTATTTGTCCACTTGACAGTAAAAGCAAAGCAATTTTTGTTTTCTGTAATCCAACAGTTATAATGAGGTTGTCCTGTATATCAGAGTTTTACCTGTTTTATCATTTTTATAAGCTGTCCGAATGTTTTCTTTTCTGCTAAAAAAAAAAAGTATTATCTTACTACCAAAAACTGTAATTCATTACAGCTGATACCAAGGAAAAGGAAATCTTCTTTTACTACTCTTTTAAAACTTGCTAGAATTGCTTAAAGGCACTTCCAGAGGGTGGAAGTTATGCAGCACATTCACAAACATTAATATCAAGTACTAAATTGTGAACATTGGAGCCTATAACAACATATTACAGCAGCACATTTCACAATATAGACCAGTTTACTTTCTAAGTCTGAATTAACCTTTAACAGGTGGGCTACATATAAGGTCGCTAGGTGTAGGTAATAAGCAATTTCAGAGAGTGAATGCAATAAGGAATACGTTGAAAAAACACTAAATCAAACTTGAGTCCTTTAGAAAACATCATTACTTACTAGGCTTACTACAAGTCAAAAGTCAGATTCTTCACTGTGAGCATTTATGTGCAGAATGTGTCACAGCTAACTGCAGCTTCCTTTGCATCCAAGATGTGTTTTTTCACTTCATTTGAGTTGTAAGGTGCTGACCAGAAAGCTAAAGCTAACTTTTCCCGTGAACTGATTTTATGTTCACTTTTCCTCTCTTCTTTCCCTTGCAGACTCTCTGCTTCCAGTCTCACCATTGCTAAAGGTTTATTACATCCTCTCCTCTACTAGACCTTCAGATTCATTCAAATATCTAACACACACATTTCATGGCTCTCTCTGAACAGCTTTTTTTCAGTTTTTTAACCCTATTAAAAAGCTATATTTAGTTCAATACTGGCACATTTTGTTAGAATGGCAAACAAACATCTGCCCTCGTAAAATTTCCACTTGTCTTTGGCCATGATCAGACATGCTGAAGTGGTAGAATTTTTATATATAACACTGGAATTCCCCTTTCAGGTATTAAAGACCTTGACCACTTGTTCTTCGCTGCTAAATTAACCCTACACAGCGCTGGAATAGTCTGTGTATAATTAACAAGAAAAGGACCTCATTTGTGTATCACACTAAAATGGAAAGTGACTTCCATTTTTCACAAGACAGATCAGTGTAAGAAAAGTCAGTTTTTCTTTGTATGATGAGAATGCTTTCAGGTACGTAAACATGATGGATGAATCCGGTGCATGAATAGGAATCTCATTTGGAATTCATCACGGCGTCTGTCTTATTGATATGCCAAACCACAGCTCCAGTTCTTGCTAAGTCCACCACAGTCAGGTGTGGTTCAACATCCCATAATGTCCTTGTATCGATCATTAATTTTTTCTTGAATTCTGCTGAGATGAGCATCAACATGGCCTTACTCTAACCACTAACGTTAGGCAGTGGGTAACCCTGTCAATCTGTGAGGTGATCAAATGCTAGATTAATTTAACATTTGCTGCAAATCAGCTGTAGTGCAACCTTGATCTGGTATAGAGAAAAAAAAATAGCCCTTTTTAATTAAAACAATTCATATATTCTTTCTAGGGAGGTTTTAAATCATTGAATTATTTATATTTGTATAATTCAGTTGAAAAAATGTTTGACTTGAATCTCCCTCTGCACCTGTGTACCCGCACACTGCTGCTGGCACATACATTAGTTTGGTTTATTTGCACAATAATGGAGCTTAAAAAACACATACTAAAGGAAAGTAATTACAGTGCAGCAGAGCAAGGAAGCCTGACAGGCTCATTCAGAGACCTTCCCATTTAAATAATACCAATAAACAAAACAAACAAACAATAAACACAGTAGTACTTGTAGCACAAAAAAATGCTATATACACAAAAAACACAAGCAATCATAAACAGTAGTAAAAAACAAGAAAAGAAAAGAAAAAAAAGAAAAGAAAAAAAAAAGAGGAAAAAACAGAAAAATAAATCTAAAATAAGTAGATAGAGATTACCATGAGGTTAACGATAAAACTATACATTCCTTTAACTGTGTCCTAAAAGCTGATAATGATTTCAGTATCATATTCAGTGGATTCTTTCACTGTGGACCTCTAAATCTGATCTAGAGGGTTGAGGTCTTGATGAGGCAAATGGAAAAAAATTCTTTGCCTCATTGAATTTGAGAAAGTGTCCGAAAATAAAATCTAAAAATTGTTAAATGTATCTGAGATATCTGTGATTCATATCCAGATTCAACACAGCTCTGGACTCAGGACTCAGCATCAACAGTTTTACTGTGAATGTTGGGAATGTTTTTTTTCCTTTGGTGCAATAACCTCATTCTCATCTATAGTGCAATAATTTGAACTTATAATTTTAACTTAACTTATTCCATACAAAGCCATATTCAGCTCTTTATATTTACTTATATTATTTAATTCTTATTCTTTTATATTTTGTATATTAAGCTAAGTGTTTACTGTTTATTTTTCATCTGTGTGCTTCTTTCTATCTGTGTGCTGCTTCTCTTATGTGCTGCTGCTGAAACTTAAATTTCCTTGAGGGAGTCATCCCAAAGGGATCAATAAAGTCTAGTCTAAGTCTAAGTCTAAGGGAGAATTAATGAATTAAAACTCTTGGAAAAATTCAAATGGATGCACAAACAGCTGAACATTTCTAGTTAAGACGAGGATGGTGGATAACCAACTTATCATACAGGCAATGTTTCCTCAGTCTTTAGCTTTGAGTTGGACAGCGGCTCCTTTTTTGTTTTACACTTTTACAGAAGTCTTTATTGATTGAAAAGAGTACCAGAGCACCAGTCAGATACTTTTTCAAAATATTCTCCTTACTCTTTGTAGCTTCAACACCTGTGGGATCATATGTTCCCACATGATATGCTCTCTGAATGTCAATGTTGAGGTGGTGAGTAAACAGATGTTTTGCCTTGACACAGATGTCAGATCATGATTCTGTGTTTTCTAGTCCAGCTTTGTTGATAGATAATTCACAAAGGTTTGGTAACCTGAAAGGGTCCCAGAAGTGTTTTTGATTTTCTATGTTCTTCTCACTTTGCTGTTTTTTAAATGAGCCTGACCAGCCTGAGAACTGCAGACTGGTCCCCAAAGTCCTTAACTATGTTTTCAACATCTTGAACAAGGTTATCCACAAAAGCGATGGTAGTGTAAAAAACAAAAGCTGCACCTAAGTAGCTGCCTCCGTTTGTCCTTGATGGTTCTGGTGGAGTTATAAGAACTTAAAGTGTGGTTGAGTTCAGCTCTGTATATCTGTGTACTTGAGAGAAAAGCCTGTGGAAAAAAAGTATTTAAGGTAATTTTCCACAATTTTTCTTTGCAAAGCTGCGAAAGTTCTGTCAAAACCGAGTGGGGATTGTGAGTGAAGCACAATTTTCAAGCCGTGAATGCATGAGTGAACTGAGGTCTGGATCCTGACTTGGCCACTCCAGGACACTGACCCCTTCAGGCTTTTTTCTGCATTTTGCTGCAGTCATTTTACCCTTCACTGGCCTTCCATTTAAATTGTCAGAGGGCCTACTGACCCATACCCACAGTTGTACTGTGACATTTCTCCTTCATGATAACAAGTATAATGAATGAATAATGAAGGATTTTTCGATTGCTGTTTGAAAAACAACATTCAGAGCCGGCTGCTCTCTTAACTCAAAAGTGCACATGATTCTGCCGGTCCCATGACAGCAACTGTTGATACTGTCCCCTGTCCTTTGAGAAAGGATCTTTCTGTGGCCAGCAGGAAAAATAACAGCTTTCTTCACTAGAGTACACAAAATACAGTGTTTCTCAAGACAGACTTGGAAAAACGGTGAACGCCTTAAATATTAATGAGAAATTTAATTACACTGTATCAAAGAAGGACAACTTACCATCAAACCTGTGCTTTCTCTGTGCTGGCCTTGACTTGAAGTTCAGTGTACATGTAATAAAATGTATCAAAAGCTGAGAAAGGACACAGCAGGATTCTGGTCCAAGAGCCTGCTCTTTACACAGTTTCTGGTGCTGACAGTGGCACTGTATGCTGTCACAATTGGTCCATGGCATGTGGTGAGCTTGAAGTACTCCATCCATTTTCAACACTAGCAGTACTTTGGTCAGCCCCCGTGGTCAGGCCAGTGTTTAGAAATCTATCACGCCTTGATCTCTATGAAAACACACATGTTCTAGTAAAATATTAGCTTCAACGATGTTTCACATCATGCTTGTGTGGCGAGGAGCGGAATTTTTAACCTTTAAATAATTAGAACAAAGGAAATAGTTAAAGGTAACGGGAGCAACTAAAGAGCCGACAACGCCACCTGAGGACTTGCAAATAAAAATCACAGCAACCATGCATAAAACAGTGCATAAAAAACCCAACAACCCAATTGGTAGTACAACCAATGATCCAAACCAACATACAAACAAAGCAAGCAACAAACAGATACAAACTAGGAAAACCAGACAAAACCCAAGTCAAACAAACCAACAGAGGGCAAAACAAGCAAGACCAAAACAGGTAAAAACATGCCAAAAGGGAAAGGAAAACAAAGGCACAGGGTTGGTGGGGGCAAAAGGCCTTAAAACCACAAGAAAATGGGCATTCTACTCACCACCTCAGATATGACCAACCACCATCAGAGACCAGCAAGAGACTGACCAGAGCCAGGTGGGAGCCTTTTATACTCTGCCAGGGGGCTGCGCTAGAGGAGGAGCCTTCCCTATGCTGCGTTCAGGTGCACTTCACTACACTTGGACTAGATCTCATTTACTGTGCATACACTGGAACTATTTGCAAGAAACTGCTCAACATATACTACTACTGTCACCTCTTGTTTGACTCATCAGTGGCTCAAGAACTGCAGCTTATTGGCATCATAGAAATTAGCATTAGAAGAAAGTAATGACAGTATAATTACATTGGGTCAGTTAGCCAAGGTTAGCTTGTGCATACAACAGCTGGTGAATTAAGCCAGTGTCTCTTCAAATGCTCAACAAATGTTCTCCAATGTACAGACTGATGATCTGTGCTTGCAGCTGGGCCAATTTTCAGGTCCTTGAAAATGTGTCCAATTTGGTCGCAAGAATTTCCGTTTGATGTGGGACTCTGACTGCACTCAGGTCTGTGTACTGCGTGTGAAATGGTGTGCCCCCCCTTCATGTCTGGCTAAATGTTCCCTCTCATTCAACTGAGCATCATGCAGGAGTCACATGCTGCTTTCCCTGCCATGGCACCTTTTGTTTATGTTGTCTGAAATGAATATGCTCTTTTATTTTCACTATCACCATTTGCTCATCCACGTCCCGCAAAAGCCAGCATCATCAGTTTTTCCTATGTCCTTATAAGAACTGTTAAGTTTGTATTAACGTCATACCATTGTCTGTGTTATCAGTGACCAAGTAGCAACTCTAGTTAATGACTCTAGTTTACAGAACTTCCCTCACTGTTACGATTTCTTAAAATAAGGTTAACAGGACTCTGTCTATGCTGTATCGCCATCAAAATGCATATTTAAGACACCTTTACAGGGTTCTTGCTATAAAACCAAAGTCATGAAGGTACCATTAGATTAATTCATTGTCGTTTGCCGCTTAGAAATGAAAAGCCTGTCGTCCTCTGTTTGAAACCAAGTCCTCATTCAAAGTTGCTCGCAATTTCAATTTCAATTTTTAGTAAATCTGCCACAGTTATTACTGTAAACTTCATATGTGCCACATATGCTGAAGGCTCGACAGAAGTAGCAACAATAAAGGAAGGTGGAGCTTAGAAAATGGTCGGTTGCCATGTCATGGATTTGTCATGGATCATATTTTGTCTTTATAAGGCAATTTTCTACATAAAGTTGTATTTTAATATTTTAATTTTAAAAATCCCAATTGGACAAATTCGCTGTTTAACTGATGGTACAACTTTAGGTGCAACACCATAAAGGGAACAAATACTTCTGTACTTACCTGTTTAGTTGTTTATATTTCCAATTGATTTAGTTGATCAGTTTGTGTAAAGAAATGAATTACATCCACTGTGACACCGTTTTGTGAGCCAAGACTCATGCTGTAACTTCCTGACTTCACCTTCCCTCAAACCTACGAGTTGAAATATCTCAGTCCTCATCCGGGCCTAATCGCAGCTCTGATAAATGGACTTATCCCTCAGGCTCAGGACATAATAAGGAGTCAGACCTATTCCTGGGACTAGCAGCCATCATAAACTCACGGCCCAGTTTCATTTTAATTAAGCTGAGGTCAGGAGCATGAATTATACAGTGCTTTATTCATCTTTGTACTCTCTTTCAAAGTTTCATGAGAAAGTCACGCCTGCGCGACATTAAAACCGGTCGATAAAACATGTGGACCACATCAGCTTGTGCCGTTGTTTTTCTCCAATCTTGCTGGATGTGTGTGTTTGGTATAAATAATCTCATCCCTCCCAACACGGCACGTCAGCACACTTCACACACATTGTATGATTATTTATGACATGCTGATAAATGCATCCATGTTCATGACATACACAGCTTGCATTTACAGACTCTGTAATACACTGTATACATTCATGCAGTCATTCATTCAAATCATGGGACAATAATGCAGCCCACACAAGAAGAAAAATGGGGGGGTTGAGGGATGACGGGGGGTTGTGGCCAGGGCAGCAAGGTCATACACCATAATATCATAAGCTATTGATCTCTCTACTAAGATGCAGTTCACGTGCACAGAAGATCCTCGTGTTTGACAATTCTCAGAATTCGAGACATGAGAAATTTATATGCATACACAAAACAAAATAATATATGCATGAACATGTGGAGGCACTTATGTAAATGAAGGTTCTGAGCGACACCAGGCTCAGACCAGTATGATGTTTTGAAAACGTGACACGTCTTTCTGTTTCATATCTTTTGTTTATCTGTCAGAGGTTTTATTAAATAAATAAATAAATATTAAATGTTAAGAGCCACTTCTCAAGATGAGAAATGGAAAGAGAATATTAAGTTGCTCAAGCTGTTTGATAGTTATGGACTAATTGATAGGGTGTGTGGAGTGGAATAAATCATTAACTTCACGCTTTTATCATTTTCAGTGTGAGTTCAATAAACAGCTGTCTCTACTCATTTAGACATCAGTGAACGCTTCTAACCTCAACACCATCCTCATTTACATCTACACCCGTGCACTTTTTTCCAATCTGCTCATTCCAGGAACGAAAAAGTGTCTTCTCATATCAAGAGCGATGTCAGAACCACAGCAAAGGCTCAATAAATCGCTCTTGACCACATAAGTGGTATAAGTGGGATAAGTACATGCTCATGTACGCTATTGGAGAATTTTCATTTCTATATTAATCAGATTAATATTCAAAATATAAAACCAGTGTTTACAAGAATTAGCTATAAAAGCAAATAGCTTAGCAGGTCTGAGTTATGTTTAGCTTTACTTGTTCATCATACTTCAAGCTTTTTACAAGAAAAGGTGATTTTGATGGCTTGGGTCGTCATTCCTTCCGGTCATGGTAATATTTTACTCACATCTCGATGACAACAGCGGGGGATATTTTATCTTTCTAGTCTCACTAATGAACTCCATTTAAGAAGACATAACCAACAATCGATGCATCCTTCCAGTTGTGTAAACTTTTTGCATCTGTGCCACTCATGAGAACATCCAAAACCTCTCATATTGCACTGTGTCATATGAATTAGTCTGTCATTGCAGAGCAGTGTAGACACAGATTTCCAGACATGCTCAGTCTGCCAAATCTTCAGTTAAGTCTTACTCATACTAAATAAGCAATTGTAGGCTTTCTTCCCCAGTAAATTAAAATGTATGCGTTGCTATTCAAAAGTGTGTCCATATGTTCAGTTCTGATCCAGTCCCGGTCACGCTGCTCCTTGACCAACCATCTTATTTCTTTTTTTTTTTTTTAAGAAGAGTGTGAAAGCAACACACCTATAATTCCTGCAAGCATTACTGTGCACTTGACAGTGAAATAGGTGCAGAATTTGATGCTAATCGTCCAATTTCTTTTACCAATGGCCGGTGATTTCTTATAGTTATTGAATTGTTGCTCAAAGGTGTCTTAGTCTCTTTTTGCCCCCTCAGTTATCAGTCTGATTGAACCATTGTACAGTGTTTTGTTCTCAGTGTACAAAACATGTTAGTTCTTTTTTTTTTTTTTTTTTTGACACGATAGCACAGCTCACAAATTTTCCTCAAGGGGCTTCACAATCTGTACCTTCAGCCCTCAAATTGGATAAGTAAAACTCCTCAAATAAAACCCTTCAACAGGGAAAAAATGACAGAGGAGTGATGGTCATGGACTATAAGCACTAATGGTAACAGGTGCAAAGCCTGAAGTATTGAAGGATAAGCTTGAATTGAAAGTCAAGGCTAAAATATGGATTTTTATCTTAGATTTAAAGAGTCAGCCTGGAGAAAAGGAGAACAATGGGAAAAGGCCCTGCAGCCAGCTGACTTCTTTTCAACTCTGGAAACACACAGGAGCTCTGAATTTAAACACGACTTTCTTGTAAACCCTTAAAAGAAAATGACAACAAAGACTTTTACAACACAAAAGCATGAAAGACTGTATTCAATAGTATTCAATCAGTAAGAAACCTTTGAATGGGAGCGTAGGTCTGCTTTAAAATTATACTGTCGAGAGGTTTGGCTCCTGGTGCGACCGTTAGCTTATGGTGGCCTTTAGCTAACAATAGACATGTCATGCTGCATCGAATTCTCAGTGAGGGTTTCGTGATGATATATGATATAAGTGTTGCAATCATTAGCAATATACACACTAGTGGAACAACATCCACCACCGAGCTCTGATGTCCAAGCCAACGATAAAGGCACTTCGCAGCAAACAAATGATTAGTAATGATACATTTATAACAGCCTTGTTCAGTGTAGCTTTAATACAAATAACAAGCAAATAAGACAAAACTCAGACAACTTAAAAAAGATGACAGACAGTGAAGAATAAATATATGGACACCACGGCGGGTGCAATAAATGATTTTAAATGAAACAGTCTGACACATCTTGTAGAATCAACAGTAGAGTAAATCACTAAAGCAGACAGCACTCATGAACAGTATAAATTCAATGACTGCAGCCCACAAACACACACTTACACACACGTCTGCACAGTGAGTTACGACAGTAAGTGAGTTTGTTATTGTGCTCACCTGTTGAATGGCATTATGTGAACAAACGGCTCCACGAACCCCCCACAGTCCACTTCTCCATTCATTCTCAGTGCATAATGAAGTCCCACTATAACCAGTCCACTCCGACTCTGTGCCCCACTTACATTTTAACACAAGCTGAAGTAATCTCTGCAGTTAGATTACAGATTATTGTTACAAACAGATGAAAGGCCCCACAGAGAGATTCTCCTGAATCACTGTGAGCATGTTAGTAGACACAGCATGCTATACCAATTATTTAGATATGCACTAATACTAAATGTAACCTATAATGACATCATCCTTAATTTTAATGCATTGTTCTGGACGTACACAATGAGCATGTGTCTCTTCCAGAGTGTCAGCTCTCTGGACATGGAGCCTCTTGGACCTCTGCCATTTTGCGACTGCAGACACACTGCAGACTTCTGCTGATTTAGCACATTTCAGAATCAGAATCAGAATCAGCTTTATTGGCCAGGTATGTGTGCACATACAAGGAATTTGACTCCGGTTTTTACAGTACCCTTCTCGTACTTTTAAAAGGTCAAGAAAATAGAAATAAATAAGTAAACATAACATAAACATAACATAAACATAACATAACATACACATGACATAACTTAAAGTGTGAACTATATAGTGCAATAGAATGAGTGAGTGCAATGATGCATTTTGTATGGCTTATGGACGGATGGCTTATGTACAGAATATACAGTATATAATATTATTTTATAATAGTATTAATATTAGTAATATATATTTATTGTTTGTAGAAATGTTATATTGGTGATGTCAGTGGATGTTTATGATTCAGGGGTTGTTCCTGACTGTTCAAATGTTCATCAGAGTGACAGCCTGAAGGAAGAAACTGTTCCTGTGTCTGGTTGTATTGGTGTACAGAGCTCTGTAGCGCCTGCCGGAGGGGAAGGAGGTGAAACAGGTTATGTCCAGGGTGTAATGGATCTGGCAGTGATGTTACCTGCCCGTTTCCTGACTCTGGACACGTACATAAGTCCTGAATGGAGGGCAGGCTGGCATCGATGATTTTTTCAGCAGTCCAGACTGTCCGTTGGAGTCTGTTCCTGTCCTGTTTGGTGGCCGATCCAAACCACACAGTAATGGATGTGCAGAGGACAGACTGAACGATGGCGGTGTAAAACTGGATCTTTTCCTTTCTCACAGTTTACAACAATGTTTTCATTTTACTTTTGATGTGACTTGAAATGTGGCAATATAAGTAGTGGGTAGGTAAATGTATAGTTATCAATTTTTTTTGAAAAATTAAGCAAAAAAAAAAAAAAAAAGAGTAATGAGAAAATGGTTTGATCAAACAAAAAAACAAAATGCATTTGATCAGCTTTGAACACAGAACATGGAAACGTGGCAGTAAATCAAATCACAGACCAGATTACATGCTACATTTATTTCCAAAAAACAAACAGTATTTTTCAGTGTCTCCATGGTAATATCTAAAGTGTTTCACCTCCGACAATCTGACATACAATGAAAACATTACTGACTTAACAATAAAAAAATAAAATTTGTGATGGTCAGCTTGGTTGGTGCCTGGGGAAAGGTCGCATCTTTTAACAAAAAAGTTGCATGCTACACCATGTCATTTAACAAGGTTTGAAGCAACTGTTTTCAGTCTCCAGCGACATCACGGTTGTATCAATGATATTGATCATTTCACACTATGCAGTGTGTGCAGTATGTCACAGCTGACAGGTCATAAATATTATTCAGTCAAAGAGGAGAATGAAGTAATTGCTTTTCAATTTTTTAAAATTGTATTTACAGCATCACTACAATGTATGAGGGCTGTACAATAAACCAGTCTCGCACTCACTTCAAATGTAGTCTAAGCTAGCAAATCTCATGAGCACGGTGCCAGGATATATTATAGAATATAAGCAAGATTTTAAATGAAGGACTTTTCTTCAAATTGAGTATTATTACATTACTGTAATGGTGCTTTCATTTGAATAAAGGATTACCTCCACTGGTCTTTGTACTGAGGTTACACACAAAAAAATCAATGCTGTAGGAAATAGGTGAAAAATCCACAACACGGAGTGATAATTAATAGTGTAATAGTGTTGTTTTTATTTAGTGACACTCAGAAGAAAAAATATAAGAAAGTAAAAAAGTAAAAAAAAGTAAGTAAAAATATGGTACTATATATTGAAGTGTAAATTATTTCCCTCTAAAACTGAAATTTCCCCCTCTTTTTTTTGTATTTCTTGCCATGCAGTTACTAAGGCACCCATTATGTATTTCTTGGTACCCCATATGTACAAAATATTTACACAGTAATTTGCAGGCTACAATATAAAGCAGTACCCTTCTTTTCTTGAAAACACTGTTATTTTTTTCCTCTTACCAAGTAATGAAATATAAAGACTATATGGTGCAGGCTGGATGGTTTAAATTATAAATGATGCTGCGATGTGACATTTTGGTTTTAGCAGCTATTTATTTGTAGTGTACATGGGGGTAAATTTAAACACTGACACTGACATGTTTGGCTCGTGTTTCGTAGCCTGAGTTATACTGACATGTTGCAGCTGATGAGACGTCTGTAAATCACGGAGAGAAAATGGCAGTTATCCTGGAAAAATGTCTGCCTGTCGCCTGATAGTTTCCTCATGCTCTCACATTCTCCAAACGGAAGATGCAGGACACTATCAGGTGACACACTGCAGATAAACAAGATAAACTGCAGACAAACAGAAGACTTTTCAATATTGCAAATAAATATTTAAACTTCAATATTTCAACAACAGTGCTGCTGGGAGGAAGGAAAACAGACTCGTGAAAAGTCACAACAGTTTATTCAGCAACACCTCAGGCATCATCGCTCCTCAGGGGCTGAGAGAAGAGGCCTTTGAAAAATGTAAAACATGTTGTAACATTTATCAGTGAGCATACTGCTGGATATCTGGGGATACTGATGATTCAACCAACGCAGACCCATCTGTTGTATGTGGCTATTTTCACCACCAATAAACACATATTTGTCATTATCATACTTATGATTACACAGAGACACGTAAAGTAGATTCAAGAACCACACTCAAAGGACACACTGCACTACACATATGAACTATTACATATATTTACAAGAAAACCCAAAATTACATCTGAATGGAGCACTTTCAGATCTCACGGTCCCTAGACGAATGTCTGAATAGAAAACAGAAAATTATTACTCATCAATTCATAAGACCAGCAGTTACTTCATCATCAACATCATTGACAAAAAGGATTGCATGCAGTGAAATATAACATCTCAAATGCAAATGCATGTGCATTTCACGATTCTTACGTTGAATTTGTTAAGAGTTAAGAGTCACATTTTATGCCATAGTTAGTTTGGCCTGAGCAGAAACAATGTAGATATAAGCTGCCTGTGGGGTTTAAGGACGACTTAAGGGCACGTTAGGTCAGGACTAGAGAATGGTGTCGCCTGTCTCATGAACCAGCAAATTTATGCTGCAGGGCTTAATGATCACCATTAACATGACTACAGGGCTTTTACAGGAACGCTCCCACAACATTTGGCACATCACTGTTTATGGATGATTGTAAAACCAATAGCCTGGCTCTGCTTTCGGCTATTTGTCGTGTTCACAAAGTGCAACTGAGGCTGTTGGGAGTGTCGTAGTTATGTAGATATTTAGTCATTAAGTATTGGACAAATGAAAATTTATCAAAATTTATCTGATGCCGGATGAAAAGTTATTCAAAAAGTCATCCTCTTGGGACTATAAATACTGGATCCATCCAAAAGTTGTCAAGACATTTCACTAAAAACCACAAATGTCAACATCACTGTCCACTCATGGAAAAGTCATCATCAGAGGATATGTCCTCTGGGAACCATGAACATCTGTACAAAAAGGCTGTTCCTCTCCACTGAGCAGATGTTGAGGCATTTCATTGGGTAAGTGAAAACTAAGACCTGCTGGTATTGCTTGAGAAAGTCGGGGGATCATCACTGAGGTGAGGATTCATTGTGTAGGAACCTGACTGTCCAAATGTATAAAGTTTCATCGCAGTTCTTCCAGCTGTTGTTGACATTTTCCTCAGTGTACCAGCAGAGCTCTCATCTCATCTGTCTTTAAAAATCTACAACAATATTTGAAAAGTCTGTGTTATGTAGTACTGACTCTAGAGAAACCAATATCATATTTCATGTTTCACTGTAATATCCATTTACAGATGTATGGAGTGTGCTCCACAGAGAGTTTCCACATTTCATATCTTGTCCATTTGCACCAAGTGGCCTCACCAAAATATAGCGTCACTACAGGGACTTGTAGTTCTGCTGTGCTGTTTGTAATCACAGTTATTAGAGGATTTCAGGAAGTTTCTCTCAGGAGGGAGCCATATTTTCACAACACGTTCAACAGCCTGGGGTGAGAAAAAAAGTGTCCGAGGCGTTGGCATTTTTTTACTTGCAGTCTGACAGGCTCTTGAGACTGATATACAGGGAGCTGACCATGGTGGCCTCCTCGTTCATGGACTCCTTCAGATCGGGCTGATCGACGCACATCAGGGCCATCAGTCTCTTGGGCAGCTTCCCGCTGAACAGCAGGTAGATGCAAGGGTTGGCACAGCTGTTCAGACTGGCCAGCAGCATCAGGATGGTGAAGGTCGCGTCTGGAGACACAGAGGAGGAAAGTGAGAATACCATACAAGTGTGCCTTTTTGTGTTTTATTTCTAGTTATGGATGTATTTTAATTTTAAAGCATCATCAGTTAAATTTATTTTCTCTGATTTTGAATTCTAACAGTAACCTTTCTGGTTTCTGATTTCTAAACTGATTTAGAGGGATCAAATCTGGATTTAAAAATTGACTTATTTCAGTAAATTGCTGTGAAATAAATCGGCCTTGTTGTAATTTACCAAGAGTGTTGATATCAATCCAGGACTTAGAAGATGCACTATAATGTCACGGTTTACCTCTTGATGGGGTTTACAGCCATCCAATCTCTTATTTATTTCACACAGCTCACAGGTGATAATGTAAAGTAATCAGATGCGCTCTTATGTCACAGTGTCTCTTTCCTTCCTGTGGTGTGATCCTTGACACCTGCTCTTACTCTGAGTGGGCGCCTCCACGTCCCACACGGACCAGAGCTGGACGGTGAAGAAAGGCGTCCAGCAGACGATGTAGGCGAGCACGATGACCACGGTCATCTTCACCGTCTTAACCCTCGCCTTGGACACCCCTGCCACGCTGCTGGCCCTGGAGGACAGCGGCTTGCCGGCCGCCTCCCCCGCCTGGTGCGTCTTCATGTGGAAGTTGTTGTGCACGGTGCGGCAGATGCGCACCTGGCACACGATCACCGTGAGGATGGGCAGGACGAATATCACCAGGGTGGTCCAGGTCACGTAGGCTCTCGGCCCCCACGGCTTGATGAACTGCGCCCAGCAGTCGTGCACACCTGGAGCCACCTCCACCCGGGAGAAGATGAAGATCTGCGGCAGGCTGCCGACCAGAGAGACGCACCAGGCGGCGCACACCGGGCCGTTCCAGCGCGCCCTGCGCCTCTGGAAGGTCACCATGGGGTTACAGATGGCTTGATACCTGTCTATCGTCATGACCACGATCATGTAGGTGGAGGCAAACATCCCGACCACCTGCAGGTACTTCACCACGCGGCACAATATATCAGGGCCGACGAACCTGTCGGTGATGTCCCACATGAGCTGCGGGCACACCTGGAAGAAAGTGACCACCAGGTCTGCGACGCACAGGTGGAGAACAAAGACGCGCATCCTGGAGAGCTGCTTCCTCCGCCTGTAGAGCACCAACAGGAGCCCGAAGTTCAGGACCCCCGCGGAGATGAAGATGATGGACAGAAGAGCTATTTCCACCCGAGCCAGGCGCTCATCCCGCGGCTCGTCCGCAGACAGGAAACTCTCCAAAGTGATGTTACTGACATTCACAGCCATGCTCAGCCCGCACACAGCAGCGACCTGATCTCCCTTATACAGCCACTCCACGTGGATTCAGATCAAGTGGGAGCGTCTATAAAAATGTAAGCAAACAGCCCGGAATTCCACTTTAAGCTCTGTTGAAAAGGTAATTCATTGAGAAAAAAATCGTCGTGGGAGTTCAGTGGGTGAATTTTTAGTATGCAACAAGTGTTAGTGTGTCCATGCAGGAGCAGAGGTGTTAGTAAAGGAGGGGGAGCAGGCTTTATATCTCCTCATCTCTGCAGGAGGGAGGAGCAACCTCACTCCAGCACACAAGATTTCTCTCAGCGCCAGACACACAGAACATTAAAAAAGGCAAAAGAAACACCACATCAGTATTTTTTCAATAAAAAGTAGAACCTTTTTATAGAACATGTTCCTTACAGAAATGAAAGAAATACACAGCTGCAGTCACACTGAAGAAAAGAAAAAAAAAACAAATTCTTTGAACAATAAAATAACTATCTTCAGCACAGACCTGACATTTTATTTCACTGTTCAGATTCCTGCTTTCATGTTCAGTCTTCAGTCCAGTTTGTGAGAAAATGAAGATTTCCACTGGCTGAGCTCCAGTTTAATATCAGCCGTTTAAGGGAGGAATTTGCATGAACAGCAGAGCTCTGCGATGACACGAGTGGCGAAATCTGCTGCAATTTCCAGTAAACACTTTCTCACAGGGTGGCAGCTCAGAGTATAATCTGTGATCTCTTCAAATCTACACAGAGCAGCAGGTGAACTTAAGTGGGGCATTTAGAATGAAATTACATTCACGCACATCTCAGTTTTTGTAATGTCTTTTCTAAAAAACAAAAAAAAGAAAGAAAAACAACGCATCAATCTGCTCAATTAATACCTGTGAGCAGTTCAGTCACAGCGTCATGTGTGCGGCGTCCTGTTTCTTGACATTCTTGACACCCTCTGCTCCTTCAGGGCTTTACGTAACTGAGGAGCTCGTCTTTGTCCATCTGATAACGGCTTTTCTTCCAGATGTCGCGGAGCTTCTGCAAGGTGCCGCCTATCTCCTTGCCCGACGTGACGCCCAGCCTCCTCAGATCGTGGCCGCTGACGGGGAAGCGAGGGACGGACCAGCTGCTGAGCTCTGCCAGCAGCTTCTCCTCACCCTGATACTTGAGCAGCTCACACACTTTACTCTGGGTGTCCAGCTCCCGGCTCTGAAAAAGATACAGCGCGCTTGTGAATAAAAGCCCCTGATTACGTATTTTCTAGAACCTGAAATATTCCTAAGTAAAAATAAAATAGGTGAAGTTTACATGTTAAAAACGTAAATAGATAGGTGTGGCTGTGGTTTGACAGCAGCAGACAACATGAACAAACATCACCGCTGCAGTCATCCAATTTTGATTTAAACATTCTTAAATTCTCACAGAAATACAAGACATCACATTTTTCCCGAACTTTAAACCGAGTGTTCATGAACAGAGACACCACCATCATCTATGATAAACAAGCAGATAAGAAAATGTGTTTTTATGGCCTTTAAAGTATTGTAGTCATTTCATAATGTAGTGTTTGGTCTACTCTCAATTATATTATTACTATTGTTTCAGATCTGAAGATATTTTTTGAGATATTATAAAAGTAAACTAAGTACTGAAACATTAAAGTCTGTCACTCAAAGAACTAGAGATATGTATTAAAACAAGAGATTTGTTAGTGTTTACTCCGACCCTAACAAATCTAAGTATTTTACCCTCTTCCATTACAGATCCATTATAACGAGGCTACCAGAACCCGGTCTCGGCTCGTGATTATAAACACTTCCTAACCTGCCCTTTACCAGGCCCTATTAGTATGGGTGGGCACGTGCTTAGATGTAGGAGACGGAGGGAGGCGAGGTAAAGGAAGTGTATTCAAAGTAGGGAGGGCTGTAACTGCTGCTGTTTTCATGGTCGGTTGTTGGTTGTCTGTTCTCATTTTCTCATATTCCGAAGTTTCAACTGACCGACAGTCCAAAACCCAAACATACTGTGTTTACTTTACAATCACAGAAGGAAAACAAGCAAATATTATGACAGCTGGAGCCAAAGTAGTTTTTTGCTTAGACATAAAATGACAAATGATTCATATAATTAAAACTATTGTAGATTAGTCTTCTCTCGATAGACTAATCGATAAACTAAATAATTGATTCAGCTCTAATTTATGACTAAAATGACCAGACAGAAACGCACTAAACACCTGTGAGTAGTTTCTAACAGTGCTGAAGTGATTTTGGATGCATCGCAGCTGTCTCTCATTCAGCTTTAAAATAAGCTAATTAAGCTATCAAAGGCAATTCACTGGCACATGAAACAATACATGCTGATGAATAATCCTGCCTGCCTGGAACATGGTATCTACACATGGAGTGCTTGTGATTGAGGTCCATGAGCACATTATGCCTCTAAGTGTTCCACTCTGGATGATACTCACGTCAATGATAAAGTCAGTGAAGGGTTTGAGGCGGTCCGGCCCGTCCTCGCTCTTGAGGAGCTCCCGTCTGTACTTGACCAGGAACAGAGCCAGGTTCTTCTCCTCTCTGGACACCTTCAGTCGGATGTCCATCCGCTCCACCTCCTCTGGGCAGTGGAGAAGAGCAGCCAGGATGGTCATGGGTTTGGGAGAGTGGTCTTTGGTGTTCTGCCACACTCGCTTCATCTCCTCGACGTCGCCATCTGGAGGTAAACCTGAGGAGCAGCAGGGACACAAGGAAGATGTGCAGGGCTGACTTTAATGACAGCAACAGAGACCAAACAAGACGAAGATCATAAAATATTAATGTTGGTGATATTCATAAAACATTTTATTGGGATCCTCTTACATGTACATCCTGGTAAAAGTCTTCTGTGGTTATTAAATAACCCCAGAGGAGTTAAATGATCAACAGTCATTGAATCCTCTCTGTCTAGTGCTGATTGATAGCAAGATTCACAGTGCCAATTAAAGTCAAGAGGTACTGAATTCACTCTATCTCAGGGATGGAAACCGAATCTTTCACCCTTTAGAAACAGCTCCAAGTGATCAGAATTGTTGAGCTTCGACACCATTGATCCCTCTGACTGATGCTTGCAATTAGCAAACAATGACTCAATAGCAGGGCTTGTGTTCTCTCAAACTATTTTTACAAAGGATCTGAGCTGCGAAAAAAGGAAGGACATGATCTTGCAATAAGTAGATACATTTTTACCAAACTGGGCTACATGGGCTAAGTGTGAGAGCCTCATCAGTATGAGTGCACCCATTACATACATTGCATATCTTCCCCTTAAACTGGGATACCTAACTATTCCCATTTTAGGTTATTAGTCAGGGTCATGCTGCAGTGAGCTCCAGAGCAGTAACTACTGCCTATTTTGCTACATTATTATTTTGACTTTTTTTTAGGCTTTAATGTTAGGTGATTTAATATTTGATGCTCCCTACATATATAGTATCTTGATGTCTATTAAACCTTAAAGATTTTAGTTTTCCTAAAAAGAGCAATTCAACTATATAATGCCACTCTTACATTCTGTTAAGTGTGAAGCTAAAGCGGGCAGGTGCTTAGCTTAGCAGGGAGCAAACAGCAAACGTGGCTCCATCAAATGTGAAACAATATCCACCTAGCAGCACCGCTCAACTCATTAACACACTGCTTAATCTATGCATAAAAAAAAATGTCAGTTTGTATTTTTGATATAACGGTTCAGACAGAGCCAGGCTACCTGCTTCTCCTCTTTATTTATTATTGCATTTTTCTTTTGTTTAAAAAAAAAAAAAAAAAAAAAAAGGTACTTTCTACTTGATGCCATGCCATTCTAAGTGATATAAAGATGACCAGGTTACGAATTATTTATTTAAGATTATCCTAAATAAGATTTAAAATTGGAGGTTTTGGGAGGCTGTCTGTGTAATCTTTGTAAACCTTTGCTGTATGTTACACTTCCTCTGTTTCCCCCTCAGATGCCAGGAATAAAAAGTCTTTTCCACATGCCTAGGCTACATTTAAGTAAAAAAAAAAAAGCTGGTTGTATTGTTTTTTTGTTAATGTTTTCATCATAACTAGCACCTTTGTGTGCTCTTGCTACTACAGAAATCTCTCATTAAGTCATTTCACCACCTGCCCCTGCCTCCCCTCTCACCTATGTACTGGCTCAGTCCCAGATCGTACATCAGCTCCAGCAGATGGGCAGCGTGGTTACCGGCGACCAGCTTCTTTAGTTCCACCCAAATCCGTTCCCCTGATATAGCTGCCAGTCCACGACCATTTTCCTTAATTGCAACCAAAGTCTCAGGCTCGTGGTCACCAGGCTCCAGTGCCACCCTGCCGTAGAACCTGGAGTGAAATGAGACGTTTATGGTCAAAGCGCTTTTATGTCAACAAATATAAACAAAGATTTTCTCCTTTCACTTTCTATTTTGACCATGCTGAAAGTGAGATGAGGCAGCCCACCTGAAATAGCGCAGTATTCTCAAATAGTCCTCTTGGATTCTCTGTTCGGCACTGCCAACGAACCGAACTTTATGGTTCTGCAGGTCTTCGTATCCTTTGAAATAGTCATACAAGGTGCCATCGAGCCCTGTGAGGGGGATAACGGTCAACGCGGTAAGATAACTGGCAACAATGAAGTAAAGAGATGAGATATTATGATACCTCGACAGAGCACACTGATACCTAAAAACATGGAATTGATGGTGAGGTCTCTCCGTTCGGCATCTTTCTGCCAGTCAGTGGTGAATTCCACCTCTGCGTGACGTCCGTCTGTCTGAACATCCACTCGCAACGTGGTCACCTCAAAGTTCTCATTGTACAGCTATGAGAGAAGGCCAACAAACACAGCACAGACGATTAGAGGCACCACAAAGACTGCCCACATTCTGCTCTGCCACAACCCCACTGACATGTACATATACTCATTGTTAAACTAATATCCCTAAGCACTCACTCTCACTTGTAATGCAATTTATTAAGGGGAATACAAAAATCAAGAGTTGTGTCAAAATCTGCACAAGGTAAAGCTACCTTATGCAATCAGAGCGTTGAAGCAATTATATTCATCCAGCCTCAAGGAACTATATAGTCTCTAATCATCAGATGCAACAGATTTACATATTCCAGGAATAAAGAAATCAATCAGAGGGCTGCTTATCATGGATCCATCAGGATGAGTGATCTATCCATTAACATCATTAAGGCTAGATTTAAGATCCACTTAATTGATTGATCAGACTGATTACATGTGGAAGGCTCCCCTGTCCTTCCCTTAACCTGTACAACACCATTTGAATGTCTGTGCTCACATCTTTATGTAATATACAGAATCTGTATGCTCACACCATTAAATAGAAAAAAACTGTCCAATAGTTGAATAACTCAGAAGTCATCTTAATTGTATTTTAATATATGCCCTTTGTTTTAAGCTTCTGAGATATCAACATTAAAACGTGCAAGGGTGTCTACTGTATACGCCTGTGGCTGCTTGACCTCTGCTGATACATCTCTCCTTTTTGTTTAATCGTGTGGTCTTTAAGCAGTACTACTGTGTGTGTGTGTGTTTACAAATAAAAATGAAATAACAGCATTATAATTTCCTTAAACGTATGTATGAATTATTTCAGCTATCAAATTAGCTATTCAGCTATCAAACATTCAATAACAACAACTAAGCCTGGACTGACTTTAGCTTTTTCTTCTGTAAAAGCACACCGAAGCTAAAGTAGTCTTCAAAGCTTCAAAGCTTTCTAAACAGCTTCAAAGCTTTCTAAACAGTGATTTTAAAAACTGAAAGCAGGGTAAAGCTACAGCCAGCCTGTTTAAGCAGCCTCTTACTCTTGCTGTAATGGTCCCATGCTTCTCTCCTTTATTGTTGATCATCCTGATCCCGGCACTTTGGAACATGCGCTTCATTTCCTCTGGAGTGGCCGTGGTGGCAAAGTCCACATCCTCAGGCCGCTCCCCAGACAGCAGGTCTCGGACAGCACCTCCAGCTATCCTCAGCTCATGCTGGTGCTTCTCAAACACCTCTGGAAAGAACAAACACACACTTACAGTAGCTGTGTGACCTTTCAAAGGAAGTATGTATCTGGAGGCACAAACAATTTAACTGGTTGAGTTGAACCTGCATTAAACCTACAGGGGCAGCCAGAGGAGAAACTGAGAAAATAACGCTGATGATATAATTGGGATTAACTTGGTTTGGGCTTGAAGATGTCATGAAAAATATAAGTGATGCAGAGTGTATTTACCAGACAAAGAGCATCTAACATTGTGATTTTATCAGTGAATTTGATGGAACCTGACCAATAATTTTGAAGCAGATACAGTTATTTCCTAATTTGTACCAATTCTGTTTTTCAAAGTTAAAAATTAAACATGTCAGCATCATAATGTAACTTAATGTTGAGCTATTCTCTACATACGACATCAACTGTATGTTCAGTATCCATGCTGCTCTTCCTGTGATTTCCCCATTTTCCCCCCATTAAAAGTTTTTTTGTTGTTGTTTTGTTGTCAAAGCTGAAGGGACTAAGGACAGAGGATGTCATATGCTGGACACACTGTAAAGTCCACTGAGGTAAATGAATGTTATTGTGCCACAAAAATAAACCTGGTGTGGAAACTGTAACAGAGAGAGGTTCTAAAAAAGTCTCAAACATATGTCTCCCTCTTTAAAATATCTGTACTGCAACTATTGTTACTTATCAGTCAACATATAAGTCACAAGTGGAAAAAGCGACATAAAGTGTCTCAGTACGGTTTTTGGGGAACCAGAACAACTTCAGTGCTCCTTGGTGTTGACTCTACAAATCTCTGAACTCTGATGGAGGGATGAACATCGTTCTTCTAAAGATATTCCCTCATTTGGTGTTTTGATGATGGTGGTGGAGAGCTCTGTCTAACACATCGCTCCAAAGTCTCCCATAGGTGTTTGATTGGGTCGAAATCTAATGACTGTGAAGGGCATAACATATGAGTCACATCATTTACATCCTCACCAAACCATTCAGTGATCCCTCGTGCTCTATGGACGGAGGCATTGTCATCCTGGAAGAGACCGCTCCCTTCAGGATAGAAATGTTTCATCGTAGGATAGAGATGATCACTCTGAACAACTTCTGACTGATCAGCATTGACCCTTCACTCTAAAGGGGACAAATGGACCCAAACTAGCCAGCAAAATGGACACCTATATGGAGGCATCTACATTTGGTATATTTCCACCCTCATTTATGCTGGTTCTTCCTTTCATCTGTCACCCAGTATACACTGATATACAGTATCTGCAGTGAGCCAGTTTATCTGTCTTGCGTTAAGCATTTGGAATATATTTCAGACTTTATTTAGAAATCAAAGTAAGCTGAGAAAAGTCAGGTCATAGGACACATCTAAGAAGCTCTGCCCCTCAGCTCTCAGACTAACAGTGTCCATCAGCTGAGGAGCAGCAGAGCTCACCTGCCAGCCCGTTCAGCCCCTCACTGAACAGAGACTGGAACTCGCTGCTCTTCAGCTGCATCGTGAACAGACTCCTCCAACAAACACCTGCTCTGCCGATCACACGAGGACTCAGGATCCTGCTCCACATCTGCACAAACGACAGAAAACAAACTCCGTCACGTGCCCGAGTCTGTTAGCTGCACCGGCAGCGCGTGAACCCCGCGGCCTCTTGGAGGTAAACTTACCAAACCTGAAGGACGGACACGCCTGCGACCTGAGCGGAGGACTTTATGAACATACACCAGTTTCTGTCACTTCATGGTGTCCCCCCAACTGAACCGAGGCTAACCAGGAAGTGTTTTAAGAACATGCCGCCGCTGACCAATAGCGTGAGGCTGCGTCAGACTCAGGAGGCGGGACTTAAAGAGCGCCTGCTGACGGCGGCTTCTCGCGAGATTTGAGGTGATTGTCCTGTCCGGGTCGGGGTTTGTCGCTGTCAGGTGTGAGAGGCGGCAGAGATGGCTCGGGTGGAGCTGACACCGCTCAGACCGTGGGACGACTTCTTTCCCGGTTCCGAGAGGTTCTCCAGACCGGACGGAAAAGACTTAGCCAAGTGGAACAACAGAGTTGTCAGCAACCTGCTTTATTATCAGACTAACTATTTAGCTTTAGCCGTCGTTGTTTTCCTCATAGTCGGGTGAGTTACAATATGCTAACCTGTGACATAAACACAGAAACGGTATCTGTCTGTGTCAATGGGGATCACTTTTCAGGCTGTTTGTCACCTTTTGTGGTGTGTTTTGGTCGCTGTTGTTGCCCTGTGTGTGTGAACAGCCTGTAGCCTGCTTTAGAGGGATTTACAGTGAGGCTGCAGACAGGATGTGAAGTCTGTTTGTGTGCAGGCAGAGCTGCAGAGCCCCAATGAATGGAAAGCTGTGCCACCACGTGACTGTCACTGCTGTGCTGTCAGTCTCAACTCTGCAAGTCAGAAACTGTATTTTTTTTCCCCCCACTTCTGATACTCATGTTGGAGTCAAATCTTCCAAAAGTGTTAACCAGCACACACGATGTGCCCCTGTGAGGCTGCCTGAGAGGGGAAACAGGAGTCTGCTGCAGGCCGCTTACAGAAGCAGTCCATTATCTGATATCTCCATACAAGGAAGATTCAATCAGATGAGAGAACAGGAGGTTATGTCTCTGATCCAGGAAATATCTTGGCTTTAGTTGGCCCTTTGCTCCAGCTAAAGCCCAGTTTACTAAAAATAGTGATGCCCTGTCCTGGTGTGTCTGCTGAGCTGTGTGATGACATGTCGTTGCCATGGTCGCGGAGGACTCATGAGCCGATGGTCCGGTCAGCTGTTGGCGCTGCAGATAGCACAGTTGTGAGAAAACAACAGCTTAATCATCCGCCCCTCACCCCACCCCCCGCAGATTAGGGGGAATTGCAGCGTTGGGTTATTTCTCAACGAGTCAATCCTGAGTCACGATCCCAAAACAACGAGGCCGATACATTCGGTTTACTCGTTTCATAAAACCTTATTGTGTTATTTTTATCCAGTTTCGAAATCACTCAACTGTGTGCCCCTCTCACAGATCGAATTTGCATACCCAGAACTGTTAGTGCACACACAGAAAAAGTTGTGTGTGAAAATGTACTACAACAAAATTATGTTGTAGTACATTTTCACCAATCCACACAGAGGTTATAATTAAACATCCAAACACATCTTTAGGCTTATTATTACCCACATAATACAGCAATGTTGTCCCATTGGGATGAATTTTCTGTTCCTTTTTAACTTTAATTTTTCTGTGTTGTTGCTGACTGTGGTCTGAAAGCCTGTGCTCACTAAATGTCTAATGATTGTGAGTCTCCTCATCCAGTTCTTCTTCACACAGCTGTAACATGAAAAGTTTGGTTTCAGACCACTGAACAGAACTGCAGACACCGAGTGCAGCTCTCACCTGGATCTTGTCAGAGTTTCAAGACGTTTCCCAGTGAAGAAGAATCTACTTCTGCTGTGTCGTCAGATCTGTGTGTGTGATGTGCGGAGGAGTAAAACCTTTGACTCTATAATCAATGTGAGGTCACATGAAAAACAGACACAGGTTGGTCGTCTGCTGTGTGTCATAGATATGGAGGCAGACATAGCAGGGGGTGCAGCTGTGAGGTGTAGCAGTCAGTGATGCGAGGTGATAAATTTTATCAAGAGGCGACAGTTGCACAGTTTTGTCAGGGCGACGTGTCTGATGATGTGAGAGGCCCCGTCAGGTCATAATGCAGCATTTGTGGAGAGTGTTCAAGCCTATCCAAGATCCTCAATCTTGCAACATGTTCTCTGTTTCACAGTACAAGAAGCAGCGTCTCAGAGCAGTCCAGCTGTCGTGGTGACTAACACTGAAAGAGCAAAGAAAGATCAGGTTTGTTCAGGATTAGAGTGATGTCCTTTCAAATCAGTAGAAAGTACACTGTATGGCAATCTATTATGTTGGAGATGTTTATAAGATGAGTATAATCAATGTCCCGCTCTAGGAATAAAACATGGCTTTTACATCAGGTAGATAGTTTTATGTTGTATCAGTAAATAGATTTTATGATTAAATGTAAAGAGATGGAGGTCAACTCGTAGATTGGTTGGTGAGATGTTAACTGATAAGTTGCTATAGCAGACAATAAGGAACAAGTAACTGCAGTATAACAAAATGCCAAAGATTTTCAGGGGATTTAGAAACAGTGTTGCCTTCACATAGTCTCTCCACTAGACAAGTTCATTTTTCAACAATCAAGTGATGAAAAGCTCAGATGGATCTTTATCCTACACATTAGATACATATCAGCCATGTTTGCATACATTATCTAGTCATATAGTAATAATAATAATCATAATTATAAATATATATACACTTCTAAACAGAGAATGTTTTATAGAGTAGAGTCAGTAATTTAATGCCAAATTAATTAAAGGAGCACTGCAGGCAGTGGTCAGCCTTTTACCTTGAAAGACTGGAATATCTGCACGCTGTGATTGTTTTCTTGATTTCTGTGATTGTGTTGTTATTTTCCATGTTACATTGTTCCATATATACACACATTCATCGAGCCTTGTCTTCTTTGAATTTTCTTCAGTTTTGTGAGACCAGTTATTCAGGATCACCAGTGTTTGTTTAGTGTAAAGCTATTTGCCTCACAGAGAGCCGGGCTCACTCTCATGAGGTCATGGACTCATGGACTGCCTGATGACTGCAGTCACGCCAAGACTGGATTTGTCAGACAAAGCTCTTCTATTCAAGGCCAGGCAGAATCCAATATTAGCCGTGATGTGGATGAAAATCAATGTGCTGATGTAAATGACTGCTGGGGTGCTAAACATACTGCCACTATATGTAGTTCATTGCTATGTTGTGTCAAAGATAAATGATTGAATCTGTAAGCTTATGATTTGATGTTTTTAAGGCTGCTGACTGTTGTCTAAATTAACTGCAAAATCATTTGGTGTATAAAAAGAAAAATAGTAGTAAGAGTCCAAAAGGTTCACATTGGAGTTTCCCACAGTCTAAAAGCGTCAACTTTAGAAAAGCAAATCAGTTTACTGTCACATAAGATAAAGAAAAGTTGTCCTCACATTGGAGAAACGGGAAACACAAATTGTTGGATCTTTATGCCTGAAAAAAAAAAAAAACAGAAGTTTGAGATTTTATTAATCAGTTATCATGACTGTTGATTAACTTATGGAGCAATCAACACTGGTTGTTTTTCTTTTTACTGTTTTATAAGATTTAGATATAATATTGACGAACACAACACAATCTTGAGCATGAAAGTGCTGTTTTGCAGACATTTTTTTTCTAGTTTGTGTCACCTGGTCTCATAACTCCATGTATTATTTCCTTAAATTCTTGAAAATTGAGGGGGAAAAAAAAGTTCAAATTTACATCAAATTATATTTGTTCGTGGTCCTGTTCCTATCATCTTTCTACAGAAACGGTCTGTGTTGTTGCACAATCAACCTGTAACCACTAGGTGGAGACGGTGACCACACACAGGATCCTGCCTGTTCGTATCAGAGCTCTTTGAAACTGACCCCCCCCCTGCTCTCGTGTGTCTTGTGCTGCTGCCCTGCAGGTTCCTGAACCCTCTGGGGATGTTCACCGCCATGGCCGTGGTGTCGGGAGTCTTCCTGGGTTCAGTGTGGGCTGGAGAGAACAGGGCCATGATCAACAACTTCAAGAGGCAGAACCCCACAGCGTTTGTGATCGCTGTCATGGTCGCCAGCTACATCGTACTGTCTATGCTGGGGAGTGTCATGGTGTTTATGTCTGCAATCACTTTACCTCTGGCTTGTAAGTTCAATATGATACAGAGAAAGAATTGTAATCCCTAAATGACAATGAAATACATCCATGTTACTGCAATATCAATTTTGGCAAAGAAAGTAAACAGGCTAATATAAAATAAATTAGCTAATTAAATTCATTTTATCATATAATGGATATCTTTTAAGTATTATGAAATTAACCTGAGTCGACACAGTTCTTTCAAAATAAATGAAACATGTTTTGAAATGAAATCCTCAGATTCTCAGAGACTGATGTTATTATAGTTTGACGTGAACAAGGGTTTATAGGTTTGTTTTTGCCAAACGTTTCAAACATTAACAGTCACTTTCCCATCTGCTTTTCAGTGATATTTGCACATGCTTCATTTCGCCTCCGCAACATGAAAAATAAACTGGAGAACAAGATGGAAGGAGCCGGGCTCAAGAGGTCACCGATGGGCATTTTGCTGGAGGCTCTGGGTCAGCAAGAGGAGAACCTTCAAAAGATCCAGAGCTTTCTGGAGGGGAAACTGAATGAGTGATTTGGACTTGGACCTGACACAAGTTCCTCTTTTGGCCAAAGATCTTGACTTTTTCCTTGAATGTAACAAAATTGTGAATCTCTCAGTCTAAACCTCTTAAAGTGTGTTTTGTATACAGCCTGCTCACCCGTGTGTGTTTTGAAAAGACAGCTTGTAATCTGAAGGGCTTTATCTTTACCTCAGGGTATCTGTCACGCCACCCAGAACTTGTCAGGGCACTTTTCTCAAATAGTGAAGAGGCGCTGCCTCACATCTCTGCTATGCAACATGTCAGTATTCCTGTGCAGCCCCGATGCAGATGTCTTCCTAGGTATGAAATCTGTGTTTAATCAGTTTCAGAAACAACCATCAGTCCTGCTAGTTTGCACCCAAATAAAATTGTGAAAGCAATGCAAGTGTTGCTTTGTAACAAAGAATAAAATGTGCACACTCAACACACATCACTGCCAACCTACTGTACAAGCTGGACTGTTTCAAGTTTTTGAATGTCTCCACATAAAACTTAACTGTGTACTTAAGCGTTTGAAAAGAACCAAAACAACCTTATGTTCGTGCAAAAACAAAGAGCCAGACAAAAGAGAATACGCTGCTTTGTCTGGAGCTATGAAGAACATGTGACTCCAAACACTGAGTCAGATCACTGTGTCAATATTCAAAATGAAGACTTCAAAGGAGCGCAAGGTCTTAACCCATGCCCATCAGTATTCCTCCTGCACCTCTGACTGTTTAATCTTGACAGTGCCTCTTGGCTGACGGATTGGCTAACTTTGCAGTAGATTATAGTGCGGAGAGCTGAGCGCTGCACGGTGACGAAGTGGATTCATCTGCAGTCATTCACCTCCAAACCCGAGTTAGTCGCTGTGTCAGCTGCTGCAGCTATGTGTGAAGTGGCAGTGTGTAAGGTTTGGGGGAAACATGTAGATAAGAATGATGGGTATTAAAGAGAGTAATGACTTCAGAGAGCTTTTTTTTTTTTTTAATGTAAAAAATAACCCTTTGCTTTCCAGATGACATTTCAGGCAGCATCGTTCCTCTGAAGGGGACACGTGGTATTTTATTAAATGACCCCGTGTGGTGACCTGGGCACACTCAGTCTAACAGTGATCCAGTGGCTCTCCAGCTTAGCTTTGTTTTGAGCTGCAAGGCTTTTCTCCCCTCTGTGCTACAGTTATGATTTATGTACTTTCCTGCGGTGCTTCATCTCCATCCACGTTGTGCAACTCAGAGAAGTGAACACAAACACTGGTGGTAATAAATTCAAGTAAAGTCATGTCTCCAGGAGTACAGTGGAGGCCCTTGTTTGTTGTAGCTTGTAAGGATCCTACTGCTGCTGCAGCTGCTGTAAGGATCCTACCGACGTGTGTGTGTGCGTGTGCTGCTGCTGCTGCTGCTGCTGCACACCCAACAGGTGTGTGTCTTTGGTGTTTTCCCCCTCAGCGGACGTGTAATCCAGGAGCGGAAGCTCCCTGACGCAGATCAAAACAGCTCTTGGTGTTTTTGCATGAATCAACCCTTCGCTAACTTGTCATTTCGAAACAACCATAATTGCCTCTAGTATCGTCCTGAGTGGGGCAACAGAAGTCGGTGGATGTGACACCAAAAACAGACCTGTGTACTGTTTGTGCACCAGCTGCCAAGTAACAGCACTGTCTTCCCTGTGCAGGCTTTCAGCTTGCAACATCTGCCTCCTGTTTAGTTTCCACAACACGAAGATGTGGGACGGGAGTGACCTGGAATAACACAATACTTCATGTTATGCGCACTGTGACAGGACTGCTGCCTCTGGGTTGACCCCTCAGCTCGCTGCCGACTCAGAGGCTTCAGACCCCTCTCAGCTCGCCCGACAGAGCTCTTTCCTGCTTCAGCTCTCATCTGGCTGCTCTTTAAGACCAGATCTCACTCAGCAGAGCTGAGACCAGCACTCCAGAGTGATCATGTGACAAGCTGACAATGACCCGCCGTGACCTTTTTGCAGTCTGCTGCCTCCTTGTGTGAGATCCTCAACCTTCCTGAGCTGCTTTCACTGCCTCCTTGACTTGACGGAAGGTCGGTGGCGGCGGCCCGCGAACAAGATGTCAGGGCCGGTGCTGCCCAGATCAAGGTAAAAGTGCTGATCCTGGAAAAGCCACGGCGCAACATGATTTAGTCACTTTAATCTGAGCTTGAATGAACCCTACAGCAGGGTTTAGCTGTGCATACGTGACCCCTCTCTGACCTTTGGGTACTGGCTATACCTAAGTTTGAATTCTGAAAATGAATATTTTAATAGCTTATTTTGAGAAAAATACATTTTTTTTTTATTCTGGTTTTGTAAGCTGTTCAATTTCTGATGTTGAAACACAAGCGGCTCACTTACACCTAAATAAAATGGTTGAAAACTGGTAAAACTCTTATTTAAAGCAGAATTTTTTGTCGATGTTGCCTGGGGGCAGCAGAAAAAGATGTACATCACCATTACCTTCTTATAAAGGCAAACAGTGCCCTATTTACGCATCCAGCGGACACGAAGCAACAACAACATTCATCTGGAGTCGAGTTATTTTCCGCTTGATGATTTTAAGCACAAAGTTCGCTCATCTTTTAGTTCTGTTTTGGTCTTTTCTGCGCGATCTGTCTGTCTCTTTAGCAAGCTAAACGTTGTACTATGATTACTAGATTGTTGTTTGGTGCTGGACAGGCAGTGTACAGTGATGATAATTCTCTGTGGGTTTAACTTCACATGATACAAACAGACATTTACTCGACTGTCGATATAAAAATATTGATTAGTGCAGCTTTAAATTGGGAACTCTGTTCAAAGAATAAGAGCTTTTTAGACAGATTTGCCACACGTTGTTGTTACTGTGGTCACACCAGAAACTACTGAGGTTTGATAGCCCAGCTCTGATCTGCTCTCCAGATTAGTTTTGTCTGTTCGATGAGGGGAGAGCACATAAGAGGCCCATTGTTTATGTAGAGGGGTGTCAGCTGGAACAGCCTCGCCTGATGTCTGGCTGCAGCTGGTGTGAAGCAGCAGAGGCACAGAGACAGAGGGAGACAGCTGGATACAAAGCACTCCCCCCCCCCACTGCCTCGGGTAAAGCCGAGGAGCTGGAAGTGTCTTGAGACCTCCCCAGAGCTCCCTCAAGAAGCACAACACTAAAGGGCAAGGTGAGCTACTCGACTGTAGCCTCCCTGAAGAGGCAACCAGTGGCAGGATACACATGAAGTGATAGAAAATGTGTGTCGGCTGGGAAGGTAAGAAAGGAAGGAAGGAAAGAAAAGAAGGAGGTGAAGGGTTATGGTGTAATCTGCAAGAAGGGGAGGGGTTGTGATGGGAGGGGGTGATCCATGTGTACAGCAGACTTCTTCTATTACATGGATGCCTACAGGGAGGGTTTGGTGCCATAAACACTAGCTTGTCATTCACGGCGAGGACAGAAGAACAGGTTATAGCCCATAAAGGGTGTGACAGGTTTTAAAGACTGGTTTGGTCGGTTTATGGCTTAAAGACGCAGAAGGAGCAGCGAGCCGGTGGGAACTCACAGCAGAGCGACGGAGCTCTGAAGCAGGAGAGCGCTTCTAAAAACAGATCATCTATTCATAATTAGCTCTCATCGTGACTGATTGCAGCTCTGCATTCATTCTTGCACGCACATGCACACACATACACAAAAAAGGAAAGGAAACTGGGATGTCGCCAGTACTCTGCATTTATGTCTCTAACTATAATCTGCCTCCTTGAATGCACCAAGATAGGCACTTTCCAACCCGTTTATATGTGGAGAGTGTATTTATGTGTTCCAGATGACCAAAACCACCATCCTGAGCCTCTGTGACAAAGCCTGTTCAGACCAATAAAACGTAAATGAGACTTTTTCCCCTGTAAGTGGTGACAATCATTGTTCTGTCTTTAAACCCAATCTCATTAATTGAACTGGCTGAGCAGACGTTCAATTACCTAATTTAACGGATTTGGATTTAAATCCTGTGTTTTCCTGCACTTGGACGGTTCAGTCTCTCTAAGAAGTGTCAAAGTATGTGTGTGTGCACTGTTCTTATCGACAAATGTGACACACAAACCCGACAGCTGATTCAAATGCTGATTTTTTAATTCAAACGAATGCATTTATACAAATTTCTAAGAACCAGCTTAACAACAATTATTTACTATATATTACATGCTTTTCAAATACATAAAAATGCTCTAAAAAAAAAAAAAAAAAAGTCAGAACCAGTGTATTTACAATACTAACATTTACATACAGCTTCATTCTCTTAAGAGAAGTTGGGAGCACCAGTCCATGATTTCCAGCATGGATGAAATAACCATGTTAAAATAAAAACTAAACAAAACTGGATTTTTTGTCTTCCTGTAGTGACTCTTCAGATGTGGCAGTGATATCAGAGTTGCTGACTTGGTAATACTCAAACGGTGTGACACAAGCATTTGGCTCATTTGTATTGTAAGTACTGACAGTGAGAAAGATTGAATAATTTGTAAATGACTGACAAAAGTACAGGAAGCACTGTGGTAGCTACAAGCAAGACTATGATAAAACTGTATCTGGTGACTGCAGAATATTCCAGGAAGTAGCCTTTTTTTTTTTTTTTTACTCATTTCTAATGAGCTCAATCCTTCATTTCAATAGTGTCCGTATCAATCCTTGTCCAGTCCTTCATGATTACAGTGCTTGCACATGTGTGTAAGTGGCAGAGCAGGGTGAGTCATTCTCGTTGTTCGCAGCGGCTCAGCATCCTCTCACAGATGCTCCTCGGCCCGTAGAGCCAGTATCTCTACAGAGAAACACTGGAGAGGTTCGGTCCATGTTTCCTTTGGCTATACCACACAGTCCACAGCAGGTCCTGGTATAGTTTCAGTGCACAAGTGCCATCACCACAAACACTCGCAATCCAGACATGTAGACGCCTCCTGCGGGCTTCTGCTGTGATTTAAAAACAGTTTGGCAACTGCATTAAGGAGAGGAGAAAATGAGAAGATGCCACAGAAGTTAAGTTCCTTCATTCTTTGGATCCCCTTGTACAGAAAAACAGGTAAGTGCAGTCTAAGGCACAATGACAACTTGTCAAGGTGAAAAATGAATACAGCACGATGACAGACAGGCAGGCAGCTACACTATTGTTCCTGGCTTTGACTCTTCGTGCCAGTAAATCTGGTCTTCTGGCTCCAGGTTAGTGTGCCTTTGGTTGTTGATGTGTGGGTCCATTTGGCTGACATCTATGTAAGATCTGTAACAAACACACAACATTGAAACACATTAGATTCGTGGCAAACTGAGTGGCAGAATGGCAAGCCATGAACTGAGAATGAATTAACTCTGGGCTGTCACCCTGCAAAGCTGTCATACGTCAGCTTTGTAGTGCCAATATAAGAAACCAAACTAAATATAAATAAATAAATAATTCGTTTTAATTGATTACGATGAATAAATCAATATTTGTGTGTTTCAGACACATTAATCTCAGACAATCCAGAGTCAAACATTCTCACCCCACAAAACAGCAGATGCACAGAGACATTGTACACACACATAGCCTTCAAATGCGACAATATTCAGGGGTCACATTTTCTCCTCTGCCACACAAGTGCTCTCCCACCACCACAAGACACCCGGAGAAATGAAGCACAAATTATCATAAGTGACATGAGATGATCTGGAGCTTTCTGTCAGTCCCTGCCACATATATTAATATAAAACACACATCACCATCACCATGATAACCATGTGGGTACGTTTTCTCTTCTCGTTTCTCACCCTTTCTTCTGTGCTGTGACTTTGATTATTGGGGGGAGGGGGTTAATTTTCCTGTGGCATAGGAAACAGCACCACACCTCTCTAAAGGCCGCGCAGGGCGAGCAATCCTATCACAGCTCCGCCACTCAAACTCTGGGGAACATCTGTGCATGAGAGGGGGCAAAGGTCAAGGGTGAGTGGCAGCACATGGGCAGGGAGCCTCTGCATGGGCCAAGTGGAAGGTAAATGGCAGAGAAAACAAACAAACAAAAATCTGGAAGACACACTGCAGAAAAATGTGACCACTGGATGACAATATGCCGGCTGGAAGACAAAGTAGGGCAGGCATGTTTTCTTTAAAAGCCATGCAGTTACCTTATCATACATGACAATCAGTCAGACATCTCAAAAATGCAAAGTTCACTTCAAAACATCAACAAGCAGACTATGGAGTCACGTTGCGGACAAGCTGAAAGAAGCAAACGCGCAGGCTCCGACCGTCGCTGTTTACTTACTATGAACTACCCTTCACAAAGGACACTTTACTGAGCCTGTGCCCTCTGGAGGATTGTGGCTGCGCAGGGCTGGAGGCCACCTGCCTGACCCGACAGCCAGGGGAGTAGGAGGAGGAGGGAAAGGAGGAGGAGGGCAGGGAGGAGGTGGAGGAGGAGGAACTAGCAGGGAAAAGGGCACAGCGCCTCTGGCCATCAGGGCTGTGCCAGGAGCCCTTAAAAAGCTGGGACGCACCATATCTATAAGAAAGCAGGGGCCAGTGGACAGTTAGGGAGGACAGCAGAACCAGTCTTAAGCTCTGAGGAGGAACTGAGTGCTGGCTGCACAGATCCTATAATCCTACTGCTGAACCAAGCTGTCATGTTAAGCAGACGTAGGTTTTCTGACTTCCTAACTTACGGCCGAAGTTGAAGGAGAGGTAACATTGACTACACATCAGTCCACAGTAGTGTTGTGTGTGAGGGATAACAAAACCAAGTAGCAGCTTATATTTTCTGCATCCATCCTAGGTAATTAAACACTAGCTCTTAGCTCTGGGGATAAGGAGGATCAGGGAGTGGCTTATTGGATAAGCAGCTGAGCTGAAGCAGAGTTTTTTTTTCCCTCACCTGTTGTGGGCGGAGTGGGTGTAAGGGGCTGTGCTGTAAGAGTAGGACTGTGGTGCCTGCATGGACATGTCATACTCCAACATACCACCACCACGACTCACGTGGTTGTGCCAGTTTCCACTGGAGGACACTGAGGACACTGGAGAAAACAAAATGGTACAAGTCAGCAAATGACCCACCTTCATGTGAGAACATAATGCACCAGAGAAATAAACTGGGGAGTGTAACACCTGGTGCAGTGATCTGACCTGAGGAGTAGGAGGTGTTTCTGTTGTAGGGCACAGGCATGGTCTGGTAGCCCAGGCTCTGCTGGGAGCCTCTGTCGTAGTCGTAGTTGTATGCTGCCTGTTTGTGTGCGGCGTTGCGTTGGTACCAGCCTCTCAAGTGTTCTGCCACTAAAGCCTTCTGGATGTTCTTGCCGACGTGCTCGTTGCTGCGGGGCACTGGGCGGTTCCTTGGTGGCCGCAGCGTGGCGTACGGGTTCTGCGACATGCCGTCTATCTCGTCGTTACAATAGTGACCGTGCATGTCGTGGCTGTGATAAGCTGTTTGTGTTTGGTGGTAGGAAGGATTGACATTGTAATGTCCCTCCATCTCATTGTCGTACACATAGACTCCGTTGGAGTGAGGCTCTGGTTCTGCGTAGTTGGGATAGCCTGTCACGTAGTAGGCTGTGGTGGTGGGTCTGGCCCGAGGCTGGTAAGCGTAACAGCGTGTGTCTGGCTGAGCCAAGTTGGGCATGCTGCCCGTGTTGGCGTACATGTCTTTTCTGTGGCGGCCGCGAGCCCTGCGTCTGTGGGTGTGGTTACCGGGGACGCTGTACTCTACGCTGGACTGGCTTGTGTAGGAGGAGCCGTCATCGAGGACCTCTGTGCTGTTGCTGCGTCGAGCTGGGGAGAAGGTCAACGTTGGCACAGGGGGGTCAATCTCCGTCTGGAACTGAGACTGGGACTCCAGACTGCCGCTACGCTGGCGGAAATGTTGCGGGGCATCCTCTGATCTGTAATTGGAAAACATTTCATTGCTGAATTGAATCGCTGTGCTTTGACTTACATATACACTAAAACACACATGAGCTGTTGATGAAGCCTTACCTGAGCTGGGTGCTGCTGTAGGCGTTGCGAGTGAGGAGGGGGGTGGGGGGCATGCTGCGGGCGTCACGTGGCTGTCTGGAAGCCGGTTTATATGGGCTGCTGTGGCGTGATAAGGCATCATGGTGACTGTAGTGGACTGATTCCTGCACTTGGTCGTAATTTAATCTGGAACACAGATAAGAACAATGTTTTCAGGGCATTTGCCTCTTTAGGGCAAAACTTTTTATTGAGATAAAACACCTTTACCCTCTGTTCACTTGCTCTCCAAGCTGACAGAGAAAAAAAACACATTCAGTTTGCTTGAATGCAGCTTTACTAATCACTTACACCTGAATGACTGCCATTATTATAGTCCATTGATCTTTCTTTTTATGCAACAGTGAGCTTTATGGCTGTTTAAAGTGAATTCAAATCTCTAAAGCTGAGGGCAACAAATCAGACAGACCATATTTTAAACAGGCATGAGGGAGCAAACGTTTAAACTAAGTTTCCCGAGCCACTTTCCTGTTTCCCTTTTCTCCTCTCCTCTGAGCTTGGAATTGTTGCCTGCTCCTTCACAGGCAGCGACATGTTCATTTCCATCTATTTTTAAAGCTGCTGCAATGGGCTGATAAGAGGGAGATTGCTGGAGAGGCAGGAGAAGGAGGGAGGAGGTGACTGGCAGGAATGTAGCTCTGGGTATACTCTGCAGGTCTGTACTAGCTCCATGATTCGGGCCTCTAGAAAAACAACTGTCAGACACACAAATTAAAATATTAATATCTTTCATGGGTTTCAGCTCAATCTCTATACCTGCTGTCTGCATGCTGGTCATTAGCAGAGGTCCGCCTGTCTTTATTGTAGTGGATGTCCAGAGTTTCTGCGTGGTGCGGTCTTGGGGAATACTGAACCGAACGGGACCGCTGCCTCTGGGAGAGAAGCTCATCGTCTGGGAGATGAAAGTGATTGCTTGATTAAAATAAATCTAAAAATGCAGTATATGGTGGAGGGAGTGAACAAAGGCACACTTAGCGTGACTATGTCTGGGGATTTACCATCATCCAGAGTGAGGCTGTCAGACAGAGAGCTGAGTTCAGAGGGGTAGGCATCATCTGATAACAAGAAGAGAGAAAACTGTCCTCAGAGACCCTTCTCATATTCCACTGTTCACAGAAAGCGACAGACTTTTCAAACAATCACCACTTCTGGGTCAAATCCAAAAATTCCAACTTGTTAAAATGAATTTCAAGCTCTGGTAAAAAAAAAAAAAGCACTGCAGTCATTTAGGACATCTACCTGCTAGGATCAGAGAGGCTCTCTGGGTGGGTTTCTTTCCTTTCTTGATACTATAGGTGTTGATTTCCTTCTCGATCTCCTCCAGCTTCCTCATCGCATCCAGACAGTTGTTTTTCCTCTTTTTCTTCACCGTCTTGCCGATGTCCTCCTCTTTGGCTAGCTTCATGGCTGCTTCCACGATTTTCTGCTGCAAGGCGAACCTGCTCTCTAAATTCCTCAGATGTGGGTCCTATAGGGAAACACACACACACACACTTAATGAGGGAATTTCCCAAAAATAAAGACCTGTCAACGGCAGTATTCTAAACAAAGAAACAGACTTCGGACTTTTCAGAGTTCAAGCAAATTTTCAGTATTCTGACATATTCACTTTTATCTTTTCATTCATATTCATCTTAACAGCTCACAACAAATGTTTCATTCAAAGAATTATGCAACGTAAGCCTCAAAGCACATCTTAATCCTCGTTTCACAGAGTCAAATGATCTTTAATGAGGTAAACAAACAGTGGTATAAGAATTGTGTTTCAACCAAGTGTGACGAGCTAAATTACATAACCGAGAAATACATCACAACAAAAACACAACACCACAGTAGCTATACAAACCTCATTATAGGGGAAAAGGTCATCCAGCTTGAAGGCTGTCCCAACACGGCGTCGTACCTGAGGAGCTCTCTCACCTGTGGCCAAGGGATACTCTTTAGGCAATCTGCCCGTAAGCTCCTGCAAATGACAACAACAACCCACAGTCAGCTGAGAGTGTGGACGATTTAAAGGTAACTGGAAAATAACAGAGGGAGAGAAACACTCACGGCTTCTCTCATGCAGATCTTCTTCAGTTCATCAAGTTTCTGTGTCAGGGTGTCTTGAAGGATTTTTTCCTTATTTTTTAACTCAGCAACCTTCTCTTTCCTCTGTTCCTCGCTGACTTCAGAGTCAGCAGAACCTGGAATAACCACACGTCTGATTAATCGCAAATTATAGCAATAAATCATCCGTCATCAAGCTGACGTGGAACAGAGGCCATTAGTCGATTAACTCTCAGCTTACCGGCTGAAATGAGGCTCCCGTTGCTGGCCATGATGAGCTGGTCTTTGTTTTCTATGCTGGAAAGTTTGCTGATCCGCGGGGCGCAGATCTCTGTGAGGTCCATGGCGATGTCTCCTGAACTTCTGGTTGTGGTCATTTTTGACTGTAGTGGAGAGATGAGACAGTTAAGGGAAGCACAAGGGATGAAGAAGAGGGAAAAAGAGTAGAGGGAGGGATTCTGAGTATTTCATTTTAATGATAGCGCACTGCGATAGCGGCTGCTCAATTTGCATGCTTGATACTCTGAGCGCACTGCTCTCTCATCAATCAGCGTGGGCTCTATTCCTGGATGAACACTGACACACCATCTGCCTTTGAGGGAGACCGTGGCTGAACAACCTCATTTGACTGCAACCACACACACTCATCCATCTCCACTGCGAAAAGCACATCGTACACCACTCATACTGTATAATAGCCCCGGCGTTCAGCAAATATGCATTATAAACACAAACATATGGACTATGAGGCACTTGAGTAACACTCACACAGGGACCTAGGCTGTGAACACTGTGTCTTTTTCCTTTTCTTCTCAACGCTGAGGTCATAAAAACGCATATCTCTTCAAAACTAAACACTTAACATTTGATATGGCAAATTGCAGTTTACTCCTGTTTCCTCTTAAGCCACAGACAAGGCCAAAATAGGTATAATAATAGGGAATCCTACTACGACTATATCATTCTGTCTACTATATTGGCAGAGTGGTAAAATTGTTTCACTGAGGATAATTACAAGCTCTTGTGCATTCTTAGTTTCAGATACCTAACTGTCTGTTAATTCAGGTTCAATAGATAACAGCAATTCTGTATTTCTTTTAATGCAATGATGTGACCATTTTCCAACATAAGGCTGACCAGCACATGACCTATTTGCATTAAACTTTGAGGTTTGGGATATCCCTTTGCCACACTATTTACACAAGTCACAGGCATGGGACACGGATCAGCTGGTGCATCACATGATGAACAGTCACTGTTACACCAGGTGGGGACAATTGCACAATAATCTCTTAAACAGAACTTTAGTCCAGAGTCATTACATTACATTACATAACAAAGTGACCAGTGAAGAACACACTGTGTATATCAGACTGTCACACACATACACACGCAGGCCTGACACTGGTTCTGTTCGTGACATATGCGGGTCATTCGACACGAGGCGAACTCTGTGTGCGGATCAAGCGTCACTGTAGAAGGATTATTACACTGTTTCTGACTAAATCTGAGCTGGCGGGACATGTGAACAAAGTAAAGTGAATCAGAGAAAACAGGCACTCACTTTGCTTTGCTTCCTGTCCAGATAGAACTGGTGCTGACTGATGGCCATCACCCAGATGGTTTTAATCAGAGAGTGGCTGGCATACCATGTGTGAATAACCAGGCCGGTCTGTCCGAAGGTTCGCTTGGTCACTGTCCTTCTGCAGAAGATGATAACAACACAAACACTCAGTACTTGTGCTGATGCAAGAAGCAAATCTGTTCAAAAGATAATGTGTCGAGCAAAGATATGAACTGAATTTTTATAAAATCTTTATCCAGTTTAATTTGTGGGTGTTGTAATAATAAAACAAAGAGGAGACAAGCAGCAACATCAAACTCATTTGGAAACAGACAATGGGACTTAATAACAGCTTTAGAGGCTGGAAGTGTCACATTAAGAGGTCTTATAACAACCTTGGAATGATAAAATGGCTCTTGAAGATCTGAAAACAGTCATTTAACAGATAGGTTACAGCTATTAACACAGTGTCCTAAATGGGCCACTGGCTGCAGATGCCCTTCACAGTGTGTAAGGTGTATGATAAGGACAAAGGAAGTAGGAGAGCAGCAGCTAAAATGGGAGCACTTCAAAAAGAGCTAAAAGGACCCATTAAGATCACTTAAGACAGATGAAGTGTTTTGCCGTCTCTGACCTGTGTGGGTCGTTCACTTCCACCGCAAATTTCTTCTCGCGGAAATACAAATTCTCCAACTGCTTCCACTGAAACAACTGCAGAGAGAAAAACAGATTGGTAGAGAATGGGGGAGGGGAGGGGTAGAGAGACATTACACATCATTCAGTACACCACACACACAGGGCTATTGATCAAATGTGGATTTACAGTACATAAACAGAAATGTCCATTGATTCACCAAAACTGTAAAACACACATTTGCATCCATTTACACTCGGAAAAACCAGAAGATTTCCATACGGGGAGGATAAATCTCGCCAAAAGACAACTTGCAACATTAGCAGAAACAACATAACAGTGAAACTGTGAATGGGGCACAGCAAGCCTGACAGTCAGGTGTATGTGCAGGCTAACACTGGAGCAATTATAATGCTGCTGCAACTGCAGGGAGCAAAACTGTGCCAGGCGGCAGGCCAGCCTCTCATTTCATTCTGCAGGACTTCTCTGTGTCAGAATGAAACATCTGCTCCACTGGCACAGGGCTCACTAAACTGATATGGAGCCTGTGAACAACTCTTCTCTGCTCTCATATTGGTTAAAAAAAAAAAAGACGCTGCACAACAGTGGAGCTGAGATTAATGTGGGAGACGATTTATGACCACTGTTTGTCTGATACCAACCAAGAAGGTAACAGCCTAAATTACTCCGAACTAAAAAAAAAAAAAATACATTTTACACACCTCGTAACCTGAGTGAGAAATTGTGCCTACGGTAAGAAATCGCAATAAGCTGACATGTCTCCACTTCCACTGGCACAAACATATTTACTGAGCATAACTCATACTCAGCAAACCAACTATAACACATTACATTTATTCCTTTACAACAGGGTGGCTCACACTCTGATACAGTGCATAGATCAAGATCACAGAGAGCAGGTACAACACCACACTGCTGAGAAAAATTAAGAGAAAGAAATACCATTAAAACTCTGACTATTTAAAACAGCTAATAGGTGGACACAATGAAAAGGCTTACCGTAAAGAGTGTTATCAAATCCCTGCTGAATTCACTGGGGTTTGTATTGAATCCTTTGACTTTGAGTTTCCCACAGGGCTAGACCTTCCTCGAACAATACTCTCTCTTGTCTGTCTGGAGCCAGATAGGTGTTGCAAGAGTTTCAGCTGAGCTGGCTACGCCTCTTTAACCTCCCCCTCCTCTGACATCACAGATACCTCACGCTGCCTTTAAGGCTTTGCACCGGTCTCTCTCTCCCTCTCTCCCACACAGCTCACTTCCTTTTTAGTCAGACCAGATGAGCAGGTTGTACACAAGTATTTGCTAGGCCAGGTTTTTCCTTGTTTGAAGACATTTCATCTCTGCTCTACTTCCCGTCACTCGCAGATAAGCGATCAATCCTACACAGACTGTGAATGCTCCACTTCCATCTGGGAAGCTCTCTGCCTTTCATAGTGTAAATACCGCATAGAGCGAATCTACAACAACAATCTCCCCCACCAGGACAAAAATGTTAGGAATCTGTTACTATACTCTAATCATTAATAGCAGGGGTTCTCTTTGCCTGAATGTTGCAAGGGAGCCACTTCACCAGGGAAAAGGAAACACTATGCACTTCTACACCAATAAGCATTACAACTCTTCCAACCCTTTCAAGCTACACATTTAATGTTGATACATATATTTTTACAGTTAGCTTCTATTTTGTATGAATTTTATGTTATCTTTACTTGTAAATGATACTGTTATCGTCCACGGTGACATATCAGTATCAATGTCAGTGTTCAGTTTCAAGTCAAAGTTTACCAGTTTTGTCTTTACGATAGTGGATTGTTCCACATGCTGTTCCAGCCAATACTGCACTCCTTATTAATTACATAGTCAGTCTGCCAGTGAAATGAAGAGCGTGGTGTTTAATGAACAATAGGAACCAGATGGTAGGACGCCTCCAAAAATCTCATCCCATTGTAGAGTGGACCTCACACCAATTAGCACCTCCTGGTCGCTCACTAGCTTCATTTACATTGATTGTAAACACATAACAAAGGTCTGGGCGATAAAGACACACTTTCTCTGGATCAGTCCTCCTATTAGAGAAACTCCACACCTGTGTGCAGCACATAGGTGAAACTAATAAAGGACTGTCCTGTGACTGATGCTGAAGATACTGCCTAAGTATTTCAGGGATGTGACACACCTCAATCTCAAGACTTCATGTAGCACTCTTAAAAAGGAAAACATCTGAGAAATCACTGAGCATACAAGCAAGTTGACATAGCAAGTGAGTCATCAGTGCAATTCCTTCTCTAGAGAAAACTAAACTAACCATTTTCTTAAAACAGGAAACACACCAGCTTAACAGCGCACTTGTGATTTGAGTGAATACACAGGATTTCTGCATCTTCGTATCTTTAGTATTTTCATCTCTCTTGTTTTTGCCAAACGTCTCATTACAGGCAGGTGGAAGGGAGCCAGAAATGCCTGTGGTATCAGATGGGATCAGGCTGTTCAGATCCAGCTCACACCCATGACCCAAGGCCCCCCAGGGCCACGTGTCTGCAAAATCATACATGGATGAAAATGTGTCAAAGGCCCTGACTCACACGCCCGTACAGAAAAAGATCTGCCCCACCCTTCAAATAACACGTCACATACCGGTTCTGGCTGGCTGGCAACACTGTACATTTCCAAAACATGAGGCATTGTTTAAAATTTGAAGACTTGACAACAAGGAGACACCGGAATAAAAAATGTATCCTGTTTTGACTCATGATGGGATGAGTTTAATCAAATTGAAAGGGACTGGAGAGAGGATCTGTTCAGTTTTCATTTAAACTTCCCTTTAACTTCCTTTTTTGATAAGACACTTTACAGTTCTTTCAGGTCTGTCAATATCATGTCATTATTACCACCTAGGGCTGACACTGTCACCCATAATAAGCTGAAGATTTATTTAGGTTCTGCTGGCTCATCATATACTTGGACCAGCATGTGGTCTTAAAGAGTGTCCCATTACCCGCTGGGAGAGCCCAAGTGACACTGACTGAGGAAGAGAGGTAGAAAAGTCTCCTGGTTTGATTTAGGAAAGAACTGAGTCCTGACTCTGCTTCATTCCCACCGTCTGTCTTGAAAACACATCTCACTGCTGTGTGTCTAATTCTTTGCCTGAATAAAACGTTATATGTTTTTCTCCTACCAGATCTTTGGGAGAAATAATCTAACCTTTTTATCTACACACACGGTGCTTTTGTACACATCATTTATACATAATGGAGACAGGGTATACACATTACTAAATGTGCCACTTCTCTCAAACACAGCAGGAAGAGAAGGCTGCTGAGTTTCAGGCTATTCAATAAGGGGTGAGGACACTGGCATGCATATAGAAAAGATAATGTGAGGTTAAGCCATTGCAGCTATTTTAAAGCTAACTAAATAAATAAAAAAAACTATACACGAAAAAAAAAAAAAAACTGCACCACCTCCCACCAGTGCCTCCTCTAAATCCAGCCCCCAGCCCCCGACACAGATAATGGTTTTGTATTGTTTCCCTTCAATTGTGTTCCCTCCAAGACACACACACACACACACACACATGGATTAGCATAATGAATGTAGCATGCTGAGAGGGGTTGGACAGAAGAGAAGGAGGGATGGGCCGGGTTGAATACAGGGGCTGTGAACTAAGGCAGGAAGCACTATCAATATTCACTAGATACAGAGGACTCCCTCCAAGGCTAAAGGAAAACAGCCTTACACTTTCAATTAGCAACAACAGCAACAAAAAAAGGTCACTGAAAAAGGCAACATTTTTTTCCCCACAACACGAAACTCTTATGAGTGTCTTTCGGGGCTCTCCCTCTTAGTGTGGAGTAGTTGGAGAAGGCACAGACTTGTTTTGAGCCCTCACAGCACCCCAACTCCCTCTCTGCTGTACCCCAACTCCAAACACCCACCCAGCTGGCAGAGAGCCAGACCCTGTCCCAGGGGCCTGCTGCTTCCCACAGAGAGTCATAATTACACCTTCCTCTAGGAGGGCTGGGGAGAGACACACTGTGGCTGTGCCCATTAATGTCTCCGTGTAATAGCACACCCTGCTATATCAACAGCTTCCTGCCATGTAACAACAGCTATGACGAGACTAATGAGAGAGGCTGGGGAGAAACGCTTGGTTGGGACACTGTAAGATAACAACTATCAAACACTATCAAACTCAAACACTGCAGTACAGGAGAAGTACATGTTGGTACTGAAAGTACTCTTTTACAGATGCACCATAACAGGCACATGATGGGCCATCTACAGACCAGATGACCAGATTAATATCCACCATAAAGATAAAACTTTCTGTCTAACAAAATGAATTACAGTCAAAGTAAAATTAATTACTACTACTACTGCTACTTCTACTGCTACTACTATTATTATTAACTGATAGCTTAAAAAGGTACATTCTGACACTTAGGGCACATAATATCTGTGTCTGTGTCTTTTTCAGTTACAAATGACAGAGTTACAAAAACAGACCTGTTTAAAAGGATATTTTAATTTACTTGCATAGTATACTGCTCCAAAGATAACCTTTTATAGTCTAAAAGGGACAATTTTACACTATTTTCTAGAAAGAAAGTAAGTACTTGTCCATTCCCGTTTAAACCAAGCAAGTTGAGCTCTTTTCAAATCCTTGTCAGTTCATCCCACTGTTGCTAGTGCTGTATTGTGCTGTATTTACTCTTACACCTACATCCTTGACTGCACACGGCACATACCGATACTTCAAAATATTTTCCCCTTCCGTCTTTCTCTTTCGCCTGACTGGCATGGGAACCAGGGTCTTAATTACGCCTATTTACAGTGTGGATGGATCATTAACCAGCTAACAAGAGACATGCCGATGGAAGCTGTGTTTTCAACTGGCAATTTAAGTATTTCACTCGTGCCAAATAGTACACATAGTATTTCCATATGAAGTTAAAATTGATTTACTTTAAAAATTATGCATTTTACTTGTTGGAGTATTAAATGTCACTTTGGAAGAAATCAAGTCAAGTGGAATTTATTTATAAAGCCCACACTCTGAGTTAGTCCCAGAGGGCTTTATAATTTGTAAAACATATGAAATCCTGTATCCTTGGATGCTCGACATGAAAGAGGAAAAACTTCACCCAAAAATAAGCAACAGACACGAAATTGTTGGAATTTTAAAAATAACTTTTCAAGTGAAAACTAATCCAGTTAAGGCAAATAGAGCATCAGTAAAAAGGAGGTCAACATACCTTTCTCGGTTTCAGTTTATCTTGCAAATCATATTGGCCGATCCCTTTGTAGCTGACTCCCAGCCACCACGGTATTTCTTGCTTGTCCTGCATAAAAGCACATGCACACACACACACCGCACCACCGCTCATTAGGAGGTAGCTTTATTGGTAGGAGTTTGAAGAAGCAAAAAAAAGAGGCCTGTTACCAAAGCAATTACCCCATTAGGCTCACAGCAATAGCAACACAAGAAGAGATCAAATACATTAAAGGCTTTAAAATCTCTGCAAGCCTGAGTCATTTTAACGCCACTGTTTGATCTCCTCAGACATCTTAATTTAATTGGGTTTGTTAGAGAAAGTTAGAGGATGTGAGTAAAAGTAAGGAAAGTTGGCTAAACCAAACGTGCTATGGTTCTATGGTTTACTGGATTCTTGACGTCATTCTTTTGAATCCTTCAAGGTGTAATTCTGTACTAAGCCAGTTTCTATTCTCCATCCCACCCAAGCAGACAGAGCACAGTCCCGTGTGTTCCTACAGTAACATGCAGCACATGTGCTGTTGCTTTAGCTTTTCATTTAAACAGGAAAAGGCCTCATGATTCAAGCACCAAGCTAAATGTTATAAAAATTAAGTGAATAAAGGTTAGATTGATGTGTTCTATTATATGCAGACAAAGAAATAAAGACAGCATGTCGACAGAAGCTTGTTCAAAGGTCTCGGGGTAACCACTGTTACCTTCACTTGGTAATAATGGACTCCATATGTCGGCAGGGACTCCACCAGGGCCAGATACCTTCAGAGAGAGAAGGACAGGTTAACAGGAATTCAGCCACTTACACTTCATCACTGTCAACTGGGGGCTGTTGTACAACAGACAAAGTGGGTTTTAAGCTACAGTCATTGAGAAGCCACAGTCATTCACAGTAGCAAGGGGATCAATTAGTTTCAGGGCCGTGACAGAGGCAGAGAGTCCATTGATCAGTTCAAGGGCACAAATCATCCGACCGTAAATAACCCAGAGTTGCTCTGAGTTACGGTCCCAGGAAAAACACACGGGAGGACTGACATCCTCCCAAGGTTGGCTGGCTGCCCACTCAAAGAGCACCTCTTCTAATTAATGACACATTCTGGCATGTGACAGGCACTTTTTATAACAACAGCCACCACAGTGCGGACACACGAGGATAAGAGGGAGGCCTGACGTAGTTGCTGGAGCACTGAGGCATCAGAGGCAGTAGTGCACGAGGGACAAACAAACTCTACAGAGTTGCCAAACTTAAATCATTTCAGTCACAGCTGTATTGAACTTACTGTACAATGGCTTGTCCTCTGGTCAGTCCCTTCAGTTTCTTGTAATGTTCAATCACGCTGTCCTCACTGAAAATGGACAGATAAAACATTTAATGAATAATCCATCAAGTGTTACACATTCCAGCCACAGAGGGATTGTGAGAGGGCCCTTTCGTTGACACACATTCTGTCTGCTCATGCAGAAAATGCAGTCTGGCCTACTGGCCTGCTGGCCTGCTGATGGCTCTCATCCACCTCTCCCGCAAATGCATCCCATTTACTTCCCACTGTAATCATCCCTTTTAATGGTGTAGCAAGGCTTCAAGCTCACTGCGGCTTAACAGACAGAAAGAGATGGAGAGAGACAGACGTGCTCATAAGCTCACCCGTGCAGCATAAGACTATAATTTTATGGATGGATGTTAAACTGATGTATCACTTCGGAGGCTGCGGCAGCCTCAGATGACCGTGAAGCCCAAAGAGGAGAGGCAGGCAGATGAGTAAAAACAGCAGTGTGGATTGAAGAGACAGACAGAAATCCTTTAGCCAGTGGCTGTCAGCACCTCTCTGCACTCTCTCAGGGCTAATGGGCAAACGTAATTAACACAACCCAGGAATTCATTTGTCACCTCATCACAGGCAAACCGTCTGCCAAGTAGCAGGCAGATCTGTAGGCACCTTACCATCACTCTTCTTCCCAGGAAATTACTGATTTGTACAACCAGGTGCTGAGCACTGAGGCCAGCTGATAGCTGAATCGTTGTGGAGGAAGGGCTGTGGTATTGGTTGAACAACAAGTATCTACAGGACCGTGTGTGATCCCCAAACAGTGACCCCCTATCACTGACCCTCATGTATTTTAGGGTTTGTTTTCAGAGATTTCAACAGCTCACATAACTTACCAGTAATTGAGAGATGGGTGTTCCCTTAACACTCTGGTGGGCAGAAGTGGGAGCTGCTTCAGGTCTGATCTGGCAGTCTCGGCACTAAAAGAAAAATCATTTACTTTAACTTGAACCATGAATGTATTAACTGATAATAACAAGAGCCCTCTCTAGTTATCAATCTATGTTTTTAAAGCTGGGAGAGACAAAAAACAACACAAAAATGACACTGTTGATGGGGGAGAGACATGTTATCGTGGTCTAATTACTAACTCCCTTATATGTGAGAACATCCACATTTAGACATCTTTATGCTCCTACTCCAGACAGAATGGATCATAAGGTGGATGTTTACACGGGAATCTCAGGTCACAGTCTGATGTGTAGAGAACATTTCTCCACATGTCTGTGCTTTCACAGTGTGGTTTGAATTTCTATCTTAAGGCATGACAACAATAATTCATCTTTCAAAACTTAGAAAAGGTGCAATGTCAGGATATTGTTTTCATCTTTCTTATCTAAAGTATAAAGAGCAGCACTACTTGCCAAGACTAAACTTGTGCTTCACTCATGTCTTGCCAGACTGAATTTAAAAGTCTGGCAAGACATGAGTCTAAAAGCACATACGGGGCATTCAAATCATAGGAAACCTTTTAAGGAGCTTGGCAAGAAATCATTTCCAAAATATAAAAGCCATTTCATGCAGGTTCTCAACAGTAATTCACGCCACAGTTATTTTATGTGCTGAAAGTAAACTACTTTATATTTCACCTTTACAGACTCGCCACCAGACCAGACCAGGACAGATGCAGCGGGCACAGTTGGTCTCATTCACAAACTGCCATAAATGTTAAGTAGTGGCTTCACGTGTTATAATAAACCCAGAAACTGTCCATGCTATCTGTAGAGACACACTGTGGTGTTTCTCATTGTCAAGGTCTACAACAGCTAACTCTGAGCCCCTCCAACATGATGTAGGAGGGAGGACTGAGTCTACAGTCTTTGCTGGGCACAAAGGGCTCTGGCTTGGCGGGCAGTCCACTGGAGACCTGAACAAAAGCCATTCACGAGCACTTGGCAGCCTCTCCCTGTGTTGAAAAGTACTGTACGAGCACCAGTGCTGTTAGAAAACAGCCCTTGGCCTCTAAGATAGCACTCACATGTGCAGGTCAGACTGTACTTAATATAAACTATTAGAACATCCTCAGGTATTGTACCAGATAAAACAATAACCTCGACATAACAAAATAAGTATTGATTTCAGGATTGATTTCAGATTTTATGAACATCATTTTAAGCCTCCTCTAAAGAATAATGGAATTTAAGAGAAGCTGACATGGTAGGACAGAACCATAATGATCCAGTTAAGTGAACCAGCTTACTGGACAAAAACGAGGGTGAACCACTCCAAGGGCAGAGGCACTTGAATCACTCTTCCCTGTAGCTACTTCTCCTAGGTTGACTGGGTTTTGCTGCCACGGCACTTTGATGGCATACATTTTATGGGGAGCTGGGGTCTGGCGTTGCCGGGGTGATCTACTCTGCAGCCGTGCTGCCCTGTCAGCAATCTGGAATTCATTACTACATCTGTTATCTCCCCGCAGCCTGCAGCGTGGGGGCAATTCCTACAGCCTGTACAGCCCAGCCCAGTGCAGCCTACCCAGTGAAGAGAGAGATAATACTCATGTGTCAGCTATTCCACAGGGCTGAGACATGGTGACTGTGGAGGAAGCACAATGAGAGCCTATTGCTGTGAATGAACCACTAACTACAGGCTACACCTGCAAATAGAAGCGAGGACTAAAACTGTCTGCATGTTATATTGGTTCATGTGGGTACAAGAAGATGATGACTGACACTGTGTTAATCAAAGCTGATTTAAAATTACCAGCAGTTAATATATAGTGTCATAGACAATGTCTGTATCTGACTTTTGAAGTTGATTACTGTACAAGAAACAACCCCGCTTACTCACTCTTAATCAAAAACATCAAGGATCAAGGATTGTGATTTTCCACAATCCTTTTCATCAACCCTCAGAGAGGGGATATAACTCTTGTTTACCTGTTGCATTCAGCTATGGATTACACCTGCAAGTGGTGAGGACAAGAGCAATAATGTGTGAATCAGTACAGCAACAACATGTAATGAAATACTGACACAGCAGAGGGAATTCTGATACTAGTACAATGTGAAACCTGATGGTGCATTAATTCAAAGCACAGTAGGGGGTTGGCCCACACCACCACAATAGCATGACTACAGTGAGTCCTCCTGACGCCAATTTGTCTACCGTTGGACAGTGGGCCTGGCTCATCCCTCTTAAGGCAGCGAGCTGTAGGACGTGGAGGTCTCCCTAACTGCTCCACAGCTAATCTCATTGCTCCAGGGCCCTTTGCTGATACACTGTAGAGGACACACATTTATATTATATGCTTTATGAGGGGATTTACCGGGCCTGCTCTCTCAAGAAAGTAGAAATAAAAAGGACACTATAGACAGGAATGAGAAATACTGCCACGGGACATTGGGGGAGGTATCAGTACAATAACACTGTTTAGATATTGGGACAGTGCTATGTTAAAATTAAGTAAAGAAGACAACTTTATTTGGTTGTTCCCTACACATTTCTCCAAAGAAGCAAGCCATTTATATTCCTATCTTTATTGTCAAATGACACAGAACAAATGCCGCATGTTAACCATAATCAGAATGAGCTGGGGGAAAGCAGTGTCTGCGCAAATAAAGAAGAAGAAAGCCCGATTTGGACGTGTTCCCATCCTCGCTGATCATACCAGATTTGTTGGCAGGTTGTCTTTTATTGTGCTTTCAGAGACAGGACAAAGTATAGCCCATCCCCACACCCACATGAGCTGAAAGTTCAGACTGCACTTCAGGCTAAAGTAGTTTTAAATCAAAACACAGAGGCATATATCCCTGCTAAAGCTGCAATAAATAATAATAAGCATTTATCAGATCAATCATGCCTGTAAATAGAGGGGCAGTTAATGAACACAAGCACATGCAGCCAAGATAGTTTTTTGCTGTTTTTTGCAAGAGAACAAAGGCAATGTTTTGACAAGAGGTCAAACTGCATTTTCAGCATTGCATGTATCGCCATTCAGAGCAAACACACGCTATTCCTTACAGAGCACAAATCTTTGTGCTCACATAATGGACAGAGAGGCCTTTGGAGGCAAAACAGCAGGTCAACACACAGGTTGTGCTGCTTCAACCGGCTCGGCCTCTCGCTCAGACAGACCAGTGTTTACTAATGGCTGTCAAAAAAAACACACCAACTTATCAGCAGGTCAAACCTCTGAGAGCACAGCAAAAACATTATCTCCACTAGTGAACTGATCATGGAGGTTTTGTACAGACTCACCCACCAGCGTCAGCCGCCAGAGTTTTGTACACAATGTCCACCTAGATTTATAAGTGTCATGGGCCATGTTTTTTCGGGACATTTACTCACATTAATTCTCAGCAAAGAACTGCTTTTATACGGTTGTGCAGAGTGCGTCTGCCCTCGCTGGCTTTAAAGGCAACGTGGATGGGCAGCGAGCCAGCAGGGGTTCAGTTCAATGTCACAAGAGCAAAACCAAGGCAATTATTAACTGAAGAGAGTCCAACATTAAATCAAATCTGAGCAAGTCAAAGTTGAACATTAACTCACTACACACAGCCACCATTCACACACTGACCAAACGCCTTGACAAGCCAAACCCTGCTTCTTTATCACAACACAGACACAAACACGCTGTTTGCATTCAGCTGCACACACAAGCTTTATGGATGTGTGTGTATACCAGTGCAGCACAAACATCAAGACATTAGTGCATGTGACTTTTTAAAAAGACATACATTTCTCTAGTTAATTAATTATGCTTTGAAAACTTCTTACCTTATATAGTCTCCTTTGGCCTCCTTAAAAGAGAAAATAAAGCAGTTAGTAAAATTATTATATAAGCAAACGCAGCACTAATACGGTCATATTAGCTAGTTACCTGCACGATCAGCACAAAGGGTAAATTTAATTAAACATCAACACATTTTAATTCACTACATCTGAATGCATCTAATAACTCTAAATAAAGACTGCCAGTGTCCTTTTGGAGTGCGGCGTTAAAATAAAGGGTCTGTTTCTTTAACAATAGCTCGGACCAAAGCAGCCTCAGGACACAACTGTTTTCAAATGTTGCCCCCCGACCGTCTTCATCTGGGGTGACTGACAACATTTGAGTCCCCCAAAGCCTGCGGCAAACTCTTTCTTACCTGCAGTGCGAATGCGGCTAACTTGAAAACATTCTCGCTCTCCACTTCGATGGTCTCCTGTTGTGAAAAAAGGGTCAAATTAGCAGTTTTCCCCTCAAAAACACGCCGAGTCTGTCCGACACACTTGACTTGAGAGAAAATCTTCCCGTACCTCGGTCCCACCGTTACCGACCGAACCACTACGGCAGAGAGTGTGCGATGTTTCAAACTGTCCCGAGAAGTGTATTTAATACTGTCTAACAACAACCCCTTTATCAGGACCCTTCTTATAGGCGACAAAACACACTCTGGTGCACAGAAAGCACAGCTGGGGGTCCTGCAAGAAGCCGCGACCCCCCCCCCTCACCGAAGTGGTACGGTCCGAAAGCAGGTTCAACAGTCTCCGTCTCCCATGGTGACCAGTCTGCTCTCCCCGCGAAAAAAACTGCACTGCAACGTACGATGTGCTGCATTCAAGTGCCCCTCGTCTCTACCTGACTTGAACCGCACTCTTCTGTGTATTTTTACTTCCCACCAAACTTTACACACATGATTGTAATAAGCTTATTTAGAATAGGGGGCTCTTAATCATGTGCACTAATAGTAGTACACAAATAGTATAATTTCAACTTGACATGTGTTATCGGATTGTTTAAAGGAAACACTGATCCTACTACAACTCTTATGTGAGTGAGTGAACTCTGCTTAACTTTTTACTCTATTATACCGATTTTAAGAGCTATACATAAAATATAAACTATTGCATTAAATTATATCGTATTGCTTGCATGGCAGTGAGACATTAACTTTGCGTAAAATTGTCAAAAATTTCCAACAGCTCTTGAAAGCAGCACTCTGAATAACTGCCTCTGACTTCAATAAGATGCAGCGGTGTGATGAAGAGTTTAAAATGTAAAGGTGCATTTCTTAGAGTGATTACTGAGATAAATGAGAATAAAAGCATGTCATAGGTCAAATATGAGAGAGATTCGTATACAGACACAGATGAAGTATAAAGATAAAGTCCTGAAAACACATGAATAACTATGTGTTAGGAAATGTGATATTTGTGCTATCTGTTAAAAAAATAAATGTTGCTTTAGTTAGTCTTGTGTAATATAGACATGTAGTATGAGCAACAGTTCATGTGCAACATATTGATCATCTGTCCATTATTCCCAGAAGAGTAAAATCTGTTTTTTTATGAGTCTATTAACCACCAAGAATGATAGAAATCAATAGCTGGATTAAGCATCTCCTCATGAGGCAATCGATCATTGTGTGCGATGATCTGGAACTGAAGGACATATGCCAAATTTGATTACAAGGATACAAAAAGAAATATATGAGACACGTTTTTGGAAAATAAACACTTACATTAAACACTAAAGATTTAGCGTTGAGGAAGAACAGCTCCACTGTTGTGTTCTCTTTCAAGAAGGTGATCTTCTCAATGTAAAACCTGCAAAGATTTTTTTTTTAGGTCAGCAAGGTTCACTTGAAATAGAATGTCAATGCATTTTGCCAGTGCCTTGTCATTATTCATAGACTTCATCATGTTCAAAAGTTTGTCATACTGTGGTCAATCAGTGCCACCTGCTGGTCAGGACCAGCCTTGGAGGAAGCTCTGAATTAAGTTCTCAATGCACAGACTTCGCAACAGACCTCTGTTATTCATAACTCAAGAATGATCAACACTGAGCTTTTTAATTGTCCGCATAGGCTGACCGTTCTCATAAAGTACACCAGTATTTGACGTTTGGAAAGCTTTCACAGCGAGAGCACACACCTCACAAGAAACTTGAGTTCCAAAGGCCCCGAAGTCTTGGCGAAGTCATGATCAAGGACTTTACGATCCAGCTGGAGCCAGTTATTCTGGCCTCTGAGCAAGCATAAAAGAAATGAAATAAAATAAATCATATGTTGGAGAACTGCTATCACAATATTTTTCTCTTATTTTGTTTCATCTCTACGGGCTTCTGTAAACAAGTATTGGTTCTAAATCAACCAGCCCGTTTAATTAAAATACAAGGTAATAAAACACACATGCTAAGAGAGCATTGTACATTTTGCCTATGATCTGTTGAAAATCACATTTGGAAAGTGTACTTACGTGTCATCTATGAAGCACAATCCAAAGTATTCTTTCTCCTTCAGGTTAAAATGGGAGGCCACCAGATCTAACAGATCGCGGGACAACAGCTTGGGCTGGAAAATTTAGATTAGAACACAAGAGTTCATTTTGTGCGCTAACTCAAAAGTCATGTGCAAGAAACTGTGAAACACATTAAGAAATCGCATATTGAACAGACAAGCTCCATTTGACAAGAAACAGGAGCAAAATAGGAACCACAAGAAATAACGAGGACTTCTTTATTATAATAAATTATACAAGCTGTCCTACACAATTTCAGTGCATGAACATAATCTTCAAAGATATACAGCAAAATGTGTGACTGAGGAGGCAAGCAGAAAGTGTCCTCTACCTGAACCAGCAGCTCCAGCTTCCTGTCATCAAGGAGGTGAACCTGGCACAGGCGGCCCTCAGTCATCTGGAGGAAGACAGATAACACGACACATGACAATTCCTGCAAAACAGCACAGTCGCTGCAAAGGCCCGCTGTCTCCACCTGTGCCTCTCCACCCAGAGCTATGTTTCCACTGTTTTAGCCCAGGGATAAAATTGCTGCCGTCTCTATCTTGAGTTGAACAGTGACTCACCTCAGTGTCATGTTTGTCTTTGTGCTGAATGAATGGGTAAGAGGAGCCACTGGGCGAGCGTCCATATGGGACCCACGCTCCAAAAACATCCAAACCATTGCGAGTCATCATCCTTACACGTTTAAAGTGTAAAAAAAAAAAAAAAAAGCCACAAATCCAGTCTTTATCAGTGCACCATGAATCATACAAAAGATTCTGGGATTCTTTTTGCCATTAAGGCTCCACACACGCTATTGTCTTTTTCTCCCACATATCCTTCCTCTGCAACAACACCGGTCTGATGAAAATCCCTGAAATGTCAACATCCCACATTTTCCTCTGCTGTTAAGAAACAAAACCGAAAGACAATGAAGCGCTGGTGCATAGTTTAATTGAATTCCCACTGTATTGTTTAAGATGAATGGTTTTAAGATTCATTCTATTGTAGTCAGCAGAACAGCCTTTCAGAGCACGACAAGGTAGAATTAGTATTGTGTGGTGATGAACATTAAGTGCAAAGCTGTTGCTGATATTTAAACTCATATTCTGATATTTTAAAATATTTTTAATTCCTTAGTACAAATTGTGATAAAATGGTGTTTATATAATCTATTGCTGTTGGTGTAATGTAATCTCAATACTCCAGTATTTCAAATGATGTAGGACATTATAACTTTTGTAGTTCAAGTTGAATCCAGTACCAAAATGTTCTTATGTTAGACGAATAATTCAACATTTTGGGAAATGTTCTTATGTGCTTTCTTAGTGAGAAGAAGGTGAACAGATTGAAAACATTCTCTACCACAAGCTATCACACTGACACAGTAAGATCCGTTAGACATTAATGTCTACGGTATATAAAGTCTGGTAACATTTGCCACCATAAGCTACTGGTCTTTAGCTGTAAAAAACATTAATTCAGTGACCCTTTTGTTGCTTATGAAATCAGCTTCTCAACTGTGTTACTTCTTCTTTTAAACCCTAACCCCATAGCTTGAGGTCGTTTTACCAAATCACTGGCTATGGTTCACCAACCCATCATATGGGTAGAGACAAGGTCACGCACTGCATAAACAGGGCTTATACAATAGAATAAATTCACATTATTAAAGCCACTACATGAATTTTAAAATGTGTGACTTTGGCCCCTCCTAGTGGCAGAATTAAATAGAGGTTAGTGGCAGACAGCAGTGCCTGCCAGTAAGCTTCACTCAGCTGAAGGCACCAGTTCTATCAAATATTCTATCAGAAAAAGTATGAAGCAGCTGTATGATCAAACTTAAATTCTAAAAATAGTGGCTTTAATGTATTAAAAAACTTTTTAGAAGTTGGAAAAGTAGTACAGAATCAGAAAAATGGTCTTGCTCATGCTATATAAAGACGCTATCCTGCTCCATCATTGTGTGAATCTTCTGTATTATCACCGTGTTACAGTATCTGCAGCAGTTTTATTGCAGTTTGATCTCAGTAACACTGAGAACAACTTAAATGCCAAGACTGTGCATTTCTGTTGTTGACCAGGAATGTATTTCTGTGACTTTCAATAAAAAACATGTGGAATCCAACTGCTTGGCCTCTGTGTTGGAAAGCGAGGGTCACGTTGGCGTCCTGCGTGGCCACAGGGCGTGAAGACGCCTTCTGGAATGGTGTTAAACTTCAGTGCACCAGGACATATTGTTCTCCGCACCACAACAGAGCTGTCATTTCACTACTCTACTTTTCCACTTTGTAGTTTTTCAACGCCCAAAACCTCAGTGAGATTTATGGTTCTGTGGCTACTTTTCAACAAAAGGTTTCATTTACAGACACGTTGATGTGCTGCTATGCTAACATCAAATTTCAGCACCATGCTCACTCTGTCTTTTGTCCAGAAAATATAAAAAATAAAATATATAAAACCACTGAGGCAAACCTCAATGGAAATCACACCTTTCATGTCATGATAGGGAAAATCTTTGTGGCTGTTAATTACACATGTTCCTCAGTTTAATCTGGGATTAATCACTATAGTAACCCCTTCATGAGTTGTTGTGGCTGTCAGGGGCACAATCCTTTTAAGAGCCTGCTATCAATGCTGCATTGTTGCAAGGCAGTGACATCAAAACATGGAGAGAAAGACAAAAGCCTTCAGTTAACAGTCTGATTTCAAGCTCACAGTCAGACTCTGAATTTTAGCCTCACCTTTTCAAATCTGTGCATGTTTCTGCAAATCTTTTCTCCATGTCTTAATGCTTGACCACCTCTAAAAGAATTCATAAAACATGAAATTCATTCATGAAACACTCCCGTAGTATATACTTTGATGTGGATCTACTATAGAATATTCACAATTGCATTAACAAAGCAGCTCTGGCAAAGCTGCAAGAAAACTTTATCTCTTCTCTATCAAAGGCTGACAGAGATCACTGCCCTCAGTTCAGCTGAGGAGAGGACCTGAGCCTCAGAGCGAGGTCCCCCATGATAAAAAAAAGAAAGGTCGCGGCTGTGTTGGGGAGGTCATCCCCCTGAAGCCCAGTCATTATGGACAGACAGCCCCAATGGTGCTCCCTTCACATGACCCCCAGCCACACTGACCTGCTTTGACTGAGCTGGGCCCACCCCACAGCTCCAACCACATCTGCAAACACTTCACCCTTTAACCAGAAGTGACTAGAAACTGGGGTGACTAGACAGAACACGTGTATATTGAATATTTCCATTCTGTGCTACTTCTACTTTGCTGCATTTCAGAACATAATTTTGTACTTCTTACTCCACTACATTTATCAACAGCTATAGTACCAAGTTACTTTTCAGATTAAGATTTTACAAAGAAAATATATGACTGGAAATAAAGCAAATTTGTATAGATGAAAAGTATATGAAGCAATTAGCTCCACCTGGAAAAAACAACAACAAAAGTAGTATAGTGCTCATTACTTATAAGTATCATTAATTTAACACAGATGGGGCCATTCTGCATAATGAACACTTTTAATTTTGATGCTAATTTTGTTGCCAATTCCTCTGTACTATTACTTTAGTGAAAGTAGTAATGCCTTTACTTGTAGTAGAGTATAGAGTGTAGATTTTATAGAGTGGTCTTGTTACTTTGACGTAAGTAAATGTTCTAGATAGCTCTTCCACCACTTTGTTTGTAATTCTGAAGGGAAAAAGTGTGAAACTTTGTCAGGTGTTCTGTGTGTTTGTACCTATACCTTAATACACGTGGTGATCTGAATGTCGCAGAGTGGATGCAAATGACTGGAGAATCCATGATGCAGCTCATAACTGTTGAACACTTAAGTACTAAGTGCCATATAATAATGAAGACATTTTTATCTGACAGTAAGCTGAAGAAAAAGCAAAAAAAAAACAAAAAACAAATAAAAGAAGGATCTGAAAACTTTCAAGTTTACACAGCGGCCATGCAAGTAGGATGTGTTCACCACACAGACAGTGTTCAGGTGTTCCCGCAACAATGCATTTCAAAGACATCTTTGAAAGTCCTCCTCTTCAGCCAGACAGTGAGATCAAACGGCCGGTCATGCTGCTTTCTAATGACTGCCATATGTGCTGGGGGAGAGAGACCCTTGTTAAAAACCAGGCTTTGTGGCTCACCAAGAGGCCGCCTGTGCCTCCTCACATTCACACAAATAAACACATGCATACACTAATGAGCCAGATGAGAAAAAGTACTGACTCACACCAGGAAAAGTGAGGGGAGATTATAGGTAATACAAGCTGTAAAAACCTCTATGGGTAATCAAAGAAATCCATCTGGCACTCAGTGATTAATCCCATAAGCCATCAATAAAAGCTGCTATATTTAAACTCTTAGTTCTTTTTTAAAGAAATCGTTTCTGCTGCCATTGCTCGAGGAGCTGCCATACCTGGTAGCATTTTCCAATCCTGAACCAGGCTTCTAGGAAGCGTCTGCATGGCATCAGCCCACGACTGTACCACCTCCTCAGGGTCTGATGTGCCAGGCTCCAGACGAACTGACTGCCCGACGCCACCAGGTCCTCCATCCCTCGTATGATGCGCACAGCCATGGTTAGCTGCCTTTTCTCCCTGACGGCCACTTTCTGCCTCTACTGATGACACCCCTCGGTTTTTCAGGAGGAGAGATGATCTGCAGACCACTTTGTTTTGCTTCAGAGCAACAAGCTGAAAGGAGCATCAACACTCCAGCCCGCACGTACACACACACACACACTCGGTCTACTGTGTCTCCCCAGCTGATGTAATGTCAGTGAGAGTCGGCGCTCTGGAGAGGCTGAAGCGGAGCAGTGTGCCTCAGGCTTGGTCCTGGGCCCCGGTCCAAAACACTGCCTCATAGAGTGCAAGGGAGGGCAGGACAGAACCACGAGGCCCCTGCTGCAGAGGCTCCGTCTCCCCTCCACATAAACACACTTGTATACAAACACAACGTACACGGAAACAAACCCCAGCTGGCCACTCAACCTCTAAAGTGATATGAATACTTTCCTCGGTGACTCACAGAAACATAATGGTGAGAATGTTTTATTTTGCTCGTCCAATCTGTGATTTTTTTCCTTTTCCCTGAAACAAAGATCACAACATGATGTCTCACCAAAATATACTCCCTTTTCAATTTTGCTAAGCTAAGCCGAGTGACATCATCTTTTATTTTACTCTTTGATTTCAGCATGTATTTCAATTTCATTGTCTGAAAGAGAGTGTGGGAATGGTTCTGCCACTTTGTCTGGGATGTGGGAGCAATTTCCTGAGGAGACCAGACATCTCCACCCATTATATTCTGCAGGAACACTAAAAATAATTGGTCCTGTTTTGATCAGCGGGGATGGTGGAACTGACGGGGCAAAACTAAAAGTGAAACTGCGAGGAGAAGAAACATTTTGTCACAATGCGCTTGTGACTCAATACCAGACATTTTCCTCTGTGCAACTGCATTTAATAAGAGAGTGTGGCACACAAGCCTGTACACCTGACTGAGATAAACAAGTCAGAGAACACTGAGGAGAGTAACACAGAAGAAAAGGAGGAGATGGAACCGCTCTCAGTGGTGACGTGTTGCACTTCATCTGGAAACAATATCCTGCTGTTTGTTTATGTGACTCCATTTTCCAAGAATGCTGGAGAAGTGTCCACAGTCAACATGATGCTGTTTCATTGGACACGACCAGCGCGATTGTCATAGCAGTGACTTCTACATCTGCAGTAATAACACAGAAGAAGGATGTAGACTTCAGGTAAGAGAAGCAGACCGGTTACTGCAATCCTGTTATCAATAATTCCCCCAAAACCTGGCAAGGACATTAAATGAGTGATGTTTTCTGCCTCATCAACTATTACTACTTTAAGGAGGCTGTGGAGCTTCTCGGGCAGAGGCTAACAGTTCTACCATCCTCCATATGCACTCAGTCACCCTCCACTAGACAAACAAATAATAAACAAAATGTGAACGCCCGTCATGACCAATCATGCGACTAATAGCTTCAGCGCATGCAGTAATGCATCTAAGTGTAGAATCGCTCCGAAGCAGACATGTTGGAGATGAACATATCAATTACCACGCCTTTGTAGGCAGTGGGCTGGCTACACTGAGCAGGCAGCTGTGGCTTTACTTAAAAAAAAAGGATAATTAACAGTTCACAAAGAAGAATAGGAATGTCCATCGTCATCCATGTATTTCGTGCAATATCTGTGTTTGCTTTTTTTGTTAAGAGTTAGATGAAGAGATCGATACCATTCTCCTATCACAGTGTTCAGACTGATGAGTGAACGTAAGCGTGAAAACACCAGTTTGTGCGGTGAAAGTAACAACAAAGCTTACTCAAGACAGCAGCGTCCTCAACAATGTTGACAAAAAGAAAGACGGCATTACTCTGCGCAATCCTACAATAAACAGAAAGCAAGAAAATATGGGGCTGCAGATGGATGATTCTTCAGTTACACAGCTATCACAGCTATATCAAGACTACAGTTTTTGCCAAAACGTGAAATATTCCTCCAGTAATGTTACAACAGGCAAGACTGATATAGAGCTAAAATCAGGTTTAATCTGTAAAGAGTCTGCCCGTCAGATTTTGTCACCTTTGGACAGAGACTAGCTATTTCCCCCTGTTCCCAGTCCTCGTGATAAGCTTTATTTAGCACACTGCCGACTGTAGCATCATACTAAGCAAACAGATGTGAGAGTGATACCAATCTTCTCATCTAAGTCTCGGTAAGAAAGCTAATAAGCCTCCAAAATGTCAAATGATTCCTTTAAATCTATGGAAGATGAATCCCAAAGTGACTGTGATTATTAGTAATTCTCCTGACATACTCCTTCTTTCAAATACAATAGATATTCTAAGCTTCTTAACATACACTGGCAGCTATTTGGGAGAAATTCCCAGGTTAAGAATAATAATGTACAGACATGAAGCGGAAAAAATGCTGGCACAGCAAATGCGCTGTTACACGATTTCACTCCTCTCCTGTCATTTAAAACCTTTTTGGATTTTAGAAACGTCATTATAGGATTAAATGCTATTGGTGCTGTACTGATGCATTAATCATCATAGGCCCATTTTGAAGGTATAGATGCATCATAACCAGTTGACTGTGATGACCACGAACAGATGTGCGAGGCCACAGCTGCCTGAAGCGACAACAGGCGAGACAGCCAAACATATGGTGGACACAAGCCCGCTGCTCATCGCACACATGATCACCACGTGTGTTAGGCAGAGCTGCGTGTTCTGGTCCACATAACATTAATGCATACAGGGTTTCTGATAATCTGGCAGCACATATTTCTGAGTTGGGCTCGCATGCAGTCATGAAAACAAACCTGAAAAATATCTGCCAACATCCCACTTTCACAATTTTCATCTAAATATATGCAATAACCTTCAGTCAAAAGTAAGATTTATGAAAATACATTGAATTATTTAAAATGTAGTCTATGCAGTGTAGTCAGACTAGAGTACAATACAAAGACTGGTTATATTTTAATGTAAGGGCATGCAGGCATTCTCTCTGGAGCCACAAATACTTCTCGTGAACACACACACGCTAAATGCCTGCAGGCAGCAGATAATCCCAGTTGATTTTCACGCTCTATACTGGGGTTTCGGCGGGGTGAAGATGTAGGAAGGGGCAACGACCGCAGCTAAAATCAATCTATGGAAGTCGACGCTCAGAAAGGGCACCCCAGGGGGAACTGGGAATAAACTGCCTGTGTTAACACTGAGAGTTGTGCAATAAAAAGTCTGTCGGATCCTCAAGTCGACTGTCTGCGCGTGTCCATGTCTCAGTGCTGTCCTTAGAAAGAAAAAAATATGTATCATTATCATGCATACCTTCTCATTAAATCCTCTTAACTGATTTTCTGGCCACTTGAGGGCAATGGACCGATATTGCATTTGTAGATTATAAGCTTAAAGTTGACATGGTGAACAGTTTAGCTAACCATTGCCTATTTACACGTAAGCATTTATTTGGAGATGTGTTTATATCCACTATGCAAATCTTAGCCCAACATTCACTCTCATAGATTCTCCACTGTGTTCACTAGCCGGTCGCTAACTCTGTCTATCAAACAGTCTTAATGAGAGCCATTCCAGTGAACCATAACAGTAAAAAAACATCCCGAAGACAGACAGAGTTATTACTTCAGGCCAGCTGACAGGGTAAATCGAATATTCACTCTCCCTTTCCACTGGTAAATTCTCCAGCAAATCGCTAACTTTGGCATCTTGAGACGTGGTTCATGACGGGGGTGAGGCTCAATCCATACAGTAACTACGCAGGCCCTTAAACCAAAACAATGAGTTGAAAGATGCTAAATTTCTTAGAAGAACTGAGGCAAACTGCAGTGTGAAGTGATCATTTTCTGTGGGTTTGTCACCATGAATAATCCCTATCACATTACACATGGTCACTTGATCCATTGTTTTTTTTTAAATATTCATGGTTGCAGCTTTAAGCTTTGTATATTTAATTACCTCAAAATGATCACATGGGTTCTTCGTCTCTTTAATCTGAAATACTCCAACTCTGAAGCAAGGCAAACTTCTAACAGCATATGTATCATAGAAGTAAAGTGCTTATCTGAGTGATATCTCTTCACAAGCACCATCCATCACCTATGTAACTCAGTTACATAGTATAGGTGTGCTGCCCACACTCTCCACCTCTCCCTGTCTCCAGCCTGGCACCACGGCTGTAAACTCCATGACCTCACACCCCGGCCCGTCATCCTCTCTTATGTCACTCTGGTGTCACTCCATTTCTCTGCACAAGTCATGTGCTGCACACAAGACTGCGCTCACTTAAAGGCTCATTCTTTTCAAGCTGTTGTTACACTTCCACCCCCCTCTGATGGAGTACAATCAATTGTTGTGGAAGTGCTGCCATGGCTGACATACTTAGTGTGTGCACTGCAGTGCCCATTTAGAACCAGCAGATGGGGAAATTGGTCTCACACAACCCTCGGGGATAAAAGAGGGAAATACATTTAGTGCTGGAAATTGTTTGATGAAATGATGCTGTCTGGAGGGGTTTCCCAATATCCATATGCCAATGTCATGCCCTTCCTCCTAATATATGGGCCTCATTTCACTTGTGATGCCTGGATTGAAAGTTTAATAAGAAAACAGACAGGCAGACTGTGACAATTTAGCGCACTGCTCCGTTCAGTCCCAGAAGTTCAGTATTAATAGGCCTGAATCTGTAGAGAATACAAGGCAGGGCATGACAGGGGCAGCCGCACTGCCAAGATCATCAAAGTCCTCTATCCCTGGGCTAATTTCAACATGGGATGGCAATTACCGTGTACAGTAAGTGGTAGATTAATTATCTAAAAGGGGAAGGGCTCCGAGTGAATGTAGCAGCGCCTGAGCAGGGCAGGGAAACAGCTGTCATCCACACGGGCCTGCAGCTGACAAGCAATGCCACATACTGAGACTGCAGCTGACACGTTGAATGGAAGACATTCTGTGCAATACGCAGGACACACTCCTCATAACACACACACACACACAGGCAGGGTTGTTCACACCCAGCTATAATATCTTTACCTCATAGGACCCTGCCTGCACGCATGTCATGCTATCAGGCTGTCACTTAGGGTTAGAGATGGAGCAGGTGGACGCAGCTGTCAGAAATCATGGTGCTCGATAGGAGGATGATTTGTAGTCATACATCATACATGAATAGATTAAGTTCATAAAACATGAAAGAGGGCCATCTCTGGTCATGCTTAGAACATGTCCCACCGCTTGACGGGCTTTGCTGCTGCAGGCCTCGTGTGTAAAATATCCAGGAGATAAAATATCACGCCCTCTGTCTGCTTCTTGCTGTTATTTATTTCTCCTGGGCACATTTTGCTAGTATTAAATCAACACAAAGGGAACTACATATTTTAAAACATGTCTACCCTACAGCCATCAGATTTGACAACTGTGCCACTGAGGGAGAGACTGCCATTATACATCTTGACAGAGACTGTAACTGCATCTGTTTAAAAAAAAAACACAAGACATCTTAATTACAGCCAATTAACACCATGTGATAAAGCTCCACTTGGCAAATGAATGGCGAGACAGAAAGGCTTTTTGTGTGTGTATAGGCGGTACAGTCAAGCCTAGCTTTGTGTGGCCAGGCAGGGGGGGAGAAAAAGAAAAGAAGGCAGGGAAATCGGCTTCAGGCTGCCATCATCCCCTTATTGGCTTGTCGGTTGCGCCTGGGGATTAGGAGCCAGCTCCTCTCGTCGTACGGGACGGCACTCGGGGGCTCCCGGGGCCACAGGCCATGACAAACCGTGTGCGTGTATAAACCAGATGCTATGAGGAGGAGAAGGTCAGAGCAAGAGAAGCGTGTGGGGGGCCAGAGGCCGTGGTGTCAGCCAGTAGTCCCGCACTGTCTGCTGTGACAAAACGTTGCCCCGAAGGACTGCGTGCCCAGATTTGCCCAGACATTTCTTAGAAGGAACATAAAGAGTCTGTGTCATTAGTTTTCAATATCATAGCCAAGTGATGGAAAATATGAATGGCCACTGTGGACATCACCACAGGCGACCAAATGAAACAAAGAGAAAGCAAGAGAGGAGGGGGAGGGGAGGAGACACCACCAGTGAGGGGCTATAATGAGCCTTGAGGCAAAGGAAGGGGGGGGGGTTTATTGCAGAAAGACAAAATAAATAAAATATACATATAATCAGTGTTTCAGGTCCTCAACTGGGAAGCCAAGTAAGAGACATATAAAATGCATCCCTGTGTTTCTGTTTTATGACTTTTATTATTGATCTGTCATGCAAACCATCACAGTTCACTCTCAGTTCACTGTGAACAACACGAGCACAAGGTTGTTTTCATCGGCTCAACGTAAACAAATTAAAACCATCATCTGTTCAGTTTCCATCCATAATTGTGAATGATGCCCGAGAGAGCGGGAGAACCAGGAAAAGGTCCCAGTTCATATTAAGCTTCTTAATACACCAGTTGAAGATCCACAGACAAAGCCTAGGACTAAAGCACACATGTTTAGCAGGTATATTCTTCACAGCATTCGTTATCTTTGTTTATTGTGTAAACATGCCAAAATTTGTGACTGAGCACTAAATAGCTTCCCTATGAAGGTCATGCGTCATTCCTACATGGGCTCTTGGTAATCTCACACTAATAATAAATATCATATAACATTAATATTAGCCTGGTGTAATCTGATACAAAAAATTGTGCCCCTAACATGTTGAGTCTAAAACCCCCAGCAAGGGTTTCTAGCACCCTTCAATCAAACCAGCACATTTACATACTGTATAGACACACTGTGTCTGTGTCGAAACCCATTTTGCGACTGCAATCTGCAATTAGCGGAGCTCTGGCAGTTGATATTTGAATTTAGATGATGTACAGTAATGAGACCCTCTGGCTTATCACTCTCTATCTAATTTACTAACTAGATAATCAGATCAGTTGCATAGCCTTATCAGACAGCACATGTCTGAGAAGCTGATCCGGATACTGTGTGTTGAAAACTGTCCTGACACTGCAGAACGTGTGGGCAAACGTAGACATCAGTTTGAAACACTAAGTGTAAAAGCTGTCAGCATTAAGCCACCAATATGGCAGAAAAGCTCTATTTTTGTCCCACTATGTGAATACAAAAGGTTTTAGTGGGCTGAAAGCTCTCAAAGGTTCCAGCTTGGTCAGAGTGATTTCAAGAGGTGCCATGATTTGAAGGCAGGGTGAGTTCACGGGGAGTCAAATGGGGTTTTATAATTAGGTGGAGCTTGCAGAGCAAAGAGCCTCAAAACAGGGCATCTGTTCTTGTTTTACTATAGCCAGAATATCTAATTGGAAACCTTTACTGTTACTACACCATATCAAAATTCTCAAACAGCTGCTACATGGCAGATGGAAAATATGTCTTATCTATATGTCTTATCACTTAATAATATCTTATTGGTTAGACAACATACCACAAGTGGGCAAATTAAGTTTTTAACTGTACAAATATTCTCAGAAGAATTGATGAAGAGGAGAAAAACTCCAATGGATGCCAATGAAAAAATGTCTCCATCTTAGATTTCGGAAGTTGGAGCTGCACCAATCAATATTTGTATACTATATTAAATCACTATTTGTAACGTGAAAATGTTGCTAACTCTGAAATATCACCTGATTCGCAGTTTCCCTCACCTCTGTGGAGTGGTTTAGAGTATTTCATCTCATTGTTTTTGCCTGAAACTTGAATGTTTTCTCAATTCTTGACACAACAAAGAACCATACAATTTGATCAGTAGTTGGTGAAGACCATAGCAGAATGAATAATGGACTTCATGAGGTGGACAGAAATCCAACATACAGTTGTTGTTGTGTTGTTGAGATTCATACGCTGATTAAAAAAAAAGCCATGTAATGCTTCTTTAACTACCCAGTGAAATATTTCATTTGATACTGTGTTCAGTGAGACTACCTCTATCCAGAACACTGTTATCAACAAACACAGCAAAAGCCATTTCTGGGCAGAGTTAGTATTACCAGGGGATGCCGGTAATTTCATTTTAGCCCTACTCCCAGTTCATCAGTAATCTGGGTTGTTAAATAAATTACAGGGAGGAATTCAAGGGACATGCCACATGTCAACCGCTGTGAAAAAACCCTTACCGCTTTGATGGCTTCATATCAGTTTGAGATTTAGCAAACTAAAGATCTACATGCAGTTTTTTGCAGTACCAATAGTGCCAATAGTCAAAAAAAGATATATGTTCAATTTACAATGATCAAATTTAGAAACACAGAAAATCCCCATATTTCAGTAGCTGAAATCATTAATCAGTTCTAATTTTCAATTAATCGACTCGTCACTTAAATAACTTGTCGTTTCAGCTCTACCAAACAGTGAACATTTCCAATCCCTCTCTGGTGTGTATTTGTATGCTGACACCATCAGTCATTTTCCTCTGACCCTAACTAGACACTGCCTTCCCCTGGGGATACAGTATTATCTTTCCTCCCCGTGTGCTTGACACCTGTTCCAACTCTGCCCCGCACGCCACCTCCATCTCAGCTGCCTATCAGTCCACAGTATCAGCAAACACTGCCCTGACATCATTTCTGCCAGCACTGACTGACTGTGACTAAAAGGGGGCAATGTTGCTGATGGACACCTCAAGTTGTTGTGTTCAGAGAGGTAAACGTGATCCAACCCAGCTAAATGAGACGTGTGTGCTGCAGTTACAGGACAATGGAGTATGGTACAGTATAAAAAAGGGTATACAAAATTCAAATTTCAAATTTATTTATTTAGAGCCCAAAATCACAAACATTGTTTGCCTCGGAGGGCATACACATATGGGACGACCTATGTATTTCAAAAGGACACGGCCAAGCCTCTTAGTGGCACAATGCAACCTTGAAAAGACCTCCAGATCAAAGACGGCTCTTTTTATTGAATCACCTCTGACATGTTTCCTCGTCATTGTATCACCACACACCCACGTTTATTTCCTGCACGCTGCTTCCAACCTGCAGCCTCTCTCCCAGCTCCTCTATCCCTGTCACAGAGCTCAGAGTGGCCTGTCTGAGTGGACCAGCGGGGTGCTCGGTTACGGTCCACGGGGCAGGTGATAATGACTTCCCTCCTCTCCCTGCCTCTGCCTCTCCCCCTCCTCTTCTTCCTCCTCCTCCTCCTCCTCCTCCTCATCCCAGGCAGCAGCGGTGAAGGTGACTGCAGCTGGATGATTTCTGTCTTTCTAAACTGTAGGGGATGTGAGTCTGGGATCTAGTGTTTATGCGTGTGTGTGTGTGTGTGTGAGAGAGAGAGAGTATCAGCCTAGGTGGGGGTGTTAGTTTCCATTATTAACCCAGTAAAAACCCAGGCTCACATGACGCTCCATTAATGATGAATGCTAAGCTCTAGCCCATACAGCCCGTATTCCTATTGTCTAACACACCTCACCCTAATGGCAGGCTCACCGCAAATCCACCGCCAATACCACCCAAACAGAATCAACTCATTGAGGCAAGGTTTGCAAAGAAAAAAATCTAGCACGCCAACTCAACAGGAAATTACTTTGTGGGGGGTTGTGAGACTCAGAGCGTCATATATTCACACAAGTCTCCAGCGGTCCTCCTTACTAGGCCTCCATCCCCTCTGGCACTAAACGTGTGAAATGCTCACATGGGTTTTTGTTCTTTTACGCGTTGAGCACTATCGATCACTGCGGATCCAAGGCTGTGGGGTACGTCTTCTGTGTGAGCACGGTTGATTTTTTTCGTGTACCTCTCTGTTTGCGCCTGAGAGGGTAATAATAGCAGCTCGGGCCCCCTCTCCGTCCACCCCCCTCCTCCTTTAACTTACACACACACACTCACTGTGAAGGGAGTCTCATCGTGGTCTTTACCGTTCAGGCTTTCACACATCCACTCAACCATCATCATCACTACACAGCTCTCCTGGTGTGAGTGTATGTGTGTGAGAGAGAGAGAGAGAGAGAGTACATGTGATCTGTGTGTAGTGTGTATTTAAGAGGAAAATAGGAAGAAATGGAGAGCGATCACAAGAGAGGGATGGATGGATGGATAGCTAGATGGAGAGAGGCACACAAGCAGCATAATTGCAGGGAAGAACTCTCCCCCTCTCCACCACCACCACCATCCTCTTTCCTGAACCTCGTAGCCAAGCCAACAGCAGCACAGACAGGGGAAAAAAAGGTGGTAGAGGGCTTTGCTTTGTTGTTATTTTCATTTTCTCAGCCTCACAGCAATTACATCCCAGTCTGAGAGACACATGAGGAAGGGGGAGGAGGAGAGCACAAACAAAAAGAGGGATGCTCTGCTCTGGAGTGTAACACTGAATAGATCTGCTGAGTTCAAGGCTGCAACCACTGCCCCAGGTTGTGTGTGAACCCACCAGGAGACGGGTGCTCTGACGGCCTGGATCTGGTAGCAGATCTCCTTCACACCTGCCCACCTGCACGGAGACACACTGTATTTTGAGTTTGGATTGCTGAGAGTTTGGTAACTTTGCAGGTGAAGATGCACAATTTTTATGATTTAAAAGTCCAGTACAAGGTCTTGCAAATAGTCCGCCTGCATCTTAAAGCAAAAGTGTTTATGCCTGCTTATGTGTGTGTGTTTACGGCCATGCTTGGAGCAAAAGGCGTGCTGACACAGTGAATGGCAGGGCGTGATTATTTGTACATATGCAGATAAAATGATGCACTCTTTCAGGTGTTCCAGGGTGTTGCACCCGAATTTGTTTGCACAAAAGATGATAAAAGTGGTGGAATGGAAATGCAAGACTTACAGAGAAGTTCAACTGAAGATTTTTCACTATGTCCCGCACATCTGGCTTATCACTGGGTGTAGCAGATGCTATTCCCAGTTCCCATGTTGGAAAGGTGTGGAGGGAGGGCTTTCAGATGCTGTTTGACAATCCAACAAGAACTTCATTTGAAGCGTACTGAGTTCATTTTTAACTTCAGGCATACACACATACAATCACACACACACACACCCCTGACACTGGACACTCGACAGCTGGCCAGGTGTTTACATAAATACGAGTGACTCCACCTTTGTGGCTGTACAGAATGACTATAAACTTTCATGTTTTAAGACATCGTACAAACTTCTTCCTTTCTAGCATAACGCAGTTTGATTTATAGTAATAAATGATTTCTGAGAGCCTGACAGCGAGCAACTACAAATATGCAACTCAGTGGGATCTTTCACTGAGGTTTTGTTTCATCTGTCTGTCTGAAAAGTTGAAATGTGTCTTTACTGGCCATGTTCTGACATAAATGATTTTATGAATCATTTGATTTTAATCGAGTGTAATAACATTTCATTTGTCAATTATTTTGTAACCCTGTCACCCAGAAACAACATTTATACACAGCTCATTTGTTTTGTTCAATTACTTTGTGGTGGAAAACATAATCGCTGGCTGGATTTTGATCTCTGGCAACAATTTACTTGAGTGAATGAAGCGTCACAGAGGTGGTAGGGTGGTTTGAGTGGATGCTAGCTGTTCAAAGGCCAGGTCCTTGATACTGGAGTTCCCATTCAGAGGCTTGTCTCTGGTTGGTTTTGGGCAACAAAAGCACTTTTATTTATAAGGGAAAGGTTGTAGCTTTTGATTCAGTATTTATTCATTATTATTCAAACAGTCCTGTCTTGATTTTTTTTTCTGTGCCAAGATCATGGTATTTCCCTAAGCTTAACCAAGTGCTGCCAGTGCCTAAACATAACCATAAAGAAATGAGCATTGCTGTTGTCACTAAGGGACTATGTACTGCAAATTTAGATGTTTTGGCACATAGCAAATGAAATAGGTTGTTATTGGTCATTTTGTTGATATGTTCATTATCAACATTTTTGCCAGGCATGTTCATTAACTAGAGAGCCTCATTATGTTGATAAGTTGACTTTCAGTTTGCATTACATTTCCTTAACTAAAAATGTGTTGGATAAGATAACCTAAGAGACATGGTTAGATCTATGTTGTCCATCATCTTCTTTCTTCCAATGTTATCTAGTCAGTTTACAAAATAAGACATCTTTCTATATATAGACATAATCCAAAATCACTTGAAAATATTGGATTATTCTTGGCTTTAACATATCTGATTTTTTTTTTACTTAAATGATATGACTTTTTTAGCTTTGAATTCTCTGTAATATTCTGCCAACAATTAATTCAGTTCAATTAAATTCACATAATCGTGTTATGTAGATATTAAAGCTTGTTATAAACTTGTTGCTGTCTTTACAGCCTTTTCATTTAACAGTTGTGTTCACAATGGGATAATGATGATGCCTACTGTTTCAGTCTGTTTATATAGGTTGTTGTGCTGGCATAAACCATGCACTGTTGGAACTGTGATTAATTTCCCACTAACATTCCCCCGGGACAGGGAGCTTTTACTCTGAAGTGCCCGGGTCAATAGCCACTGATACACATGGGTAACGTATAAATCCATCCTGGTGTCCTCTTTTTAAATAATTCATAAGAAGGTGGGTTTGAGCGCTGCATTTTGAGGGGAACTTGCCAACAATCTGCTACATGCGTGTGTCCTTAAACAGCTTGGAGCATTGGAGCTTGTTTTAATGCAGTCTCTTTCATCCAAATGATATGGAAACCAGCTCCCAGAGGAATTACCAACCAGCTGAGAGCCACTCTCCGGGGCTGACACTAGTGTTTTCTGCTCTATTCTGAGGGGAAATAAACACACAAACCAACTCTGAACAACATTATTCACTCCAGCCACACATAAAAGGACCAAATCCCAACAACAGACATTGTATTTATTTTTGTCTCATGAACGTCTTTGCACATGGTAATTCTTATATACAAGAATCGTAAATTCTGAAACACACAATGAGGCAATGTTTCACAGTGTGTGTTTTGCACATGAAACTAAGGGCCAGACTCTTTGTTTTACTCAGGATGTCCTGTCCGAGGGGACAAAGCAGACATGAAACAAGGAAAAGAGATGTAGTGTCTGTAGACTGCTGAGCTGGTCGACAGCCAATGAGGAACAGATTCCTGTTGACACAACTTTCGGTGTGAGCCATGTTTGCAGGGGCTTTGTCGAGGAGGGCACTGGAGGCACGGGGGAAATTTACAGCAAACACAGGAGCACTGAGGCAATTGTGATCAGACTTTTTGGGCAAAATCATTTTAATAAACGTCAGACCCACACTCTTCACTCAGATGTCCCCTCTGGACCGGGCATCTGAATTGATTTCCTCTGCTAAGCCTATAGATTACTGTTGACCCACAAACGCATTAACTAAAAAACACTCCAGAGCCTGACCCTGAATTAGGCCTCAAGCGGAAAGCCTGCTTATTGCACATTTGTGCCAATTCACAACATCTAAGTCTGTTTCCCAATTGTGACAGCAGCTTATCACCCGTTGATCTACGCTTTTTACCGTAAAACTTACATAACGTCTGTCAATCCAAGAGGAATGGGACATATCTCTGTTGGATATTTTTACTATATAACTTCTCAGGGGAGAAATACATTTTACTTCTTATAAAATAATAATTTACAGCACAGAGATTTTGTGGCCACATTCTTATTAACTCCAGTGAGACTTGTAGCTTGTGGTGGTTAATAGAAAAGTTTAGGTTTTGCTGCCTAACACACACTGCTGATTGAATTAATTGACTTTATGACTCATTCCCACTTGTGTAACTGTTCTAAAATAATTTTATTAAGGGTTCGCTAACAGCAGTTCAGCATTTCATACTGGCTGCTGTTCAGACTTGCTTTAAACGGGAACTCTGCCAATTTGTACAGAGCAAGTTCATTTCACTTGTCATGAGGTGAACCATGTGTTCTCACCTGTTACATGGCATGCTTTGATCAGGAGTTTGATCTTTCTGAGCAGGAGGAAATGTGCTGTCAGAACCAGTCTAACAGGAACTTGTTTTTTAGCCGAGGTGGTGAATTGTGTGAACCAGCATGACAACAGTATCACATGGCCCAACTTACAAACGCTCTCATTCAAATTTCTGGGAGGAGAGGTACAATGAAGGTGTGTGGGAAAGGAAAAAAAAATGCTGATGATCGGCTTTTAACACTAAACAGGGGCTAACGAGGAGAGGTGGGAACACATCGTCAGCTCAGGTCACACTCCTCAGGTTTGCCGTGCCGTGCTGTTTAACCTTGTTTACCTTTTCAAACAGCACCTTGTACGGCTGAGGTTGTTATTGGACCCCTGTTATTGGACCCCTGAATTGGCGAATGACTCCTGTCTGTGCGGAGCCGAGCAGCAGCACAGGAATATTCTGTGATGGTTAATACCGCGGCTTTATTGAATCAGAAGCGCTGACCCCATTAAAAGCAACTGAACATCCTAGACTAAAGTCAACACAAAGCACCGCTGCCTTTGCAGTTTGTCTGTGAGTGTGTGTGTCAGAAAGAGATAAAGAGAAAGAGGGAGGGTGGGGGGGGGGGGCACATGTTGCTCTCATGAGGCACAAATTCAATGTAGCCCAGTAACCTACACAGACCAGTCCTGAGTCTTTGTTCTGTGCCACTCACACGCCTCATGTCACCGGGTTTCCTTATGCCAGACCTGCTGAGTGTCACAACAACTGAGCCACACTGAGAGAGAGGTGTGCTTTTAACGTGTGATTTGTGTATATTTCTGCCTTAAAGTCTCCATCGTGTGTTTTTTTTAACCCAGCCCCCAACCACACACTCTTATTTTTCATGTTCTAAGGTGACACTAGACCCATACAGGATATCATATGCCTGCCATGCTTGCCTCTCCATTGTTTGTTTTGTCCAGGAAACAGGATATTCACACAGAGGAGAGAGCAGACTGGCTCTGACCCCAGAGCCAGAAAAGAATGGAAGGATTCATTTTTACTTAAAAAAGTAAAAAAAAAAAAAGCAGGCTTATTTTTTTCTCCCATGCTTTCAGTTTAAGGTGCATAGCAGGTATCACTGAGGGGTGCACGGTCTCCTGCCAGGGTGCTTCATACAACAAGTCAGACACAAGTTTCTGACCAGCAAAGCCCTCATGTTGACATGTCAACAGATCAACAGCCAGCTGACATTCAGACAGCACAAGTCAGGTTAAAGACAGCCGGCTCATGGGAGGCTTGGATCCATTTAATACGAACAAAATGAGAGATGGGAGAAGCGCAGAGATGCTCCTCCACAGACATGCAGCGTGAGATAAAGGCGTTTAAAGGTGTGACACGTTTTAAAGGAGCAACGTGCTCATTGAAGTTTACAGAAAATAAGAACAGATGAAGAGGAGAGCTGCCACAGGTCATCAGCTGCTGAGGATGAGAATGAGACGTCTCTCACCTTGTTTTTCTTTTGTTGTGATCTGATCGCTGCCTCGTATTGTCTGAGAGGCAGAGCACCGGTCACCGCGATGGATCAAACCCTCCTCTCGCCTCCGAAGCGCAGACTTTCAGAATAAGACGTCCGCCGGAGAGGATGGAGGAGTTTCGTTTTTTTTTTTTTCTCCGCAAAGTCCGCCAGAGATCGGTGCTGAAAAGTCCAGGAGAGAGGAATCTGCTGCCTGTCTCACACACAGCCGGTCCCATCCATTCACCCTCCTCCTCCTCCTCTCCACACAGTCAGGATGGGACAGATGAGTTTCCCTGTGAGCGGCTGTTGGCCAATGGAGGAGCGCACTCTGCTGTGTACACACACCACTGACAGCGGGAATAAATCACACACTCTGTGAGGGCAGGAATTATCCACTCTCTATGAGAGCTCAATTGATCAGAAAAAAATATCATTCATCAATTTATGTCTTTAAGTTGCGTGTTATAAATGACAATCTTAACTCATTCCAGCTCATGTGTGTGGATTAATTAGCACTGAATGTGTCCCTTCACACTGCCTGCACACTTTCTCCATCTGTTTATAGTATAGTATAGACAATGTAGATCCAGAGTAAAATCCCAAGCAGCTTTCTGGGCAAGATTGTTGAAGCCAAGTAGTCCTGTCTGAAGTGTTCAGTTATCAGATGAGGGGGGTATTATATTAGAAGATCATGTTTGAGAAGGAGGTGTACCACATCTGATTTAAATAGCTTATATGTATTCTTAAAGCTGCACCAATCAATATCTTCATGATAACGATGGTGTCTCTCCCATTGACAAACCCACAGAGAAATATCACAGGATTCTACAACTCTGAGCATTTTAGAGTTGTTGTTTAGTTTTAATTTTAATGTTCTGACCACCTCTCTCACCAGCGTCATTTCCAATATAAGGCAGCTGCATTTTCATTTCTATCTATCTATCTATCTATCTATCTATCTATCTATCTATCTATCTCTATCTATCTATCTATCTATCTATCTATCTATCTATCTATCTATCTATCTATCATCTCTATCTATCTATCTATCTATCTAATTACACAAAATACTGTGAATATCATAAAAGAATAAAGTTCTTATAAGTTACTCTTTTGAAGTCAGAATCACTGTGACTTACAAGAACAGGTTTAAAGGTTTGAACGTTTTGTGTGTCATTTTGACACACTGCAGATTTTCCAGTGACTGCACTGTAAAGGGGAAGGAAAGGAGTGCCACACTGTTGTGGCTTCATGGCAGGCTGAACAATGGAAAAGCCCAGTAATCCACAGAAAGTGCAGCAGCAAGGAAATGGGAGGGATGAAACTGTCCGGTTTATTATAAACCAGTTGAACCGAGTGTCAGGGAGCCACGAGGTGACGCTTCCTCGCCTATCTCTGCTCTGCATGCATGCAGAGGAGGGAACAACAACAACAACAACGTGTGTCTTCGTATGTCGGTGAAGGCTGTTTGTGTTAATGGGGGAAGATGCTTTCTTCGAAGTCTAAATGAGTCACCCCAGGGACGGCCCACATCCCCCTCCCCATTTGTGCGGATTTCTGCGAGCCCTTGATTAGGCTCACCCCAGTGCCATGTGTGCACCAAGTACCCCCACTCCCCTTCCCACCCCCCCTTATATGCACACCAAATCTCTGCTTGGCCTCAGCTCCCGTTGAGATTAGCCCACTCGCTATTGTTCTAATGACACTTCATATAAACTATACTCTCATTATGATAATACAAAGACAGCACTGCATTTCTTGGTGATTTTGAAGAATAAAACATGTGCAGTGTTCTCTGGGAATTAGTTTATAGAGTCCAAACCCATGATCCAAAACAACAAAACTTTTGTACACACCATGTGAAGATGCTATGATTGTTTTCTTCCCGTATCTCTCTGAGGATTGAATGAAACTGAACACAAAACCGGAGACTTGCAGCTCAAGTTAAACAAGTGAAAATACGAGAGGATGCAAACAGTTTAACTGAGGGGACCCTTGTTTGTGCAGCAGGAGGAAACTATGAATTTTAAGTACAAGGGGATTATGTTGTGCTCATGGAACAGATGTTAACATGGAGAGGTCTACCCTCCTGAGAGCGGCCCCTGACTGATGCACTGTCCCGCAGCCATTGGCCCATTGTCAATGTGCATCCTGTCCTCTGAGTCTTTAGTTGCAGATTGCCCCCACCCCCTCCAGGACAGATTAACTCTGCCCCCTACCATCAGCCTTGACCTTGATGGACTGGTAATGTCATCTTCTTTTGTGCTTTGACAGACATTAACTCTTGCCAACTTTCATCCTTCCTTTTAAAGTGAACTCAGTGCGCTCTTGAATAGCTGTAGAGATAAACAAAGGATGGATGACAATAAGTTACACCAACAATAAGTGAGCACTGACCTCTCCCATCTCAGCCTCTCATCAGCCCTTTAAGCAGGTCAGCTGTTGTGTTGTCGTCCTCGTGCCACCAGTCTTCATTCTTCTTGAGAGCTTGGTCATTTCAGTGTGTCTTTAGTATTTTCCAGGTCATGGTGAATGAATTAAGCAGTTCTTCACTGTGTGCTACCCTCCCCCCGCGTCTTATTCTAAACATTATGGCCATTTTCTTGAAAAATTGGGGGCAGGAACATGTTGATATGGAAACATTTTTGATGCAACCCACAGTCCAGGTGCAGAGACAGTTAAATGTGATGGGTGAGATGTGTACTCACAGCATTTCTCAATGTAGTCCTTTGTAGTCCAAGCCAAAAACAGACAGAAAAAAAAGGGAAAAAAATGCTTTTGCAAATATATTTTTTCAAATGCCCATGATCTCTCACTAAACCCTCCTTAGTTTCTGTTTCAACTTTGACCAGTGGATCCTCTTCATGTGTTTCTATTATCACTGACTTAAAATATTTTCTTTCCACATTTAAGATACATCCTTTAGGCAGAAGTTGCACCACCTCCAGTGATCAGAGGGAGGTGCTCCACAGCCATTTTTTGGGCTTTGATCTCACTGTTGTACGTACTATACATCATTACTGAAGATATGAGGAATATCAGCCTGAATTTACCTCAATACTTATTGTCATTGAAAATATTACAGTCACATTCACAAAAGTTTATTAATATGAAACTGCCTGAAACTAAAGGACACCACAATATTTCATTACCTGTGCACACATCACCAAGGGAACATATGCCAAGATTAATTTCTCTGCAGTTACTATCTTGGAAGGAAGCCATGTGAAAACATCTGCCTCTGAAAGTCTTTTGGGTGTACTTCATCCCAGTGCAAGGTGTGGCCTAATCAGATGGAGTAAATCATTTTTCTACAAGTCACAACTCAAAATGTGCTCCAGAGAAAACCATTAAATTACTGTCTTATCTGGCTTTTCTTGTTCCAGTAATAGACTCCACCTGATGCATGTTGTGTGTGAAATCAAGAAAACTTTTTGCATTGAAATCTAAATCATCATGTAAGCATTAAAATGAAATTACATCTTACAGTTGGCTCACTCTTCTCTGAAATACTGTATGTTGTGCCTGGCTTGTGTGAGCTATGGATTTTTAAAAAATGCGCTTTGCCTTAAATGTTATAGTTCTTTTGAATTTAATTTGACAATCTCCTTTTTTTTTCTTCGTCTATATAATCTAATCTGTGTTTGGTAAATCAAAACACTTCCTAGATGCGATTTATTACAAATTATGTCTGTGGTGTTTTCATAACTGGTCACACGTAAAAGTTGATGTGCGTCATCCCCTGTTTGACTTTGCTTCATGTACTCACGTGTCCTGTCTTCGCTGTAATTACATTACTGTGTAGTGAGAACTACAGGGCAGACGGCATGGGATGTGTAGGACAACTGTCCTCAGATGTGTAGTTTTTGGGCAATCAAGTCCCATGACTCCTAACATAATGTGATCTCATTGAGAGAGAACTGAAACCTTCAGAACATTTCGGGGCAGATCAGGACACAGCTGGGAAGATACTGTACATCATCAGGAAGTGAGGATACATCACTTGTATAAAGTCAGGCCACGGATCTGACAAAATAAGATACTGTATTTTGTGTTTATTTTAAAAAACATTTCCTACAGGTTGTCTTTTCAAATATGCCTTAAATATTATTTTACAAGGTACATTTAATCAACCTTTTCTTACATGTAACACTGTGTTTCTGTGCTTTCTAACCTCTGTTTCACTCATCAGGGTATAGAGGTCACATGTCAGCAGTGAGTGAAACTTCCTTTCCAGGCTGCTACAGAGCCACCATGTGGAGTAGATGTCCTGTTTGTTCTTTAACTGAAGAGAGGAGAGTTTCAGACAGCCACTGTGGTGTTACCCTCTCAGGGCTCTGTAAATCCTTCACATGAACAACATGAACACAGTATGAGAGGGGAAGAAGTTTGAAGTTTTTGACTTGCTAAAAACAAATAAGCATGCAACGTTTGATGGTTGCATGGAGATACTGCATAAAAAACAGAAAAACAACACTTCAAACAGTCACTTACAAGTCTGAAATCATGAAATCAACAAAATATATTCAAACTAAAGTTGACATTAAGAGTGCTTTGGCTTCTTACTTGTCTTTAGCGCCCTCTACTGAAATTTTTCAGCTATAGCAATAGCCATCTGAGAAAGCGTTGCCTTAGAAAAATCCCTATTCGTGATTTTGTCCTTTTTACAGCACATACCCACTGACACAAGCTGGAGTTTCCAGAGCAGCCAAGTAGCCACACACAGCTTTCAACCTGATCACCTGGCTTCCAGCCATGCAGTGCAGACATGCCTTTCTTTAGTCTATGCCTGTAAGCTCCCAGACCCGGCAGTCTGGCTAAGCCTGAACCCCAAGACAGCGGAGATAAAATCTTTCCAGAGGGAATGATACAATAATACAACAAAAAACAACTCTCTTTATTATAGTTTATGGTGGGTGTTTGTCCGCATACAAATGCCTGTAAATTTATGTTTCTATTCTCTACAGCTTTTACTTGTTGACATACACAGACCTTGAGTTAATGTTAGACTATCAGATGAGCTCTACTCTGAGTATACAGAATACATACTATGTGCAAAGTGTGTAGCAGGGTTGTTAAACATGTGGTTAACCGATATAGGTTACTGAAACAATTTCATGCTGTTTTGAAAGAAAAAAGGGAAAAGCAGAACTTTTTTACCATGTGAAACAAGAAGAGAAATAAAACAGCACAGCATATATGATGAACTGTCTCACTGACATCATACATATGAATTCAAATTTCTAATTCAAACTTTGAAACTACACTGCCAACTAAACTTGGTTTATGTAGCATTTAAACAAAAGTTTCACCCCAGTGTGCTTTGCAGTGCACAGAGAAACAGCTCAGAAGAAAGGAGAGTACAACAAAAAAATTAAAATATTTAGTTAATGCGTCATGCACTTGAAGTAGTTCTGGATCTAGGGACAGACAGAAGACTCAAGACTCCTGCAGCGTAATTTAAGGATAGATAAAAACAAAACTGTTTGTAGACAAACAGAAAAGAACATTTTAAAATCACAGTTTGGGTTACACGTGTCGTTTGATGATTTGCAGCAATGAACCTCCAAAACTAACCCCATACCGGGCACACTCACTTCCCAGACCCAGGTTAGCACATAGCAGTCCTTACAATCACTGTCATTTTTGCATTGTACTTGTAAAGATTAAACGAAGAAGACACACGATAAACGTTTGAGGTGCTGCCATATGAACTTTGGCGAGAACTGGGCTACCTGTTTCCATCTCTGTCCATTCTTTAGGTTAAGCTTAGTTTATTAACTCATGGACCCATTTATGTACTTAACATAGAAACATGAGAGTTGTGCAGTCTTCACGTCTGACTCCTTGAAAGAAACCAAATAAATGTTTTTTGTTAATCTGTCGGATAAATATGAACAAAACACTCTTTTCTTTTCTATTCTCCTTGAACAATTCTTGTGATAAAGCATATCAGTTAGGTTAGTTTTCAGTCACTTATGAATTATAGCACAACATACATAAGCATTGTAAGCTCATAATAGTTGTTGTTTGTAGCTTCATTTGGGTCCTGAATGTGATGAAAATGGCCAGATAAATAAGTTGCAATAAAAATATTTTTAGGTCTTAGATGGTGGTACTGTGCACCCCAAGGCCACACATTGATGGTTTCGATAATTAGGAAAGGGAGCCATTATCTGCACTATACTGCATTAGATCCTGTGGATAACTCATTATCCTGGGGAGAGAACACACGATGCTGCTTTGAATTGTCCTTTTGTGTCCAGACAACTGGCCTTGTAATGAGTCCCATCCTCACACATCGACCAGCCAAATCCATTTTTATGCTCCATCCAGTTATCAAGCAGAAAGACACAGTGGGGAGTCGCTTCTAGCCAGCCCTGTATGAAGCAAAACACATCTGACAAGCTATGTTTTCTTAGTCCACACAGTCAGTGCCTCACATAATTCTTAACTAATGTGCTAAATGGCCATTATTTTTTAAGTGTATGTGAAAGATTTTGCTGGTTATTAGTGGTGAGGAAGAGTATCCCAAAACATATTTCACCACTGAAAAAAAAATGAAACAAGACGATCCTTATCCCCTGCCAGAATTTTTTGTTGCCCAGCAGCATGCCAGACCTCCACAAACCCTTTGTTGAAAGTTGAAAGATCATGTTGATTTACTACCAAAATGGGTTTAGCACTACTGCTGTGTCATCAAATTTGTTGCGAAGGTATTCAACAGTCTCTCGACTCACGCAACTGGAGGAAGGTGATGAAACAGTCTGGAAAAGAAAGCACCAATTTTAGAGCAAAGTTGGCTGAATCACAGCCCATGCTTCCTGTTTTCAGTGCCTGCAATAGTTGTGTTAGATGCTAAATCTTGGAAAATTCAAGTAACTTAAGTTACTCATATTATCAATATGTTCCACGTGCATTTGTCCCACTATACATATACAATACTCATAACAGAAAGAGGTCACAATGGATGACTTATAAGGAGACTTTTCATGATGACAGTATAGCATATATGGTAAAACGAGATAATTTCATTTCTTCATCACATTCACGAGTCTGACCTTACTCAGTGTATATACACGAACATGAGCGAGCTAGGACTAGAAACGAGACTCTGCCCTCTGTTGAAAATTGGATGAACGAGGACACTGTGTGGTGAATATCATGGCATGTTTCATGGTTCAAGCTGGCATCACCACTGTGAAACAAAACAGTGTCTACAAGCTCAGCAGACACAGAAGTACATCCATTCATCATCTATACACACAGGGTCGCAGGGGGTGCTGGAGCTTATCTCAGCTGTCATTGGGTGAGAGTGCAGGGTACACCCTGGACTGGACGCCAGTCAGTCACAGGGCTGACATAGAAAGACAGACAAACCACTCACACCTAGGGGCAAATTTAGAGTTGCCAATTAACCTAACCTGCATGTCTTTGGATTGTGGGAGGAAGCTGGAGTACCCAGAGAGAACCCACACAAGGCACAGGGAGAACATTCAAACTCCACACAGTCAGCCGGGGATTGAACCCAGAACCCTCTTGCTGTGAGGTGACAGTGCTAACCACTACACCACTGTGCCGCCCACATTCATTATTCATTATATTTATTTATTTATTTTCATTATATTATATTCATTTTCAGAAAGACCAGAATGAGCTCGGCCCACTCATATTATTTCAGCACAATCTATGTCATGGGTAGTTTGTTTTCTTTGAGAAAAATGAAGTAATAATCACATATCACAACTTTTAATATGTTAATTGTGGACTTTGTTACCTTAGGAAAGAGCGTTAGCTAAAATAAGGTAATAGATTCTCGCTGTAGCATTATAATTATAGATTTAGTGGACAGATATGAGTGTGGTATTTCCCAAAATGACAAACCGCAGCTTTAAATTCATTAACAAAGTGTATTTCGTACTTTTGCATATTTATGTAACCTGTTTGAGTGTGACAGTATATCCAAGCTTAAATCAGTTTTCAGTATGATTTAGGAGCTTTATCAAAAACACAGTTATGATGTTATAACTTGCATCTCAAAGCAACTTGATGCCTCTGTTTTTAATCATTTTCTCCTTCTGTCTCTCTTTGTTAGGACAATTCACACTTTTCTCCAAATAGCCAATGGATACAGTCTGACACTGAGATAGTGGTTAGACCTTATTAAACCTCTTAGCTAAAATATTCTATAATCCACTGCTCAGTTTGCTTCATTCACCAGCAGCACTGACTGAAGATAATGTGCTAGGTAACTGCTCCTGTTGCAAAACTACGGAAGCGCTTGCCCTCCTTCCCCAAACCAATATGTCCCATTAACCACAAAAGTCAAGACATCTGAGACATTATTGTGTCACACCAGGAAGTCCTCACATCCTAAAGGGCTTTAAAAGGACCTATTTCCTCAAACTGCAGCAATAGTCAAGCGGGAACTGTTGAATCACAGACCAACATGAAAATAAAAAGGTAAGAAACATCCTTTATCTTCTTAAACTTCATTTTCAAGTGTTTATTCTCTGTTTGGTGCATTCATGCTCAGAGTAAAGGTCAGTGATGTTGTTTCCTGCATTCTCATGCCCTTTTCCATTTTCCACTGATGGGTCTTTATGAGCGACTGGATAAATGTCATGCTTGAACCCTATCTTAACAATTAGCAACACACATCAGCTGTGTGTCTCAGCTACAGAACTGGCTTTCTTCACAGAATCAACAGGGCCTTGCTCGCAGACTGCGGGGTCATCGTCACTTTACAAACAGGACGGGACTGATTCTGCTGTGGCCACAATGTATTCACGCATTAAAGCACAGCGTTTCAACATGTCTTTGACGTGATTAACATTGTTTGTGGGTTAAAGTGGTATTGTTCCCTCGGGAAAATTTCATCGGATGCAATAAATCAGTGTTCTGCCTGTTCAGGGAAAGCATGTGCAGTAAACTGCTCACGTCAGTCTGTTGAGTCATGTGTAAGTCTAATAATTGGTTATACCCTAAACATGTATTTGGTTCAGAAATTGTAGATATTTTGTTGTGAATTTTAAGTGACTAGCATATTTCCTGATACACATATGAGGAAAAACCTAACCATGGTGTTCGGTGTTTGACTCGTCTTTTTTCCCTTCTAGTTGTTGAGAGAAGGTAGTACTCTAAAGCTGTGGTTCTGAGGAAAAATCCTGCTCCCACCCAGCCCTGTGTAGAGTTGATTTAATTTGTAACAAAAAAAAAACTAGTAACAACACAAGCATGTTAAAGGTTCCCTGTGGAGATTTTGGTTCACCTTATTACTTTTAATGACAGTAAGTGGAATGAATGTGCTAAGAAGCAATGCAAGTTAGATTAGATCCATACCCAATGGTGTAAAGTAACTCATTAGGTTACAAACAAATAAAAGGTGCTTGGTTAATCTAAAATGTAAAATAATTATAATCAATGTTTCTTATTTCACCATATTTCAGAGGTAAATATTGTAGTTTTGCTGCATTACATTTATCTGATAGCTACAGGTGCTAGTTACAATGTAGATTTAAATTTTATAACGAACCTATACATATATTTACATACAGAATGTGTGTATTAGTGATGAGAATGCATCACTAATAATAATGTGTTATTAGTATTAGTATAACATGCAAATGAAAGCAAAGGAGAAAACTGAAACCTAGCAAAATGGTGGAAAATGATGGGTTTATGTTAACAAAAAATTATGACGAGGGCAAAATTTTTATTAAACAACACCCTCCAGAACAATATTTTGTGACATAGTCTTTCTGTATTAGATTGTTTGAACTGCCTCCTAATAAATGTTGGAAATTCAGAAACAAACAAACCCTTATTAAGCTGTAACTTATTAAAGTCATTTTCGGTTATTTTCACAGTACCTTACAGTACAGTTAACCTACTTAGAATGACACACTAAATACCACCAAAAGTCATGCGTCTGAAAATTATTGGCTAAAATCTGGTTTTACTGGCTTTGTCATGGATCACGACCATGACTAGTGCTGCGAGATCAGCTCGACACGCATCATTATATTTAATGTTCCCTTTAAAATGGGATAATTAGCTATTGTTAACATACATTCATTAGCCAGCACAAGTCCTTCCATTCGTCCGTCTTCTAACCGCTTATCCGGGTCCAGGGTCGTGGGGGAAGCAGTCTCAGCCAGAGAGGCCCAGACAGTCCTCTCCCAGCCACTTCAACCAGCTCCTCTGGGGGATCCCGAGGCGTTCCCAAGACAGTCGAGAGATATAATCTCCTCCAGCGTGTCCTGGGTCTACCCCAGGGTCTCCTCCCGAATGGACATGCCCGAAACACCTCTGCAGGGAGACATCTTTGCGAGATGCCTGAACCACCTCAACTGGCTCCTCTCAACGTGGAGGAGCAGCAGCTCTACTCTGAGCCTATAGAGAATGCGAACCAAACTCACACTCCTACAATACAAGGATTGAATGGTCCCTTAATAACGGGCCATCCACCCCATGTATTCTCGGAGTGCCCCCCACAGAGTGCCTCTGGGCACACGGTCGTAGGCCTTCTCCAGATCTACAAAACACACATCCTCTCCAGTACCCCGGGTCTACCAGGTCTGCACTGCATCCTTCCCCGCCATCTGATCCAACTTACCACCAGGTTGACCACCTGGTGGTGAGTTGGATCAGTTGACAGCTCTGCTTCTCTCTTCACCCGAGTGTCCAGAACGTACGGCTGCAGGTCAGATGATACAATTATAAAATCGATCATTGATCTACGACCTAGGGGGTCCTGGTGCCACAAGTGCAATTGTGGACACCCTTATGTTCGAACATGGTGTTTGTTATGGACAAGCTCTGACTTAGCACAGAAGTCCAATAACTGAACACCGCTCGGGTTCAGATCGGACAGGCCGTTCCTCCCAATCACTCCCTTCCAGGTCATGCTTGCCCTTGCCCACGTGAGCATTGAAGTCCCCCAGCAAGACAATGGAGTCCCTAGTTGGGGCGCTATCCACCACCCGTCCCAGGGACCCCAGAAAGGGTGGGTATTCTGAACTGCTGTTTGGAGCATGGCAGCAACAAACAACAGTCAGGACCTGTTCCCCAACCCGAAGGCGCAGGGAAGCTAACCCTTTCATCCACCGGGGTAAACCCCAACAACGTACTGGCAGAGAGATGGGGGGCTATTAAAAAGCCCACCCATGATCTCCGCCACTCACCAGGAGCAATTCCAGCATAGAAGAGGGTCCAACCCTCTCTCAAGGATTTTGGTTCCAGAGCCGGTGCTGTGTGTCGAGGTGAGGCCGACTATATCTAGTTGGAAATGCTCAACCTCTTCCACCAGCTCCGGCTCCTTCCCCACCAGAGAGGTGACATTCCATGTACCAATTGCTGTTGCAGTTTCGTTAGCCGGGGATTGGGCGGGCTGCTAAGGCAAGGCCCCCTGCCTTGACCTGCCACCCAATCCACACTGCACCGGACCCAAACGGTTCCTCCTGCGGGTGGTGGGCCTACTGGAGGACGGACCCATGTCGCTGCTTCAAGCTGGACCCGGTCGGGCTCCATGGGCAAAAGCCCGGCCACCAGGCGCTTGCCGACGAGCCACCTCCCCATTAGCAAGAGAGGATCTTCAGAGAATCTTCATAATATTTTTGTAAAAAATTAAGATTAAGTCTTAAGTCTTAGGTAAGAATCATTGAGTTTCCCCGCCAGTCGTGAGGTGCTGCCATCAGTGCTGTAGAAGCGATAGCTGCAGACCGGGGCTAGATTTGACATGCCAGTCTAATTAGTGCGATTATCACACAGCTGCACAGGCTGAGAGCATTTGAAGTAGTTTTATCAAAAGGATCATTTTCCCGGGGAATGCCTCACCCTGACAGCGTGTGCACTGCCAGATCCATTTTGGTTTGGGATGTGCAGACGCTGTCCGCTCAAATCTGCTGCTGATTTGAAAGGGTGAGCTCAGAGTGGACAGGAGCAGAGCAGTGAAAGCTGAGTTTATGCTCAGTGTGTTTTTGCACATGAGCTGCGAAATGACTGGCTGCATTGTGTTCTCCAAAGGGCACAGTTACCGCCTCAGACACCACAACAGACCAGTTAGCTGGTTGGTACATAATCACACCAGCTTACCCCCAAATCAGTCTTTTAGGTGGGAGAGTATGGAGGGTAAACCAAATGTGGGTCTAATAATATTACCAAACAGCTTTGGCTGAAAGTGGTGGGCTAATTAAAAGAATTAATGGTTGGCATAATGCCTCATTTAAGCTGGAGATTTACTTTTCCTTCTGACAAAAATTGTTGCAGTTTGGAGTTAAGATAACCAACATTGTTCTAATCAGTATTTCTAGACGCAACAATGGATCAAATGAAAATATGTATGTCAAAGAGGCAGCATGCAAAGATTAATCTATGAAGAATTATCACCACATTTTGCAAATAGCCTCAGCTCTATGGAGCACTGCAACCCACTGCACACTACCTGCCCAGCACTATATGGCTGTTAGCATGCTTAGTGGGTCATTTCACTGATAAAGAGACAGATGTGTCCCTCAAGAGTTATTGGAAAGCAAATCAGAGTTAAGAGGCGAGTGAGTATTGGACTTATATTTGTGAAATGGACACAAACAAACATTTCTGCTGGTGGTGTATAAATACAACTGTTTGCTACAAGTTTGCCATATAATCTTAAAGGTGTTGACAGCTTACAAAAACAAGTTAATGTAGACTTAAGAGAGATGAAATGCTGATGAATTACTACTTTTTCTATAAATGCTTTATATTATTAACCTATTCAAGCAGGACTGTACTGGGCATCCCTGTTGATGTTCAGCACCCCTCTTTCATATTGCATAACCTCCCTGAAAGACGAATGCATCTTTTGCCCTCAGTCAAAGAACAATAACATATTCTCAGTAGAAGAATTCCTGGCTTCCCTCTCACTCAATCATCATATTGTATTCCACAACAATACCTCATACTGCTCACTGACTCAGGATGGCTCAGAAAAATGCCAATGGCTGTGCATTTACACACCAGCATGATATTAAGCCTGCTCTGTTTAACTACTCCCTCCTCTCTTCGCCTGGTTGGGTGGGCTGGGGTCCGCAGTGCTCCCCGGGACTTGCATGGCCTCTCCAAGCGCCTCCAGAGTTCCCACCCTCTACCGGCCGTGACGTCACAGGTCCGGCTCCCAGAGCAGCCGGTGTTTGCCCATCGCCAGGGTCAAGAGCGCAGGGAGGACCAAGAGAGGAAGACCAGGGACCTTCTGCGCCATGACGCTCAGCACACCTCCACCGTCGACGTCGGGCCTCTCTGCAGCCGGCCTGCTGTGAGCCAGAAGCCCATGGAAGTTCTCAAGGTAAGCCCACCGATACGCTGGTGTACCTGAGTGAGAAGCATCTGTAATGTGAAGGGTGACAACGTCCTGTAGGCAACATGGCGGTGGGTGCTCTCCAGTTGATCCATGATTCCACGTATTCCAAACTGGATTATGATTTTTTTCATTCCTTTAAATTACAAATTCAACATGATTGTGGACTTCGCCTTCAGAAATTCTAACGTCTGTGTCAGCTCCTGAGACACTGTGTTAAATCCATAGGGAGGATTATCTCTTGACAGAATTCCTGTTTCCAGACATTTGGCATTTGAAACATTTAATCCTATTTGCTCCACTACACTGACACATTTTCATTCACTTCATTCCTAGTATGACCAAGTGGACCCTGAAAATTCAAGAAAACAAAGAAGAGAAAAGCTTTTTCCTTTTTTTCTTTTGGAAGATAAAACATAACCAGAAAAAAATTGCGTTTAAAAAACTGAGATGTGTCTTGACTACTCATAATCAAGCACTTGATATGTAGCTCCCTGCACTGGGTTTACTGATTTTCTCTGTCTACAAGTTAAGAAATAAATCTCACATTATTTTCATTTCAGCATGAAGGTCAAATCCTGCCACAATGTAGCCCAGCATGTGTTACTATTTTCACGTGGTTTTGTGTTTATGTGCAAAACACAGAGTTACTTTACTGTTTACCGTGTTTTCTCTTGTGTTTTCAGTGCAGCGAGATCACAATGCTGAGGTTTTGATGGCAGTAGAAATGTGCTGTTTTCTCTTCTTCAGGTTGTTTTAAAAGAGGAAAGCGGGAAACTACCTGTAGAAACAACTTAGGGGAACTTTTTGTCATACTGTATAATTTTCATGGTAAAGAGTACAGAGAACGCTCCCAGTTTCCTGGGCAAACACTTTTTGACAGTTTGAACCTGACCTGTCTGTGGATTATCAGAGACCCCCCAAAGCCGTGCAGGCGAGGCAAAATTAGCTTAGAAGTACCAGGCAGAGCTGCTGGACCATGAAAGTGAAAACATAAAGCTCAAATGAGGTTGTCCAAAAGGGGAGGGGGACCCTTAATTAGCTGGCTTGCCTCTGACCTCTGTGAGAATAAAGTGAAAAACCAGTTCAGGGATCAAGACAAAGGCGGGCAGAGCTTGAGCACACACTCAACTCATAAGCCAGCAACAAATGCTTATAATTAGGTTGAAGCTTGAGCTCATTTAAGAAAAATACCTAACTGGCATAAGTCAAGATAATATAATTAATCAAACATCAGCTTCAACAGTAAAAGTGTTGAAGGAAAATCTGTTCAACCTAAAGCCACAGTAGCCATTGCACTTGCCATCATAACCATTTTTGATGTTCATAGCATAATGAGATGTTCAGATAGCCACTCTGTTTTTTACAATAATGTATTTTTGTATCTTTAAAGCAGATAGTATCTATACTGTCTGTAGTATTGTTGGTAGTGATGAACCTACAGAGAATCATTACCTGAATATGCAGCTCTATCTGCATTGTGGAGCTTCACAGTGAGTTTCACTTCATCGTTTGTCTGTTTTCTCTGTAAATTCACCTGCTTAGCACAAAACAGAGCTGGTGAACACAGAGAAGCATTCAGCGGTATAAAAAGCCAGATATTTCCCTCAGGAGTTACAGAGCAAGATGAAAGTGAATCCACAAATACTTAGCACTGTTTGTGCAGTAAATAGTTAAATAGTGAAACTAAGTCTTAAAGCTGTTAAATTCACGCAAATATTCAGTGGCAATGTGATTAGAAAATTCAATAAAGTTTGTGTGGGCTTTCAACAGGCTGCAGTTGATGAAGACCAATCACAGCAGACACACCACAACAACAAGTAAGATGTTACTTACTGGTTGAGGTTAAGTAACATCTTGCTTTATACAATGGGACATTCTCTGTGCTTCCACAGTTTGTTTATGTGTTTCTGTATGCTGTTCTCCTCCTCTCTGTCCTCCTCCTCCTCCTCTGTGCTGAGGTGTGCATACATTTGTACATTTAGCACAGGATTGGAAAAAAAGAACAAGACGTAAACAGGCAAAAACTGTGTCCTAAAACTCTTGCAGCACTGTGTGTATTTGAATATTACTTCCCTACCACTGATTTGTATCTAGTCATTACTAATGTCACATTATAAATGTATGTCATGTGCAAGATGCACTCATAAGTATATTCATATCAACACTGTAAATCATGAAAGATGGTGCTATTAATAACAAACAGTCCCCCTCAGCTGCACTGAGCAATTTAGTGTCTTTCAGCCTATAGTTTTAGTTTTACTGCCACAACTTCACTGTTTCTGTTCACTCTCACTGATCTTAACAACTTTGGGTGCAGAAGTAACAGGTAGTTGTTCTTTTATAGATAAAACCAACTTTACAATACCTTGCCGACACCAAACAACAGACAAAGTAGGAGAAACAGAGGTGAAAGAGAGTGAATATTGGGCTTACATTTACCTGTTGGACAGATGCACTGCTTTATATGAATGCCAACGTTGCTATGCTTTTTCTGCTGTACAACTAGGTACCTAGTTAACCATACTAACTTATATGTAAAAAAAAGACGGATGGACGGAAAGACGGATGTTTGATGCTACTATGAAAACATATTTGATTTTTTTTTGTCTGTAAAATTATTACAAAAGGCAAGTCTTCTGACTCTTAAAACTTAAGCATAGAATTGATCTATCCCAAAAGATTTTCCGCCTGAACTTGGGCTTTGAATGTATTAAATAATGAGATCAAACACAGTAAAATATTATTTGATAGCCCAAAAGAACCCTGACTTTTAAAAAACATCAGATTCAACTCCACGTGCCTATGTTCGTGGTTTACATTGACCTTTTCCTCAAACTCCAGGCATATTGCGATGAATAATGATGCATCTTTGTGCTCTTTGATTTTCAGGGTAGACTCTGAGGTCTCAAACTTAGCTGTAGCTGAGCTAAGAGAGCCTTTTGTTTATTAAACTCACCAGAGTATACCTAGAGCTCTGTTCTCAATTTCCAGTAGACTGCAGATTCCTCAAGATAAGGGTTTCAAAGGGTTGGACATGTCTGCACAAATTTCAACATCCAAGAATCCAGCACTCTGTTTTCTTCAAGTAAAGTCTGCCCATCTGTGCCTTATGAAAGCGTTGGACTTTGTCACGCTTTCCTTGTTGCTTGTTGGGAACATACAGCACGTTTCTCTCTGTTTTTAGCTGATTGCATAGCCCCTCACCAGCCATGATAACGAAGCTCTATGTGTTTATGTTGCTCCTAAATTAAACCTATTGTTTGTCACTTAAGCAAGTGCATATTCCTTATCCCACACACACACTGGACAATATGTCTCATTCTTGGAAAAGGATGTTACATTCTTGCTAATGTTACCCCGTAGCCAAAGGGTAAGTAGCAGAAAAGACATCTCTTTGTCCCAGGCTCCTCCTCTTGATGAAGTCGCCTGTCTCTGCTGTAGCTGCTATTTGCTAAAGAGAATTATTATTAAGGGCATTAGGCAAGAGAACAAAATCTACTCCCTCGAGGCAACGGCAGAGCTCAGCACATGCAGTAGTCGTGTAACTCAAAATCTATCTCTTATTATCACAGCCTTTAACGCCATCGTGTTGATGACCAGGTCATGCCAGCACCGGTAAACGCTGGCGTTAAATTCAGAGCAACGGTCACTGCCGCGTCGTCTGTAACACCAACCTTGCTGATAGCAGGAAAGACAAACAGTTCCTTCCTGAGGAGACAAAAACAGTTTCATCAGTCTCCCTCTACCTTCCCCTCTTAGGAGGATCGCCAACAACCTAAGATTAAGATTGTCAAAGGATGCGACTTAGCTGCACAGCTACATCTCAAATCCCCTGAAATAAACACTAAGAATAAGGCTGGGGCAGACTTCTGCTGCCCGCTTTATGCCCCCTCTTTGTCCTAATTAGCATGAACTTACTGCCTCATACAGCAACCACCACAAACGCCCAGAATCAGGCTCTTCCTTGGGACTTCATGTCCTCGTTCCTGTTTTGATAAATAGCAGACAAATTATACTCAACACAATCAATTTACTCATCAGCACAGTCTGTTTAACTACAGACCATATTTTTATTTCTTTACTTCACTCAAACTTGGTTCTACCCAGAAAAAAAACGCAGCGGTTCCTATCAACTAACCACCTCCCAACTTCAGTTTTATGAGTGGAGGAAGGAGGCGGAGTTGCCATTTTGTTTAATAACTCTATCCAGAGCGAGCAGACGTCAAGTGGGGAATTTGCCTCTCTTGAATCAGTTGCTCCTCAGTTAAATTTCTCGTGCCAGGCTGCATTTCTAAACATCTACAGGATACCTACGAGCAGTCACATGATAAGACACAGCATGTGACCGAGCCCACACACAATAAGGGGCACACTCTGAACTTAATCAGGTCCGACGGTCCTAACATTTCTAAGGTTGTGATGATGCTGCGCTCTCTGATCATTCCTGTGTTTTCTTTTAGATGACTATCTCAGTGCACACAAACGTTCAGAGTCAATGACAAGATAGTATATTACAAAAATGATCAGTAAATCCTCCACGCCTGCTTACAAATGTTATTAATGCCAATGCCCACACAAAGCTAAAGGTAATCTCTGGTTGCCAAATTGTCATTGAAAAAGGCAAAGCTGGTACAAACACATAAAAAAGAGTGAAGCAAATAACAATCATCAAGACTTTAATCATGAAATGGTTGCAGGGCAGTCCTTCCTCTCAGTCAACATTACCAAAAACTATAAAAACGTGTTATTTGATAGTGTAAACCCTTCTCTTTCAGCTGCCCCTGAACTTTGATCCACTAAATCAGGCAATCATTTTCTTCACTGACAAAATTCTGAAAATTAGCTGTGTTGTCCTCATGTCCATCATGAAATGAGTTCAATTAGCATGACACAATAATATATTGAAAGATATAAACCTTGGGGGAAGAAATCAATTTTAGAAGAAGAATAGCATCTCTTGCCTGCTCTTCTTGCTGCCTTGATAGTCTCCCTACAGGCTTTTTCAAAGATGTTTTTAACAGCATGACATCAGATCTGCAAACAGGCAACACTTGCAGGCGTTTCCCCACAAAGCCCAACACTGCAGTTATTAAGCCACTCTTCAAAAACAACAATCCAGACAGGCCCATTTAAAACCTTTCATTTACGTAAAAGCATTGAAAAAGTGTTTTTTTTTCAACAGCTGAGCATTCTCATGGGCCTTCAACATTTGTTTTGGTATTTTCCAAACAAAATTTCAGCCACACCAGAGCACAGAGACTGCTCTTGTTAAGATCTTAAATAATATCCACTTAAACAGAGACAGTGGAAAAAATTCTTAGTATTATTAGATCTCAAAGCTGCTTTTGACACACTCAGCCACAGCATACAGTACTACTAGACTGCCTGCCAAACGGGGTGGGACTTTGTGGCTGGCAGTGCTAATCTGGTTCAAGTCCTATTTGAAGGACAGGGACTACTTTGTGGTGATCAGTAATTACATATCCGAGAACACAAAAATGACGTGTAGTCCCCCAAGGCTCCATTCTTGGGCCTCTTTTGTTTAAACTCTACACTCTCCCACTAGCTCAGATTTTAGAAAAAACAAAGTTTCTTAACCCAACCATGCAGATGACACACAGATTTACATATTTATGTCATTAAGTGACTATGGTCCTACATGAGCATTTAGTAACAGCAATCAACAGTTAAGTGAGTGGATGTGGCAAAATTTTCTCCAGTTAAGAAGATAAAATTTGCAATTGTGAGTCGCAAAATCTTAAAGACCACAAACCAAGGCAGAATTCTTGGTGTAGCCTTGGAATCAGACGTTCATTTTAAAAAAAGAAGACTAGTTCAAAATTGGCCTACTATTACCTTAAAGATAAAACAATTAAAGGATTTTCTTCAGTAGGCTTGACAAATGTAACTCTTTATAGGGCTCTCTTTAGGTTGCTTTTATCTCCTTTTCAGACATGACAGCACTTAATCTAACAATGTCAGCAGCTGGGTCACACTGATTATTTGTATACCTCTTTTAAAGTAGGCCTAGAATAATTTATTAAATTATATTGTTAATTACTGTGGCTGAAACCATTTTATGACTGATGAAAATGTTTGTGTTTGACCATAATCCTCTGAATTACCTTATGAATACACATTAGTGGTTTAAACATGGAGGGTGAGTGCTTGCTAGTTTACAATAAATGCTTGACAGTAAACCGATAGTTGGTAACATGTTTGAGTAATGTAATTACTTTTATATATATATATATATATATATATATATATATATATATATATCTGTTTTTCTTGAGTGCCTGGATTGAAAGAAAAAACTGTAAATAAGGCTAAGCTGGAGTTAAAAGGCAAGGTCTTGTTTGTTGTTACCATAAAACATAGATGCTTCAATATATCAGATCAGTGGTCCGTTCAAAATAGCTCCATGAAAATTTCCATAACAATCCATAGTTCTACAATGTCTAACTACTATCCAAATGGACATCTGTAAGTACTTAATTCCACACAAACTGGACCCTGATGGAAATTTTTGGTCAGGGTTGCATTCATGTTTATGCATAGTTGACAGTGAGAGTAATGTAACTGTTCAGACAGTTGACAGTTGACGTCACTGCTACACTGGCAAAAGCTAACAGTTTAACTAAAGCAGTTTTCCTGAGCTAGTCACATGCTTCGACGCTAACATCCTCAGTGAGCCCCTGAAGACCCAGTGGCACCAAAAGTCTGAACAAGATTTTGGATGATGCAGAAACATTATCTACAATGGTTTTCAACAGGGGAAACCCAGGCTGTAATTTTATGAAACAGTGACAATACTCTCTGAATGATATGTCTTGTGTTGTTATCTGATGTGTGGGATGAGGCCACCATAGCTGAACGAAAAAAAAATCTTTGAAGACTTGAAGGCTTTGAAAACTTAGTGTTGCTCTGTGGGGTGATATACACTCTCTATCTGCTCTCCACAGATATAGAAAATTAAACGAAGGTTCACTTTGCTATTGATCTTACGGTGCCAGTGAGCACTTAATTTGTTTTTGTAAATCAAAATTGGCATTGCTACTAATCTAATAAAATCATAGTTTGCTGTAAATGGTATCATTCATTGGCATCAGGTTTGAATAAACAAGTATGCTAATAATCAGCTTACATTTGTCTATGGGCACCAACAGATGCTGATTAAAGCATAGTCGATAAGCTAATGACAGAGGATACAGATCTTACAGTACAGTAATTCATACAACACTATTTTACACACAGACCAACTTTTTAAAAAAAATTTAAGGGGGTTTAAAACAGTTATTTATTTTATAGTGTATTGGTTAATGGTTATATTGTCTAAATGGTCTCACATTGGCCAAATCAACTGCAACTAATCAGTGGATATCAAATGATTCGGATCAGCTGTAAACAGCCAGGGTATCTGATCGGCAACACGCTTTTGCCAAATATTTCTGCACTTTTCTGTTTTAGATTTTAATTTCATTGGTGTGACAGAAAAATCTATTTGAAAAAGTAACCTTTGGCTCTGGCAATTTGGAAATGGGCTTTTTAAACTACTTTCTGACATTTTATAGTATAGGTGATTAATACAAAAAATAAGTACTAGATTAATCATCAGTGAAAACAATTGTTAGTTGTAGCCCCAATTAAAATCAAACTACCACATTTAAAAAATGACAGGTGGTCACAGCTCATCTGATTGGACTGGGAAAATACTTTAGTTCATGAAGCTGGACTTCAATTTCCTTTCATGTGTATCTTCATGGACCCTGTATTATGAACTTATTATGATCCCAATGACATGTCCTCTAGTTCCGCCATGATTCCATTTAACTTTGATGAGTTATCAAGTGATTTTACTGTAGCAAACAAATTTGGATTATTATCAGAGGTTTAAGTTTTGGCTCATGCAAATAGTAAGTTCAATGACATGAACACTGGCAGTAACCAATAGGTGCCCTCTCTGGCACCAAACAGGAAGAAGCAAACCAGGAGGATAGTAAACATGGAGGGCCCCAAAGGCAATGAATACGTAAACTTCATATTCAATGCTAAGCTCATGTTATCTTAAATGAAATCCCTGCAGCATCATTGAATAAAAAAAATCCATTATTGGATTCCATCAGTGGATGTAACAAATCAGTTATCACGGATGAGAGCATATGGCTGACTCATATTTATATGGTTACTTGTTATATTATTTACTTCACATGAAACTTTCTCTTTCCATCCGACCTTTGTGCACTTGTGTTATTGACCCGTGCTGCTTTTGATGAGATTTGAAAGGTCTAAGTACTCAGTAGCTCTACTTTAGCCATCTCTTTAAATGTTAGCACACAGTAAATGTTTAGCATCATCCTTTGAGAAAATGCCCCCAAGTGCAGCTGGTTACCAAGGAAGTAAGAAACAGAGTGGAGTTGGCCGAGAGACATGAATGGATCTGTTTCTTTTCAGGGGTCAAGGAGTGACGACTATCTCTCGAAATGTTTCTGGTGCTTAAGGCAAAATCTAAAACATGGACCCATGTGCTCTCCTTGAGAAGGTAATAAACCTCTGTCTCACAAAGAGTCTATGAATAAAGCGAGAGCCTGGGTTGCTGAAGGGATAAATTAAATACATCCCTTGTTAGTAGTTCCTTCTCAACCCAAAGGTTTGGCTAAAGGAAAAGGCCACACTGCAGCGGGTAGACAAAGAAACACTCTACTATGGCTTTACAAAGAATGCTTCCTCTGTTTTATCGTATAAGGCTCTGTCCAGCCAAGGGGCACTTCCCCTGTGTTTGTGTTCACCTCTCCAGCTCCAAGAGAGTTTCCAATAATCCAGACAAAGACATGATGCTCTGTGTTCCAGCAGCATTGCACGAGATACACCGGCAGACGTTTGTGATAATTAGCTGCACGACTGATAGTGCTTCATCACACGTGAAGATCCTGATAAGCAGCTTAGTTCTAAGAAAAAATGTTTGATTCTGGGGACCATTAAAACTACTCAACATTAGAAATAAAGAGGATAATGTCAGCATATTTTGCGTGCTTAGCACGTAATTACAGATTTGCATTATCATCGTCAGTGATTAAATATACCTTTAAATAGTGTAAATAATGAATGCTTCAGTTTTTTGTTGTATGCACTTTCAGCTGAGTGCATTAATAATTGGCAGCACTGTGGAAATATATTCAACTGTTACAAAGGTTACAGAGGCCAAAATGGAAAAAGAATTTGGCGCGAGATTGATGTTATCCACTGAGGAGTATTTATTATACCCTAAAAAGCTACAATAATTGTGTTGATGGTACAAAAGCATACATATAACGTATTCAGTGTTGCTGTGGGACACAGGTCCTGATAAATGAAATGCATTTGTTTTTGTAAAATATGTAAATTACTTTCCTCAAAATAGGGTTTATTCCCATATTCCAAAAGACAGAATTTGGTTTTAGATGACCAATTTTTGATTCTTGTGTGCTTTTCAAGACATCTTTTTCCCCAAGTAAGAGGCACTACGAAACTGTAAAATATATAAATTTCTTGCATAGTGTTAAAATCACTGGCACTTTGTCAAAACACATTTCATTCCTGTAATAGCAGAGGGAACTGCCTGTTGTGTTTCTTTGACCAGGACACTGAACCATGGTATACACATTCTGGAAAGGGCTGCAAACCAAATTTCCAAAACAAAAATAAGATGATAGGTTTGTTTTATTCCCATACAGACAAATGTGATTCATTATTTTCATTTCACTTAATATACCTACTGACATTTAGAATTTCTTTTTCAAGGCACATGTGAAAAGAAATCTGTAACACCTGTTACCATTTGCCCATTAACACTGAATTTACAATATTTACAATAGTGTGTCATTCGGGGTTCCTAGAGTGGCCACTACAAACAATCAAGGCCCAGGTTCAAGCCAGAGCTGGGTACAGATCGAGTACATCCACAACAATTGACGAAAAGAAAAATGAGATGGAAAAAAAGCTTCACCTCACAAATGTTTATGGCTGATCCCAACGCTCACGCAGGCGTCTTTCCCTTGAGAAATGTACAGCTTTATTAACATCACTGATGACAAACAAATTAGATACATCCATATGCAATAGATGACACGATGAATCTAGTTTTGCATCTTGAGCGGCTGCATGTTTTAAATTACTCAGTCTGAGCTCTATTCAGTGTGGATAAATGTTGGCCAAAAGAAAACTAAACTTCCTGGAAATTCTCCAACATTTGTGCCTAAAGGTCTTTAAAAAAGGTATTGCTACCTTTTTCATCCTTTGCTCCTTGAACAGAGATATAGGTGCCATTTCTGTGATAGGGACACGTGGTGCCATTTCTGTGATAACACGTGGAGCTAGGAAGATGTGGGCTAGGAAGATTTCTACATCTATATGCACCATCCTCTTATTCTTGTACATGCATCATCATTATTTCTACAAGATGAGATATAATCTCTGTTTTTTCATTTAAATAAATGTCTGTTGAGTCACTATCTATTTTATCTATCTATGTATTAATGATGCAACACGAGATGATTGAACCTATGACCTACTGATAAAAGCCCTTGCGTTTCCAGTGTTAGGACCTGGGTGTTGTCGGCTACTTTCTCAGAAAAATCACAAGCAGGGTATGGCTTTTAAGAAGGCTTTTAATGCAACAGACTTACTCTGAGATCACCAGAGGCTGCTGTTTGCTGTATTTTACTGTTTTAATGAGACCAGACTTGTAATTTTAACAGCATATTTTGTGGATTTTATTTACCTTGTGGCGGATGTCCCTGGACCTTTCAACCTTCACATGATGTATATTTCATTCACGCCAGATTGTCTTTTATTGTTGTTTATTGATTGTTTTGCTTCTTAAGTTTTAAGTATTTGTGAATATTTTTACATGAAACATTACATATCACACCCCACACATGAACAGGGACACATCCTTGATTTAGTTTTTACTGTGGCTTTTTCTGGTAACTCCATCACCATGAAAGATTTTGTCTTCAATCACAAAACTGTCATGTTATGTTATGTTATGTATTGCCCTTCAAGTAGCTGCTCCTTCCTGATGACAACAGTTCACTCTTTCATTTTTCTTTTGTTTTCTCTGCCTAGTGTAGCAGCTTAATAAATTTTCATAATGTAATTAATCTGGTTCATTTAAAAGGTTCAATCCTTGGACCAATCTTGTTCAGCTCATATATGTTTCCCCTTAGTCTTCTTATTTGTCAGTTTAAAATAGTTTAATTCACCATCGTTATGCCGATGACAACCAGCGTCATATATCATATAAATCTGACAGAAAAAATGGAAACTGTGGTTCTTGGTCCAGACCATTTTCCACTATACTACAGGTCCATACCTTAGACATTTAACAGGTAATATAACCCCATTTACTAAAAATCTTGGTGTTGTGTTTGATCAAATCTTAATTTTGACCATCACATTACAAAATTGGTTCAGTCTTGCTTCTTCTAACTCACTTCACTATTGCCTAAAAACAATGTTGAGCTAATCATTCATGTTTTTATTTCTTCCTGCCCGGATTAGTGCAACTCCTTATTTTCTTTTTAAGTAAGTCTGCAATTGCTCGACTTCAAGTCCAACACAGCAGCCAGGCTTTCGACAAACACTAAGGGAAGAGAGTAGGTTACCCCCATTTTGGCCTACTTCCATTGGCTTCCAGTACAATTAAGAATCTATCTCCCTGATCACATTCAAAGACCTACATGGCACCATCTTATATTTCTGAACTTGTGACCTAATTCTCTGCACCAAGATTAGTCAGATCTGCAGACCACTTCCTCTCAAAAGTACCATGTCCCAGGCTCAAAACAAAGGGGGAATGTGCTTTTACTGTTCTTTTAAAAAATCATTTGTATAAACTGGAATTTGATGCTCAAAATTCCTATTTCTTGTTGACAATCTGCTTCTCCATTTTAATTTTTTTACCTTGCTGTTTCATGCTGTGAATTATTAAACATTCCTTTGTATAATTATGCATTGTTTTGCTTAGTATATTATATTTATTATTTTGCGTATTATAGTAATTCTATTTTACATGCTGTGTATTGCAATGCAGTTTTTTAATTGTGACACACTGGAACTGTGCTTTGAAAAGCGTTATATAAATAAAGCTTTCTTACATACTTCCTCTTCCTCACCTGTGTGTGAAGCGGCATTATGTTTTTTTTCCAGTCTCTGCTATCTTTGCTCGTCAGTGGTTACATTGGCTTAACAAATAAAGGTGGGGTCCAAAACCACATCTGCAATGATCAATTATTTCCATGGGTGCTGCAAAGATGACAAAATTAAAAACTTCAAGACTATTATTTAAAGGACCAGCAGGCGATGTCCCATGATGATATCTTAGTTTTGTTCTGTTTTCCTAATGTCACTGAACTCTTTCTTTGACTGTCAAACTGTACTCCCAAGATGACTTGACCTATGTTTTGTGGTAAAGTTTACTGTCTTATAATACTGCAGAGTCATTTCTGCCCACCATTCTGCATGTCATGCTGATTTTAAAGGGAAACAAATCATTTGATGGCTCGTGATCATCAGTGCTATGGTTTCAACATGCACCTCACAAATTTTTTAAAGTCAACCATCACACCCTCTGGGCCTTCCAGTGCACCATTGACAGTGCTTGGCACCATGATCAACTGATTCACGAAAATAAAGCTTATTAAAAGCTTTAGAAGAGACAAGCTCCCTTTGACTGCTGCTCTATTAATATCAAATGCTTTCTGATACAAAGAGAGTTGACCTAGGCTTGAAGAAAGCATATCTGTCAAAGACGATGTGATTCTTGGAGGCCTTAAACCAGAAAATACTTCTTCATTGAGCCATTCTTTACCCTGCAAATGTGACTGCGTAACAATTGACAGTTAATGGGAATTAACCTTTAAAAAAATTTTTTAAAATGGGTGGGGTTGGTAAACACACCATACATTTGGGTTTTCCTATGGCTAGTTTATAGTGAAACAGTGGTGTCAATTGTGTTCCTGGTACTCACAACAAATAATGTTTTATACTAGATGAGCAGAACTAAAGATTAAACGTTAGTTGGCCTTAAGCAAGCTTCAGTTCGCAGACTGCTGGCCAACCAGTAAAAAGAGTCCTTTGTGAGCTGGAGGTGGTGACGTCAAATGGGCTCTATAAAGACATAAATTCATAGTTAAGCTGGAACAACACAGCAGTAGGAAGATGAGTTCAGTGTCCTCCTCTTTTTCTTAACTTGCATAACTAATGAGCCTTAAGCCTTGGATAAATTAGGAAGGACCAGAGACTGTCCTCAGACGCTAGCTTGCTGTCTATAGTGAAGGCTAACAAGATAAAGGGATTATATACTGTATGTATATTATTTTCATTAATTACTGCTTAAATAACATGTTGGAGATGCTTGAATACAGTCACTATCAGGTGAGATGGGTTGATTTTTTGTTTTTAATATTCATCAAAGAAAAAAAAACTGAGTCTGAAGATAAAACTAATATTTACCTTCTTTTCTGTGGTTGAAATATTATTTATTTTGATAGTATGCACTGTTGGAGACTTTATTATTATCCCTCATAGGCTGTTATTTCCACTTCCTAAGCTCAGAACCGTCTAAGCTAATGAATGCAAAATTGTTGAGGTGCTGCATGAATTTAGATTGTCATAGATCATATGACACAACTATACTTCTCCACAGCGTCCCTTTTATCTCGAGTAAATCAAATCAGCCAGTGGCAGGGTGAATGATGCTGTCAAAATAATCTGCACTGCACATTTGAGACTGGTACTTTCATTTCTCTTGTCATTTTAATATTTGGACTGTCATGTAAGGAGAAAGAATTATGTTTAAACACATTTCTGCAACTCTGCATATAAAAAGTGTTCAAAAGAAAGTTCATTGAATGTTGGCCTTTAAAATTGTGTTTTCAAGCCCACTGATCAGTATAAAACAACAGAGTTTAGTCATTTAACTGCACCACAGCAATTTAACTTGACTTCAGTTACTTGGAAAGTTTATGATTTAGATTTACAGGTTTTACTTAATTTCACGATACTGATATTGCACTGAAATAAGTTTTGTTTTATTTCCTTTGAACCTATTTAAAAAATTTTTATTGTTGTCCATTTCTTTTATTAATGAGCCATTGTTTGTGATTTTTAGTTCTTGTTTAGCATAATGAATCCAAACTCCCAGGTTGTAATGTTGTAATGTTTACGACTTGCTCGCGCAGGTGCAGTCTCACCTGGAGAATCCCACCAAGTACCACATCCAGCAGGCACAGAGGCAGCAGGTGAGGCAGTATCTGTCCACTACTCTGGGTGGTAAAGCCGGCAGCCAGTGCCCCAGCCAGCCCCCCGAGCACGGCATGCCACCCGGGCCCGGCAGCAGCGCACCCAACAGTCCCATGGCCCTGCTCACCCTCAGCTCCAACTGTGAGAAAGAGGTATGTCTGTTCATCACCCAACACTTCTCATTTCACTTCAGTTAGATTAATAATAAACTGTGATTATTAAAACAAATATGCTTTTGTGCTGTACAGATGGATGATGTCATCGATGATATTATTAGCTTGGAGTCAAGTTACAATGAAGATGTTCTCGGACTTATGGACCCAGGACTCCAAATGAACAACCCGGTAATTATTCAAGACTACTGTTGATACCTACAATATGTCATTTTTGAAGCATGAATTATGATGACATTTCTTTTAATCCTCTGTAGCTCCCCGTGTCTGGAAACCTTCTAGATGTGTACGGCAACCAAGGACTTCCACTCTCGGGCCTCGCCATCAGCAACTCCTGTCCACCCAATATTAAAAGGGAATACACAGGTACACTACTGAGAAACATGTTTCACACGTACCTTAGATTTTCAGTGTTTATTCTGTTAATGTTAATATAATGTCACTTTCTGTTACTAATAACAGACTGTTTGCAGACTTTCGTAGTAAATCTTACTTAAATCTGAGTGAAAAGTTTGTACTTTATATTTGTCTAAGATACACCCAGACTGTAAATAAAGTTATTTATTACAACTAAGTCAGAATCAAGGAGAAAATCAACATTTTTCATCAGAATGAAAGTTGAAAGCATGACTGTTGGACAATGTCAATATTGTGTGCAATTTGGAAATGCACAAGATACTATTAAGTCAATCATTTGCCAAATAATTACTCCAGCTCCTGGCATGAAGCAAGTACTGGACAAGGCTGGATCCTGTGGCCAGTATGAAAACTATCAAAGGCCAGAGGGCTTTCCAGTAGGTAAGCAAAAATGAAGATAGTTAAAAACCGATTATGTTTTGTAAACTGCAATGCTGTTTTCAATCAGATTTTCTGAAAATGTATATAAAGAACATTGTGTATGACTAAATCGCACACAATATCACAACAACTGATAACTTGTAAATGGTTTCTTGACAGCTGTAATTATCCAGCATGGTACAGTAAATTAACATATTCTAATGTGTTAGTAGATGAAGTCACAGATTAACTCAGCAGTATGTGAAAAACTAACTTGTAATTCCACTCATTTTATAAACTTAACGCCTTATTATCCATTCAATGAAATTACGATGCTTTCCCAGAGCTCTGACATTCATGTTTCTCTTTGCTTCACAGAGGCTGAAGTTCGTGCTCTGGCTAAAGAGAGACAGAAGAAAGACAACCACAACTTAAGTGAGTTAATCCGAACTGGATAAAGTTATCATAGCTATTTGTCGTCATGACTGTCTCAATAGTTACGTCATGTAGTTCAATGGCAAAATGGCAAAGGGACCAGGCATTTTTACAGGTTTGATACTTTTTTTTTAATGAAATACCAAAACAGCCTACATTGCCTTAGAAAACTTTTTTCCAAATATTATTTGATACTGTTAGATGAAATGTATTATTATTTATTTATTGAAATTTTAACTGTTATTACTACTAGCTTGACTGCTTTTTTTTTAATTGTACTTATAATAATTGAGAATAATTGAAGGAAACCACTGGAATAAAATGAATCTTAAATTTATCTTCTTTGGTTTTATGACCTGTAAATAAGATTTACTAGGCTGCTGTATTTACTGAAAATTCTATTTGACACATTTTAGTTGAAAGAAGACGGAGATTCAACATCAATGATCGCATCAAAGAGCTGGGAACCTTGATACCCAAGTCAAATGACCCGTGAGTATTTTTTGTATCTGTCTAGCCATCTGTCTGTCCATTCATTAACTTTGTTTTTAACATCCTCACATCCACACGTCCAAGTGTCCTTTAAGTGTGATGGCTAATTTGCTCAGAGGGGCCGTAAAGAATCCTGAGCTGTTCGGGTCAGCCGGTCAGCTGACTCTGACTGTAGACCTTTGTCTCCTGTATACTCCAGAGACATGCGCTGGAATAAGGGCACCATTCTGAAAGCCTCAGTGGACTATATCAGGAGGCTACAGCGGGAGCAGCAGAGAGCCAAGGAGCTCGAGTGCAGACAGAGGAAGCTGGAGCACGCAAATCGCCATCTGATGCTTCGGATACAGGTAGGTCATTTGTCTTTGGTGGAACAAACCCCCGAACAGTACAGTAAACTGAGCCCAGAGAGGCACAGTAGCTACTTCACAAATGCAAACTGTATAGGCGTTCTGTGGTATTTTATTCCTCTATTCATCTATCAGCAGCTCAAGTTAGGAGTGGCAGTGATAAATAATTAATATTCATGTCATATTACTATTATGTAGCCAGAACAATGCTTGAAGTTATTTGACGGATTATAATGGATTTTCCAACTTTAATGGTTACCAGATGATGAATCCTAATGACTTTAGTGGTCTCCAGACTTTTTCCTCTTTTGACTATGAGTACTTTTTTTATGTGTGTGGTTTTGAGCTAAAGGTCTCAATTATTTTTGTCTGGGACTGTTTAAGGACTCACAGAGCTGCAAGCATGGCTGATAAAAATCTCTCTCAGTGTAGTATCAAGTTTATTAAATAACAAATGAGTGGTCTACATCACATTTTGTTTATCTGTGTAATCCTCTAGGAGCTGGAGATCCAGGCCCGTGCTCATGGTCTTACAGCGGTGTCATCCTCCTCCTCCGTCTGCACCTCGGATTTGATGGCCCGAGCCATTAAACAGGAGCCTGTAATGGGCGACTGCCCCTCCGATCTCTACCAGCACGGCTCGGCTCCTGACATGTCTCCTCCGACCACGCTGGATCTCAACAACGGCACCATCACCTTTGACCAGATGCCGGCAGACACTGGGGACCACGGCCCCTACGGAAACTCCAGGACGTGTAAAATGAAGGAACTGGTGAGGGACAACACCATGTCGCCAGTTTCCCCAAGTGATCCCCTGCTGTCCTCGATGTCCCCGGATGGCTCCAACAATGGGAGCAGCCACCACAGCTCCAGCCCAAGTATGGAGGAGAAGGAGCACGGCTGTTAGCACCTCTGTGAGCCGTGACCGTGACTGACACTTTCTATCTGTAGCAACCCATCGATGAGGCGTCTCACCTGGTGTGCCTTAAAGGAACTCGGACGTTATTTTTATCTTGATTCCATATTTTCTTTCTCACCTTTTGCTTATTAATTGCTGAACTCTTATGTTTAAATGCTGTGTGTTAAATGTGAGTGACACATTTTAGCTCTTCAACTCAATACTTTTGCATTGTTTTCAGATCAAATATACCCTGTATACAGAGACAGCACATATTTGAAAATGTACTGGTAATAAAGTGTAGATGGTTTGGTGTCATTTTCAAACTTGGCTGAAAAAATGATTTACTTCTTGTAGATAGAATTTAACAAATGGTGTTAAACCTATGACAGCTCCATTACAAGAAAATGCACAAAATATAAATTGCTATTTAAATACACGATCAAATATTTCATATTAGCAATTCTTTGTCCACATATTTAATTAGATAGGACTGACACTGTTGTTATGATACAGTATTATATCATAATGGTCTTTTATTTATTTTGAGATTTTTCATCAAGAGCTTTTTTAGATTTATACCAGAACTTCACAGATCTATAAATTTTAATTTTAGTAGCTCACATTATTGATCTTTTGTTATTCCAACATGACCTAGGACATCACAATGATAACTTAATTTGTACTTTATGTACTGCCTCTGACATGTGGAAGGAAACGTGACCATATCATGTAAAATTACCTTATATTAATGACGTACCAGTTATATTTTTTAAACTGTGACTCACATACACAAACACACAAGAAAGCTTTGTTTTGGATCCACAGATGACAAAAGCACTGTATTCATTATAACTATAACTGTATCTACACTGGGTCCTGTTTGTAAGAGCTAAAGTCTAAACATTATAAACCATAATACTTCTTTTCAGATAAAGTAAAATGTTGTTAATATGCAAACACGGGCTTCCAGCCTCCTTGTGTTGCATAATTTTGTGTTGCAAAATTATGCATTGAACTGTCCTGAACTGTTGATTTCATCTTTATTTCCCTTTAGAGCTGAGTAGATGTATACATTGGGAATGTCTTTATGTCTGTACAGAACTGACTGATACCATTAGACATTTCTGTTAAAGGTTGTTATCTCTTGCCCTTGTTGTAAAAGAAAACATTTGAGATACATTGTACATAGAGCCTTTTTTGTAAAAGAAAAACAAAACTTAAACCACTTTAGCTATCAATTAAGTTGTTTTTTGTAACTTTACTGTTGTGTACTTAAAATTCACTTTTAATTTTAATATTAAAATGTATTCTTAAACATATACATAAAACGTATCTTAAGAGACAGGAATGTGTCACAGTTTAGCTGTCAGTCTGTGAGTACTGTAAGTCTGAATGTGCATCTCTGTGTGCTTTACTGTAGCCTCGCAACTGACTGCCGACCTGTCTAGGTTCTCTCTGGGACAGGCTCCAGCTGCTTGCCACAGGAGAGGTAGATACAGTACATGGATGATAAAGTATTATTTCTACAGGAATATTAAAGGGGAGGCTTCCCTTGTATGGCTTCCTAATATCCCCAGGGATCATCATTCATTTAGAATAGCTGGCTAATTGAAGTCTTCCTCTTCCTAACACACACAAATGTTTATAATAACATTGAGATATATATATATATATATATATATATATATATAAATAATTTGTCTATGGCATTCATTAAATGGTTAAATGGTTAAAAACACGCTTTGTTATACTGAAATGCAGGAATTTAAGTAATGCTTAAATGCAGCTAGTGCGTTTCTAGCAGATGTGAATTCCTTCCATCAAATCCCAAAACTAGAATGACATACCCAGTTGTATGCCCCCCCCCACCAACTAGCCAAGTTGTAGTTTACTTCCATGCCTGTCCATGTGGGGAAGACTCTGAAGCCACCACAGTTTTGGAATAAAATGAAGAGTTGTAAAAGTGCATATTCTGGCGAGATATCACGATATTATCATGTATGATTCAAGTATATAATTGAATATAGACTGTCACATAGTGCAATGACATACCCTGAAGGTCAATATCAGCAACACCAGAGAGGAGCCCCCCAAAATTAATTAAAAGAAAAAAAAAAGAATACTTGGCTGGACTCACAACACTGAGATATAATGTTTCAGTCAGTTCATCCAGTCCAAGTGGACATTTGTGGCAAATTGGAAGATATTCTCATTTTTGGGATTGTTCATTTGAAGATATTATGTTCTCAATAATGGGATGAACAGGCGTGTGGATGTACGCACGGGCAAGCGGAAAACTTATTGCCTCTGGCCACAGCTATCACCGGTGTGGGGGTCTGTAAGAGTAATCTGTCAGATGATACTACTTTATATTTATTAGGTTTGAGGGATATAATCGATTCTACGATGCAACACAGTGCTTTGTTAAATGATTCAGCACTGATGCAGTTAAGTCTATAATCGATTATCAGCACAATAAAAAAGACAAAAGAAATAAAACTACAGTTTACTTAATTAAAAGCAGATGTTTGAGCACACTTGTTTGTTCTGACCCTCTGAATCGTAATCGAATCGAATTGTGAGGTGACTGACGATTCCCACCCCTCATATTTATGCAGAATTTGCATGATGTTTTTCGAATGCTGATGGAACAGCTACAACGTTAGCATAGCCATTATCGATCTGAACTTCATTAAGAAAACATTTTTTAGTCGTTTGCTTGCCATCTTGCAGACAGACCTGACAAAACATGAATTCTGACTTTTTACAAATCGTCATCATGACACCTCGACACAGACAACGCAACTTATTTATAATACTCAGTGTACTTCACTCACTGTAAGCATTTTCATGCTAATGTCGCTAAGTTCAGTTTAAAGTCAAAAATGTTATCAACTAATTTCATCGACAACTTTGCCCGGTTCATCTCCCCAAAGGCCAATTTTTAAGAGGGAATGATTTACCAGAGGCTTTTGTAAAGAGAAATACTTATATACTTGGAATGTGATTAAAAGTACCTCTTGGCTTAAACTGTCAGATTTCTGCAGTAACTGTGTTAAAAAGTCTTAATTGCAACAGATTGTAACAGAGAAAAAGAACATTGGTTGCTACACACACATTTGCAGTGTTTCTGTAAATGGGAACACTGTCAAGCTTTTCAGAAAGTTAGTCAGTCAACACAAGTAAGCAACACCAATATTACTGTTTTGGTGTCCTGAACTGTAAGTTATTTAACTGTACTTACAGGAAAAATTTCTTTCAGTGCTAACAGCAGAGTCCAAACAATGCCATCTTCTGTCAGGCCAACCTGGATGGTAGCTCCAAAAAATGATCAAATGATCAAAATTAAGAAAATGAGCTGGGCCGAATAAAAATTCTAAATTAAGTTGGCATTTCAATCAGGAACACTGCAATATCTCAGGATGTCCTGATGCCTCTACCACCAATTTTCTTTAATTGAAGGCAGCTGGGGCACTAAAAAGTGGGGGACAGACGGGGTAACTGGGCTAACAGGGGCCCACACAAAAGGACCAAAAAGGGATAACTGAGACAACAATTTGTCACCCCTTTTTTCTTCAAGACGGGCCATTGGCCATGTAGAGCCACAGCCATGTTAGCATTTTATAATAATAATCCAACTCCAAAAGCAAATATCATTCCAAATAGATAACTTATTATTATGAAATTAAATTATTATTATCACAAAATAATGATCTTGTTTGTCATTATAATATCAGTGAAGCATGAAGACTTACTGGTAACTTAAAATGATTGGAACACTGCTAAAGTCGCACAGATTTTGGTGGTTATAATATCAGTAATACAGCTTTATTCTCATTTTATTTAATTGTTAATATTACACATCAGTGCTGGTAAGGTAGACAGTGACAGTAGACAATAGATCGGGAGAGATTCAAGCCTGCAAAAATACATTTCCTATTAATAATTGGGGTTGTCAAATGGGTTTTGCAGGTGTGTTTTTTTTCAGAGAAAAGTGGCTTACATTGGTGATCCATGGGGGCCCAATATTATATTCTATCATGGGGTCCAAAATCTCTGGCAGCATCACTGAATGGAAATTTGTTTTGTGGAACTGTTGTTAAGTGGACATTGTTCCTGCTGCCATTATTATTTCTTTGATGTAATTTAACCTTGTGTTACATTAGATCTATTTCCTTATAGTGCTTTATTGTACAAACTATACATGAAACTGAAAATGAAGTCAGTGACAGTAAGATGGACATCAAGAATTGTAAGTCTGCTACATTACTTAAACCAATGCAAACTGTTTGAGAAGTACTAAAAATCTTTAATGAGGCATACTTACGTACACGTACATTTGGAAGACAAAATAAAAGAGTTAGCACGCTGCTTGTTAGTGGTGTAGCTGGTGCTGTACATACATGATCATCATAAACAAAAAAGTTCATGTTGATGTTAAACTATTAAAAAATGTTATCAAGAAGACAGAAAACATCAGGTATTGTCAACATTTGCAAAGACATTATTGTCAGACCAAATGTTGGACAGAACTCTTCCCATACATTCCCACCTTTAGCTATACTGTGAAAATACAGTAAGCTCTGTGCAGGATTTCACTTGATGTGTTGTTAAAGATTTCTGCAATGACATGAAGGAGAGCAAAGGGAATGTGCTTTAAATATATGTGTCAAACATGTACAAAATGTTCATATTGCATTAAGTTTTAGTAACATGAAAACAAGCTTGTGCAACAAAAGAAGTTGCTTTCCATCATAATTAAAGACAGGATGCCAGCCTGCATTATGCCTGCATAACATCAGTAAATATGAATGAGGTGATTTAATATGTTTCCCAGTAACAATTCCACAAACTATGCAACAGCTTAGTCTTCCTCACAAAAGCAGGGGATTACTGAAGTGTGAAGTGATTTTGGTGACACTACAGTGAATAAGAGTGAAGAGCTCATCTCACAGTCGGCTCTAGGTAGAGACCAATATTATTTGTTCAGCTCGGTGGGCGGCTCTGCTGATGACAATTAGGTTTTAGCTTGTTGTTTACCTTATTATTATTATTATTACCTTATTATTAGGCAACGGACTGTTCGTACCACTTCCATCTGGAAAGCGGTACAGAAACATAAAGACAACAACTACCAGACTGAAAAACAATCAACTTTTTCCCCAGAGCTGTACAATGCATTTCCCCCTATTGAAGAACTTGAGACATGCACTTGACTGCACTTGAACAACTGACCCACCCCCCTACTGTGCATTGCTGCTGCAACTTTGGACTTTGGATATTTGTGTACATATTACATATTTTTACTATTACTTACTATTACAATTTTTTTTTACTATATTTACATTTAAAGCTGGAAGTCACCAATATTAATTTCGTCATGTGAAAACATGACGACAATAAATGATTCTTGATTATTATAGCTGGAAAGAGTCATTGTTGTCATTGATAATGATTTTGCCAGTTGGCTTTTGAACCACAGTAGCTTGCCAACCAGCCCCACAAGTAGTCATCAAGCTGTGCTGCTTTTTGGTCTGAACAGGCACTTAGAGGTTTGAAAATCACTTTGAAAATCACTCCTGCTTGCTACTGAGCATATTTTAAGCTGTTTGAAAAAAAAATGAAGAAAAAACAACTCTCATTTTTAGTGATCCTTACCTGCTTGTCCAAGACCAACAGGAAGAGGCATTCTGACCAGGCCTCCCGAGTGCTTCAGCCTGTCCTGTAGAGACCTCTGTATGAGCTCCATGGTGCAGTCCTCATGCCAGACAGGCAGCCCCAGGCCCAGCATGCAACTGATGATCCTTTTCTTTTCTTCCTCTGTCAACAGGCCGCTCTCTTTGGCCACGTAAACCATGTAAGACATATCAATGTTCACTGCCTCACCATGCAGCAGGGATGGGAGAACTTTCTGAATGAAGAAGAGAAAAGTGGGATAATGTGAGGGCGTGGCTACTTGTCACCAAAAAGGAACAAACATGTGAAAACCTCATACCCCTTTCAGTGTCAGAGTGAGATTATATGCTGTACGTACAATAGCGTTTCAAGAAAGAATTCAAATACTAGGCGTGTCTGCGATGAGAGATCAATTACCATTTCTAACGCTGGGCTGATGAGGTGGCCAAAGTCCACAAGTCTGTTCAGGTCATCCTCCCAAAGGTTTGGGGCGAGTTCCTCCAGCATGGTCAATATGGCTATGTGAGTTGCCTGTGATGCAACATGTAAGCTGCTGCGCCCGTATACGCTGTTGTCAGCCTGGAATTTTGTGTCCAACAGCATACGGCCGTGTTTCTCAAGAAGCTCAAAGAGGCCTCTGTGTTTCATCAAGGCCATCTGCAAATAACCAGCAGAGACAAATAGGAAACGTTAATCAGCAGTTCAAAAGACGGGAAATGATTCACATCTCATCTCTCAGAGTCAGTGAGGCTATTAAGTTACTATTTCTGCCTGCTACCAGCCATGGAATTTGAATCTTCCCTTTCACGAATCCTGGACTGAAACTGCGGCACCACGTGCGACACCCTGGACATTTCAGGGGTTAAAATTAGTTACAGAATTGTGATGGTATTATTTTGCGTCATTGCCATTTTTTTTTCCTGTGTAAAATAAGCTAAAGCACTGTAAATGCTGGTTTCAGAGTATGATAACAATAAGTATTATAGCAGTTAGTGAAGTGATTGCACATTTCAGTGTATGATATACTTTATTCCTTTCATTAGTATTTATTTTGAAAGTAGTATTCAGTTGCCTGTACTTTGTTTTTTGAGATAGCGTTTCAGCAGGAATTCTTTGTTTTAAGAGAGTTACCGCAGTCGTAGCGAAAGACAGCCAGAATAGCAGCAGTAGAAGAAAACGCTCATTCTTGACTTTCAGTTAAATAAATAAACATCTGGCACCAGGGTGAGACGTTTCTTCATTCAGTGTGTTACACACGCATTTATCCTGAATGGCTGGTATACAGGTGTTGTGGGTGTAAAAAACAAGACAAGCAGCGCTCTATTGTTATACCAATCCCTTCCTGGAATCTTATTTGCATGGTATTCAGAAGTACACAGTGGAAGAATCATTTGCTTCTTGAACGTGCCATTGCTTGTCTTTAATGCACCTTTAACATTTCTGCCAGCCCGTTGGAGATATGTCGTCGAGGAAGAGTTTGTATGAAGGACAGGTCAAGGAAGGCAGCGGCGGGTGGGATGTAGGTGCCCAGTTTGTTCTTGCAGTTTGCAAAGTTAACCCCCGTCTTTGCCCCCACGCTGGCATCGATGTAGGAGAGCAGAGTGGTTGGGACCCTGATGTACGGGGTGCGTCTTCTGTACAGGGAGGCAGCCAGACCCACTATGTCCAGGCACACCCCTCCACCAATGGCAATGATGGGCTCTGTGCGGCGGTCAAGGGAGAAGTCGTTGACCTCTTCGAGGATCTTCAAGGCCATTTCCATGGATTTGTTCTCTTCAGTGGTGGGTAGAGCCAAGATCTTGTACAGGACATTGTTGGTCTCTAAATATTCAGTGAGCTTGGAACCATAAATTGCGTAGACCTCTTGGTCAACCACCACAAAGCGTTTGAGTGGTCTATTAGATTTTTCAATGTCCTCCAGTTGTTGCGGATCGGTGATGTGGCCCAGCAGGAGTGTGTCGTTGGTTGGGTTCAATAAGTCCTGAGTCTCAGTTACCTTGTACGTAAAAACGATGGGACTGACCACTGTCCAAGAGGTGCCTTTTTCTGTGATGCTCTCATAGCTGCCACACAAAACACATTAAAAAATATTATTAAAATATATAATTAGGACATTGTGAATATTGTTTTAAGGCTTTTCTTCTGTTTCTGGCAGCACTTCATTCAGTCTCTTGTTTTTTGTTTTTTCAATACCTCAGCCATCAACATACTAAACACTACATTTGTGAAAAAGATGCACAATATGCACGACTAAAGACAGACAGACAGACAGACAGCCAGACAAAACAGTTTCTGTAGCAACTGGAATTACAAATGACTTTCGTCATCATCATCAATCAAAACTGAAATCAATAGAAAAAAACTTTTATCATTGCGTAACTTATATAACTTCAAATAAAGAACCTGTTCTCCACCTAGGCCAAACCTCACTAAGTTGGAATGATCCACAACAATACCTGGTATTGCCCAGGTCCTTCCTTGATTCTGCTTGTTTCTAAAATGCCTCCCATATTAGTCAGAGGCACCACCTGCATCATAAGAATCTTATTTAGCTGAACATACTGGATATTTTCCCACGCCCACCACATCCACCACAAGTAGGAGATTATACATTAGTGCTTCCAAAACTCCCTCTACCTGTTTTGGCAAAAAGTAGAATATACAGGTTATTGTCAGAGGATTCTCCTCAAGGGAGCAAACAGGACAAAACACTAACATTTTCCTCTCCCAAACTCACAGACTAGTCTGATGGACAACGCTCACTTTGCTTTTTCTCAACCTCAATGTCTGTCTCATTTTAAAATAAATTATCCGGCTTGAAACAGGAAAGTAATAGAAAGGGAAAGTATGGTGGTACTACAACACTATTCCAGCCGAACCCCGCCCAACCCCTACACTTTTTTTTTGTTCTACTATAGTTAATGCTGGTATGTTAAACAGGTTGCTGTTTGCCCTCAAGCCCACTAATAAACTTTTAAAGATGTTGAGTGACAGCAGAATATCTGTTACGTCCCCTGAAGGGCAGTAGTTATTTAGCAGCTGTCAAACTGACAAAGTATAGCCTTTCAGTGAAACCACGAATAACTTTGGGCCAGATTCCAGGAAAAGTGAAATACTGTACCTTGAGATGTTAAAATAAATAATTACAGATTCTAGAGAAACATCTAGTCTTGCCTTTCTTTTCCTCAGCTAATTAATAATCAAACACTAAAAAAATCATCTTATGAGATCTAGCCACAGATGTGCTGTAAAAGCCACAAATCAGTCATAATCAACCTTTTGTTTAATTGTACATAATTATTTTGTTACAGTTTTATTAGCCAGTACGCTATTAGATACTCATTTAACTAAAATAAAGACATTAATCCCCTGATTCCTTTTGAAAAGTGACCTGTTTGGTGAAGTGACATCCTGACATCAGAGAGACATGAGACAACAATTGTTTGTTCAACCGCTAAAGTGACTTAAGATATTCTGTGTTTATCTCTTGCACCTGTGCGAACAGTGAGAGATGCAAAGCCTCTTCAGAGTTAGAGGTCAGGGTGGATGGTTTGGATTACACAGGATGTGTCCTTGACATAGGAGAGCGCAGTTCTAATCTTATCTCCTGCCAGCAGTCAGCCTTAGTTTTCTTTAAGAACAGACCTACTTCTATTTTCTACAACTTCCCTTCGCTTAAACCAAATCTTTTTCCCTAACCTGAACCAAGTAGTCCAGTAGCCCAAACTGTATGAGCCTGTGACTTCTTCTCTGCCCTTCTTCCCAAAACCCCTGCAGTTTTTTTAATCCTGAGAGAGGACTTTAAACAAATAGAAACTCGAGAAAATACATGAGGCAGTTGAAAAACAAATGCATTGTCATTTTCTGATTTTTATTTAACATCGGAGCTTCCTTAAGTTTAATTTTGAATGCCGGCGTCCTGTCCACTAATACAAAATTGTAATGACAAATACTTAAATCTCAATTTTGTTTGATACTTGGGCAACCACTGGAAGTCTGCACTGCAATAGCAACACACGTTAACCTCAACAGGTGGATAATGAGGATCCTCTTTGCCTCATCATTCCTGAAATTTAAAAGATACTTTTGCATAAAATAGATTTTATTCTCTGCCATTCAGAATCCAAAACTTTTTTCCACTGTGCTATATCAATCTAAATTTCTATATTACACTTTTGCACATAATGAATGTCTTATTTTACTACACAGAGTGGTCATAAGTGCTTGATGTTAGAACAACCTCACTTTGTGCATAATAAACTATGTGGTCATGTACCCAGACTGTGCTACCATCAGGCCAACCATGTAACAGTATCAGTTTTCAACACTTAACTCATAAAACTACTACGGCACTCTATAATTACACTTGTACATAGTTGTTTAAGTTATGTATAAGTTATGGTTATTTATTTATTTTTATTTTTACATTTTAGCTGTTTTTATATTATCTCTATGCTTTCTCTATTTTATTTATATTTTTCTACCTTTTGTGCCGTTGTCTGTTCTTTGCATTCTGTGTACGCACCAAGAGAGTGCAGTAAAATCCCTTGTATGTGTACACAGTACTGGCCAAAAAAGCTGATTCTGATTCTCAATATGTAAATAAAAGTAAATAAACAGACAGTCCTCATATGACATGCTGTTCATACTTGTTTTAATTCAAAGTACTGTGAGGAAAGACCAGTGTTATACTCACATTTTTGCAGCAGAAACACGTTCAACTGTGTCATTATTGACCTTCTTTCCCACCTTGCGCTTCCAGGTACTTTTGACCCACACTAAGCTAAACTCAGTTTTCTGCTCTTTGGTGTCGTTGTCCTCGAGATGAACCTTTCCCATTCTTGCGATGGTGACTGTGAGTGTGAGACGTGAAACGAGCAAGCAGCTGTCTTCCTACGCGGGAGTCTTTAAATACAGTATTGTGTTTAGATGATGCCGCTGCTGTAAGGGAGGGGACTTTTTGGAATGCTTCACATGTCCTCACGTGTTATTCACTTGCACAACATTTTGTGTAAGTGTGAGATAACACCAGTTTATGCCACTTATGCCGCTTTTTTTCACCAATGCACTGGATTATATAGCTGTGTTACATGTCAGTCATGAAAGGCAGATAAATGTGGTTATGGGTGGTTAATCATCATATTTTCATCATATTTTTTTAAAATCAAAGTATTTCACCTTAATCTGGAGAAATGAACAAAGCCCACTGATCCACATGTGATCAAACAACCCCTGAGTATCCCCACATAATAAAGTGAAAAGTGACAAAGAGTCAGTATTTGTACAATTGCACTTACATGCTTTTGTGTTTGAGTAAGATCATCTTTGGCTTTACAATGTCAATATTTGTAGGAATGCAGGTTTTAATTTATCTTAAGCCCGAGGGAGCAGACACTTTACACAACCTACAAAGTGACTCTGAAAGTGTGAAAAAATATTACCCAACCTGTCAATATGTGATAAACTGTATATTGCTAGGTCAGCAGGCGGACTTTCAGTTAGTGGACACTGAGTTTGTGTTATTTGAACAACACATAATTTTATGTCATCTGGCTTTAATGGAATAATTATTATTGTTCATATTTTCATGGCAGTTTTAAGAAAAATACAAAATGCCCACCAGCTTGGCTGAAAACTGAACTAAACACCAGCACTTGTCACTGTATGAGTTTTAACGTGAACTCGTTGAACTTGTTGTTCAAGTTGCTGTTCAAAAATAACCTGAGGAGGACGCACAGGTGGCTCAGTAGTAGAGTGCATGCGCCCATGTATGAGGCCATGGGCCGCAGCAGACCCTGGTTTGAGTCCTGGCTGGGGTTCCTTTGCTGCATATCTTTCCCTTCTCTCTCCCACCTTTCCTGTCTGTCTTCAGCTGTCTTATCTATAATAAAGGGTAAAACCCAACCATAAAAAAACCCCCTGTGGAGTCTGCATTCACACACTGCATTCCTTGCAGTGTGTGCATTTTTGAAGCCTTGCAACATTCGACAGATGATACATACACAAAGTAAATGAAACTGAGTGAAATACAACAAATTCAATCTCAACAATACTTTGCTTATATGCATATAAAATATTGATGTGATTCATCACATTCTAAGAAATCAAACGTTAAAGAAGAAATAAAACAGAGCCTTGCTCAAATTGTAGCTAAAATCATATGTAAAATTAATCACATTTACAAAACATCATTTATTCTGTGATATAGACTGATGGAGGTTTGCAGAGGACATACATGAGACAATTGTCAGTCAGAGTCTAAAGGGAAAAGTTAATCTGATTCACTATGTCTCCTTGTAACCTTTAAAATAGAATGTATATGTAATCTTAAATTTAACATTAATATAATCTCTGAAGATGGTGTGGTGACAGCGGTGAAGAGCGTCAGGGAGAAGGATGGACTACTCTGTGGTTTACATGGGTGGGGATGGGCTCGATAGGGCTCAGAAACTAGTTTAAATGGAAAGGAAGACGGGGAGAGACCAAGCTGGTCAGTCTACTTCGATTTTGGTTGAATATGGGGGGTGTCCGGAGAATAACTGGAGCTGTCAGAGAGGCTTGCGTGCTGAGATGGGTCGTAAGTGGATGAGGTGGTTGTAAATTTCCAGCATCTTCAGAAACCAAATAATGCAAGGAGTAACGATTCAAGGGTTGAGTCAGCAGAAGGGGATGCGTTCCCTCCACAAAGGGTTTGGATGCAGCAGGCAAGGAGATCTGCTGTCAGGGCAAGTAGTTTGGCGTGAGCTGGGTTTCGGTCTCCCATTGGCCTGTAATTAACATGTTGCAGTGGGGATGAGAAATGGACAGGGCCGAAGTGAAAGGATGTCAGTGGAAGGAAAACGGTAGGTTGTGCAAAGTATGGAACATTTTGAAGCAGTACTGTGCAAAATAGGTGGCCGGGTGGAGGAGCTCGGCGTTCAGGTGAGGACGGTTGCTGAAAATGGAGGGACACTTGTCAGGTGAGGCTCTGAGTCTGCTGCCAAGGGCTTTAATTTCTGAAAAGAGAAACATGAGAGGGAGTCTGCTACAAGGTTTTTATAGCAAGGAAAGATGATGTTGGGCTGAGATTAAGGTCAGTCTGCAGATGAACTTCATGGTGTCAAGGGGCTGTGGGCAACGTTTATTTATGATGTTGGCAGTGGTGTGGTTGTCTGCATGGATGACTTTTCTGGACCAGTGACTATGGGGTACACTTTGAAGAAGATGGGATTAGTGAGGCAGAGGAGTCGTGGAGGTTCCTGAACCTCAGTTATAATAACTACATTAAGGTGTGTTACCTTAGCAGACTTCACTTAGTACAGCAGATTATACTAATTGAACAGATTTTAATGTGATTTCATTACAATAAACAAATCAAAAAGGTGCTGGAATAACTATATCTTGACACAGAGTAGTCTAAATTCTTTTGTTTTGTCAGGTCTGTCTCCTGGACAACAAACAAACAACTTTTAACTGTGTTCACATAGGCGCTCCATCAACATTCAAATAATGTCATCTAATTTTGTGGCATTTAATTATGTCTATAATACTACTTGTAAATATTTGAAGTAGTATCACTAGCAAGTGTTGCACACTGCTAACTCCGCAGCAGAGCTCAAGTGAAGAAAGACACTCTGGAGAAACCTGTTCTGAGTCCTTTTCATAGAAGTCAGTCTACAGGCAGTTCCAGGCAACAGAGAAAGTTGGAGAATGTCTAAGTTAATTTACAATCTGTTCACACAGTGTTGCCACTGTTGTTGCCACCGTTGTTGCCACAACAGAAATGCTTAAAACACTCATACATGTAAATTGTTACATAAAGCCCATTTAAGCCTATTTAAAGCAAAGGTTTTCATCTTTCAACTTCAAATTGCAGTAGGGGTTTTTTCACAGAAGACATTTGAGGAAATAACTACACATACGATGTCTCTGTCCTGTTAAACCAGAGAGCCAGCATACCACACAGGGCCCTAAACTGCTGCAGCTGAGTGGAACACAGCCACTCATCATTTCATGCCTGAAAAGTTCCTCATGAGTTATGGTGCTCTGTGATGAAATTTATGAAGGGTAGTAACATTTCTTCATCCAGGACTTGGACTTTCTTATATTTACAGATAAAGTGCACACTAACTTTAAACGTTCAATACAACTAGTGTTGATTCAGGCAGAGACCAGCCTGCCCCCCTTCTCCAAAAACGCACCGATGCTCAGTGAAGAGCTGCACCTCGAACCTGGAAACTACTGTTTGGTCATTCCCGTGCGATCCACGTGGTTTTTTTTTTTTTCCTCTTTTTGTTGTGAAGTTTTGAAAACGCGTGGAAGCGTTCACGCGCCCGGGCCTCGCGAGCTGTTGGATAATTACTGTGAACGCCTGTTGTGCAAGACCGCCAGTCACTCCCCTGCCCCGACAATTTGCATAGATGTTGTGATATAACTCCACCAGACTCCGCAACCAGCACCACGTCCTCGGTCCCCGCGCTGCGCCCGACTCACGCAGACTACGTCACGCCCATCGACGCGCGCCATGCCGACCGAAAAAGGTAAGATTGTCTCTTCATTTACGCCGCGGCGGGGTCAAGGTAAATATTATGAAGGGCTGAACGCGCACCTGAAGTTTGGGAAGCGCAGTCCGACGGAAACAGAGCAGTGTGTGTGTGTGTGTGTGAGCGGACGCGTCTCTGCAGCACACACACAACACTGCTGCCCGGTCCGAGCTCCTGAGAAAACCATTTTATGCTGAAAGAAAGTTGTATACAGCATGCAATATACATAATGCATCTGTGTGTGTGTGTGTGTGTGTGTGTCGTAGTGTGTCGTCAGTATGAGCTGTATGCATGTATTTTTTTGGAATCATCTGTGACCTTTCCCCAAGAGATAACATCAATCTTGAATCCTATTACTGATGGAAGTATCATTCAGTTTATTTTATATAAGCTGACATTCAGTTCATTAAGTCAAACGTTTTCAAACAATCTGTCAGTGCTGGGGGTCGTTTTTCTTAAATAAATGCAAAAAGAGTACTTCATCCCAGTTTATGGGCTGCATGCTGCTTTTCTCTGTCTCACAGCAATAAATGGATTCATGTGGGATGTTTCTTAAGACCGAGCAAGCTCTTGATTCACAGTCACTTTGATAAATGGATTCATGTGGGATGTTTGTAAGACCGAGCAAGCTGCTTGATGTCACTTTGGACTGTCAAATTGGGTGGAACTTTGTTTTGTTTTCTTGTTTTGTTTTTGTTTGTTTGTTTGTTTTTACCACTGTCTCACAATGCATAGACCAGGCAAATCACTAAATACAAGTGTAGTATATTTATAAATACTTTTTAGTTGCAGCATGGAGCACTTTGTGTGTTTTTATCTTTAAGTTGGTGTTTGTTTTTTTTTATTTTCGTTTTTGTTTGTTTTTTGTTTGTTTGTTTGTTTTTACCACTGTCTCACAATGCATCTTTTGACCAGGCAAATCGTCACTAAATACAAGTGTAGTATATATTATAAATACATTTTGCAGTTGCAGCATGGAGCAGAAAAGCGTTTTTGATTATATTTCGTTTTTCCACACAGTTCCCGACACCCCAGTGGAAGTCCTCGTGGATCTCCTGACAAAAGCTAAGGAGATAGCTGCAGCGAGCAGCAATGTGCCACAAGAGTTGAGCAGCCACCTGCAGAAGGCTCTGGAAATAGCCAGCAGCCTGGATGACTACCTGGAGAAAATGACCACACCAGAGAGTGAACCTCTGGCCGAGCTTTATGAGTATGTTTTGGCTTCTCGTGCATGATCACGTGGAGCTCGAATACTAACCATATGAGGTGAAGTTGTTTATCTTTCCATTTATACTTCATTGTAGAAAAACGGTTTCCCATGACTGGGATCAGGTGCACAAAGAGGGCAAAACCATGTTCCGGCTTCCCAAGGAGTGCATCACTGGACATGTTGAAGGTTGGACATTTATCTGTGCACTGTTAGTTACCACTGTACTCATCAGTTTAGCATGTTGTGATGTTGTGATAACTTGCTCCCTGCTTCTTTTTTTTTTTTTTTTTTTGGCAGGCCAGACCTTAAAAATGCTGATCCACATGAGTCAAGCTAAGAGGGTCCTAGAGATCAGGATATGTTACACACTGTAAGGTTACTCTGGTGCACTGTCTTTTTTTTTTTTCATGGCAGTTCCCTGAGGGATCCTCCCTGTTGAGATGATGGCATGTTGTGATAACTTGCTCCCTGCTTCTTTTTTTTTTTTCTTTTTTTTGAGCTGATTAGAGCCTAAGAGGGTCCTAGAGATCGGGATGTTCACCGGTTACGGTGCACCTCAAGGGCTCCCTGAGACTGGCTGCTTAATTGCATGCGAGTTAGAGCCCCTCAGCTTTGCCATCCCATTTTGACAAGTCTCCACATGGTAAGAAGATTACTGTCAAGACTGGATCTGCAATGGACACCCTGAAGGTGAGGTGTCATGACTTAAAGTGGACGGTTAATGAATGATACTTTAGCACTTTTCCCTTTAACATCTTCAGTTGTAGTTACATGTGTGTCCAGTCAGGTGCTTTGCATAACCAGGACACCCTAGGTGAGGTGTCAAAGTGAATTATACTTTACGCACTTTTCCCTTTAACATCTTCAGTTGTAGTTACTGTGTGTCCATTTGTCAGGTGCTATTGCATAACCAGGATAGGCAAAGGTTATCACGCTCATCTTTTTTTCTTTTTTTTGATGTTATTAATAAGTTAACAAATTGTGGCTCACAAGACCCCTTTGCTAATGACCCCCCCGTCCATTGCAGGAACTGGCCGCTGCAGGTGCGCAGTTTGACATGATCTTCATTGACGCTGACAAGAACAATTATATCAACTACTACAACTTCATTCTTCATTCTGGACAATAATCTGCTGAGATTGCGAGGGGTCATCTGTGTAGATAACTCGCTGTTTAAAGCCAAGGTTTATCTGAAAGACACTACTGATAACAACGGACTGGCGCTGAGAGAATTCAACCAGTTTGTCTCCGATGATCCGCGTGTGGAGCAGGTGAGCTTCAAACTTTTACGCGCTGTAAGGTATTGACAGGTGTTCATTTTTTTTAAACAATATCCTTCTTGTTTTTAAAGGTCATCATCCCTCTTAGAGATGGCATCAGTGTTATCCGCCGAGTATCTGTGGCTCCTGAGTGCTCTGAGTGCTCAATGACCCAGGTGCTGTCTAGATAACCCCAGAGCTCAGTAAACTATTACTGATATGGAGTCAACCAGCAGAGTCATCCAGCAGTCATCGTACCTCCACTGAGGGGTTTCTCTAAGTAGTAATTCTTTTGCTTATTTTGCTTGTTTGTAATAGAGTACAATCACAGATGACGCAGTTTTCCGTGGGGTCAGGGGGTGCACCATCCTTGACCGGATGCGTCTTGATGAGAAGGTGGCCTATGTGACGGGTGCCGGGCAGGGCATCGGCCGAGCTTTCGCTCACGCCCTGGGTGAGGCTGGTGCGAAGGTGGCTGTGGTAGACCTGGACCAAGGTAAAGCTGAAGCAGTGGCTAAAGAGCTCTTTCTTAAAGGTAAGTGCTCTTAACACAACAAATGCAGACTTAAGTATGAGCTCTACACTTCATTTTTTCAGGGACAGCGCACATTGATTAGCAGCACTGTGACATTGTTAGACGAAATGCTGTGCATATCCCCGTCCTGTTGTAGCAAGTCAGTGACAGAGTTCCCATAGGCAAGACTGCATACCTGCAAACTTGTTTTCTTGTAAAACTGGGGGGAAGGGAGGGTCAACCTCAATGTGTCTCTCATAACTTGAGGTAAGCTTTTGTTATCACGGGCTGTAAAAGTTGAGTAGCTCATTTGGAGAGGACATTTGAGAAAGCATTTGTCATCAGAGTCACAAGTGGTGGAAAGAAACAAACAAAGTACATTTACTCAAATACTGTGCATAATTACAAACTTGTGCTCTTTAATTTATTTCTACTTTCTGCTACACTCTAGTGATTGATATAATCAATCAATAAATTACGATATTTTATTCTCGAGGAGGCTTTATTGGTCCCCAAGGGGAAATTCACAAGCTACCCAGCAGTGTGTAATGTGTAATATATATTTGAGCTCCACCTTTACCAGCTGCAACATTACAGTGAAGAACACTTGAATGATCAATAATTATGAACAATTAATATAATAACCTGTGGGTCATTCTGCATGAAGAATATTTATTACTTATGGTATTTTAAGTATATTGTGATGCTAATACTTGGGTACTTTTCCATAGGTTTTTTTTCCATAATTGGTATTTCAAACCTGCAAACAGTTGAAACTTGATTAATTGATCTGTTGTATCATTACGAATAACACTGCTGTAAATTGTCTAATGCCGTTGAAACCACAAAAACAAAAGGGAATACACCTTTGATTAACTAGTTGTAGGTTTAGTTACGCATATTGCACATGCACAGATGCTGTACAAGTGGTCAGAATATGTGCACGTACCACAAAAACAAAAGGGAATACACCTTTGCATGCTTACTAGTTTAGGTTTAGTTGTGCATAGCTGCTACATGCACAGCTTTTGATGCTGTAAGTGGTCAGAATATGTGCTATTTTTGCATGCTTACTGTAGCTAGCTCTATGCCTTTTCCTGTAATGACTCAGCCCTGTTTGTGACAGAAGGAATGCCGCAGTAATGACAGTTACTGCTGTGGTTTTAACTCTGCGCATGGCTCTTAGATGGAGCGATAAATCAAATGCAGAGAGTAGAAAACTGTCTTCTCTCAAAACTCCTGAAGCAAAACAACTCAGCTTTTGTCAAAACATGAAAAAGTTATTGCTTTGTGTCACCACTGAATTGGTGAAAGTGCTCAATCAGCAGTGGCAGACTCACCAAATGTCATACAGACAATGGTCCTTTCTACACTTGAATTTTAATTGGCAGAATACCAGCATGTGTTCACGTTCAAACATTCAAATGGTGTGTTTGTCCTCTGGACTTCAACCATGTGTCCAAATAGTCAGTGTGGGTAGTTTTCTGGTTTTGTCCAGCAGATGGCAGCATATTAAAGCAAAAGATACAATGTCTCAGGTTATACATAGCCCTCTGGACCCGTGCATGTATGAGTTTCTCTCTATTTATTTTTCCTCTTCTTCACATTAAAAAAGGAAGCAAAATTCAGTTTGATAGTATTTTATAACTTTTATTTTATTTGGATTTTTGTTTTGTACATTTTCGAGACACATTAGCATTAGTAAAAGAAACTTTTAAAATGTCCAAGTTGCTTATATCATGCTAAATGTTGAAATAATGTTAAATATAAATTCTAACAGACCTCCATGTGTTTCGATACAGGTATCAGTGCCATTCCAATCACAGCTGACATTAGCAAATCAGAAGATGTCCAGAGGATGATTGACAACATTGTCTCCAAATGGGGGACGATCCACATCGCCTGTAACAATGCTGGCATCAACATGAACTCAGCTAGTGAAGACACCAGTCTGGCAGAGTGGGACCAAACCTTTAACATCAACCTGAGGGGGACTTTCATGTGCTGTCAGGTGTGTGTGTGTGTGTGTGTGAGTGAGAGAGAGAGAGAGAGAGAAATAGAGAGAGAGAGACTGAGGCCACCACAGAGACAGTCTGCTTGCTCACTAAAACATATTTTACTGTGATGTATTGCTGTGATGTGCAATTGTCCTTTTTTAAAAACAAAAATATGCTTTTAGAGTCAAATATTGTGTGATTTTAAAGTGTCATTTATATTTATAGTTTAACTAAAACAAAAGAAAAGGAGTTTCATTTTCATATTGCTGTGAAAATAGATGCAAAGACAAATTCTGCTCCAAACAATATAAATGCTGCTTCACTGTCGCTTTCACAACCCTGTGTAGAAAGAATTGTATTTTTCTCAATGGGCCTAATGTCAGACAGAGGAGAAAATAATATAATGTATATAATATAATAATATAAAAGTATTTTAAAAATAATTTAATTATTTTATAGAATATGAGTAAATGTCCATCTTTAACAAACAACATGAAGCAGCAGTGGAAACAGGTAGACTTAAAATAAAATATGTGAAAAGGCTTTTTTGTTTTGTTTTTTGTATTGATCAGGAGAGCGTAGTGGAGAGAGTGGTTATATGATGGTTTATTATATCATGGGTACAACTTTTTAAATGGTGTCTGTTGCTTTAGAAGCAGGTAAATTTTCTCAACAATAAAGGAATGCCCAGACGCTCGTTTTCATCAGAAAACATATGTTTTCATGGTCAGTGACCATTAAGCAAACACACTTTACAAAAGGTACAACTGATGCAAATCCACAGAGCTACAATGGTAAAACCTGAGTTTTCCTCCTAACAAAATAATCTTTAGTAATGTATGCTCGGTGGAGATTTTTTTTTTTTTTACCAGTTCTTTACCATTCTTTTTTTCATCAATTGCTAAAAAAAGCAAATACATTCTTGATAATTTTTTCCTTCAGTGGTTTATTTCTGGCAAAACTAGTTAAGAATTATTAGGGATGGTTCAATCAGCTCTAGCCATACTGTAGTTACTAATATTATCTAGTTACTGTCATATATACACATTCATACATACATATATCTCACACACACAGATACAGAGAGGCCCCACCATCCCTTACATGCAGCTTTAAAATCCACTCAAGTGCCCCAAATGTTGTTCAACCACTATCTCTGTCTCCAAGGATAAACTGCATGTTTTTGTGTTGATCCGTGCTCAGGCTTTTGGTAGCATATCAGTGCCATAATAAGGTGTTTAATATGTCTCTTTCCCCTGAATCCTTGCCTTAGGCGGCAGGTCGAGTGATGTTGAAGCAAGGATACGGCAAGATTATCAACACAGCCTCCATGGCCAGTCTAATAGGTGAGTGATGATTCTATTCCCCCACCTTCTCTCTGGAGCCCCTCCATGTCTGCTTTTAATCTCTCCATTTGGCGTGGAGAGTTGTGTCGAGAGGAGGAGGAGGAGGAGGGAGAGGAACGGAGAGTTAAATACATTTGTGCTGTACAGCTTTGAAAGTGCGGGAGTACACCTCGCATTAAATACTGTTTATCATCAGACAGGAAGTCGACGTATCTGACTTTAGATCATCACAGTGGCATGTTTGAAATAAAAAAGCTTTCCTCTTTGTGAGAAACTTCAGGTGAACCTTTTTTCTTTTTTAAACAGGATTAGCCAGCTTCTCTCTCCTTTGCAACTTTTACCCCAGTTAAACTCTTCTATAGAGATGCATTCACCCCTGCATGCAGTAAAGATAGCAGGAAAGTGTTGTGATTGCGTCTCGCTGAGGCGCTTTTGCATCATAATAAACATCCCCTCTCTGCGGAGCTGTCTGGAGGATGTGGAAGGCAACCTGAGGTCCAACTTGGGAAGGGAGGGTTCCTGTGCAGCAGCAAAACCCCAGCCTGTGCCAGCAGCCGTGTTTGAACAGCGGAAGACACTTTCAGAGTTTAGTGAGAGCCTAGTAAAAGCCTTGTAATTCACAGCACCGGTGTAATGTTCCTCCAACAGGTTCCAGAGGAACAGCAACACTTCATCAGCAGTATAGTCAAATCGCCAGTAAACCGCTGTGCCATATGGGCCCCAGTCCCGACTGCAGGGGCAATCTGTAAAACAGGAGCATGCTGGTAAATAGAGGCCGGCATAAAAAAAATGATCAATTACTCACATTACGTACAGTCCTTCAGGAATTTACTTTATTGGTCTGGACATCTGTTATAATATTGTCATAATGTGTAATCAGATGGGACCTGTTCTAGCCAAGTGGAAGCCCAAAAAGCAGCCGTAAATGCCCAATTAAAATGCACAATGACAGCTTTTTGTCCATCTGCTGAATAGAATGCATGTGTGCCCACTAACACCCCCTTTCACTTCACACACACACACACACACACACACACACACTCCCAACCATCAAACACCCTTTTTCTTTCTTTTTTTTCTGAATAATGACCAGCAGCTCAAAGACACCCAGACAGGAAATATCCAAGTTGATATGGTCACGCTCAGTTTTTTTCTTCTTCTTCACGATGACCTTACTAAGGGATTTGTGACTCTCGCACTCGTACCTGCAGATCTCAGCCGCATTACATTACAACGTCCGCGCCATTCTGGGAAGAAAGAGTGCATCATTTGAACTCAGAAGAATTCAAAATGTGAAGGCGTGCCTGATAAAGAGCATGTTTTCTCCCACTTGAAATGGGCAATAAGTAGCAGGGTGAATGTTAAAGAGGGCTTTGGAGAATGCTCTCCATCTACCTCCTTTTTCCCTTCTCTAGGGATTACTGCTCTTTAAGACGGCGAAAACATCAATGCAGGTTTATTTAAAGGATGAAGGCATTTTCTGAATGGTATTTTGGGGCCGTATCATCAGGTCTTGAGCGAGGATTAGTGCTGTTAGGCATTTTGAGCTGTGTTTCCTGTCCTGATAAGTCGGATTTCACCTTCAATCTGCGTGTAAGCCCTGGGCTCTGCTCCTCCCCGCCTGCTCCTCTGAGGTCCTAGCCTACCCTTATCCAGCCCGGCCCGGCCCAGCCTTACCTTTCTCCGCTATCTCTCCAAACTCTTCACAATCCCACTCAGCCACACTCTCAGCTGTGGCGCCGTTGTCCCACCCTCTTACATGTTATTTCTTTAACAGTTTCCAACTTTTACCTCTTATCTTGCACATTTTCTCTCCTTTTTTTTTTTTTTATCCGAGAAACGTTCGCGGGATGCTTCAGCCTTTTTCTCCCCAGGACTGGTCTTTGCCTCTCTGCAGCTGGCTGGTATTTATCATCCCGGCCTCACACTGAAGCCATTTGGCAGTCAGATCTGCGGGTGATGAGGTTAACTACTAAAGTTGTATGTAACTTGGAGCCTTCCTTGCGATGATTAATCAACCAGAAGAAAATGAGCCCCTGTCCCGGCATCCCATGCAGTGTGCAGCATCTGTGATGGTCAAGGCAAACAAATGGCTCCCTGTCTTTGTTGCTGAGGACAGAGCATAACTGGACATTATAAGCAATTAATTTTACATGGCTTCATCCGCAGAGTCCCCAGCAGCTAATGGAAGTGTTTTTATGTGGCATCCAAGAAACCGCATGAGCCGCAATATATAAAATGTGTATGTTGTCAGCTTTTGTGAAAAAGGAACAATTGCTATACTTTTTTTTCTCTCTGTTAAAGTAAACTACTTCTTAAAATAAAAAGATTTTTCAGTCATTATCAGAGAATTTCAAAGTGTATACCATCATTCTATCTTTATAAAACTGTGTTGTGTCCATTTAGGGTAACTGTTTTTTCTTCCTGTCCTCTGCCCTTTAGTCCCCCATCCCCAGAAGCAGCTTTCCTACAACACCTCCAAGGCCGGAGTGGTCAAACTGACTCAGACTCTGGGCACCGAGTGGATCGACAGAGGAGTGCGCGTCAACTGCATCTCGCCGTAAGTGCTGCCTGCTCGCGGCCTTCCCCTCTCGCCGCCTCGGTGCCAAAACGCGCCGGTCCACCTTTTGAGCGTTGCGAGGGATTGAGCTGCAAAAGGAAGTGGTGATTAGTGTGTTTGCTTTCATATGAAGAGCCCCATTTGAGAATGATGCACTAATTTAAGTCCTCAAACAATACATCAATGCTTAATTAGATGACGTCTTAAGGGATGAATCAACCAAACACTTGCTCTAATTGTTCTATTCAATTAGGGAATCAAATTTGCAACCTCACTCCAAGTGTCGGCGCAACAATAGTGCCTTGTTTGTATCTATTTGTCTGTGAAGCTGAGCAGGGGAAGAAAAGAGGAGAACACAGGAAGGGCTCTGTGTGTGTGTGTGTGTGTGTGTGTTTAGGGGAGGGGGTATGTGTGTTAAGTGGAGCATCCCTGAGCCCCAGCCATCCCTGAGCAAATCCGTCCAGTGGCACCGGGCGAGCCAGGCCCAGTCACAGCCCCAGAACAAAGCCCTCACACACGCACCGCGCTCAGCTTTATTTATCGGCAGCTTGTTTGCTAATTTTAATTTGCAAAGAAGCAATTCTCTCTCCCCTCGCTAACTGGGTGTCTCAATGGGCCGCTGATTTCTTTGAAGTGACAGTCGGTAAATATGCATAAAAAAGGGACACAATTAGCGCTCACGAGGTTGACTGGAGCCTGATTCCATTGGCAACTTTAGCCGCAGCGGTGATAAGCTGCATTATCTAGAAAATTGGCTGAGGGAAAACAGTACCTCTGATTGCCAGCAAAGGTTCCAGATAACAGGGCAGCTGAAGAGAAATATAATTGAGGTGGAATATGTTAACCAAGGTGTCACACGCTCCTTGGAAGTGCTAATTTATCCAAATGTTGGAATTCCATATCAAGACACCAGGATACGCCGAACAATGATTCAGGCCTCACGGCTTTTAGTCACTGTCACGTCAATTGTGTAGAAAGTCAGAAGTCGTCTCACATTAGGCGCAGGCGGGCGTGTTGACATATTTATTCAAATGTAAGCTCTGTGATATGTTACTGTAGAGAGTGGAGAGAACTGTATTTGTTGTGACTGTGTGATGGCGTCGCAGAGCTATTAGACGACGTGGCGCAGTCACAAAACTAGGCGCGGCACACCTGTTTTTCCTCTGAATTCCACCCAAACGCCACCTCTCCCTCAAAGTACTTAAAGCGCGTTTCAATCAGGAATCCGAGCAGGGATATGAGGGAGTTGCTTATAAAAAGTACTTAACCGAAGGCTTTGAGCAAATTATGCCAGACGTCCCCTTGTACCCGCGGGCTTTTTCCTGAGATGTGCCACTCATCTGAGTGCCAGCAGTTCCACAGTAAATATCAGCAGAGATGCCTCGCCTTGCCCTTTCTTCAAAGGATAATTGGGTTTATTTTTGTCACCAAAGTGGTGGCTCTGAAACATCGCTGTCACTCCTGGCTCTCAACTGTGATGCCTTCTGATTTCATTGTGTGTTTTTTTCTCTTTCTCTCTCTTTCACTTTCTCTGTCTCTCTTTTCAGGGGGATTGTTGACACCCCTCTCATCCACTCGGAGAGTCTGAGGCCTCTGGTGCAGCGCTGGCTGTCAGATATCCCTGCTGGTAGACTGGCTCAAGTGACAGACCTGCAAGCTGCAGTGGTCTACTTGGCATCTGACGCCTCCGACTACATGACAGGGCATAACTTAGTCATAGAGGGTGGGCAAAGTCTGTGGTAGAGGGGGTAGATGAAGAGATGAAAACTTTTTTTTCCCTCCCCCCTCACTTCACTTGTCTCCAAAATAGGTGGCATTCACATTATCTCCTTTTGACACATTCACAGCGATGTTAGTTTAAATCCTTCTGGATGTTTAACTTTTGGTCAGTTGAACTGCTTTATGGTGCAACAAGATGAGTGTTGCTTGTCCTCTGTGTGTCCTGTAAAGGTTCGTTCTGCCGTCATGTGCGTTACAACTTTGAAGTTTTTTTTTTTTCTTTTAGTAGATGAAATACAGTGAATCTTGTTAAATGCTTAATTGTGATTGTCTTGTCACAATTTCTACTGTATGTTCTCTTGACATCATTTTATACATCGATTGCAATTTTGATAAATGTGACTGTTCTTGTCCTCTTAAATGCCACTGGAAGAAACTCATTTTTGGTTGTATCCATTTAAAAAAATAAATGATAAAATGAAAAATGATCGCATACTTGAAAAGTTTACATGTCAGGTGAAGTTTATTTTTATCACCCTGTTTCATACTTGTGCTGGATAATAATAAAAGGAATGACAGTTTTGTATTGTGATGAACAAATGGACATGACTGATATGTGTGATTTTTCTAATAACCAAATAAAGTTTCAAATAAAGTTTCACATCTGAGCTTCGGGGTTCTACGCTGTATGTCGGCACCAAAAAGGAACAACCCTGTTGTTTAAATGTTCTCACAAAATTCACAGAAAATGCCTCGTGTGGAATGATCAGTTCAGTGGTGACCAGCAGTTTTACACCACACACAGGAGTGCCAGCGAGTTTTATTGCTCACTGGCCTGCACCTTGACTTAGACCTCCCTCTGGCCCAAGACTCTTGTGTACCATATGCAGGATTACAGTATCCTAGTCTGCCTCTCTCTAGCTCTTTCTTGCCAAATGGTCCCCACAAGTGGTGCTTGTGAGCGCCATCTTAATTGCTCCATTAACTGTTTGTGTGCTGAAAAACAATACTTAAAGGAGAGGTTAGCCGAGGACGTGACCCCAGCCGCGGCAATTACGTGAAAAGTAGTGGCCAATTATCACTCCCTGCAATGTGACACTGTTGGTGTGTTTATGGGAGCAACTTCAACTTCTCACTGTTACTGAACACTCTCTGATTTACATAATTGGGGGATTGGTCATTAATGGGAATGGCGTGTGAGAGGATCCCATTAAGATATGGAGTGAGATCTGATCATCTCCTCTGCTCTGTGCTATTTATCTCCAGCTGCATTGGCACATTAGAAATTATTGGGATTCTTATCCATCATTTTATGGTGAAATACTGAAGTTTGCCACAGTGTTGGCAGAATTTGTTCACAAGATGGGAAATTCTTTTTTGTGGACTACTTCCCGGTCTTGCCACCGAGGGGCAGTATAAAGACAGGCAGCACCAGCACTAATACAAGGACACAAAGTTACAACAAGAGGTTATCACATTATTTGCTATCATCTAAAGGTAATAACAGTGAACTCTGTCTTACGTGTGCGTGATGAAATAAGAGCACCTCTCCAATTCTGGTATGCAAACAACTGAACATGAGAAACAATCAAAGAAATGCTGAATAAATACTCATGTTTTCAATTAAATGTAGTCCGACACTGGACGGTTACATTTCAAATGCATTAAAAATGAAATTATATCCGTTTTTCAAGAGGAGATTGGAGTAGTCCAGAGACAATGAAGTGCAAATATGAATCTGTAGCACGAGATGATAAAGTGCAATATCCATTTTCATCTACAGACCAAATCTTTATGTACAAGGCAAGTCCGATTGCAGTTAACCCTGGTGTTTTTTCATTTATATTTTCCCAAGTTGAGTAAAGTTGTAGAAGTAGGGATGCACTCTGTAGTTAGTGTTGCCTCCCCAAGTCTGTCAGAAGGGATGTAAAGAGTTGTCAAACACAGTTGACACCAAAAGCTTCTTTTACCCACAGTCCTTCTGTTTCCAGCCATCCACTGTCATCATTCAGTGGCGTTGTCTAAACTGTTGTTTTGCCGTCATGTTTTGCACTGTATTAATCTCTTCCAAAGCCCTCTTGGAAAGGTCTTGTTTTCCTTTACAATTGCAACCAAGAGAGCCAAATCTATAATTTGAGCAGCAAAATGTGATATCCCCTCCAATGCCATAGCCTGCTTCATGAGGTGTAAGTGATCTTGAATCCATTATTTATGACCTCCTTTTGCTCCCATTACTCGGAAGCGTGAGACCCTGTTGTACGTAGTGCTGTTGTGCTAAACAGTTCTCCAGCAGAAAAAGGCACTTGCGCCCTCACACCGAAAATCAACTTTGATTAATGCCTGGCTCTGTCACGGCATGCGACGTTTTACAGCAGCAGCCGTTCAGAGGGAGACCCGGGTCGATGCCGAACAACACGATGAGGCAATGTGTGTTGCTGAGCAGGCTGTGTCCCGGTGACAAGAGGACCCAAGGGTTTATGGATGACATATTAACATTTGACAATATCAATACACTTTTATTGATGTATTATAGCGTCCCGTTACATACCCACTGAGTGAGGTGTTTGAAGATGAAATGTTACCCCTTATAAACTGAGTTGGTCCCCCTGATGCCATCATCAGAGGTAGGACTGTGCAACAGTACAAGGAAAATGTCAACATCTATCTTCTAAGAAGGGAACTTCAAACTTAATGACCCAAGACAATTTCATTTGACTAATTACCTGATGGGAAGTCTGATCATCACTGCAGCCTAAACACTGACTCATTTTGCTTCAAAATACATGTAAACCTTATGCTTTGCTGTCGCAGGTAATACTTTGAGAGACCACTCTTAAATGATCAAATGATCAAAGACAGAGACTGGAAAATATAAATGCTAATCACTGTGTCCTGCAGGTGTTTTCAGAGACAGAAACCTGTAAATATCAGTGATAAAAATGTGTTATTGACAGTGTTCGCTGTGTCTTCCTCAAAGTAATCATTTGGCACTTTGGGATTTCAAGAAAATCAATACAACTTTCATGTTTGTACGGTGATTAGATTTGGGTTTTTGTTTGAATTAAATAAGATCAAAAATAATAATTAGTGAGGGTAGGCATTTTGTTTCAAGCTTTATGCTTAATTCTGGAAGCAGACTTGCCGCTTGCTGTACAGACATGAGAGTGCTAGCGATCCACTCATGCAACTCGGCGCAAAAGAAAGCAAATATAATGCCAAACTATTTTAATTGTACAGAAATTAACCAATAAGGCAAAACAAATTCATTCAAAATTAATTTAACTTACCACACTCCTTTATTTTACACTTCATTCTTACTTTATCTTACTTATGTACCTATTTTTTGGCACCACCTATTGACTGCTGTTTCATTTTGATCACAAGAGGTTGCATCAAGTTTAATTAGCCTTTTGTGTTCTCGTGCGATTCTGTGTGTGCGTGCGCGTGTGTTGCACTTGACTGGCTGAAGGCACTGGATCATTGTCTACCAGTGTTTGTTATCTCATGTGTTATTCATTGAAAAGCTGTTTTGCTGTTTGCTCTCCTCATGCTACCTGCTGACTTCACATGGGGTGACTTTAACTGGCTGCTGTGTGTACTCAGACGGATTGCCAATAAATACAGCGTGAGGACTTTGTCAAGCTGCATTATTATATCGTATTCTGCTTGAAAGCTTGTGAGGTGACGTGCACCATCAGGCTTCATTATGCACAGTTTACCAAAATCATGTTTCACACACTTTTGTTGCATTGCTTTTTAGTTTTTGGCTTCAAAGGCATAATCAAGTAAAATATTTCATTATCAAACCAAAACGTACCTGACATGTTTTTCTTTCATTATTTGCCATGACTGCAATAACACAGATGTGTTCCTGTAGCTTTATCAGTCACAGGACTGGATTAGCACTGTATTTTTTTGTTTGTTTTGTTTTGTTTTGTTTTCTTTGTATTACGGTTGGATACTGAGGCGTTTACCCAACATGATTATGATTGTTTTTTTTCCAAGATGCCTCCAATGACATCTCAAGAGGTGTCTAAAAAACAATTCTAACGTCCACATCCTGTATCCACATTGTAAACGTATCAGGCTTTTATTCAACATTAATACTGAGCCGGGGAAACATTGCACTCCGAGTTCTCTAATTACAATGCAGCTAATGTGTTATTTCCTCCCCATGTGGGATTACTTTCATCTTTCCCATTAAGATGCACATTTTGTTTGGATACTCAAATTACAAACCCCATATTAAATCTGACTGTGCAAAAGGCATTGATCATAGCCCCGATAGCTGCACTCCAACTTTGATTTAATTTGCACTTCCATTAATATCTATGAGACGTCCGATTGTCGTCTTGGGCATATTGATGGTATTGTAAGCCCTGCCTTCATATAATGTTCCCCAGCGGCAATGAGGAAATGTTACAGAGAATTAGGCCGAGGAGCAGGCTCAGTGGAACTGGCACTGCAGTCGGAAATTCATTACCCTAATAAATAGAGGGGAAAAAAAGCGAGAATCTTAAGAGAAATTTCTCTCTCTCTGCTCTCTCTCTCTCTCTCTCTCTCCCCACCACAAAAACACAAAAAAAGGACCCGTACTTTGGACGGAGAGTGGATGAGTGTAACTTAGGCGCTTCTCATTATTGCTACCCGTGCACCCAAGGGTCTTCTTGGGACCCTGAGAAGTCTTTCAAATGCGCCTGATGATTCAATAGAAAAGCAGTCGCTTGGTGCCTGTCCGTCATGAAGCTTTATGTCTACATACGGAGCTATTGGCTCATATGTGGCTTTGATCATTACATTAATGAGAATGCAGCCTACATCTCATTAATATCTTTAGAATAGAATGAAAGAAAACACAATGCAGCGGTAGCTTCATTGTGAGCTAGATAAGTGTCAAGGCACGCTGATTCCTTATGTTGATTAATGAAGTGCCAAGTGAGTATATGTACTGTTCCCTTCCTTTGTTGAAGCGTTGACATGCTGTTTTCTATGGGGAAAACACTACTGGAACCAAGAGACGCGAGTTATGCTGTAATTAATGCAATCATGAAGATGAAAATAGCTGTTGTTGCAACTGGAAAACGACAATGAAGAGCGTGTGAACCGAGGGGGAAGAAGATTCATTGTTAGGTGACTGCGCTCAGAGACTACGCTGTCCTCTGAGGCCCTCTCCGAGGCTCAACAGTGTATCTTTCAGTAAGCAGCACGTCTGAAACAAATATGTTTTACTGCATCCCTCACTTCCTGTAGCAGGGCTTTCACTCCAGACATCTGCAAGCTTTTTCAGTGGATGGCACAATTTCCCTTTTTTTGTTTTCAAAAAGGGGGAGGGCTCAGCTTCTCTTACGATTCTGCCAGAGTGATTCATTTGCAGGTCATTAAAAAACTCGTCTTTTGAAAGCGTTAGGCTGCTCAGGTGGCGAAGCCTGTGCAGGGGAGACATGTCGTAAATAAAGGCAGCTACATTTCAAATGCCATAAATAGGGGACACCTAAGGACCTTGCATGATTGCAGACATCTAATCATTTAATTTATGCGTGTCTAAAGGAGCCCTCATTAACATTCAAGTAGCACTCATCTGTCTAGCGGGATCATTCCGAAGGCTGCATCACTCTCGGATGGAACGTATCTATTTGGGCAACTCAGCATGGCTACACACTCAGCAAGCACCTTCTCGCTTTCCCCCTCAATGTCACGAGAGACACAGCATGTAACTCTCATAACTTACAGTGTGTGATTTGTGATCCAGTGATTGTGTTGCTGTTAATGCGGGGAACCTCCGACAAAGTTAAAGTCATATTCTCTAGGTCACAGTACAACGTTGGAAGCAACACTTCTGACTGTGTTGCGGCAAATCAGTTAACCTTTTCCCCCAGCAGCGGTCTGGACAAAAGGTGCATCTCGGACTGTGTCTGCAGACGATCATCAGCAGCCTTTTGATGAAGACAAGTGAAGCCTGTGATGTTTATTTTTGAAAACTGTCTGAAGTCTTTGTTAGCGCTGCGATACTGTAACACACCTCAGTGTCTGCACAGCAGATGCATGCATGACAGAAACTCAATAATAATTGGCGTGGATTGCTTTTGACACGTGCTGGTTGCTGACAGCTGCTTTGTTCTATGGTCAGATTTCATATTTAACACATCAAAGAGTTGGGATACTTCACACTCTCCTAAGGACTGATAGCAAGTCTGACACTTTGCTGTTATGAGAGGAGAGAGTTGGTCTTTCTCAAGTCAAGTTGCATTCAGTGTTCCTTTTTTCACTTCCCTGCCAGATAAATGAAGCAACATGCAGGGAGTCTTGTTATAAGGAACGCGGTAAACATTGCAGGGGAAGTGTCATGTTTACAGTGATAAAGAAAGAATTATTGGCAGGAAATTCCTGCAGCATGAAAGCACACTTAAAAACTGTCCCCTGCATGAGTAATCTGTACTGTAAGCATGTGGATTTCATAACTGTTGTGAACATGATTTGCTCCGGGGGTGACAAAGTGTCCGTTGAGTATAAATGACTCTGCACGTAGATGATTTACAGGAGTGGGACAGTGAAAAGGAGAGAACTGACCTCTCGCTAAAACCTGATCAAAATAGCGATGGCCCAGTCGTAGTTCATTGACCATAACGAGGCGTAGCAAGCCTGTCAAGCTTTGGGTCTCTCCACATCCATACAGGGTTGTAATACCTTGCATTTAAAAAAAATGGAGAGTGGTGTCTTTTTTCAAAAGTGTAAGAAATGCAACCCCAGCCACTGTTATCCAAGATGGTGTTACTTTTACGAAACATAATGGTCAATCCTCATACTAAAAGCCCCTTGTCTTCTAACATTAAAATGCAATACATTGTGTGAAAATATGAAAAGTATATATATATCAAATGAAGACAGAATGAAATAATAGCCTTATTTTAAAATTTTCCTCATTACTCTGGGACTAACTACACTGCAATACAAGAGGCCGTCTTCTTATGTACATGCAGATCTCTTTTAGCACCAGTGAGTGTTTTTAGACTCCCTCCACAGGTTTCATATGTGAGCTGGAAACATTAAAAAGTCAGCCGGAAACTGTGTTTTCAACCAACTCCTGGAGCTAACGTTAGCTTAATTAGCTAGCTTGCCGGGTGCTAAAATCTGCCATCGCCGGCAGATTAATAGAGTCCGACTATAAATCAGAAACCTGCTTTTATCTTCCTCTGTCCGAAAATCAGGAACCCACTGCATCAGAAACGTGCACAAATTCTGAACGATCAATCCGCCATTGAAATTGAACAGAAGCTGGACCGGTGTGGTCAGTCAGAGCTTACACACTATCAGCACGAGCCTGGAAAACAGAGCGATCCTGAGTCCTGAGTCAGTGTTGCTCTCATTAGGTTTCAGTATGAACCCAGAGGGCCTGGAGGAAAGTGGAAGTATGTAAGGGCAATCCTCATCAGCCCCCCCGTTTTAAGGTAGGGCAAGGCAAGGCGGGGGCCTTTTAATGGCTCCGAGTTAAACACCGTATTTAGAGCGATGCACGAGGAGTCAGAGAGGCATGCTCTCCTCTATAGGCAGTATCCAGCAGCATTTTGATGTCTCTAACAAGAACACAATAAATTGTTCCTCATTATTCAGTAATTAACTCCAATGCGCCGGGTCCCCATCCCCCTGCGCCACACTCTAAATCACCACCCTCCTCCCCTCTTCTCCTCCTGCTACACAGCTCTTTAATTTCCTCTATGCTGTGGGGGGTGGGGGCATGAGAGGGTGGAAAGGGGGGGGCACACGCAGCTTGATGCACTCCATCATCCCCTTGCCACCCTCTTGTCACCCCTTTCGCCTTTTCCAAGCCACACCCTCCTCTTCCTTCCTCCACCCTCCCGTCCCCATACGAGCCCCTCACCAATGTGTGCTCTCCCTGCAGGACGCCACCTGGTTAAGGGAGGGAGAGGTCACCTGAGCCGGGGCACCAGGCTCCAGTCACGTTCAGCATAGTGAGATCGCAGCGTCTTGTACTATCAAGGCATCAAAACTCACCACCACCACCACCACCCCGCCCAGCCCCGCTCGCCGTCTTTTCGCGGGGCTTTCCCCTTCCTCCTCTGCTCTTAATTGTTAAAATGAGGTCATTAATTGGAGACTGAGTCAAATCACCTGTCATTTCAGCTGGGAATCATCCGCTGATTGAAAGGTATCATAAAAACCTGCCCAGGGCCTGGTTTTTGCCGTGCCTGCTGGGAGCTCCCTTTGTGCCTTGACAATCTCCGCCCATGGGCACACAACTCACTTTACTTTCTCCGGCGGAGATTAGGCGGGTAGTCTTGGGTGACACACATCCACGCGCGTGGCCCAAATATAGATTCAAGAGAGTCAGTAGTGTCAGGCGCAATTCCTGGAGGATGTTGTGGGGAGTGTTCGCTTTCCACTGTACTATTAACGCCCCTGACCTAATTGAGGATGATGCTCACACACACCACTTCCCTATATGAGAGTGAGGTCAGGTTCATTTGAGGGGGTAATTGTGAAATTGGCATGTAAACTAGGACAATAGAACAAATGACAAAAAAAATGAGGACAGATGACAAATTTCTTGACAGATTTTTAATAAATCCAGACGTATCCTGCTGCATTCACAGACACAGTGTGGTAGTCAGGCAATATAAGTAGACAGTATGAGCTTAATCATGCTGAGGAACTGTGTTTTGTGATGTTTACTGCCTTCTAATGTCATAGTTTGGTGGGGCTGCATGTTATTTTCTCTCATCATTATCTGACAGTGGCCTGCATCATGGGTGTAATTGCAAAAGGGGCTTATGGGAAACACACGCATCAAATATTTGAAGTGACGTCAACCTAAATGCGCCCAAACATTCCTCACCTTGTGACAGCTACATTGCATGCCGCGAGGTACAGAGAGCTGTACTCTCAGCCACTTAAAAATGCTCCATTTGCTTAAGAAAAATCACGGTGAAAATGTTAGAAATATTAACACAAAAAGACCATTAGAAAAACAGGCCTAAATTATTCTGAAGGCACAATGCTACACAAAGCTTCGGGACCCCATTTTCCACATGGACTTAATCTTGAGGAACACTACACATAAGATGCTGACAAACCCGCTGTTTGAAATAAAAACCCTCTAAACACATGGCATTAATATTTAATGGTGCTGCTTCCTCGGGAGGCCACTCTGGGCTGCAGCGCTGTGTCTGAAGGGAGACGGTATTAGTGCTGTGTGCTCTGGAGGAAGAGCAGCTTCACACTAATGAAGCGATCAGGGCCTGAACTCTGAAGAAACCTCATATCCGATTAGTGAGCAGAGATGCATGTAAACATGGCGAAGCGGCACACGATTAGATCACTTTGTTAATGTGAGTCTTGTGTCGCTAAACACAACAGCGGAGCGAGCGTGCAGCGTTTTGAAGTGTTTTGCTATAGCAGCAACAACACATTTCACATTTAATCACTTCAGTATTACAGTTTCTTTTTCAGCCTCTACACAAGTGTTTTGTATTAAGCCACGGACTAGAGGAGCAGTATGCAAGGTAATGGGTTAACGCTATCCTCTGAGCAACCATTAAGGTGCATGCATGTGTTGTGCAGCAGTGAAAACCACCTGACCTTGTCCACATCCGCTTGGCCGGGATGGGACAGCATTTGAACCTGGCCAGTAAAGGACAGGCCATTTGGATGTTATTAAAAAACATTAGAGTTCCTGAAGCTCATGCTACTCCCAAAGCCATCAGGTAATTTGAAAGAGATCCAGCGAGTTTAAGATGTGCAGATGTTTTCACTTTAAAACTGGCATCTGTTTATGCAGACACACTTTATGTTCGAAAAACCACAAAGGACCACCAATAGGTTTTATGGAGCAGTATCAGCTAGAGCACTCAGCTTTGTAATTGTGCCGCACCAGGTAATGAGAAAATTGGTCACAAGCAGTGTTCCCTGTAGATGTAACCCGCAACATACAATTTTGCACAGCATGTGCAGTATCTACATTTATTTATTTCATTTTTTTTTCATCTGTGCAGCTCTGCCTGAGCTCCTGTGCTGCTTTCAGGAGGTCTAACATGGTCACAGTTTAGAGCCTAATTCATGTACTGTAAGAGGACTAACTCCATCTAAAAATACACACAACAGTTTTCATTTCATTTCACACAATATCGATAAAATAGAACATGAAGGACATAGACAGTCAACTTTTTCAGATTTAGACACATATGGTAAATGGTATCATGTAAATTTGCGTTAAAAAGTCTGTATTCTCATTTAAAAGCTATTAATTCCAAGAGAATCTGGAACATTTTGAAAATATTTCAGCCTGGTTTTCATAAAATAACAGAGCTGAAACAGCCTCTCACTGCGTGGCTGATGATTTCCTGATGAATGCAGGCTAATTCTTGTTTTTGCTGTGTGACTAAACTGCAACTCTCAACACAACTGATCAAAGTAGGATAATTAAAAGACGGAGGATTGGGTTTATTATCGCTGCGGCTGCTCGGGCCTGGTTTTAATATTACCTGTCAAACAACTTACAGCCTGTATTAGAATACTGCAAATGCAAAATATTTTTTAAATATGATTTAGCTCAGTTCTTAGGCCAGTACGATAATATATATCATATAATAATATCAATATGTCATGTTACCAGGATATTGATATGTACACATGGTTAACACTTGGACATGCAGACAAAGGACAAAAAGATGAAAAAAGCACTGTTGCATTCAGTGATAATCAAGTGCATAATAAGTAGGATAATTATTTACATTAAATAATACCACCAGTCCTTCATATGCTGCTGTCACATATTATCTTGAACTGTAAGTAGAGGAAATCTATCGCAGATCTACCGACATGTTCAACAATTAGTAACAGTCATTGTGGACTGAAGGCTTTCTTTTAGAAAAAAAGGCATAGAAACACTGTATTGTCAGAGTACCACAGGATTATAGGTTTCACATTTCTTATACCAGGTTATGTGTCCTTGTCCACTGCCAGTGAATGTCAGGGCTGCTTTGACAGCTTTCTGATGCTCACAATAACTCGTTTTCATTTAGACTGTGGAGGTTAGGTCATTTTTTTGTCGCTGATACAATTACAGAGAGAATGCAATAGAGTATTTTGCTTTTTCTGAAGTCTGTCAGTTGCCTGAAAACACAAATAAAGGGGTGATTGTCATAGCCCACTTGTACATGTTGTTTAAGAGCAATGTAACATGTAACTGACTTGCTTCAGTAGCTCATGTATAGCTGTTGTTTTTATTTGCAGCAATATCATCCGCTTTTCATGAACAAAGCATATCTCTCCCCTCTCATGCGTAAGATTATGTGTAATGGAAGGCATTATATTTATTGCAATGGATTACCTTTTCAGTCTCTGTAAATTGACTTTAATAAGACACTGCCATGAAATCTACCAATTATTAACAGAGTTGACATGTGGTCATAGTCTTTTTCAGCATAAAACACTGTGCAGTTTGTTTGAGAATGCCGGGGGTTGTCTTTATGTTGTTTTCAAACACTAAATAATTAGGTGAAACACATAATTAACAAATTATCAAAGCAGCCCTGATACCAGTGGTGACTAATTACCTCCTCTGTTACAGTTTAACACTACCTTTTCTTTTATGGGACTCACAAAGGCTCATGGGCAATATAGTAATTCAGTGGGAACACAAGAAAAAAACCTTTCTGATTCAGCACACGTGAAATACAATGATAGTTTAAATTCCCCATGCAGTTCAGATCCATACCATACAGAGCGCTGTACGTCTGAGGACTGCACTAATACAGTACCAATACCACAGTGTACTGTAACAACAGCAGATGACAGTGCTTCTGACAACTGCACTATAATAGTCTCCTTGTTTGTAGAGCGAGATTACTCACTTGGTCTGTATATATAATGGCAGAAAACAAATGTTTGGTAATTGAACATAATCCAGTAACACTGTGTTGTGAGCCTCGGCTCTCCCGCTGACCTCTCTGGGAAACAGATGATGCTTAAGAACAATGTTGTCCTGTGTACCGTTCTCACACTGACATAGCAGACCATGCTCCGGTGTCCATTTCCAATTATGTGACAAGGACATATTTCAGACTGGAGTGATCCAAACAGTGATCTGCCACTTGAGAGAACTGTCTTTGAGAACAGAGGTCGAGGGGAGCAACAAGGACGAGTGTCCTACAAATGCCATATCCAACAGCTCCTGTGTTTCCAGTGGCACTTGAACTGAAATAGGCACGCTCAACAGGGGACAGGCTTCAAGATTTTTTTCCATACTTCAGAAAGACTATCATGTTGAAGCTGGAGTGCTTGTTGGTGTGTCAGCATGCGTATCAACAGAGCAGCGCTGGAATTCGCAGGCCTCAAGGCCAGTGTATTGTTTGTAATGACAGTGCTCACTTTGCTGCATAGTGATTTGATACTGTACAATTGAAATTCAAGACGGCGCATTATTCAGGCTGTTAAGGTATTCAGTCACTCCACATCTACAGTAGATGGTGATTGTTACAGCCATGGTGTGAGTGTTTGTAATATACAAGTGGGAGGAGGTCAGAGATAAAGAAATATTTATTTACAAGGGCAGCTTGGGATATGGATCAACTACCCGTCATTAAAGCAGCAATATCAAATGTTGTGGCTGAATACTGATTCAGGGTCTATGTCATCCATTCATGAGACATATAAACACAAGGTCTCATGCAGACACAGATGGATACATGTATATTCATCTAAATATCACAAATGTTGCATATTACAGCTCTCACTTTATTTTCTGTGTATATATTTGCGTTTTTTCGCTCTTTGATTTCATCCATTTCACAGAGGACAGTCTGATATTTGATTATCCAACCAGTTTCTTATCATGGTTGGTGATTTGTATGGGTTTCCTACTAGTGGTAGCATAATTCAGAAACCTCCATAGCCAGCTCCAGGCAGTCACTTGCATCATGGCAGGAACTGAGCAGACCACAGTCCAAGTCCATGCAGGAGTCGTCATTGTTGCTGGACGTAGACTCCACCGTGGCGGCGACTTGTTTGTAGTTGGGGCAGCAGTGATTGGCGACTTTCTCACAGGAGTCAGGAAGCATGAGGATCATATCGTAGAATCGGCAGAAGAGACAGTTGAGGACGATTCCTGCACAGTCAACTGAGGGAGACACGTACAGTCAGGAGGGACGTTCGTGATTTGCTTCACTGAATTTGTTCAAGAATAAATGTTTCAGTTTTTGTTGGTCTTTGAGAAAGGCCGTCCCCTCTGCACTCTTCACAATGACCTCTTTGAGATGATGTGTGATGAATTGTGCTTAAACCATATCTTGGGACATAAATCATCTGTACTGCTATAAAAGCTGCTGCTCTTCACTTATATCGTGTAACATTTTAAAAGCCTCCTTTCCTTCCTTTACACATGCATAATTTAGGAAATCATGCCCTGATCCCTCACAGAGAGACAAGCAAGAAAGCTGTTTGGAGACATAATCAATTACCAGAAGTCTCTCTCGTATACTTTGCCAGGAGCATTTCGACATTGCGTTGTGGTTGCAGTGAAACAATGTGCGATGTATCTTCCCAGCAGCCTTTGCCAAATGGTGCCCCCATGGGTGCTATGAAGCATGAGATCATCAAATGACACTGACCATGAAGAGTTACTCACTGAATACATGTAGCAGGAGTCCTTATGGCTTATCTTGCAAATAATTCAACAAAGCACACCTCCTTCAAGGCTGCACAAATCTCTAAATATCTTTTTTTATGTTTAGAACTTTTTAATCTGCATCTGGATCTAGAAAATACAGCTACAGACAATCATGCTGAAATTTTGATAATGTCCTTTATGGTACTAAAAGGGGCTTTGAGCAATGAGGACTTATGAGAACTTTCAAGACTTATGACTACCAAGTAATTTAAATGAGAGAAGAATGCTTCTAAAATTGTGACATTGCAATGACATTTGTACAACATCTGTATGTCATATAAAATGGTTGTATATGTGTGTGTGTGTGTGTGTGTGTGTGTGTTTGTGTGTGTTTATAGCTGATAAATAGCTGATTCATAGTTTTTTCTTGAATCAGTTTTTAAATGGAGGAAATTTCCACCCTCTGGTCACTTACATAGTATTAAAGGGATGAAATTAGGGGAATAAAGGAAAATGCATGTATGTGATACCTTTACCTGTCTAATGCAAAAGATGCAAAATACTGTTTAGTGAACTTAAAAGTGTAGGCAGATGTATTTCTGAAACAGACTGTTTGCCCTTGATTCCAATCTTTATGCTAAGCTAGGCTAACCTTGTCCTGACTATATTTAATGCACAGACATGAATAAAGGCATTTCCTAAAATGTCTGCCCTGTCTTTAATCAAAATGAGTTGCCATTACTATTTAACCATCTTATTTAAAATGTGATGGAATAAAAGTGCATAAGAACATAAGCAGTCTGTCGTCAGATCACTTATGCAGCTGCATCTACAGCAGTGAGTCTACTTTGGTGGCCATTTTTTTTGCATTAGTCTTTCTCTTTTTTGCTGTAGTTTCACTTTCTAAATTATTCACACATTTTCATAATTGATTATATGAACTGCATTTAAGCATTCTCACAGCATGGTGAGGCATAAAGCTTGCAATTTGTCAAATTTTTTATTCTGTCTGTGGTCTGTGGCATTATTATTCTGCATATTAATCATCGTTTATTTCACCAGTAGAAAAGCTATGTTTGGATGAAAAAGTTAATTTCATAACAGTTTTTCTGAGGACTCAACACTTAGATGTTTTTTTTTTCCTTCAGTAATTTCACCATGAGCTTATCTCAAAGGATTTGGCAACAACAGCTGTGTGTGCAGCCAGAGGGCATCAGACGAGTGTGATGAAGTGCTGGTGTCACTAACCTCCCATGCTGCTCTGCTGAGAAGAAGACAGAGAGTCTGTGATGGAGGATGCTGCGGAGGAAGATCTCCTCAGGTACATTTTCAAAGAGAACAGAGGGGAGCTGTCACACTCTCCCGGCCGCTGAGCCTCCGTACTAGGTTTCCCCGGGCCCAGGCTCTGCAGAGGCACCGAGTTGCCAGTCGCTGACTTGAGCCTCACTTTGCATCCTTTCTGTCAAGGAGACCAAATGTTGAATAAACAATGAAACTTCAGTAAGCAACAGGTACAGTTAGATTATTTGACAAGTACGATTTGATTGAGTATTTAAAGACCAGCATTGCTGAAAGAGGTATAAAGACTCACGCACAATAGACACTAGTTTAACTGGCCAGATCTGAAGATATTTTAGGGCTGAAGCTGCTCTTACGATACAATATGAGATGACAGTTCAAAATGCTTCCACCTTTTTTTGCTATTTCTTGGTTGCAGAGGAGTTTATAGTCAAGTCAAAAATCCCCACAAAGTTTGCATACCAACATAGTTCAGAGTTTCTTTTGAAAGACCATTTTCATCATTACAAAACAGCACAGTGGAACTACTGAGATTATTTTAGGGTTAGTAGCACTGAAGGCAGGTCGAACAACCACACCTATTTATCAGGAGTGAAACTGTGAGATAAATTACTGCTTTCGAGGAAAAAAAAAAAAACATTTATGGCATTTAACCCTAGAACACTAATGTCGGGTGATTTTCACCCACGCGATTGTAGTCTTTATAGTTTTTATAGGGTCCCCCAAGATACCTTTTTTTTTATCAGACGTTGCATAGGGAAAAACAATGTATGTATTGTTGAATATATTTTGATGAGAAGTATTTCTTATATCGGGTAAAATATACCCAACGTTAGAGATGGTCACTAACTTATATGTTAGTGTTCTAGGGTTAAATGATTGAATGAGAACAAAATTTTTTTTAAATCAATAGCATGATTATTAGCAAGCTTTTTTAAAGGTTTTGTTCAACACTTTGGGAAACTCCTTTTGTTATCAAAATTAGTTGTGTGTATACTAAATATGAAGCATGAACCAGGAGTCCACTAGCTTAGTCGGACATGGAGACTGGAAGCAATGGGAAACAGCTGGAGTGACTCCAGCAATAATCAGCAGCATCTCCAAAGCTCACTAATTCACTGTCACTGTGAGGTTACAAATCTGTAAAACCGCGTACTGTTAGCCTTACACTTTCGTTCATTTTCACAGGTATGACATAACCCGAGCTTTAAATGTGCTGGTAGGCAGATATTTTACCACTGGACAGTTGTGCCCCCATGTTTCCAGTCCTATTGCAAAGCTAAGGTACCTTTTCCTGGCTCAAGCTCCATATTTAACATACAGAGAGCGTGGCATCTTCAGCAATGAAAAGTGACCGTACTAGGACCAGAGGCAGGTAAGAACCTCCACCCAGCATCCACGCTTCTGTAACCAAAGAGCTGATTCTGCATGGGCCGAAGAAATGCAGAAGTTAGGCTGTGAAATTTCTGAGTGTGGGAGTACATCTGTTTGTTAACATCTGATTTAAATAGATATTAATGAATTATTGCGCTGGCTGCAGACTGTTTATTTTTTCACCACCTATTGGAAATGAATAATTCACCATTCCTTTCTCTGTTTTATTTAACATTTAATGCCTAATGATTTATTCAAACCCTGGACACATTTTTGAAAGTAGAATAAACTGTATTTGTCTTACCTAAATTGTTGAAAGAGAGATACAAATGGATGTTGCTCAGGGCTGTATTGGCCATTTTTAAGATTTTATTAGCTGTTTCTTTAATACGTATGAAATAACAAAGTTCAAAATAGTCTCCCTTGTTATCACCTTTCGTCAGCTTGAAGTTTCCTTTTATGTCTCATTAGGAGTGCCCGTGTTTTTATCTGTCATTTCTCAGTGATTGAATGAGAAGAGAAGAAGGCCGGGATCGGTATTTTGAACTACAGCTAGTTAAAACTTCAGATCAGTGCCATGTGCGTGTATGTTTGAGCTGAGAAGCAGCAGTCTAATGAATTAAGTAAGAAGTAAAGCTGGTCCATGCCCATGACCATTAGCTGATAGAGAAATAAGGCCTGCAGGCAAACTATGCATTTTTCAGGTTTTGTTCCAGTGTTTCACTGAGCCACGCTCACTCATTAGACACCACAGTTACTCAGAGCAGTGGATCTGATGATAATTTTACTTCATGTTTTAAATCAAAATGCACACTCAAATTTTCAGCACTTCAGGACCGTGGAACAGAAAACATCTACACGATTTAAAGAATGTATGTAAGCAAGCGGCTGACAAAATCCATTAGTTTCATTGCTGGAAAAAGTGATTTGCTGGGGAAATTGTTCTGAAACTGTGCACATTTTTTTTTTTTATTTCTCAAGTTTAACACACAAGACAAGATAACTGTAGGCAGACTGGTGACATTACTTCAGTACCAGGAACAGGAAGAATGACACTGACTGCTACACACTATCACAACAGAGATTTACAAGAAACACAATGAATCAACAGTGATACTCTGATTTTTTTTTTTCCACAGACCTGAGTCACACTAACTTACCTCCTCTAGCCCACGTAGAGCTCTCTTCAGCAGTGTTTACTCTCCCTTTGTCTTTCACGTCGGCTCTCAGAGTCATTTCATCTGCCATCTGGTCCATTGCATCACAAATAAAAAATGCACTTCGTATGACAAACCTGATCGCCTCAAGCCAAAAATATGTGGCTGTGGCCAAAGTGAGTCAGTGTCTTGCACAGCTCGGCGTCTTCACACACTCGGCGGCTCTCAGGATTGGGTTCTCATGCGGCGGGCTGAAACATAGTCTTCTCGTCCAAGCTGTGGAGGCAGCTGTTTACCTCGGCAGAGCATCCAGCACAATTTATCCTTTACATTGCACAGGGTCCATTTGGCCTGCTGCCTGCTGTACTGTAAGCCTCTCAAATGTTCCAATGACGTTGGCAAAAAACAGGGGAGATCCGCTCCTATTAAAGCATCACCGGGACAAAGTCAGCAACATTTTATTAGTTTGAGTTAGTTCCCTCCATGAAGTGATAGTGAAGCCAAAGGCAAATGCAGAGCATCACATAATAAAAAGAAATATCACATTAAAACTGTAATTCCCAATACAGATGCATGATTAAGCAATCAGGACACAACATGAAGAGATTTTGTGGCGTTACAGTGATGTGACTGTGATCACACATGAGATAGAAAATCACTCTTTTGCACACAGTATTAAAACATTTGGGAGCTAAAGATGATTGTGAAGAAAAACACTGCGCACATTTTGATTCACACTCACTCATGCACACAGCACATCTCAGTCACTCCTTCCAGGCTGTGATTCTGCTGAACATATGCATGAGGCAGCCAGTGCCAGTTTGTTTGTTGGGGCGAAACACGCGGTGAAACATGGATAGCGAGCTGCATTCAAATTTCTCCGAATACAAGCCAACCAATTTACTCTAATTAGGCTCAACACTAGAGTTGCATTTTAATAGACGCCCCGCTGTGTTTGCATATGTTTAGAGAACAAGAGCCATGCTAATTGAAAAATTAAGATGTGAGAGTATTTGTCTACTGAGCTCCCACTATGCTGCACTCAGTGTAAATATAACTCCTGAAGAGAACTTCCACCGAGAGTTTCTAGTGCTTTCTTCTTCCTCCTCTACATTTTCTTTGTGTTGTGATGGCGAAACAGTGTGATAGTGTGATTGTGTTCCTCAAAAGGGCTCCAGTGATGACGGGATGCTGACATATTCCCACTCTGTGGCCTTGCTGTTTGTCACTGACGCAGCAGGTTTTGTTTTATTGGTTGGTGTCAATCAAGCCGTCAGAGAGGTTCAGCGGTTTGCGTGGTTGATTTGGCTCCGGTGGAAAACGTGCTCACTGTGAAATGAGCTGTGCGGCCCAGCGTCTGCAGAAGAGTCACAGTGGCTGACCCTCCGCCCCATTAGAGCTTTCCCTAATGTAGAGTGAAGTGACAGCCGGAGATCAAGTTCAGGTACAAATTACACTACATCTAAGTGAAAGCTTTCTGACCCGCTGCACTCACAGTCCACTCCATTATTTACAGCTGTAAACAGGTAGTCACACACATGCACCCCTGCTTCTCATTACAGCCTGTGTCTTGCTGTGTTTATGTGCTGTTTGTGGCTCAGGGTGAACCTGTTACTCCGCCCTCTCTATCTTTATTTCCCTTCAAAGGCATTTACCAGTTTTTTTTCTTGTTGTTCAGTGGAGAGACCACAAATATTAAGCGATGATTCTCTGATAATAACCACACTATGGTAGAGTACTGCATTAGCAGAGCTGAGTAAGGTGGACAATGGCAAAAAAGACTTTAAAGTAATTAATAAGCAAAGTACAAAGCAAAATACAGCTTGCATTATAAGGATTTAAAAATGTATCCGCTAGAAAAACAAAACCAACTGCACAAACAAGTGTTTCTTTCCCATTAGCCTCGAGGCCACCACAACTCCTTTGGTACAATGAACTCTTCACAAATCTCTTCCAAACTCTGGTCATTGGTTTGGTTTAAAGTAGCTAAGTCATTATGAACCATAAAAATGCCCCAATCAAAGCAGTGCCTTTGGTAATGCACAGAAATCAAGTCAGTATTTATGTGCATACTGCATGTACCAAGTGTTCAAAAAACTGAAGCCTCCTCAGTGTTACCAGTGTAGCATGACCTTACAACTTAAATGAATGGTACAATGGTAGAACAAATGTGGCAGTTCTGTGGAGATATTTGCCCCTATTCATATTCATGTTTTTTTTTTTTTTTTACTTCCAGCATGTACTTGTTTTGTTTACTACAGTTTAGTGCACAGTGTTAAAAAAAACTTCTAAACCAGTTAGAAATAACACAGTACCTATGTGATATATTGAATAAATCACTGCATTTGACACGTTGACATGTTTTCAAATAATAAGGCAAAAGTTTCATGCTAAAGTGTTAGCATGTAGGCTCACGCTAACTAAATATCAAATGATAAACAGCCATATCTAACGTACATATATACAGCATTTACTTTTCGTGATAACACCCTGCAGCTGACTCATTTGAACACTGTTTTAATATCATTGTTCTGTTAAAATTGGTAAAAATGTCACAATGTATGCAACATAGTATGTCTTACCTGGAATTTCCATCAGCTGACTGGTTGTATTCAGAGGAAATCTTACATTAAATGTAGCATCAAGACAGAATTCAACCACCAGAAAATCCTGCAGAGAGAGACTCTAATTTGGCCTTGTCCGGATCACCTTGAAAGGACAGCTTAACATTTACCATGCATGTGTGTAGTCGTGGCAGGTGTTTCATAGAACAAAATGGAAATTGTTCATTTTCTTTTTTTTTCTTTTTTTTTTGGTTTTAGTAAAATGTCTTAGTTTGTTGAACATGCTGCCGGTGCAGAGGTCCCCTTTGCCCCTTAATGAGTTCCACAGAGAATAAGTTCCACAGTCATAGTTAGCTCTGGTGATGAGAGCAGACTCCCATGTCACCTTGAGGCTGGCTAAGACAAAGGGAAGAAGACACTTGATGTCATATTCACTCTCTCCCTCTACAAATGGTTAACCCTGGTGGGCCGAGTTCAGTTTTATAGACAGATTTCACTGTCCAGAGATAAAAGGTGCAAATCTAATATATGAGGGACAGGACAGCAAACATCTGGAGTACCTGATACATGTTGAACATTGAGACAGTATTCTTGTCAAACATGTTCATGCTTGAATTATGACTTAATTATAAATAATAATTGTAATTACTTAATAAGTACATTTAAATCACCCTGGATAGCTGTTTAGACAACACTGGGCAGTAACATTACTCAAAGGTTTGCCAAACATTTCTTCCTTTATTTGCAATAAAAACAAACTAATGACGACGGACACATTTAATACGTCAGAGAGTAAATATTAGTGATTAAATAAATGTGTTAACTGTGCTCAGCTGACAGATAATTGTTGCATGAAGGACTGGAAAGACCAAAATGTTGTAACAGCCTGACGACTTGGTTTAGATTATAAATGGCCTACATTTGCTATAAAAAAAAAGAAGTAAATTTTAAAAATGGCACTCTTAACATTTTCAGGAAGTCTTTGTGTTAACTTATGTGTTTTCACATCAAGTTTCTGGTAAGCTTTAGTGCAAGAGAGACAGGAACATTTGCTTACAATAGCTTTTTCTTTACAGGGTTGGGTGATAATCCTGAAAAATCACCTTTGAGAGACTGAGCTGTGCGTAAGAAGGGATGAAATATGAAATCAAACAGTCCCTTTCTGATGAACCTACTGCTCTACTACTGGTAAGAGTACGCATTTCAGGGGTTATTCATGGTCCTCATTAACTACCACAGAGTTTACTGTGGAGCAGTTTGTTCTGATCCACTTAAAGTGCTGCACCTTAAAGCAGAGCTCACCTTTTGTGCTCTGGGGAGTTTTTCTGCTCAACCCATTAAGAACAAAATAATTCATTTTCAAGATCATTTTGCTCTAATTGAACATGTCTGTTATATTCAATTTTTTTCAACATCTTTAAAGACACCTGCCTACCTTTATGACAGCTGAGTAAGAGGGGAAGAAACTCCCTCTGCTTGTCACAAAGGGAAGAAATCACACTTTCCAAATTAAGATTGCAGATAAATGACCTTACAAAGCAAAGGAAATCAAAGAAGTATGGGAATGGGGTAAATTGGATTCTTTGGCGTCTAACAGTATATGACTTAAACCAACTGGGGATTCTCTCCACAGTGGAGGAAGTGAGAGTTTCCTGAGGCAACAGTCCCACCTGGGACCTCTTGATGATCCATGGGGTGTTCGTAAAAAGCCTTGAAGTTATTCAACCCACTAAAAGGCTAAATAGATTTTTTTTCTATTAACATTTAGGCTGTATTGCTCTGATTTCAGTGCTTCTATAGTGGTTTCAAGCAATCTATATCATTTTACTCTGTCAATATTCTGTATTTAATTTGCATTGCAGAAAGGTCTTATTGTATTGCACCGGATATCAACAATGATCAAACAAAGGTAGATCTAAAAAGTGTTTGTTCAAATCTTCTGACTGATGAGCTTTGTTACATTTGTGACTTTACGTTTGTGTGAACACAAGAAGCCATACAAGATTTTTGCCATACAAGATTTTTTGTTAAAATATTCTAAAACTGGCAAAACTATTTGTTGAGAAGATAACGAATCTAAATTTTGATGTCAGCTCTCTGGCAGTTTTTGATACTTACGTCGGTCTGTAAACAAAAATAAAGGTTAGAGGTCTGATATTCAGCCAGAATTGCATTTAAATTAGATTAATGTGTAAAGTAAAAAAATAGCTTGGTTAGTTTTTTGGGGACAATATCTACATCTTTAGCTAATAAATTCTTATCTAGCTAGCTCACTGGCACTGACAAGTCCCTAACTTTGTCTGTCACTGTTTGGTGCTAACCATGTAATGTACAATCATATAATTTTGTTTTTCACTGAAAACTATCTGGAAAAGAAAAAGAGATGAAATTGATTGAAAGTCGCAGGCTGTAAGAAAAACAAAACAATGAGTTGAAGCATGCTAAATTTCACATTACCCATAATAATTTGATCCATTGATTTACAAAAGTATTGATCAGTGAAGCAAGAAGTGCTGCAATTCTGCTACACTTCTCTAAGAAGAGCTTTTATTTTGCAGAGGTATTGCATTAAAGATGATCACATACATTAATGTCACAGGAACAATAACTGATGTAATGATAAACCTGGGCTTTGCTTTTGTGATGAAATAAAAAAAAAACACTCCATCAGCACCACATTTCGTACAAAATGAACAGTCCTTCCAGTTTCACACAGACATCATGAGAAATACCCATTATTACAGGACCAATTTGCTCCTTCAGATAATCAATGTTGGCACTGACTCAAGCCCTGCTCCACAGGCTAAATGCTTGAATTGATCATTGATGCTTTCTCACCAATAAGCAGTTTAAAATGACTAATTGGGTGGGACTAAGAGTAGCCTGGGCTTTTGCTATTAGTGTAATGATGATATGACATCAGACGTTTTCTGTAAAGCATTGTCTTGTTGTTATTGGGCAAGACAGATTATGATTGGGTTTAGTCAGTGCACATTATGAGATGCTCTTTAAGTAGCATTCATAAAGCAAAGCTCCTCGCTGTGTCAGGGTGATAATAAGGGTAGTGATTCATATATACTTTAGGAGTCAAGGGGAGCACCATGTTAGACCTGTATTTTCTTTTATTTGTCCTTGCTGTTGGGGATCATTGATCGCACTTCCTTTGTCCCTGCATACATCAGACGGAGAGCTCTGTCTGGCGAGTCATTGATATGCCAGCTCTGTTTTTACACATTGTCATTTTATCTTTCTCATTACTGTCATTACTGCAGACTCAGATACATCTCATTACAAGGGTAATTGGGACAAACATAAAATCTGTGCCCCCTCCCTTTAAGTTGGATATCTTTCAAATGCTCAAAGTAGATAACCGCGCTGTTAGGTCCACAACAGCTGTTAATATTTCATGATAATATAGCGTTATTCCCACTGATATCTTTCTGACTTTGTGTTTCTTTTGATAGGCTGTTATAATGGAAAATTAAAACGAGTTCAAATGGGTCTACTTTATCTGCACATTGTCTCCGGAAGCCTGGATGTGCACCTGTGCCGCTAAACTCTCTGCCACACACACACACGTACATTACACTACAGTGTAATGTTAATGTGCGTGGACGCTGGCAAGCCCGAGCGTACAATCAGACACACACTGGAACATCTGAGCACACACACGCACACACACATGCGTGCTTTTATGTTGAGCTGGCTCCAACTTCTGATGTAATTTTATTTTTAGCTGGTCCTCTTTTCTGTCGGAGCCCCATGAAGTCTTCTCCATCTACAACTTAGTTCCTCAGCCAAATATTGACTTTGGGATCTGATTATTAAGCAATTTCCACAAAACTTCAAATTACTATCTGAACAATTATTTTAAAGACGTTACAAGACCCAGTAGACCCCCAAGGTCTTGAAACTGATTATGCAAAAAGATAATTGCTATGAAGATTTAAAAAGAATGAAATTGGTTTGACAAACCTATAAGTTGTTAACTACTGCTCAGTGCAAAAGAATACATTTGCTGACAAGGCCACAAAGAGCCGCAGCAGAGGAGGTTTTCCCGTGTGCTGAGGTGGGCGGGAGGTATCGCTCTCTTTATTATCACAGCTAATGGCGTTCCAGATCTGTCCTCAATTATACAGGATGAGATGAACTATTAATTAATAATTCTTCTGATAGATAAATTGTGCCATGTTCAGCAGATGTGCACTTTTTTGAGATGAGAGGAGACGCAGATGGAGGCTATTGACCAACAGTGGCCCCGCTCCGTGTCTGCCTTTATAGATGTGTGAGCTTTATCTCAGCTTGACATGCCGTTATGCTCCCCGTCCCCCAGTCCCGCTTTAACTGCCCACGTACCGTCAGCAGGCGTCCATGTTTTCCTGATTTACTGTGTGTAAAGCCAATGTTGCATAATTTGTGTTTTAAGAAAAGATATTAATCCTTCTTCACATTGCAGAAAATGGTTATTTTTTCCCTCCCAGGTTAAATGTACACTGCCTGAAAAATGACACATCCTCAAAGTACTTTTGAGCAAAGGCTGAGTTGTATAATTTTCCCATAAGCTCGGAGCATTTAAGTGTAGAAAGGAGGAATTATATGGCTATGAATGGCTTCCTTAATAGTGATATCACTTCCGAGAACAAAAGAAGGTGGCTCCGCAATGAGCTGGGGAGTGCGGACGCTGGCTCGATTGGCCATTTCCGCGGCTTCCATTAAGGTCATGCACTGCGCCACCGTGCCGGAGAGTGCATGAGTGACAACACGGCCAAGACGAATGGAGCACTCTCCCACAAACCTCGTTAAGACTGAAATCACCGAAAAAATAATAGTTATTAAATTAATTGCAGTCATAATCTCGTAAAATATGTGTCAAAAAATTATATGCAGTTCGATTAACACATAACATGGGTGTCAAATCTGTAATAAAACCCTGATCAATAAAACAATAACCATGTTGTTAAAAGCAGTCATTGAAAGGTGTTGCTGGCAGTGGGCTCCAGGGGTGAGCAACCCTTTTAATATAAACGGATTTCATCTTTCCACCGTGTCACCTAAATCACCTCAATGTTTGTGTATACAATTAAAATAAGATAATAAATTGCAGCAATGGATGGATTACGAACGCTCCCTTCGACCCCATACATCAGGCTTTGTCAGTGGCCCAGAAAATGCATGTCTAACAATCTGTTGATTACAATGTGGTGCGAGCAGAGGCCCTGCCGAGGGAGGGTGATGACTGTTGCAGGATACATTATTTTAACATATTGTTATGTTTAAATCGATAAGTTTTAAACGAGCGCTAACGACTGCTATTAATTAAACTTTCAGAATCTTTTATTAGAAAAGTTACCACTTGTGTGCTTGATTTAATGAATGGTTTATTATTTCATTTTGTTGGCCCTGACCATTATACCCAAACGACTGGTCTTTTATCTTGAAAAGAAATGAGGCAAGGCATAGTTTATTTGCAGTGCGGAGAGGATGATAACGTGTCAGTTGAAGGGCATATTTGTTTTAAAGCCTTGGAGGAGTAACTGTGACTAGTTCTTGATACAAATTCCCTGCCTCAAAACCATATTGAAATAATTTCCCTCCCTCCCTTTCTGTCTTGCTATTTGGCCCTTGAGATATTATTATTTTTTATCAGTGTGTTTATATAAAATCATTTGAGTGGGGATGTCAATTTGGAAATGAAATTGTCTGTGCAAGGGAATCATTCAGATTGGAAATTAATGGTACTGCAATTAAAACTTGGGAGTTACAGTATTTGGTAACAATTACGATAATGACTCTAGCTGGAGGTGTGAATTTCACAAGTGGAGTGGGGGGTGGGAGGCATCACGAGCGCCGTTCTGGAAAGCTAGCGGTTGCAAGCCTCTTCCTCCCAGTGTAAAAACATGTTTCCACCAGTTTCTTCTAATAGTGCAATGCCACTGAGAAAATATCTTGACTTATCCTCAGTAGAATGTGTGTTATTCTATTACTGAGCACAGATAAACTGCCTTTTGTGATATTGCTGCAGGAAGCTCTTTGCTCTCAAGCTGCCATTGACGGAGCGCGTCCTACATTGTGCTGTAGTAATAGAGTGGTTTATCAGCTCGTGTTCAAAGTAGCTATAGGCTAAGTATGGTTTAGAGTCACAATTACCAACAGACACAACATGCTGTTTGTCTGCTCATGATTAATGCGCTGGATCAATGTGGGCCGCTGCAGAGACGCAGGGTGATGGAAGATTCCTGTGAGATTTTTCTTTTTTTTTCTCCGTCTTCTCGCTGTTTTCCTTTCTTTTTTTTTTTTCTTCTCCACACACACACTGCTATCAACCAAATTGGATGATCAGTGGGGGAATTCTCCCTCTCTCTGGGGTTTTCGCCATGGTTTGTAGATTTTGCCTTCAGGTTTGAAATTCACTCAAACTGGAGAAGTCCTTTATCCAGAGACTGGCTTTTTTTTTTTTTCAATTGAGCATTAAGCAGGGTCCAGATGGGGGAAGTAGCTGCCTTTTTTTAGCCCGGGAAACAGGGTTTACTCTGCTGCTTGCAATCCTATGTCAGCGAGGATAATCCATAAATACCCCTGTAAAGAAGCGACTATATGTCTACATGAGATCTGTGCTGTTTGTGTGCTTTGGGAGGAATATAATTTATCTCCACTCAGCATCCAAAAGATGAGACTTAAAGGCTGAAAAACATTGGAAATATGCTTTTTTCTTTTCTCCCTGAGAGGTAGATGAGAAGCTTGAAGCCTGCTATGTTTGTGGGGTAAAACTGCACCTGTTTAGCTTAGCTTAGCATTATGAATGAAGACTGAGGGAAATTAGCCATCTTGGCTTGGTACAAAGGTAAAAATTACACCAACCAGCATTTCCAGAGGTCACGAATAAGCATATATCTCGTTTGTTCAGTACATACAAAATAAAAATCAGTGTGTTCAGCCAGAAAGCAATGCAAATGTATACATCAGCTGTAAGCCAGTGTGTGTGTTTGTGTTCACCTCAGCCTCTGAATAATCTTAAAACTCACCAGGAACTCGGAAGCAGCTGTTATTTTCCTCCAGTGTCTCTCCAGTCTCATCGTTTGCTTGCAGTCCAGTCTTCCTGCTCGGGAAAATTTGCGTTCACTCACATTTTCCCATTTATTTGTGTGCGATCATGCTGAGTATAAAATTTGGTATCAGTCTTCTCATCTAACCCACAACGAGAGACCGACAATGTCAAACCTTTTCTTTACTGACCGCCACCTCTCATCATGAACATTTAATGTCATTCCACGGGACACTCTGAATGCAGCTGGATTGTTCCGCCAGATTCAGTGCAGACCATTAAAATGACTAGTACACACTCATCTCCGATTTCAATGGATTTCAAACAAAAGCCGATTACTCAAAGTACGTGTCTCCCACTGAAAATGGCAATATGTGGTTTAAGTGCAAAGGCCAGCGTTGCATACCAGAGGTTACTTAGCAAGATTTTATGGATAGGCCTGCCACACAGTATTTAGATCTAACCCTTTCATGGTTCAAACAAATTATAATGTAATATGCTTTTTGGACAGAGCCCAAAAAATGGATTTAAACGTCATACAATCCACCAGAAGGAGCGTTCTTTGTTTTTTTTACCAGGATGCTGAACGCTGAGCCCTGGAGCCAGAGCCGAGAATGAGAATTACCCATCAACTCTTGAGCAGATTCAGTGGTCAATAATTGAATGAGTGAATCCCATTGTCCAATTACCCGCATTATCTGTGGATACTCCTCTCATTAAAAGGCTAGGGAGGAAGGAGAATAATTAAAAAGATTTGCAGCATGGGCATTTAATGATCACGCTGCTTTTGCCTGATATACTCTCCAGGACCAGTGAGATCATGTGGGATTGAAGGCAGAGGAGCAGCAACCCCCACCCCCCCACCCCTTCTTCAGCCCATACCCTCCCTTCATCCCTGCCCTCCCTGCAGCGCCATCCGGCTCCACTTCTGACAGTGAGTGGGCTTCAGCCACTGCTCCACAGGGACAAGCTCACACTGTGGCCCCGGAAGGGCTCCAGCTGAAACCATACAGGCTTAGCATACCATTTGCAAGTTTTCAGATTCATCCTATTAATGTAAATACACCCTGAACATTAAAAAACAGCAAGGTACATTAAAAAGGTGGCAGTGCCAAAGTGTAGTGTAAACACTTGTAGGAGAGTGCTAAATTGCTGTTTGGCGGTCAGTGCCTCTGGCAGTCCGGACAAATACCTGTGGTAGGAAAGCCCTCATCAGGTAGAAATTTTTTGCACCATTAAGCTTGTGAGTGCTTCGAGAAATACACCCCCCGCCCCACCACCACCACCACCACCACTTCTTCTATGAAGCACGGCTTTAATTAGTGCAATCTCAATGAATAACACCGGTGCAATTTGGCGGAGATCTTTTGCCGTAGGGGCCTGCTTAGTTCAAGATGTTTTTTACCTCATTCTCAGAGAGCGCATCATGCGGTCAAGTGGCTCTTCCGTGGTGTATCTGGAGGGCCCCAGTTTTCCTGTAAACATGCTTGAAGTGTTGCTCAGGAAATAGCAGAGCAGAATGGTTTCATATCTCAATAAAAGCAGAAACTGGCGAGTCATCTTGATGATGCAACAGCTTACCGAATTTAGTCCTATCCACTCATTCCACTCATTAGGCGCACTTGCGATGCTTTTTTGATCTTGCTCAACTTGATATTTGATGTTTATGGAACTTCTTCAGTGGTGTAAATATTAGTTCAAATGTTTCCAGGCAGCTGGCATGGGTCAAGATGCATGTGCTCTGGATGGAGCTGAGAGAGAAGTGACCATGTAGAGGCCAAACTTGTGTGTCAAACATTATCAGAAGTCAACACAGCTGAGATGATTTACACTATATGATCAGCTGACTGCCACATACATATGCTGTCATGTGAATATATCTGCACCAATAATACACAGACTTTTTTTAGCATTTAAATTGCAGGATATTTGTTGGTCTGGTGACATTCTACATTTTTCTTACTTGGCAACAAACCCATTAAAAAATCATATGGGACAATGAAATTATCTTATCACAGGGCTTGCTGGTGTAGCCAAAGCTTGATATATTGTATTATTTAAAAAATGAAACCTTGTATTTGTCACCCGTTTTAAATACTTTTTTCAGTAGGAATAAATGAGTTTATAGCTGAGAGCCACACTCAAGCTGGGGAGGTTAAGAGGGTTTAAAAGACAGACTAGCACATTGTTGGTTTGGCCATTTTCATGGGATTTGTTGTTTGTTTGTCTGTTTGGATGATAAAAATATAGACTACTGCCTGACTTACCCTTTAAAGGGTCGGTTCACCTAATTCACAGACATACTTTCCCAGCTACCCTCAGTAGTATCTAGACAGACAGTAATGGTTTTATTTGGCAAAGTTTTGAGACTTCTGCCGCCATCCTAATAAATCAGGGATCAACTGAATTTAGTTTCTTGGCCCATTTGCATTGCAAAATGACTTAAAGTTCTTTTTAGAAACAGTGTCCGTGTTACATGTCAGCATAATCCACAGAACTTGTTTTTACTGTTCTAATAATTGTCACTGAGTTTGAGGTCTGCGGATTATCCAGAGTTATCGGGGACATTGTTACTGGACAGACCTGTCACTGTTGGGTTTCTAACATGTCATTTTTTTGTTGCCTTAAGCACCACAAATTAAATACCATTTGTTCTCAGCAATAACCTCAGCAATCTCAACAAACAAAACCAAAACTATCTTAGAGGCTACAAACCACAAGTGGTAACTGGGAGATGCTTTGTGACTTGGGTGAACTAACCCTATAAGTACTGGTATGAGTAGTAGTAGTAGTAGGACTAACATTGTTTTCAATGAGTAATAAACTGCCAGTGCAAATGCCATGGTAGCCATTACACATAATGTAAACATCCGAGTAGTTATACATACATGTAAAGCCTTGTTTGGACCGTGAGACAGTGGTGAAAGAAAATCTCATCTATTTGATCTAAAGCTCTCTCAGAGTATCTAGCAAGGATATTAGTAGTAGCTATAACTGGAGCAAACCTGAGGTAACCCCAAAAATAGCACTGAGGCTAAATGAGCAGACATTGCAGTTATCCATGAGGCAGATTTTTACTGTCATCAGAGATATATTGTTTCCCACACATCTCTCCTGTGCAGCCTCAAGATGAAAAGCTGTGTAAAAGGTGCCATAAGAATGTCACTGGAGATTAATCACACTTATCCCTGATCTGTGTTGGCATTCCTAACCGGGTCACCTGTAAAAGGATGACTTCAGAGCTGAAATAGTCCAGCCCTCCCTCAAAAAGTGAGCTCCAGCACAGAGAAGTAACCCACAATCACACGAAAGTGTTCACATCAGCAGCTGCTGCTGAATCACAGAACAGAACGACTGGTTTTTATGATGATGAGATGATTTTGGTTGTTTGTTTGATGATGGATAAATGTGTTTGTATGCATTTGTCCATCTGTGTGTGTGTCCTTGCACAGTTGAAGAAATTGAAGCAGTGTTAGTGGTTAACTTCAGTCATTTGTGTTTATCCTTTTTCAAATTTTAGGTTCAGCTTTCCTAAACTGACACTAAATAAACACTTGCCAGGAGATGGGAATAGTCTGTATTTTATTTTCCAGCAATTTGCTTTGCTGTTTTAAACTGTCTGGTAAAAAAAGGGCTCTTTAATGTTCTTTCTTCTTCCTCACCTAAGTTCCTATTTATGATGGCAGCAGAGCGCATAATTCAGAGGTCAAGCACAGGATGGTAGTGAGCTCTTTGTGCCAGCTGGACTGGATTAACAATCAGCCATTGTGGAAGAAGTCGGAGTGGCCCCACGTTCCAGCACCTCTTGCTTTGCTCTGTCTCCAGGTCTCTTAACTTTTCAGAGAACAGAGTTCTGTCTCAAAGTTGATCTGCTCAGGCCAAGGATTTTCCTTAACCTCTTTTGAGAAATGGACCGTGGGGTGAATTCATAAAAGAGCAGTCTGTTGGACAATTTGTCTTTTGACAGGAGGGAACATTGGAAGCCACCAGAGGGTGGTCAGCGGTGAGTGGCACAGGCGTGCCTGGGGCGGTACCTGCCGGCCATTCTTCCTCATGATTTGTCCTGGACGAGGAGAAGAGGGAGCGGCAGCGTGGGCCGCCATCTGGCCCCGGCCGGGGAATTGGGTGGTGAGGTGCGGGCGGCGGGTGCGCGTTCGGTGTCAGTACGGCTCCATCAGGGCTGTTTGCGAACAGATGTTCTGTGGTGTGTTCACTCCAGCACGGCTCAGGAGGGAAGACGTGTCTATCAGTGGCTGGAGGCTTTCAGGGGAGCAGCAGAGTCTGACCTTGAGGCTGCCGCATGTCAATCCCTGTCTCCTACAGCCCTGTGAGGCTACCAAACACTTCTCTATTTGGTTATCGAATAGACAGAAAATTGTACAATCACAATGTATTCATTTCCAATGCATTGGTTGGCTGCACAGAAAAATGTTACTATCCCAATTCTCAGAAATCTTTATGCAAGTTCAACTTCATTTTTTTTTCTTTGGTTGGGGTTCAGTTTCTCTTTGGCTCAGTGTGTGTTATGTCTCCTCATGAAGAGAGGACAGTGTAAAATGCAAGGGCAAGAGTATCCACATCCGCTGTCTCCATCATCCGTATCTCAGCGATCAATAAGCGTTTAATCAGTCAATTATATGGCACTAATTTAACAGCCTGCAGGTAGAGCCATCTCCGAGCACTTCCCCATGAAAATACAGGCTATAGGAAATTTATCTTTTGGAGAAATGTCAGAGCAGAAAATTACGTTTTCAAAGGGAGGAATGTGGAAGTCCGCAACATGCCGTCCATGTTGGGAGATAGTGAGCGCAAACCGGAGAGCTGCTGTTTAGGGGAAAGGGTTAAAGAGATTACGTGCGGCATGAGAAGTAAAGATTGCAGCTTGAACGTGCGGAGAAGAAGATGCCCCATGGTAGAACTGATCTACAAATAACAGCTCTGCAGAGAGGCTTTTTAATCAGATTCAGTTTGAGTGAAGAAAAAAGAAGCCATTGATATTGATAGTAAAGGGAGTATTTTAACATTCCTGATAGTGAATCCATTGGAAAAGATTTGAGTAGAAGCCATGTTGAGAGGGTGAGCTGCTCTCCCCTCAGTGTCCACGGTGAATAATGTCCACATCCAGCTTATGATTTATTAAACAAACATCCCTGCCTTCTCACTGACATCAGACATATTTGCAAAAGTGAACACTGCGAGGCAACAAAATAGTTTATTTGTTCATAAACTGATGTGAACTAATGTTTTATTTATGGAAAGTGATTAAAGAGGGCTGTGCTGGGTTGATGTTCAGCTAATAGGGAACAAAAACAAGAAGCCCAACATAATAGCGCAGAGTTTGCCAGCGACCTGGCTTGTAATCTCTGGTGTCAATATTTGAATTGTTGAGGGAAAGTGTTATGGACACGGGCCGGCGTTGAGAGCGCCACCCGGCTCCTCGCTCACCTATAAAAACTAACATCTGTTGAAGCATACATTAAGTTTAAAAATATCTGTACAGAGATCACCGGGTAAAGTACAGTCAACCAGATGTCGTTTTAAAAGTGCCAGATGGAACAATGAAAGCGGGATTGGAAATTAGAAAGCACTGTGAAAGGTCAGATCAATTAAGAAAGCTGCGTTGGCTGCCATATGACAATTAAGGCAAGTTTAAAGCACTTGAGCTAGCGGGCCAGCGGAGTGAGTGGCTGTCGCAGGGAGGAACTTCTTGGGGGCATGGAAACGTGTGCATGCAGGACGGGGGAGCTTCCTGGACTGAAGTGCATTTACACCAGGTCAAGGTTAATGACCCGCACAGATAAACCTGATAGAACGCCTCACAGCGCTGCTCATGACCTTTGTCCGTCAGTATTAAGGAGCCAATAAATTACAGCCGTGACTTTAAGTGACATTGAAATTGACTCTACTCTAATGAGGGAAAGAGAGAGAGAGATAGAGAGAGAGAGGGGGAGAGATGTGTGTATGTGAAGGGAATGCAGTTCATTTGGAGGCTTGTTTGCAGTTTGGTTTTCCACATCTTACAAAATCTAATAACCCTGATTTCCCCCTCATGATTCCAACATGATATCAGCCTCAGTTGAAAAACACATCCTTTTCTGCTTCAACTTATACTTTACGTACTGAAAATCAAGTGGCCGCAGGCACTGTGGCTCTGCTGTCCCAGATGGCTGCCAGCCCTCCTCAGCACCCATGAGTGCACAGGAACCACAAGGGGGCAATATTTGCATTGTTTGTCTGCATCCTCCCCAGGCACACATACTGATTTACATTTATGTTTTGCATTTGCACATTTGGATCAAGTACAGTTTAGCTGTTCATTTACATTGCAACATGTTAACAGAAACCACGATAAGCTGTTTCCTGTAGCGTCAGGAGCTCACACAGTCTGACTAACAGGACCACAGGCTCTTTATGTTATAATTTACAGCCAATAATAATTTACAGACTAAAACAGCCGCTTCTCTTTTATATGCGGTGCTTATCTGTACTTTTGGAAAATTTTGCCAGAGCAACATCTGCTGTCTTGCTCTGCTCCGCTTTCCTTTGAACTGTGGATTAACAGGCCATTGTTCTAAGTGGTCAAGCGTGCCATGGTACGGCTTGGTACAAAACGCTAAGAGGCAGGAGATCTTTTGCACACTTAAACACTCTGAACAAGACCATTTAGGAATTTCTTACACAATTTGTTCTGTTGATTCTTCCAAAGTTCTGCTGTAAGCACTTTTGCAGTGTGCAAACGGAATTATTCATCGCATTAACGATAACATAAATGCAGCGGCGACAGAATTTAATGCACCCATGGAGATTACCTTTATTTACTCATGAAAAAGAATACATTGAGCTACTTTTTGCAAAGCAGGGTCTTTGTAAAACGATTCTTTTGAACTCTGTCCCCACCACACTGAGAAGGATATATGTTAGGTCTGCTAATATCTCCATTTGCATGTCCTTAAAATACAGTTTTAATTATAGATAAGGCTAACCTGTGATAGCACCACCTCTACAGCTGTGGCACACTCACAGTATGTTGTTAGAGTAGAGTTTTTATAGATTAATGTTAATAGTATTCCATTCAGCAAGATAAGATGGTCAAAAAAGTCAGTCAGAAGACAGAAGAAAATGTGCGCTCACACCTGTTATACCTTCGCTGTAGTAACAGTGCTCTATTTAGCTTTGCAACTGCATTTTCCAGTTTCTCCAGGAAACGTTTCAGCCGAACTGCAGCTTTCTGTCATTTTCTTCGAGGAAAACAGTCAGAGAGAAACCCTGCAGCAGGTGAATCACCTCCAGCTCTGTATGCGTCAACTGTAAGTGCACGCCAGGCTCTGACTGGGCTCCTCTCCCACTGTTTTGTCTCCATTGATTGTTGGGCCACTCTGCTGGAATGTGGGAATTAATTAGACAATTTGTATAATGGACTTAGGCACATAAAGACACGCGGGGCTCGACAGAGTGGCGGCATCCTGCGGCTCCCATTGTCCTTGAGGAACTCTCATCCAGATGTTCAAACGGATTGGAGGCTGACCTCTCACCTGCTCCTAATTATCATCTGAATGACAACATGGCCCAGATCAATAGTTCCCAGTCACAGTTTGAAGATCACAGATAAGAAGCCACCTTGTTGTCAGAGAGAAAATGCTAATGTAATTAATGTTCAATAATCCTCTGGCAAAAGATCTGTGTGTGGATATTAATGCCGGATATTTACTCCAAACAGGCCGGTGAGGGGAAAACACGGCGACCTGGCGAGCCGGGTTTTAAAGATTCCTGAATCAGTTTGAGCAGATTTACTGCCGGTCACAGTATACTGTAGCTAAAGTGTAAAACAGAGGAGACTTCCTGTTGAGAGTGCAACTCATGATGAGGTCAGTGGGACTCTTTAGAGCGGTGTCAGACTCCCTCGCTGCCCTCCCTGTGTTGTAGGTGCATGTGTGTGGTCAGCTACTGTAGATACACACTGCAGGCATCTCTGCTGTCATCTCAGGCACAACGTGTCTCTGAAACGTTACATTGATTACATTTCATGATAACCACTCTTAATGTACATTCTCTTAGGAGGTCATTTAACCCTTTAACGTCCAGTTTTTCCCTTTTCTTTCCACCTTTTAAGTAGCTTTAAAGGTAGACAATTGTCATGTAGTTAAGTCTGTATCAGCTTCAGTGTTCTGCTGTAACTAACTTACATTTACACAATTATTGCACTTTGATGAACTGTTATTGATTAAACTACCCAACAGTACAGAAAGGAGGTAAAGCTGCTAGCTCCACTTCGGCCAGTGATGGTGATGTCATCAGGATTATCTCAGCTTGGACTTGGACATAAAATGTTTAGCAGAAAGCCTGTGTTACAAACATGGGTGTGGAGTTTGAGAAATGTAGAACGTCTTGGAGCTTGACCCACACCAGGGACTAAAAGTCTGTTTTATGAGTGAAATAAACAAATCAGGTTTAATGGTTAGCAATATGATAGATGTTTTGTGCATATTCACACTGACATATTTTGTATCTTTGATAACTTTAGATTTCCACAAAAATTTTAAGTTAAGTTCCCTTTATATAAGGTTTAGCTGCACGGCAGGAGTTTATGACTGACCCACCGGTGGGACACTGTTTTTTACTCATAGCCTACATTAACACTTTTGTTTTACATTTTGTATCGTCATTTTTCAAATAGTGACCTTTTGAGGTTCTGGTAGAGCCAGACTAGCTGTTTTTCTCTGTTTCAAGCCATTGTGGTAGGCTAAGCTAACCGGCTGCAGGCTGTAGCTTCATATTAACTGAACAGATGTGAGATCTTATCATCTACTTCTCTAATTTCCCAAAATGTCAAACTATTGGTTTAAGGAATTTCTAATCAAAATTGTTGACATTGACTCGGCACAGCACACTCAGAACTTACAACAAGACATGTTATTAAACTGGGAAAAATGTGGCAAATGTTTAAACTCCCAATGAAAATATCACGTTTTGTTTTTGCCACCTCAGAGCAGGTCACACTCACTTGGCTGCTGTGTTTCCTTCCCACCAGCTCTGCTGCCCCGTAGCTACTAATGACACTGACCTCCTGATGACGCAGATACCTACAGTGTCCTCTGCGCTGCCTGCCTTCCTCCTCTTTGAGCTGCGTATTTTTTCTTTTTGATGTCAACCCAGCTGCCACCTGCCACAGCTCCCGACTCTCTGACTGACTGAGTTCATGATTAACTTAATAATTTTTTTTATCTTCTAAACCTCTGCTCACAACAACGCTTCCCACTGAGGCAATAGCAATTTCTCTGAGAAGTTGCACTCCTCATGATTCAAAATCATAAACCCAGCATGTGTCAACGAGGATCCCATCCCTGATTTTTGCAAAGATGAATAAAACAGGTTGCGGGGAAATAGGCAGGGATGCCCAATTAAAGAAATTGTTATTGTGAAATAGCACTGGATCTCATCGGGATTTTGCTTCAGTAACTATCCCATTCCAGCTTAAATGATCTATATGAGCAGTGAAGAGAGGAGGGAAGGGATGTTTATATGTGTGTGGGAGGGTGCGTTCGTTACAAGATGGAGAGAGATGGAGCAATACAATTTATTCCTTAAGTGAGGTAAAGGCCATATTGCCTACCATTAACAGAGCAGAACGTCGGCACGGGCTGATAATTAAGTAATCCATGAGAGCATGAGCAATATAGGACAATCACTAACATCCTCTGCTCCTCTGCCACATCAAGCCACTCACAGATTTTTTTTCCTCCAACATCATTTTAGATTATGCTGGAAAATATTATTGCATTGTGATTTGAAACTGCTGCTATAGAGGAAAATGTTCTGCTTGCAGCTCCAAACTAATGATTCTAGTGAGATGAACTCATTTCAAAGACGTGTGTCGCCTGTCACACTTTTCTGATTTGCTCCCTCTGCAAACCAACTTTAGGTTAATATTTGTTTTCTACATGGAGGGAAGGCTTTTGGTTCTTTTATTATTAATTGTTGACAATTGTGGTCTGATGCATGTATTAAAAATGTAGGCCTGGATGCATGATTCACTGAGTGGATTTACAAAGGCATGCTTTATCCTATTTTGGTTTAAAAAAAATCCTGATCACCATTGCACTGAAAAAAGATCTATTTTATTTAAACATTGAGAGGAAATTATTTGTATGACATCACAGAACAGTGTTTTATATCACAATATTAGGGATACACTTTAAGATGTCTCTAAGATGTCTTAAGTCTCAGAAAATGCCTGGATGATATAATTAATTGATTTAGAGATATCAAACATGATAACATGTTATCATTGTTTTAATGGAACATATATGTCTCTGGGAATTTATTCAAAATATAAGTGTACAATTTTCACATAAGCAAATTTCAGTACATATTACACAATACGGTATGTTGACATGGTAGAAAAGCCTAGATGTGGAAATTAGTGAGCAATTGTGGATCAATATTTCCAAGCAGCAACGTTCTTACAAAGAAACTGTGTTGTTGGTAAAAATGATTCATAAAAATGCTCCTGCAAAGCTCTCTGCAGGTAAAACACCAACTGCAGTGTGACTGCTCTTGCTGTATGTTAATCAAGTCTTTCAGTCACCACAGAAATGTTGCTTCAGTTGTTTTACTGTCCTCAGTGCATTCTTGTTGGCATTCCAAGCAAACACATACTAGACAGGCAGGTCGGAGATGCATGTTGGTCACGCCTGCAGATGCATAGAACGTTTTTTGGAAGCGTATGTTGTAATTAAAATAAATAAATAAATCAGCTTCAAAATTTAATCCTAAAACTCTAAAAAAAGTAATGAAGTACACTTACAGTACTTAAACTTTATTAGAGTGTGACAAAAACTTACATTTTACTTTAATAATGTACATTGTTATCCCTGTTTCATCTTTATATATACCTAACATACATATACATATACAATTTGACATACAAAAAACATCATAAAATGTTTTCTAATTATATAAGTATTTTACAGATTGTTATATTTCTGGTGTTTGTATTGTATTTTAATTTAATTCTGTGTTTAATTGGAACAAATGTCCACAGTCTGGTCTGGTGGCTCTTGCTTAAAATTATGTAATGTATGGAAAAATTACGTTTACTGAGCTAAGAGATAACACATTAAAAATGTTTTTTGTTGTCATTTCAACACAGTCACCTGATCTGAATAATCTTCTATAGTATACACAAGGTCTGTGAACATGACAGTGTTCATGTAGCATGTTTCTTTCGCTTTACTCTTGTCTTTGCAGCTGTTTGTTTCCTTCACATACAGAAAAATGGACAATAGCTCGCTGTGCATTTCATCATGTTGGTCCAGTTGCCACTAAAATATTTATCCAGATTGCAATTTACAACAATCCACAATTTACAACAGCAGTCTGTATCATCCATCTCCCCGCTTGTCCAAATGCATTTCCTTTGTTTCTTAAAAGAAATTGAATCATGGGAGGTTTAGGACAAGACTCTTCAATTTTTTTTTCCTCCCTACCTAACAAACGGTAACATTTTAATTCTTGCTTTCATCCCTCAAGACTGAAAATACAATTTCATGATCACCTCGCTGCTAGAGCCATGTTTAATAATTCCCAATTATGCAGCCAGGCACCTAGTCCTCAGCGTGAGCCCCACCATGCTGCCTGAACAGCAGCTGGCTCGCCGCTCTGTGTGTGTTCAGTCACCTTGATATCATCGATGAGCATGTTCCCCCATCTTAGCAGGTTACAGAGCTGGGACCTATGCTGTTGTTTTAATAATACAGCATGGTATTGTCCAGGAGGGAGTTTACTCTGTGTCTCGAGCTCCAGCCTTTTTTCTCCAATTTGTTACGCAGTTTACCCAAACATGGAGCGTGGAGCGTTTCAGGCCCTGTGTGATGCACCGCCGCACAGGGACCACTTGCACTTAATGTGGAAAGAAAAACGCACTCCCCACATGAAAAGTTTTACGTTTGTCCTCATTGAAATTTTCCCACTTACACCGACTTTTATTTTTCAGCACCAACATACCTCCAAAGTGATTTTATGATTATTAGCAGCCAAGCAGTTGCACTTTGAACACATAGGAGGACTATGTCATACTGTGTCTTTTTATGTGCGTTTCTAACTGAAAAGTGACACAACTGCCGACAGAGGATCACAGATACAAGAAGGACAAGGAAGATGCTGAATCACCTGGCTGACCTCTGACTTTAGATAATTACTGGATGTCAACATGTCAAGATGACAGGAGTGAGAATATGATATACAATCTAAGCAGCTGGAGGGCATTACAGTTGCTTAAACTAAAACCTGTCTCACTTTGCCTCAGGGAGTTGCTATTTCTTTATGCCTTTATGCACATTGATAGTCAACATGTTTAAGAGGCTTTTGCATAGCATACAGAAATATTATTAGCTAAATGTACTTTGAATATCAAAAGTAAAAATACTAAATGCATACAAGTGCCTCTTGGTAATGTTATAATGCTTTCACTGAATTATGGTGTAAGCAGTAGTTTACTGGTGCAGTTGGTCAAGGGGGCTGAAATGTTACCTCAATTTTTCATATCCTGCTGGATAGTTTGATCTTTAACAATGCATCTTATTTTACAAGCCACAAAGACATTTTACATGCAAGATCTTAATGTATAATGTAACAATTTACAAGTAAATGTACGAAGGTAAAAGGTAAAATATGCCCTTCTGAAATGTAAATACTGTGGAATAATAATAATGTTTAAATACTCAAGTCAAGAATAAAAACATTTTACCCGACAGTACCACTGACAGCACTCTTTGACTTTTTTGGACATTTTTGCCCTAAAAACAGTCAGATCAGCATGAAATGTACACATTATCAGCAGTCCATCTGTCCGTCTTCCAACCACAAATTATCAGCAGTTCAATGCAAATGTAAACCCTGAAATAAACCTTTTGAGAAGCTTCAGTTTGGCCTGAGAGGGTGACTCCTATGGTGGAGAGAGGCACAAGTACAGGCATTTAAAAAGAAATATCAATCATTAACAGTGGATGGTGCAGGAAGACATTTAGCAACCGGTGATAAAGCCAGTGACCAATGAGCAGCTGAACTCGTTGACTCACTCAGTACATACTGAGGACTGGAGGAGAGTGTGTTTTGCTGTCGTGTTTGAAAATGTTTTCCTTTGCTTGGTGTGTCTTCTGCATTTCCTTCCTGCTCTTTGTTCCTCTGCTAAACATATCTCTCAGTCACCCTGGGTGTCGCAACGGGACGCGCTCTCACCCTCCAGCAACGCTTTATATCAGACTATCGCCTCGGCGTATGTTGTGTAATGCTGCATTACAACATCCCTTTGTGGTTTTCTTGCTTTGTTTCATGGTTTTGGACTGAATATTAGCCGGCAAACCCACATGTCAGCTATGCTTCTCTTGCTTTCCTAAATCAATACCACCTTAGTCTTAATGCATGAGTCCTAATGAATGGGAGTGCATGCAGGAGAGTGGGATGGAGGTGGGAGAAATCATAAAACACCCACCTGAACACACACACACACACACACACACTGTGCCACCTGTGTCAGTGCCTTAGCATCCATTACATTATACAGTGAAGCTATTCACTCACCGTGACTGGCCGGTTATGACACAATACAGTTCAGTACTTTATTTTTCTAAGCCTTCTTTCCTCCTTTTTTTTTTTTTTTTTTTGCATGTCACCTTTAATACCGCACTTTCTCTCCATATGGAAGCAAGCTCAAAATTAGTGATTGCAGGTTACGTGGAGGTCAAAAGTCTGATCAGAACCATGTGTTCGGAACATTATGTGTACATTTTTCACGTCAGTCCTTGTGGAAATCAATCCTTGCATTGACCCACCCATGTGCTCTCCAAAAAAACAGGGAGCATATTTATGAGCTCGCTGTACACTCGCATGGCATGAAGAAACACGAAGGGCAACATTTATTCATGCAGGAAAAGTATTGTTCACCAAGATGTCAGCATGAAATACTGAAGAAACACGCCTGAGGGTGCTCAACTATTAAACTTTGTTTTTGATCTACTTTGAAGAAGTTGCATCTCTTCCCTCCATCATTTACCACTTCAGTGTTTCTCGTGAGCAGTGTGATCTTTATTGTCTAATATTGCTTATCAAAACCTAATTTTTCTTCATATTAAGCAGCAGGGATTTGATGACATTTTTGATTTAGGCTGTCATTCCATTCACATTTCCCGAAAAGATCTGAAACATAAAACCAAAAGCTGTGTTTGTCAGAGAGTGCAGCGGCTCAGTGTGTGTGTGACTTACAGCAGGAAAGAAGAAAGTGCTTATGGACAGTGTGTGTGTGTGTGTGTGTGTGAGAGAGAGAGAGAGGTCAAGGGTGTGTGTGCACATGCCTAGGCATGTGCGTGTGCAGTGGATCCTGCTCCTTGTTGTGTACCGGTGTGCGGGGCCATGCAGGCCTCTTCAAAGCAATCTCTCTCCATATGGTGTTGTGTGCTGTGAGTGGGTCAACTTGCAGCACAGCTCTGGAGAGGGGGATTTTCTGCCTGCCCATTGTCTGTCCACAGAGCCTGCAGAGAGAGCCTGCCGCTCTCAGGGCATCAACACCAGCCCCTAATATGGCAAATGAATGCATGAGCGAATACAAGGGTGAATAACTGAATGAATAACCAAAGACAATTTACATAATTGCACATAGGGTATGTATTTTCTAACATTTGAGCAGCTATTTGCATATTCACACTCTATAGAAATTATTCAGTCAATACTGTAGATCCATCATGAATTAACGGAAAAAGGGGAGAAAAAAAAGAGAACTCAAACAATAATAATGTTAATGATATTTTTTGCCCTGAGGGAAGATCTCCTCCTAGCCTCTAGAGCAATTGCTGTCAGAATAAGAAGTGTGATCCCAAAAATTCAGTTACGGCATGTTTGCTTAGCAGGTAAATATGAGGCGGTAAGAAAATGAGAGAAGACGTCTTCAGTTTGTTGTATCCCTTTTTTTTCTTCTTTCCTCACTCCTTCTTTGCCCGCAGCATTGATCAGCGCTCAAACAAACCATCCATTTCATCCATTTCAAAATGTCAAGGGGTCTTTGTTTCACACATGTAATCACGGTTTGCAGAAACTCCCCGCAAATTGTCGCCATTGTCTTGTTGCATCATTTGAAGTGCTATTTTCCCTCATGTCACCCTCCTTTGTGATCAAGATAGACATGGGGTTTATGCACACCGACATCTTTTGAACTATTCAAAAGCGCCACTATCGCTCCACGTTCCTTTTGTTGTTGTTTTAGGTGGGATGAGAGGCCGGTTAACCTTCACACCGCTTGCTTGAGAGTGAATGCAGGTCGGCCGGTGGCGGCGGAGGGGAGGATGCATGGGGTTGGAGTGAAGAGAGTGGCAGATGAAGAGGGAGATGGGGGGAAAATGTGGGTAGAGAAGTGTAATGCGTGTGTGTGTGTGCGCGTGTTGACCTGCTTACCCTTCACCTTTTGTCTCACTGTGTGGTGCTGTTGTGAGTGCTGGAGGAGGACATGTGAAGAGCCGGACTCTGGCCAGCAGAATAGCACCCCTGCCTGGGTTTTCACAATCCCCCTCCCCTCGCTCTTCCACTCCGTCTTCCTGGCCTGCAGCTAAAAACACTTCTCTGTTAGGGGTGTTGGGGGGGGAGTTAGATCAGAGGGGAACCAAACACATCAAAAGCCCAAGGATGGAGTATGTAGTTGTATTTGACCAGGTCAGTCAGCGTTGTCAGATTTTACACGGCGCTGAAGAACAGCTCCCTCACTTCCCTCAATCATCTCATTTTGCGGCTCTCAGAATAAGAGCCTTTATGCCTCATTTTGCTTGTCATACTTAAATTTCTCTTGTTTGTCAGCCATAATTCAGCATCTCATGAATTAGTCATGAGAATAACTGCTTTCATTTAGGGGCTTTAACCTGTGCAAAATCCTCCTTGGCTGACTTGGCAGTCGCACACACACGCACACACGTTGGGCACACGCACGTTTTAGGTGGGTGCTGCGGGCAGGAAGCGTGGAGCCACCGCAGTAGATTTGCAGCGCTTGCAGCTCTGTCCACAAACGGAGGGAATGTAAATGAGATGGCCTGCAGTCCTGGGGGGTGGGTGGGTGTAGGAGTGGGGTGGGGGGGCGCCGCTGATCACTGTCCACCACATTAAGCACCACTCATTCCCTCCCGCTCACACGCACAATCATCTCATCGTATGCAAAACAGGAGCCTTCCAGTGTGGAAAAACAACAACAGCCACACTAATGAAACACTCGCTTTTAATGTGCTTCTGAGTAGCATGTCATTTGCTGAAGATGGAAAGATGCTGTATTTCAAAAGGAATATCATCTAAGTGGAGACTCACTGACACGAGCGGACGTTCTGTATCTGTTGCTGGTGAAAGGTGGATTGAGGTTTTTTTTACGTCTCAGGACTTATTTTCATGAATTCGCCCATCATTTCTCTCAGCCATGGCAACATTGTGCCCACCAGTAACTGCTGAGATCTGGGAACACTGACAAAAAGATATTTAGGAAAAGAAACATGAGCAGTCAAATGATCAGACAGGTTTTAAACGACCTAAAAGTTTATCCAGATAATCTAAAAAAACATTTTATTTGAAGCGTAACTGTCACAATGATAACTGATTGCACAGGAGGCACACCTATACAGTCAAGATTCAAACAGGATGTTTTAAATGGTACAGTTGGCCATCATTTCCCTAACTGTGTCTGTTTAAATGCAAATTATTATATGGATTATGCAACTAGCTATGTGGGTTTCATAATGTCGTGGCAAACATGAGGCAGGACAAACACCTTTGGGTTAAGGTCAAATCAAGGTTGTGGTTAAATATTGAAAAGCACACAGACCTTTTCTTGCGTGGCCGTTGGCTGTTTCAGTACTTAATTACAAGGAGGATCTTTTCTGACCAACATTTCCATAAATACGCTGCAGGAACAGTTTGACAGAGGTAGATGACAACACTGATAATTCTCTCGTGTCTGTGCGTTAAGTATACGGCCAGCAGGAACCAGCAGCTCCTTGGCTTAGCTTAGCTGGAGCAGAAGAAAAAGCTTGTATGAATATTTCTTTGCTGGTATGTTAATTTAACGCCAAGTGTATCATATTTGATACATGAGTTTTTGAGATCATCAGTGTGTAGTATTTTTCTCCTGAAAAACCTGATGTATGTAATCAAAATGCCGTAAAATACCAAATAAATAAAAACAAATAAATAAATAAATAAAAATGTAGAATGTAGCAAAAATGATACAAATTAAAAATCATTTTTGCAAATGGATGTTTTTTTTTTGTTTGTTTTTTTTTTTATTTGTCAGAAGGTTTAATAAACACTCCAGTTTAAAACAATTAGAATTTTCTGGCAATTATTTTATGGTTCAGGCTTTAAAGGGTTAACAAAATGTCTTTAAAGGTAATCTGGCTAGAATTACATTCCCCTAAAAAACTAAATCTGTTGTTGAAGGAGAGTAGTATACTGATTAAACATCATTTTTAGATGTAAGGGGACAGTCGTCCTTTAAGGAGACAACAACCTTGATGAATTATGGAAACATAGCTATAGATTAAATGCTGATAGTAGACACCCGCCACCCTGATTTGTCAGTGGAATCGGCTTTTGGTCAGCGATGCAGTCGATAGGACAACAGACAGGACTGTGACCTGGGCCGACACCCCTCAGTACACTCATAATAAGTCGACAGATTCTGACAATAACGCGGACCGTGGCAGCACATTAACATCCCATATTTGTCCGTGACAAATACAGCAAAGGCCGACACTTCTTGTGTGCTTTACTCACATTTACCCTCCCGTCCACTCAGCAAACAAGCGCTGCTGAGGTTATTTACAGCAGCCGCCAGTTCTGCAACGGTTAACACATTTGTACTCCCTGAATGCTTCATTTATTAAACTGTGTCGGCGCAATTTGTTCACTTAGCTACATGCCTACCTATTTGTTCCTTTACATGACAGGGTAGAGCTTCCTGTCAGGAGTGTTTTTGTTTCCTCTTAGTATGCTTCCAGCATTCAAATGTGCTGAACACACAGAGCGCACCCGGGCGGGAGAGGAAGAGAAGGGAAGGAGAGTAAGCAGACTGGAGTAAACAACGCTTTGGCTCTTTAAATAAAACATTTGTTTGTGATTGAGGCTTCGTGATGTGAACAGCATGACCTGTTTTACTGGGAGTCTCTAAACAGCCAGCCCGTCGCCCTCGCAGAAACAGATCCCATCTCTCTACCCACAGACTCAAGGCCTATTTATATTGCATGAGAACAAATTTTTTTGACAACTTGAGTGATAGATTTGTACAAGGCCCAAATGTTTTTTCTTTTTCTGCAGAGGCTGTGTCTGAGTGACATAAATTGCTATTAATAAAAATTTTAACAATACATGGCAAATGAGTTTTTTCTGTTAACATGGTATGAGCAGGAGCAAATGGTGCTTGCTGAGGGCTTCCTGGGAATACAGGCAACATTTGAAGAAAGCATGTTGGGAGGGGAAGAAAGCATGTGGCGCGGTATTCTGTGGAATAACACGAGAAAACACAACCTCATTGACAGAACAGACTGCAATGATGGCAAATAATTCTTCATCTCTCAAATCCCTTGTTTTTACTTTAACCTAGCTGCAGGACGGTCATTTATTCTTAATCGATTGAATTGACAAATTGTTAGGGAGCTCCTTTCAGGAAGTACTCAGATTAATTGAATCAAGGTAAAAGACGTTATTCTTTATTGATTTTCCTTAAATTAAACCAATATCAGTGACAGAAAAGACACAGAGATGAAGACACAGAGTTAGAGAAGGCCTTTGAGTCCTTACATTTTGATCCTTGAAGGGTACTGATACAATTTTATACATGTAAACTAGTAGACCGTTGCCTTTGGAAACAGTTGTATAATGTCTCCTTTGGCCATAGAAGAGCTTCAGCATGAGGAAATCTTTTACTTAAGCAGGAGTAACATGTGAATGTAGAAATAATACAAAAAATGAAGCACTCAGAGTACTAAATATGCAGAATGGCTCATTTCAGAATTATATATGTATGTATATATATATATATATATATATTATGTATTGGACTTGGATTTACACATTCATATTTTTATTGCAACTGTGTTTTATCAAAGAAATAGTCCCACAAAAACAGTTTCAAGAAAGACATGCTGAATTTTGTGTGTTCAGAGTCATTTTTCAGTGCTTTGAGCACCAAATACAAAATCCCAATTACCTCCATTTTTGTGGGGCTTTAATGCAAAAATGAGAGAGATATACCAAAACTAAAACTATGTGCATAACTTTATATCAGTAAAGAGGGGGAAATAATATTTTTTTGATGTACCAACCATTTCATATTTTGTATCTTCGGTGTAGAGTTTGGGTTCACTTTTGTTTTTATTTCTCAATCTTATCCCTCATTTCTCATTATTTAGTTTTGGTCCTCATTAAAGGATGGCTGTGTTGCATTCCACACACACACACTCAAGCAACACATCGCTACATGAGACGGACTGACAGCAGCAGACCAGGATTCCACAGTTGCCTCTCTATCTCCCCTCTACGCGTTTCGCCTCTCACTTGGTGCTGAAATAATTAACTGCGTGCATGTTTGAAGGCGGGATTACAGTTGTCTAATTGTAGTGAGCGTCGTCATGGAGACTATCAGGCCATCGGTGAATAAACAGCCTTACTTGGCAGTGTTTGGCTAAAATGGGGCTTTGTGCAGATGTCAGACACAGATTTATGATGGTGAAACAGATTATATTTGGCAGGAAAATCAATAGGCTGACCACTCTGGACTGGCTGCTTATTTTGATAAACAGCTCTGTGGATGTAACCTGCCCAGAAGCTTGTCTCCTCATCTGTTTGCTCTGAGAGCGTGAATTAATGTAAAAGTTTACTTTCCAAAGCAGCATGGTTGGGTTCACAAATGTACCCTTTATTGCTCCAAGGTTCATGAATATTTAGTGGTGTTCAAAATATAACATTAGCAAAGTAACAGCATTAGCTTTTTGATAAAGTTACTTAAAGTGAATAAGATAAATAAATGCTTTTTGCTTCAGGTGACTTGAATCGCATTATAGAAATATTGAGAACAGTTTGAAACATTTATCAAGAGGAAATAAAACTGACTAATACAATGCAGGTTTGGTATCTCACTTTAAGGAAATATCTGATTACTTTGTCAGGAATCATCACATCATGCAGAATGTATGGAAATAATTTGAGAACATCTGGAAAACGAGACACTCTTGTTTTGCTTTATAAAAGGACCAAGAGTTGCTGACAATAACAGTCAGTTATGCTGGGGTGTAATGTTATAAAAGGTCGTAGTTGTAGATGGTGAAAAATGCAGTGGACAGACAGTAGTGCAGTGTTAATACGCTCTTTAAGAGTGTATTACGAGAATTTTGGATCATATTTGTGTCCTACTAGCACTGGAGCCTGTGGCATTGTCCAATGTGTAATGAGAGATATCCAACACAAATGTTAGCCGGGGTCAGAGGTGCAACAGACTGTGGTAAGTTACTCATTAAAGACCTGATGAAATGAACAACTTTTTCCTCCTGGATAACAGCCTGAACAGCCTCTGTGGCTTCATGCTGCACAAAGAAGACATGGTGGAAGTGGCATTATGGTTGAAAATGGCTAAAACGATGGCCGTCAAATAAAAACAGATTTTGGAACAATTAACATTTGAATTACTGACCTACAGTAAGCTTATTATATTAAAAAAATGAATAAAATGATCATTCTCGGTAGTAAAGAGCTGTGTTTTAAAAAATGCATTTGACTGTTTTACCATACCTTTTGTCAGTACTTATTCATATGTGTATTTTGGCCACATGGTGCACCCATACAGGTGTTTTCACTTGATCTTCCTGATAACACCTCTGCTGTACGATCTGACTCTGCTTTTTGTTCGGTTACACCTTCATCAATCTTAGTGGCTCATGGAGTTTGGTGACCTCATGTAACGCATGGCTCTGCCCACCCAGAAGTCGGAGCACTGAAGTGTTTTTAAATCAGGCAGAAATAAAGATTTAAGTATCAAACCAACGTACATTATTGCACTTTAAAGAGAGGCACACATTCTTTTTCTCACTTTTCAATAGAATCTGTGAATTTTGGGATCTTTCTTTCAATAGGAAATTCATTTCTTAAGATGTGCATTTTGAAAAAACCATCCGTTTATCTGCATCCACAGACATTACGAGGTTATAGGAGATCAAAGTTTTTCTCATGTTGACATGTTGGAACTTGTGTGGATGTCAGTTTACGATCAAACTGAATTGTAACTCTATGTGAGCATGGGCATGTTCAACCACAAATTCTGCTAACTGAGCTTCTTGGTCTGCTTTCATTTTCAAATGATAGAGGTTACTGTACTATTCTTATCTTTTTATCAGTGCTGTGTCACCTGGTTGCATGTAACTCACACTGTGTAACTGTGTGAAAAGTGTGTATTAAGGCAAGCTGTTTAGATTTCACAAGGATTTACTTAAAAATCTCAACTATATAAAGTGTTGACATTGATCAAGACAGTGCACGAAAGTTAAAAATTGTCTTTTTTTCAAACATCAACAGTGAGTCCCCACCCTCGCAGTCAACGAGTGGGATATGTCTTAAATAAATTCACCTTCCACACATGCCTGCAAACTTAAAACGAGTTCAGTTAACAGTCAGAAGAAAAACATTCCAGGAACAGGAAGTCAATAACGCCGGTATCCCCCTCGGGGTGCACATTACCATTGTTGTGAGCCAGGTTAATGTACTTCAAACAAGGTTTATTATATACTGCAGTGCACAATAGTGAGGTAAGGACTGTAGTGGTCTTGTGCTGTAGGTGAGAAAGGCAGCTGATCACTTGTCTGTGGTTGAGGGGTGTAATGACTCAGCTGCACTACAGAAATCTATCTGTTTGTGGGACATATTGTTGTTGTAGGTGTGAGGAGACGCTGCCCCTTACCTGAAGCTATATGAGAAACAGCAGCACTGCAAGCCTGTTATGGATGATTCAAGGGAACACCGAACAATGTATGTAACCATCTCTCGTAGCTTGGAACAAGATCATATTGCACTGTTTTTGATGGTATCTTGTTAACACTTTGTTGTTTTTGCTAAATGGCCAACGGAGATCAGCAGTTACCTCATAAATCTCCCAGCTGACAGTATGAGTTAGATTATAACCGTCTACTTGATGGGTTGTGTAGGCCAAACAGTTTCATAATATTACACAGCCCCCCCCAGCCTACCCTATTTAGGCTTCCTCTGTTTATTGTTTTCCACATTTCCCAGAATCACTCTGTGATCTTGCCTGGACTTGTTGTAACCAGGTGCTGGATTCAGGGAAACAGCAGTGACCGTAATACACTTATATTTTCACTTTCTGCCCATTTTATTCAAACTGCTTTTTAACTGGAATTATTGTCTCAGAACTCATTTTTAAAAAATTTTACTCATAATTTCAGGATCTTCTAAGGAATTAAGAGTTACAATCTAAAAAAAACGGTTTTGCTTTATTGTTTTGAATACGGTATCTTTGTTTAAATACAGTGACTTATTTAATAAAAATTATATTTTTTACCTGTCTATGCTAGTGGGTATATAGATATTAAAATTCATAACCAGGGTAAATAATATATATTGTGATATTGTGACATTTTTTGGAACTTCAATTGACACTGTTTATTGGTAAAACAACTGGACAGGAAAATCCCTTTTTTTCTTGTTTAAGTGAATCAAATACCTGATAAATAAGGTTATTTCATCACAATAATCCAAAAATCTTATAAGCGGTTCTGTTCACCCCTGATTTGCAATATTGCCCCGTGCTACCTTGTTTAAGTTTCTTACTTTAAAAAAATAAAAAAGAAATGCCATAATCTGTTTTAATATTGATCTTGACAGACTCTCCCTCTTATGTTGGGGTGAATATTCTGCTTTCACTGCCCGCCGTGGCCCATGGGGTCCACTGGAGTCACCCTCCCCACTCAGCAGTTTTGGGGTCCGGGTGGGGGGCTTTTAGGCCCGCTATCCTCGTACTCTGAGAGGCCTGCAGCTCATCAATATTGCAAAGGAATAAAGTAGGCTGGTGGTGAAGGACAAGAGTACTGAGGCCTAATCAAGCATCACCATGCTCTAAACCAGAGGAGTAACAGCGATATAGATTTAGGGATTCACTTTGCCAGAGTTTTTTAATAAATAATGAGGAAACATATGGCTTACTGCACATCCTAAAGAAATTTACCAATGCTGAAGGAGGTACATACATCTGATAATGCGTCATGCTGGTCTTTAAGTCTGAGATGTGAGTGAAGAACACCACAGCTCTTGTTGACAGTTTTATCTCAAGAGTCAGCTGCAGAACAAGATGCCGAGCCTCTCGCCTGACTGCTGCAGTGACCATAGCGCCCCCTCTGTTTCTCTTCCAGCACCTGGCCATGGCATGTTTCTTGCGGACAACAGCAGAAGCTCATAGGGATGGAGAGATTACCTTTATTTCAATTATAAAGTATACTGAATATGACTGACTTTGAACACAGCGGGGGCGCCGATGCCCTGCATGGTTTTTGTTCATTATGCTGTGGTACCTCAGCGACGGCCTACAGTGCTGCAATAAAAGACCAATGAACGGTGCACATCCTGTATTGATTTGTTTACTGAATATCAGAGTGAATTTTCAGATGTATTTATAATGGCCTTATTAAAGCCCCCTTTGATCTAAAGAATACAATAATAACAGAATCGTCTGTGTTGTTTGCAACTGAGATCCACTGTGGTAAAAATGTCAATATTAACTGGAGTTTTTCAGGGGTATTCAATTATTTTTTCTTTTAATCATAAAATGTAATCACTTTTGCAGGTGGTGGGGGGGCGGGGGTGGGCTTCTGCTCTATCATTGATGCGAAGCTGTCCGTCCAATAATACTGCTCCACACGACTTTTTTTTGTAAATGAACTATTCTATTTGAAATACAAACAGCTTTAATTATTAAAACTGACACTGCATTTGACTTTGAAAGGCTGTCAGCTGTTGACATTGGATAAAGAAACAGGGAATTGTGGAGGATTTCTGTGCTCGGCACTTGTATGATGAAGACATTATTAGGAGGTGACTCTCATCTGGTATAAGAGTTATTGAAGCGGGCGAACACAAAGACAAGTGATCTGATGAATTGATGATTAATGTTAGAGGGTTTTAAGTAAGGATAAGCATCAACCCTTTCTATACTTGTTTTTTTTTTAATGACGTTCAAGTGGAGTCAAATAAAAGAACAAATACGAAAGACAATACAAGTGAAACTCAAGGGGAGACTCAGTGTCACATTGTTCGTTGGAAAAAAAAATTGCCAGTTCAAGTATTACCAGATTCAAACAGGGGAAATGAAGGAGAGGAAATAATATGGAGCAACATTTGCTGAAAAATAAGTTAATGTGTACTGTGAAGTAACTGGCGGTTATCACACACAATGAGATGCTCCTCTAAGCTGAAATCTTTAAAGAGGAATGCTACTCGATTTAACACTGCATAGTGTTGGCTTTTTCTATGGCCAAGGACATCCAATCATTGCAGATGATTCTTCAAGTATGATTGTCACTACTTCAAAAAATCAAGCTGGAATGAACACAAGCTAGCTGCAGTTAAATTAACACTTAATCTGATCATACTAATATTATTTTATATTTTGGAACAGATTCTGTTACATATATGTAAGACAGCAGAACAAAGTATTACCTTAAAGCAGCTACAATCAGTATTTTTATAACAGTGTAAAATTACAATGTGAAAAGACTGTGATAGTGAATACTGGACTTCACAACTCCCAATGAATGTTAATGTTGCTCTGTAGCTGCTGAATGTGTGAATAAGCAATAAGTTTGTCAGATCAACTTAAAAGGTGATAAAATGTCTGTATTGTGTTCACAAATTATTTTTGATGGACTATGGCTCTCTCCACTGACCAGAGAGACAGTTCTCAAAACAAGCTTTGCAGGTTGATAATAATGACATAATCTTCTATTCTCTTCTATTCATGAAATAACCAAAGAAAAATATCTACAAAGGCTGTGACATATTTGTGGATGACACAAATGCAACTATACAGGTTGTTGTAAGTTGATCACACTTCAATCAACATATTTCTTTTGTAAAAAAAAAAAAAAAAAAAAAGAAGAAGAGTTTAGGATAACTTCTTCTTGCAATGCTATACCACAGCTTCTGTGGCAACTGAAAATAAATTGCCATATCAGGCGAGTAAAAGACAGACCTCCCTCATCATCAGTTTGTTAAAATAGGTTTGGTAGGAGCAGCTTGGTAGCTGCATAAGCACAACATTGCCGGTTTAGTTCTGGCCAGTGACCTCTGTTGCATATCTGCCTCTCTAACCCTCCATTTCCTGTCTGTAATCACAGCTGCCACCACAGATTTAGGACCCCATGATAGAATATAATATTGGGCCCCATAGTTCACCCATGTAGGCTTCATTACTTCATTACCACACCTGCAAAACCCACTTGATGACCCCAAATATTAATAATAAATGTATCTTTACATCTGCTTTAGTCTGATGTTAATGCTGACCAGCAATGAATGCTGGTGTATAACATGTGTTTCCTATAATAGTACCAACATCATAATTTAAACAACAATTATTTTTTTGATTACTTTCTGATAGCCTGTCTGCACATATTACTTATGCATACTACGTTACATACGTTACAATTATGCATATGATATACTATGATACAGTAATATATACACTACTTAAGCATCTACTTGTGATGTAATTGGATGTGATTCCTATTCTGATTATTTGATTGAAAGTAGCCTACTGTAATCTATCAACAGGGATGTGATTAGCTCTTTTGCTGGTTTGAGAAACAATCAACCAATCAGAACTTCGTTTCTGTTCTTGCTGGAATGATTACATTTGGATAAAATCTTTGGTTGAAAATCTTCATCACAGCTCGACCATGCACTGGAGAAGTGGTTTATGTCAATCAGTAAGTTGTAGGCGCAAACAAAATGAATGCTGAAGTACACACTTTGTCACTCAGTGTGAAACACATTTGCAAGCACAGAATCACTCACACCACAAACTGTCATCCATCACAGGGGCTGCTGCCTTTCCCAGTTTAAGGTGGAATTTGCTGTTGGACATTCATGTTCTAAAAATGTAGATCAATGAAATGATACGCTGTCCCATTGCTTTATCAGGAGTGATAGCAGGGTCACTTGAGCAGCTAATGAAAGTTGACATGAGGACTGAATCAGTATTCATGAATTTGTCACGTAGCTGACATGAAGCTATTGTTTAGGTGTTACAAATGCTAAATAAAGGAGTGCAAAATTGCTTGTCTTGTTAAACTGAATTCTCAGGTCGCACATTGTGATTTTTTAGGGAAACATGAAATTGTGATGAGACACATACAAGAGGAGACGTGAAAGCTGGAGTACAGCAGGTATTTCTTGCCTGCAGAGTTTTTTGTGTATTTTCAGTGTTAATAAATGTAAAACTTCTTATTATTAACGATCTTATTCTCCACATATCTCTCCCTCCACTGTGGCACAATATAAACGTGTTGTTTTTAAACCAAGAATCTGTTGTCCATATTTAGGGAAAGTTGGTGGAAACCCAAGAATATCGTTTGGCTTGGCAGGCCTCTCCAGGCAACCAGTTGCTACTGCCTTCTGCCTTTGGAGATGAAAAAACAGAAACAAATTTACACTCCTTGTGGATACAGTCACTCGGAATTACAGAGCGAAACAATTTATATACACTTCTTCCTGTTGGACGGCGCACACATACCTGTTTCACATCAAGTCCATAAGAGCTATGGTTATCTTTAGTTTTTCAGATGTGGTGAGGTGGTTTTATGTCAGCTTTCCACGGAGTCCACACTGACTTCATGTGCTAGAAATATTGCAACTGAGGGTTATTTGATCCGTCGCTTTGAAACGTGCCCAGTGAAGATTTGATAAAGCTACAGATACTAATTCGTTGGGGACGCTGCATGTTTCCCAGACCGACGCTGACAGTCGAGCCTCCACTTTGGGCCTGATTGAGAGGCGGCTTCTCAGCTGCCAACAAACACAAATGACTTTCTCTGCTTCTCATTGTGTTGATGAGGTGCTGCAAAGGTGCAACGTATAGAGTAGCCAGAGTAAACTGAGCCGTGATTGCTCGGAGTTGAAACGCTTCCATGTGAGCCGATCAGCGGTCCCCGTGCGCTCTGACAGCAATGTTTAGTTAAAGCACAGTTCCACATTAAACTGGAGCTGTGAAACAGTTTGACTTGTGCAAATATCAGTCATACATAAAAAATGATCATGCTGTTAGTAATGTTTTCCTTTTTATGGAATCTGTGGCACCAAGGGTTATTTTACAACCGGGACTTTTTTCTAACAGGTTGTCGAATATGCCTTATATAAAACTCCCCACACACAGTGCATGAAAACATCAGTAAATTTTAAATATCCATAAATCGTTTTACTCAAGAAAAGCTGGTGAAGCGGTGAGCCGTCAGCAGATGCGTCGGTGGCAAAAAGACTTTTTCTCTTCTCTTAGGGGAAGACAAAACTCAAGTTCTTCTGAGGCCAGTGGTTTTCATCAGTGCCGTGCTGTATGCCAGCGGCAGGGGCACTGGTTTGGCTCCATCGCTAACAGGAGACAGGGGGAGGGCAGGTCGTACATTTGTATTAGTTTAGGATTTCATACATCATTAGAGAATGGCCTGACTGTGTTTATCCACAGCTGTTGTTCTGCCAGGAGAACGCCACCTCTGTCACACAACCTGAAAGACACAACTGAGGGGAAAAAAGAATCCGCTCTTGCCTATTAACATGAAAAACATGATCACTTAGTCACTTACTATAACATGGCACCTCTTGTGCTTGTTTTGTGCTTCTCATGAAACTCCACAACACTACTGACAAACAGCAAATTAAGTACGCCGGAGTACACGCCATCTTTGTGAAAAATTTGCTCATTTGGAGGGAAAATTAAAACAACAAACGTAAATAAATAAACAATTGAATGCCTCCAAAGACTTCATTCTTCTACATTTCAAACACCACAGCAGCTAATTATAGCCTTAAGTCAGGCGCTTTGATGCATTTTCCCTCAGCAGGAATCCCTGGCTTTTCTTTTCCTGGAAGTGCTTTTCTGTCGGTTCTGAGGTAAACTGCCCGATGGCGCACAGCAGGGTCTGATCACTCTGAGCATATAGCACATTTATCTGTGTGTGTTTATGTGGATTTACGAAGGGAAAAAAAGGAATAATGGAGGGATGACCCCACACTGGAGCATGTTGTCTGCCTTGTAAAAAACACTTCCACAGCCTACATCATATGCAGATTCTAGACTTTGAGGCTCTGTGGAAGCTACCACAACCCTTGGCATCTTAGACAAAATGTGTGTCTGCAGCAAGAAAAAAAGCCTTCCTGGTTAAAGTTGTGGACCCTCAGCGGTGTGGCGCTCCACGTCTGACATTGGCAGGCCCCTCTGCGTGTGTGTGTGCAGCGCAGAGCCCAAGATCAACAGCGAAGAAGGAGAAACCACCCCGTGTGTCGGCAGACCGCTGCTGTTGGGCCCGTCACACGCAGGAGGGCTGCTGCTGTCACACTCAAATGCACGAAACCGTAAACTTGTCTGGCCTATATGAAATGCTCGACGGGGGGAGGGGGAGAAGGGGTGACTTGTGTTCGTGCAGGGGTGGAAGTGTATACCCTGGGCACCACCGTTTCCTCTTGGCTCCCTTCCCGGTCTGTCTTCGAGCCCACACCCTGCACAGGCATCCAGGCAGGCCGCCTCACATGCAAAGAAGAGTGAGTGTAGCGGGGGGTTCACTCTGAGGCTAAAAAGGTTTCTCCAAGCAGTGACGCAGCTCCATCGTGCTCTCCTCCTATTAAAGTCAACCCAGGGTGACATATGACATCCAGACATGCAGGGAATAATTGTTTTTACTGATGCTCCCTGACGATGCCTCGTCCATGTATGAGGCTCCTTGTCTCGGCGGACCGCCGCTCATGTGTTTCCCATCAGGAAAGTCTGTGGTTACCTTCCTGATTTTGCTGGACTGGAAAAACATAGCTAATATGGTGTGATCTGGAAAAAGCTTTGATGCAGGGGCTTTACAAATAAACCTCCGAATGCCATATGGTTTGCATTCATCTCTTAATTTATTTCCTATAAATGTCTATTGAATATTCTGCGGAGCCAACATGTGTGTAACCAGACTTGGAAAACAGAAGGCCAGGGAGAGCAGTTTGTGGCAAAGTGTGATTATTATGATTTGTCCGTTTTTTTTCCTCCTTGCTGTATGATAGATGAGTTGCGTGGTTGTTCCAAAACAAGCAAACAAGAAAACATGCAAACAATTCCCTTCTGAGCTCGACAGTTCCCGGCTCACCTCGCCGTGCCAGGCCCCGGCACAAAGAAAATTCCACTCAAAGAGCAATTAAAAAGTAATGATTGTATCCTTCGCGATGACTCATCAACTGACAGACTTTTCCCTATGAAGTTGGGTATTGGGTTACCACTGACAGAGAAGTCAACAGACAGCAGGCGTCCAGCGGTGGAAGACATGGAAGTGAGCTTTTCCAAACGCAGCAGACTTTCCTACGGTGGCTTCCAACACAGTGAAGATATAACCTGCTTTCTGTGCGAGGCCTCGCTGCGACTACAGGGAGACCAACATTTGTCATCAGCAGCTGCTTGTGTGGGTGTCAGCTTAATAAAAACACGCAGCATTTAGTTCCTTTATTGTGCTCAGAGCCATCTCTGCGAAAAACACAAAGGAACAAACATGTCAAACGTTCATTTCACAGTTGCGATCAACAGTAAACCAACAATAGACACATTTTCCACTTGCTTGACCTTTTCCACCGTGATGTGTTTAATCTCTGCAGCTGTGTGAAAACTTGCAGGAAGTGGCCCGTGTGTTGGAGTTTCATTTTCTGCCCACTAATACTCTAGAAACACACAGCGACATGAAACCAGAGAGTGAAGGGGAAAGAAAAAAAAAAAGGCTGTAGGTTTGAACAAACAAAACAAAACTATCACTATAGATAGAGTGAGTGTGTTGGACGCTAAACAGCCGCCCCAGAGAACATGTCACATGCCATTTGGTGGCTACTTTAAGCCAAAATGAGACATTTTTAGCACGTCTGAGGCTCCTGGCAGTGTTAGTGACACGCTGTGCTGTATACAGAGCAGTGAGCTATTAAAGGATGCACTTGCAGCATGTGACACTTAGCAGCACATGGTAAATATGTACCAGACAGAATATTCATGCCTGTCCCTCTGGTTCCACCAAATGCATTTTAGTCCCAGATAGAGGAGTCCCGTATTTACTTTCAGCGGGGTGAGAGGAGGAGAGGCTATAATCACTGATTGAAATGTAAATGTGAGGTAGCTAACTGAAGTATTAGGGCCAGCGAGCATGCAGAGTGGAGATATGAATTGCAATCTGTCTGACAAATTTTTCTCATCGGACATTATGTAAATGGAAGTATAAGTGACTGGTAGTATTTGAAACAAAAATCGATGCAGTAGGCGATAAGTGAGAGTGGTTGACAGAGTGGTTCTGGATATCCACAGATATTTTAAATTCAGGGATGATAATTTGATCATGCAAAGTACATTCATTACATAAGGGCCCGTGCGTGCTAATAGAAGACATTCTGAGTTGTATAAAGTTAATATTTACTAGATCGACTATAGCTGATTGTTTAAAACGAGGTGTTCTATTTAGGGGATGTTTCTTGATATATGAACTGAAAGCAAAATTCAGTGTTGATAAGAAATCAATATGTTTGGTGTTAACTTGAATTTACCATACCATATTACCATATATGATATATAATACCATACCATTATTTTTTTTTTTTTTTTTTAGCATATGCAGTAAAAGTGGTCTTTATAGCGAACCACAATAAAACCAGAAAATCTCAAAATCACACATTTTTAATGATGAAAATGATTAAAAGTAAAGTCTGGGAACACAACAGTACATCATAATCCTAATTCCTCCTGAGTCATAATATTACAGTTTATTTAATATTTTAGATTTTGGCAGTTTATAAGTGATACAAAGCACAGCAGGCTAAATATCACCTGAAAGTCTGCAAGACTAGAAGGAGTGTGTGAACGAAGCGGTGCAGAAGATGTCAGATTGCAGCTAAAAGTTCTGGAGGGTCTTTGTTTCTGGATAGCAAACCTCAGGAACACATTTACAAAGGTTAGTAGAACAGATGCTAGACTGGATGTGACACCAGGACTTCATTTTTTGACAACTGATGGTGAGGGTACTGTAAATGAGTGCAATAGTACAATCTGAGTGTGGGTGTGCGTTACAAATAGCAGTAAAGTTCAGATGGCCAGGTCACAGAGTACGCGTCATCTTTTTATAACTTAAGTTGCATCGAAACTCTCATCGAAACAATCAGCTTGTAATGTTTAACATCAGTAAATAGCTTTCTGATAAATGTGTAAAGAAGCCTCACCATGCTGTTTGTGCTGCTCAAGTAAAGAACTGTGACTAATTCAAATAAGATGTGTTGTAGATTAAAATAATTCTACATTTTAACTTTATATGGTGTGTTACGTAAACATAATTTTCAGCTTGCATATAAAAGTAATCTGTATCTATGTTCTTTCTCTGCGTTGCAGTAGGTTTTGACGGCCTGGTCACGTCATCCCAAGCCAAGAAAGACAGACAAGTAACCAGCTAGCTTACCCGTCCTGTTAGTAATGTAGGATGAACACGAGCTGCAGGTGTCCTTTACTGGGAAACAGCGCTAACGTTAGCACGTTGAGCTAAGTAGCGTCGACTTTCTGACCAAACTTAACAATATGATGGGTTGTCCCAAATGTTCCACCGTGTAAAGGGAAAGACAGCTAAAGTAGCTAATTGTTGATAGCTAACACTGTGGTCTTACAGTGGACACCATGTATTAATCTTAAAAGATCTTTTTTACAGTACAACGTTTCTCAGGCTGTAGCACACCGCAGAAGTTGAGGCCTCCACACTGTTTCCAGAAATGGTTTTATCCACTTTTGAAACATTGAGAGTGTTGCACAACAGATGTGTCCTTATAATATATTTTCTTACACAAAAGGTGAGTATAATTAAATTTTCAGTCTGACTTTTTAATTAAAAGTCACTGTCACTGACTAATCTGGTCATAAGAAGTTGTGAATATGACTTCATTTAGAAGACAAACACTAAAAACACTCTCATGCCGGCCTGAAAAAACATCAAAGTGCAGTCCGGCCTGACAGCTTTATCTTTTTCCTCCTCTGTTTAGAAATGGAGTAGCCTTGACAGGACGGGGGGGATTAATCGGGGTGGACCGGCCCGGTATGCACCCAGCCCAGTTCCCCGTCTGTAAACAATAGGGGTGTGGATTAGTTTGGAAACAATGTGTTTATTTAAAAAGCCCACTTCCTGTATGGACTCAGCAAGTCTCCCATTAATTTTATTGGCGGCGGCTCCAGTTCTGAAAATCATTGTTTAGAGGGGGGAAAAATACAAAACACACAAGGCAAAAAGGAACGCTTTGCATCAGCGCTCAGCGCTGGTTCCTGTGTGATAGGACGACAGCATTAATAGAATTGGTGCTAGCTATTTGTGTTTTTTAATCATATGGAGGGATCTCACAGTAGGTCCAGAGGAAAAAAACAAATGAGGAAACATTTCAATGTTTTTGTTGAGTCTGCTTTGGCATAAGCTCTCTGCTGCGTGCCCTACGTGTACAGATGCGAGTTTCATGAAAAAAAAAAAAAAGAAGAGGCCAAACACAGTTTTTCTGCTTAGTCTAAACTGCCACGAGCGCTCTACAGTATCTGCCTGCAGGGGCTGAGATTCAGCTGAGGGCTGTGGAGCCCAGGAGCAACGCCCACCATCCCGAACTGCCCAAAGCCACATCCTGTCCAAAAGGAAAAGACTTGCACTTTCTCCTCAGGAGGAACACATGCATTAATGTGATCTCAATTACTCATAAAGCAGTGCTGCAGCAGCGCTCACACCTCGCAGCCTCGTTCAACGGCCGCCACATCCTGCCGTACAACATGCGCTTTGAATTTAGCTGATCTGATGGCTGCTGTGGAAAGTTTTGAGGCCTCCCCGAGCGGGAAACAAACAGAACTCCAAATGTTGCTGTTACGCCAAACCAATTCTGTGATACGGAGGGGCCCCGGTGGAGTTTATGAGTTCGTCTCTGAGACTGACAGATATGAGGGGGGATGAAAAGGCATTAAAAATAAGCAGTGCAACCTTAGCCCATCCAGACGCGTGCTCAGAGGCCAGAGAGTAACAGGTAAACTCGGGGGAGGGTGGTTAAGCCCTAGTTAGGCATGTAAATCCCACCCTTTACAGGCAAAGCGCTCCAGTAGATCCCTGTCAATTTCCTGCAGCTGTGCTTGGGCGGATTTACATGAATACACTCTATCACTAGCGCTTAGCCTCCTGTGTTATGCATTTACTCACTTTTGGGTGGGTTCTAAAATTGGTTATTTTCTTTTTACTTTTTTTTTGTCTTCCATAGAGAAAGAATGGTTTTATTTACAAGCCACCCGGCATGCCTTCTTTTGTAAATTGACTCCTCAGTTTTGTCCACGGGCCAGGCACAAGAAGGTTAGCTGCCTGTTTCCTGATAAGCTGGCAGAACCTATCAACCTCGGCAAGAAGATAGTGCTCTGTATTTCTGTCATGCTTTATCATCAGCTGGGGTGAAACTAAACCGGTGTTAAGCGAGAGTAGAGGGACCATTTCCCTGGATTACAGGCGTCAACTTTAATTTCAAAGACCAATGGTGTATCCAGGGAAGGTGCAGGCTTCGCTTGCCACAGATTGGCAGAGGGCTCCCGATAAGGACCCAGTAGCGTTGTTCGCATTCACCACGGGGGCCTATTGATCTCCGAGCCGCTGGTTCATTTCATAAAATACATGGCAAATGGTGTTAGAGCGACAGTATGGCTCCTTATTCACCAGACACACTGCGTCTCGTGCCAAGTTGTCTCGGCTCTGTGCTGTGGCGAACAGGAAACGCGCGGCAGGAAGACGGGGTATTTGTCAGGAATCATTAAGGAAGGAGGTGACAGTTCAGGCTTTTTGCCTGTGGAATACAACGCAGTGAGCTTCGGAGGAAAGATGCTTTTTCCTTACAACAAAGCCGAGTCAGGTTACAGCCGAAGTTTTATTCAGAGCATTATTCCAGCTCAGCGTGAGACGCTCTCACTGGTCAAACCGAACCTGAGCTCAAAGCAGAGCTATCATTTGTATCAGTGTAATGTTCACCATCTGAGACTAAAATTCATATCAACATATTGAGCACTTATTCATATTGAAATGTCTCTCTCCTCCTTTTTTTTTTTTTCCAAAACCAAATTTATGAAAAGCATAATCACAACATGAGGGCCCTCTTATTTTATTATCAGTGGGTGTTATTATTAGAAAACCATTTCAAATGATATGTCACATGGGAACAAATATCATTTACAAACCACTAATGACTTGCAAACACTCCTCTAGCCTCCGGTGCAGAATGATGCCGTCTCACAGTGTGTGCGCTGCTCGCCTCTCTACGGGGACGTGCAGTGGGACGCTGCACGCTTTCAGAATCAAACAGAATAAACAGGAAGAGCTCGTTCTTTCAGCGCAGGCCGTACAGTGGCAATAACACATTAATTCTTAAAAATCAGCCCATTTAAACCTGTCATTACCACGGCCGTCTAATGGTTTTAAGGTGTGTGTTTGTTGCAAAAATTCAAATGAGACGCTAAAATATGTACATATTCTCTGCAGAGATGGATTAGGTTTTGGATATTAATAATTAAGCAGGCATTATTATTATTACACTTTGCATCTTCTGGGTGGATCAAACTCACCTCACTGCTGGACTGCTAATAATGAGTCATCAATAAAACATTCTCATAATGTCAGGGAGACACTTGTGTAGATGCACGGTCTAATTTTACACGGGCTGACTTGGTCATTAGTTCACTATGGCGTGAATGCTTCGCCATGCAAAACACAGAGGAGGTTATAGAGGCGGCCTGATGTGGCCTGACAGTCGGCGCATCAAGCCGCTCCTTCATTAATGTTAATCATCTTGAAATTGTGAATAACCAAATCAGTGCACCTATATGCTAATATTTAAAGCATTTTACTTTTTAATGGAAAAAAAGGTGTTTTTGTTTCTGGCACCATCATTTGCATAGTAATTGTGTCTATTGTGTCGTGTTTCTTTAACCTCAGACTGGCCTGGATGAGCACCGGCTAGCTGTCTCTGCCTGGATAGGAGCTGCGAATGAATAGATAAAAGCTGCGGCGCACGGGCAGAGGAGGAAATTGTGTTAAAACTCCATGTAAAAGTTTCCCTCCTCAGATCAGAAATCAAGCAGGCTGTTGGACTTGAAACCCTCCAAAATTTCACAGAGCTGTAATGAGAAACTAAGAAAAGCACAAGGCAGAGGGAGAGAGCCGACTTTATTGCCACCCAGACATAATAAGTTAATGCAAATTGTAACTAGTTAAGCACAGCAAAAATAATATGATACCATTGTCTGCGGCAGATTGATATTATAATGTTAGCATGTGCAAATAATCACATTTTCTCCCTGATACAATTACATTATTTGTTATGGTTGTATCATACACCAATAAAAGCAAACATCATATTAGGATTCATGGCACTTTTCGCATTGCGTTATCAATATGTGGAAATAATTGTCTGCTGAGAGATTAAATTACATTATTGTGTATCTTTTTCATGCCTAATAAATAATGATGGATGGCTCTTATTTTCATCACCACCTGCAACCATTTTGTCTTCTTCCCCCTGCAAGTTAAAAATGAGAAAATAAATAAAGAAATAAAAGCGGAGAGAGAAGAACCTCGAGCGATTCAAACCCTGAGGTTCTTGTCGCTGAAGTTTTAGTATCTGATCAAGGCGGGAAACTGCAAATATGAGCCAGATAGACACCCTTAAAGTCAACATGCCACTCTTTATTCATTGATACATCTTTTGGCAAAAACACACTTTAAGTTTATGAATAACTGACAAGGGAAATACCTTGCAGGGGGTTTCTGTGTATCATGACTTCATCAAATGTTGTTCCTTCAAACTTCAGCATATTTCAAATAGAAGGTAAAAACACTGTCCTTTTTTGTCTTTATCCGAGATGTCAGACTGAAAGTCTAACCCTGTCACTGACTCCTCATACACCATTTCAGTTGTATATCAAGCAGCCATGTCAACACCACATAAAAAAATAAATACAAGATCAAGAAATTGTTTTAAAGGGCAAATCAATATATGCGGACGGTACATACACTTGTAAAGTTATGAACAGAATTTAATCTATCAGTCAATAAATAGGATTATTAAAGGTTTACATGTCAGATTATTAAAGCGGCAAATAGTTAAATGAGTCTCTCTAAAATAAGCTTCATAACTATTAAGTTACATAGTACTGTCAGTATATCCAAAACTACGACTACTCTGTAACAGTGTTCAGTGAAATGTGAAGTGCAATGGCAGTGTGTTCAATGTGTAAACAGCTGACTGTTGTACTCACGTGTATGGAAAAGTGTATTGCTGTGTGAAATAATGCAGCTGAGCAGTGATGAGTCAATGTGTGATTCACAGATAACAATCCTGATAAAAGTGACCGCTGCCTTTAACCTTTCATAAGAAATGCAAACAGCTGTAACTCTTCAAAAGCTTTACGTCCTGAAAAAGTGGAGTCAGTTGTACATTTCCAAAATCTGAGAAATACCTGGAATATTCTGAGATATTTTTGCAGTTAATAACTATAAATAAAGAGAGTGGCCAGGTTATTTTTGACCCCAATCTCTGGGTTAATCTCGGTTAATTATCTTTGAATTTAAATATTTATCTTTAAAAACAATCTATATGTGGTTGAAGTCATGTTATGTCAGTTGAAGGTCATTTCAACTGCTGTAATTCAATTGGTCATTTTGAAATAATTCAAGCCAAGTCAAAAAATCAAGTCCCTGAAATTGGGCAGGTCAAATTCAGACTCCATAATTCAAACATCAGCAAAAATAAAGAACTCACTATGACCTTCTGGAAATGGCAAAATGGGGAATTCGAACCACACGAGTTATATGGTTTTCAGAGTTAAATATTTTAATATTCAAATTATATTCCACAATCAGGTATAAAGATCCAAATTTTTAAGGCCTTTCTGTTTCTTCCACACCCGCCTCATCCAAAGCAAACTGCACCTTTAGCAGCTTGTTTTTCACTCCTGACAAATGTCTTAGATAAACCTGTGTGGCTGTCTGACTTACTTACATTTCTCTTTCGCTCCTTTCTTTTGCATAATCTTAATTTTAATCACTTCATTTGCACTTTGTAAAGATAAGAGAATTGATTAGCCACCACTCTCCAGGAGGCTTCATGTTTGACTTTCTATTTTTTTTTTCTTCCAGTCCACTAATCTGAGCTGTCAATACCTGAAACTCTTGTTGCATGTGATGCATTTGTGGTGAGCTATTATGCAGCGATAAAACAAGGTAAGGACATTATAGTCCCCCCAGCAGTTAATTGGCATCAGAGAGAGAAATGCGGTTATAACTTCATAACTTCTTAAGTCATGCCTTGTGCACAGCTAGACGTACGGCGTTGTAAAAATTTACATTTTAATGAAATATTTGAATAAGCACTTGAAATTCACTCTACCAGGTCTCCCGGTTCTAAAACCAACATTTCATGTTTGTGTTTTGAATGGCAGCGTCAGAGAAATTAGCATGCCAGTCATACAGATTAGGAGGGCATCAGTGTAAAGTCACAGGCTTTCTCAATCAAGGTTCACTGCAGGTAAACACTACCCATGACATGTTTAAATGATAGCTTTTTCTGAAAGAAAAGAGGGGGGAAGGAGAAAAAGCCCATATATGAATCGGAGCAGGAGAGAGGTGGATAGAAATTCAGACTGTTGCCAGTGAAGGCTATCTACAGTTTACAATAATGCAGCTCCTTTTAACTAAACCTGTCCGAGAACCACAAAACTACAATTTAAGTTTCCACATGAGTGATGCTTCTAAATCAAAAATAAAATGAAAGCTTGTGCATTGTGTGCAGTGTTATTTAAGGAAATATGGATTATGTAGTGACCTAACCACATGCATTAAATATATAGTGGCCACGTGGATTTGGTCTTATTGTTACAGCAGTGAAATCATTTTTCTGTTTGCTCTCAAGGAATAAAGTTTTGGGATATAGGTTTATATATGTTTATTGCCTTATATATTTACATAAAGCTACAGCCAGCAGCCAATTAGCTTAGCTTAGCACAAAGACTGGAAACAGGGGGGAACAGTTAGCACGGGCTCTGACTAAAAATGGGCAAAATCCTCCAACAAGCACCTCTTAAGCTCACTAACTAATATTTTATATTCATATAATATTTTTTACTAGCCTGCATTGAGCTTTTCATGTAGCTCTCTGCAGCACTTCAAATTGGCACATTTCCTTAAATGTCAAACTATGCCTTTCATTACACATAAAAGTATTTTTCGGCATTAAAAACATTTTTCAGTCTTGAACCATTAGCTCCTCCAAGGCTGGCAAGCTGTGTGAGACCAAACACATAATCAGTACATTGTGTTTGGTAACACACTCCTCTCCTCACCTGATTAGAAATCTATCATCTCTTCTAAAAATCATCCCAGCAGCAGCCACTTCCCCTGTTAATTCGCCATGACACAAAGTGCGAGAGCGAGAAGTAATTATTCATGTTGTTTTGCATCTCTTCAATTATTCAGGCAAAACATCTCCTACAGTAAGGCCGGACGCCGGCACACGAGCACAGGTCGGACAGCGAGGGCTGCGCCGCGCTTCATCATGGGAGTCACTTTGTTTACAGCGGGCGGGGATCGACCTGAGGCGCCACGCTCCACACCTGCTCCACAGCGTCAGGTTATGTGCTGATAATGACGTGGCTGCAGAGTCTCGAGCTTTGTCGACTCAATTTCCACCGTTAAACATAAAAAATGGGTGATGTTATTGATCTGAATTGGCCTTTCACCCCAGAACAAATGAAATATTAGGGATTGTATCTGTAGGAAGTTATAAATGCAGTACGTCAGGCAGTGTGGAGACTGTTTTGATGCTCCTGATGTATATTTCTTGACAAAACTCCAATATTTTCATATCCAGTGAAAAGATTTACAGCATGTTAGTCCAGCTCACTGGTTCCTACTGAAGATATTCATTTTTTAAAAAGCGATGTAGTTTCCTTAAACAGCTGGACAGTGTAGTTACTCAAACAGGAGAAAACAGTGCACTTGTAAGGGACTATTTTCAGCTGTGGATGAATACACATTTGGTGCTGCATTACAGTAAGTATGCAAAACAGCAGGATGCTTATGAGTCAAACTACAGTGCCCCGGTGCCCAGGGAATATTTCAGGAAGTGCAAGAGTGTGGCTCATTCATGTGTTTTTAATAGTTTTCAGACAACAATGGAGCTCCATGGCACAGTGTAAGAAGACTTTGATACACACACAGTCCTGGTTAGAAGGATCAATGCATCGCGGTCCGTATTTACTTTGACATCAGTGTTGACTTGGCTTCATCCTCTTCAATTAAGTGTCATTACTGACGTGTGACCTTTAAGCCAGACTCAGGCAATAAGTCCTAAAAGCCACAGCAGCTCATGAGCTCACTCGTCAGCTGATCTGTCTCCGTCCCAACTGAGCCGACTCCGCCCGCTGACGGAGACGCCATGACACGGTTAAAAACGCCGGAAAAACGTAGGAAGTAGACCTTGGGTTGGGACTGTTTGACAAACAAAGACAAAGGTCCACTTCCTAACTTTTTTTTTTTCCCCCACAGTCAGGAATAAACCGCTCTCGATTTAAACCTCGATATAAAACCTCACCGAGCACCTGAGTCTTCTCCCAATAGTGCCTCCACATCCTATCAGAATTATGTGCATTATACTGTTAGTCATCTTCAGTTAGTGAACCCATCAGTGGATCCAACAGCTCCCCCACCCTTAACCCTCTGTTACCAAGAGAAGGAGACATCTGAGCATCTCGGCTATTTACTCAATGAGTGTAATTACCATTGGCTACTCACGCGAGGCCTGCGAGCTGATGTGATAAGTACCTTTATACTTTCATCTTCCTTTAGTTCCCTTTTTAATTGCTCGGACTCTCTTTGAAACCTAGCTGTACCTTCTAATAAAGCAGAAAGCGGGCCCAGCTGTGAATTACTGATTGTTGTGTTGGAGCTGGTAGTAAAAGCGGGGCCTCGTAGCATTGTTGTGTGTGTGTGTGTGTGTGTGTGAGGTGTGTGCGTGGGGTGGGGGGCAGTGAAGCATGCCTTTTGAACAGCAGGTGGTAATTGAAACAAAACAAGGGCTGATTAGGGAAGCGTCTGGCAACTCATGATCCAAACAGCGAGCCGCCGAGGAGCCCAAACACAAGAGCCCTGGAATAAAGTGGTCATCATCTAATTAACAGAACACATTTTAATTACCGAGTAAACCAAGCAGTGCAGTGTGTCAATTTAACTGATGTGGTAAGTGCCAGTTTACAATATCAGAAACAGACAAATAATTGGAATCTAATTACAAGCAGGTCTATTGCACACCAGCGCCTGCAGCCCATCTTAATAAACAAATTTTTACATCAAACCATGAATAACAAACACTGCAGGACTGCTAATTGCCTCGCTGCAATGTTGGGACTTTGCCAGCTTTGACTATTTGACTGAAGCTCTTGTGTGAATGGATGAGGCTGTGCCACGCGTTAATTAGAATAAAGTGAACAGCAGCCTTCCGCGTTTGTTTTTCGCGATCTGACGGAGCTGACTGACACGACTGCCGGTCTGTCATGGCTGCAGGGTCACCTCACCAAAACAGAGGAACATTTTCTCATTTACCCCCTGTGGTATTTAGGCACGCAGATAGTTTTGAGTTTGATTTTGCTTAAATCTTAAAGATTCGTGCCTCCTCCTCAACAGGATGGAGTTGAACAGAGCCTCATTTGTGGTGCTTTGGGATTGAATTTTTTCTTCTTCTTCTTTTTTTTTTTTTGCCTGCTTCCAGGCCCGTGGATTGATACCTAAAGAGCTGTCACTTTGCATCACATTCCAGACATGTCAGCAGTCTCTGTGCATGCCTTATTTGCTTTTCAGCAGTCGCCGGGTTGTTCAGAAGCATCGAAGAACTGAAGAAAGGACATGCTGGCTTGCGGGGAGGCAGCGAAGAAAAGACAAGGAGAGCTGCACACTTCTAAGTCAGACGCAACAGAGTCTAAAGAGCCACACCGACGAGGGCAGTCTACCTTCAGACCCTCTCAACTCAGAAAACTCACTCCTTTAGTGAAGTGTAAAGACACATTTATCTTTTCATTTGGTGAAACACACTCTCTTCCCTACATGATAGTATCCATATCAGCAGCAACATCCGTGATTGTGCCTCTGGTATTTTGCGGTATCAGAAACATCAGAGGTGGATGTCTCACCACCTGAGCCAATAGACCTCAAAGTACCTGTATCACCACAAGTTAGGGAATGTTTGTTATTAGAAATCAGAAATTGGAAGCATGTTTAAAGATGAGTTTGTTTCATTTGCTGGTTCTTTTGAATGTGAAAAATAATCGTTAATGAGACTGCACTAAAACATTTGTTTTTGTGTGCGGTCAGTGGTCTGCAGAGAAATTCAGATTTATTGTTTAGAGGGCCAGTATTGGCTGATCATGTCACTGTACCGATATATTTACACAGAGACCCACTGTTCCCGTAATATTTCATCCACCTTTATGGTCTGTAATAATATCATATGTTAATGCCTCCATGTGAGTTAATTTATGAGAATCCCTCTGCTCTGGATGACTTTTAATCACAAACACCTTCCATTACTGTGTGTTCTCTCCAACTTTGTCTGCTCCGGTTTGTGATCAGTGTCAGGAAAACAACACGGATACACGAATCCTAACTGTCCGGTGAAATACTGCCCACAGAAAGATTGCTTGTGATTTTATATAGTTTCCATTAAATCTTGTCTCTCAAAGGCCTTAATTAATAATACACTTGACATTTATGTTTTCCAGCAATAAGCTAAGCAAGAAACGATTTATGTCACCTAAAGCTTTTTAACAAATCAATGCAACTATTTGTAATTGCTTGTTTCACAAGATTAAAAGTGCTTAGACTTGATCTCTGTCTCCTGTTTAGTGGCCAACATGACCTGCGCCTCCATCGTAAAAACGCGAGTCCTGGTCATCAGCATTAGCTCCTGTCACCAAATCCATATCGCTATTATTTCTGGAATTTTAATGCTGTTACAATTTATAGCTTATCAAATGCAGTTACCTAAATTGCTGTTAGGAAAAGACAGTTTGACTGTCTCTTTTTAATTACGATATAATTTAATGTTGAGGCTGGGATGAGAGTCCTGCAGCAGATGACAAACACAGGACTGTAAGAAATTCTGTCCCGCAGGCCAAAATAATGAGGAAAACAGCACCGAGAGCAGTTTTCAAGGTGTTATCTGCGATGATGAAACACTCAGGCTGAGCTGCTCTCTGACAATAGGGGTTTGTAGCAGTCAGACATGTACTTTCTTGCTTTTGATGCACTGAATCACATTACAGTAGAGGATTCACAAAGTCTGTTTTGCATCATGATCCTTTTTTAAGTGCTGCAAAAAGTGCATCCTCCTCCTTCAAGTCAAAATAAAAGGTGCTATAAAGGGACTCAAACTTCAAATTTTCCTGTCATCACTAGAGTTAAATTACATGTAGTAACATTAACAATTTGCAGCTTGGTGTTGCCACACTGTACAAAAACAGATAAAATGAGAGACTTGGAGGAAAACGATGTGAACAACCAGCATTTTATTGCATTTTTAGAATGCTCACGTCAGTCGTCGCCACTGACTACAACAGAGTGGTCTGCATCAGACAGACGAGGAATGATGAGGAGGTTACAGACTGATGGAAGTGATGAGCAATAATGTTTCTCTATTAAAAAAAAAAAACTGGAAAAAGAAACTACAGAGTACATCTTCAAAGGAAAAAAAAGAGAAAGAGAAAGAAAAGCTGCTGCAGGATGAGAGCACCGTGACAGCTCCTGGGCTGCCCCCCCCTTCCATCCACATTTCCCCTCCTCTCCCCCTCCCTCCCCCTCCATCTGGAAAAAAAAAAACCCAAACTGTGGTGCGAGAGAGGGAGAAAGAGGGGGACGGAATGACAGCGGGTTGGATGGTTGGTGATGGATGAAATAATGGCGTTTTTAGCTCGGGTGCCGGTGTGTGATGTCGGGGGATCTGATGCCACACGGCCGCAGTTTGCAGGACGTCGGTCTCCAGCAGCATCTGACCTCTGACCTGCCTGCTGTGCTTGGTTTGACTCATTTACAATGACCCTTGAGATAAAAATATAAATATCTTGATGCCAAACAAAATGCGTGTTTTACCTATATGACATGGATGAGAAGGACACATCTTTGATGCGCGAGTGAAATGAACTTTTGAAACAAAAAGAAAGACAGCATTTAACAATATTCTTTACATCTTGGCACTGCATATTTTTTTCTTTTTCCTATTAATTTCATATAAAATATCATTAGATTGATACACCCTTATATTATTACTGACCACTTAAACCATATCCCCCTCCCCCCCTCATCTCTGTGACCCTGGGATTAGTCATGCAAAGATATCTCCGTCTTGTAGAGGAAATATACCTGTCTGCCCTTTTCTCAGAGCAGTAATCTTTAACATACAGCCACAGAAGGCAGTGGTTGGACCATCAAAAGGAAGTATCAAAAAACAGCTTAACACAAAGAGGGAAAAAAATCTGTACAAAATGCTTAGGTCAATGATAACAGAGAAAAGTCTGTTTTCTATATTACAGTTTAAAATCCAAAATCGGGGATAATCCCCGCCCCCAGCCTGCCCCTGCCCAGCTCACCCAGATGTCTGCGTGGATGATGTGATTTTTTTTTTCTTTTTTTAAAGCAAGGATTACTAAGTAAAATACATTTGCAGCACAGTTTGCTATTCCAATACATACAGCAGTTTTTCTCATAGCTATTTCATAGTTAATACAAAGCAGTCGCGATAAAGCAAACATCATAACACAAATGTATTTTTTGATCTTAAAAAAAAAAAGAGACAGAGAGAGAGAGAGGGGGGGGGGACAGGGAAAGACAAAGGCTATACTGACATGTATGTACAACCTAATATTGGAACCCCCTTAAAACAACCCATCAGTACATCAGAGGACAGACTTTGACAGGATGAATGGTGCCACACACAGCTGGGTGATATTTCAATGAACAAAAGGCCTGAGGTTTGGATTGGTTTGGCAAAAAAAAGGATGAATCCTTTAAGATAAACAAGCTCTAATTTCACTTTCTTTTTTTTTTGTCATTTTGAAATTTTCTCTCTACAGTATCAGACTACACATGCAAGACATACAACTAAGTGCAACTGAGTGAAATGTTTGTTTATTTTTTTTCTCATTTAATTGAATCATTCCCTATAGGTTTGAACTGAGGTATGCGTACAAACGGTTTTCTCATGCTGTTATCTTTAGTAATGTCAAGCTACACATGCTGAGAATGTTCTAATCTACCAGCGCTTTTCCTCCTTTTTGAATACCAAACAAACCAGCCTGATGACTGGGGGTTTGTGGATGAGCTCGGCCCTGTTCTCACGATCCTAGCCTGGCTGTAACTGACCCATCCCACAGCTGCCTGGATATTAAATACATCTTCTGGAAACCACAGATTGCCCTTTTCCATTTTTAGTTAATGAGAGGTGAAACTTAAAAAATATAACAATAACAATAACTGCCATAAAGTACCTTGTACCCAGCTTATTAGTTGACAGGAGTGTTTTTTAATATAAAAAGTAATAAGTTGACAGAAACTAAACACAATCATAAAGTCTTGCCAATCTTAACAAAGACGCTATAACCCCTAAAAAGTGGCATACAATCATTTCAAAGGATACAAATGAATAAGGAATAAAAGAAAGAGAAACATTAAATCATTGTGTGGTCCAGTTGAAGTATAGAATCCGTTTCACATTGTTCTCTGCAAAGCTTTTCCCATTTATCAGTATATTTTTCCTCATCTGCATACCCTTTATGTTGCACACAAATCTGCTCCTGACCAAAAAGCTCCCTTTTCCACTCACTGGCCCAAAGACAAAACTTTCCCTAATTTGGTCATCATGTGGTCAGACTGTCAGCGCCTCCCATTCAGTTTTGGTCACTGCAAACATTGCTGCAGCTGTCCTGTTCAAGACAACCCCTTTGGTTTTTTTTTCTTTTCTTTTTCTAAAAATGAGTGAAAACACCAGTTTGAGGAGCGTTTTTCCTCGATTCGATCTGCCGCCGGCACGACCCACAGCTGCTGAGAGTGTCCGACGGGAGAGAATGGAGGAAAGATATTTGGCCTTATCTGCTATTGCATGGAACACACAACATCGACTTTGTAGTTTATCTTTGGTAGTCACAGAACAAGATATTAAAACACATCAACGACTAAGAGAAAAAAGCCAAATAAAACACAAAATAATAATAATCCTAACAATAAATAAAAAAAAAAAAAAAAGATTTAAAAGTGGTTGATTGCAGTCTTGAAATTCATGGTCTCTTTAAAATTCGACTCCCTACCAAAGCTGGAATTTTTGCTGCTGCATCACAAAACCACGTGGGGATTCCACTCGGTTCAATGCTGTGGACTACAACTATTGGCTTTTTGGGTGACACTGAACGTCGAGGTCTCCACATTCCCTACATGGCATGTACTGTATGTTTGGGCCCTTTGCGATGGCTGTCAAATGCTGGAATGTGCAATGTTTAGGTCTTATTGCAAGTCGTGGGATTTCTTTCCCTTGATGAAGGAGAATGAGCGTTTCATCCTGTGTGCCATTTCTCCGAAACTTAAAACTAGTCATGCGCATGATACAAATAAAACTACAGGGAATGCACGTTTATCGTCAAGCACTGAATGAAATTACAGCGTGGAAAAGCAGACGCGCCTGATTAACAATGACAGTTGTGTTCAGGAATCACAATTAGTTGGTCTAAATCATTATCTCGCCGGTGCATACCTGACATTTTCATTTTCCTCTAAAAAACACGGAGCTCGTAAGTGATCAGAAATTCTGTTGCAGCTCAACATGCTCTGCCGTGAGGGGATGTTTTAAAGTATAATTTCATAAGGATAAATCATAACCTGCATGATTTCTCTGTCATTCATTCGCATCTTAAATTAAACTTCATTGATGCGTGGAGAGAGCCTTCATTATGAGTAGTGCATTGCCAATGGACTTCATGAGCAGGGGAGGAGGGGGGGTGGGGAGAGGGGCGGCAGGCTACACGTCAGAGTGGATGACTTTTTTTTTTGTTTTTTTTTTTTGAAGATCGTGGAATAAATGACAGAAAAATACTACTTGGTATCTGACATTCTGCTTCATGTTCTTTAAAAAGAACAACATGAAAGGAAATCAAACATTCATTATCAAGTGCTGACCACACAGAATCTCCACAGCATGGGCATGAGGTCTGATCAGTTTAAAGAAATAACAAAAAAAAAGAAAAAAGAAAAAAAAAGGGATGCAACATCAATAACAGCATTGAATGGAAAAGACACATTATGTTGATATTCTATAACCTCTCACCCCCTAACAACAACAAAAAAATAATACACCCAAATAAAAACAACTTCCCCCCACCCAAGATGGAATCAAACCAATGAGAAGTGTTGAAGGCAGTGACAATGAACAGAAGTCCGCACTCGCTCTCCGCCTCACACACGCCGTGTAAATTAAACGTCAGTCTTTTTCTCTCTCTCTCTCTCTTGAGTTTGTGGTCAGATGTGTGTGTGTGTGTCTGAGAGAGGGAGGGAGAGAGTGGGAGGGGATGGAGGGGGGTTGGAGAAGAGACACGAACCCCCCCCACCCCCCCCCCCCCACCCCTTGCCTTGCAGTCCGCTGAGTGCAGTCCGTCCCAGCGGGCTGCATGGCGAGGGTCTCTGACCACGAACGCGTCGCCCCCGTACCAAGCAAGTCCATCCGACACATGAGTAGAAATGAAGTTTCAGTTTTTTAAGCTTTACTTGAATCAAAAGTAGAAAGTAATCAGAAAAACAAAATCCCGCGCGTGGGGCGTGTGTTTTTGTGTGTGTTCTTGCTATGTATTTGTAATGGCACTAAAAAGTTAACTTGGAGACATTTGAGAGCTGTCATCAGTGGCTGAGACTGCAGTTCAGTGTTTGTTATCTGCGGAGCCTTTCTGTCTCCCAGACGAACCCAGACTGCCTCTGCCTCTGAGGCTGGGGAAGGGGTGGCGCTGGCCTTACAGCATGTCGTCGTGGCCCTGGTCGTCGTCGTAATCTCTGTGGTGATCGAAATCCGGACTGTGATTGGCGGTCGTTACCAGGGAGAGGGGCCCTTCGTGGTCTTCGGGGTCCAGTGGTTCCTCCTTAACGCTGATGTGATGCCTGCAGGAGGAGAGGAGAGTCAAAACGCAGCTCCGGCTCTGCTATCTTTAACTTTCCTTTTTTTTAATAACCTTTCACACTTGCAGGCACAGAACGATACAGACCTGTGCTGATTCTGTTTATAAAGAAGGAAACAGGGGAACAAAAACAAATGTCTGGCTTCAGTGCGACTGTGAGTGGGGGCCTCACTGGAGCTGATGATAATTTCAGCTTTCTTTTGAGGTATTCCAATCCCGGCAAAGCTGCAGGCTTTTTATTTTCATGGCAACCGACAACAGGGTATTCACTTAGAATTGATAAATGAGGAAGATTAACAACGTGAGACGAGGAGAGGAGAGAATGGACTGCGTGGAGCGAGTGGGCTGCCGTTGTCAGCCTCCTGGTGGCGGTGGATCAGCGGCGCGCTGTGTGTTCCTCTTCCTGCTCGTTAACATGCACAACCTGCGAGGCGGGTCTCCAGAGGACGACCCCAAGCCGGCTTCTATCATTAATCAACTTCAAGCAAACACAGCGACCAGACACCGGCGTACATGCTTTAAACTCCAGAATTAATGCATATTTTCAACCAAGTGTCAATAAGGGAAGAAAAGCGCTGGCAGGAAAGGCGCGTAAGGAGAGCAGCGGCGGCGCACTCGGCACAACACTGTGATAAGAAACAGAGCCCTTATGAGAATAATAACGCTGTCACTTGTAAACAAGGCAAAAACATGAGCCCCCCCCCAGCTCACAGCCTGGGCAAAAGAGCCACTAAAGAGATGGGATCTGCCAAATTTCTCATTACAGAAACAGAGCAGGAATAAAGCACAGGGGGAGAGGAGGCCTGGCTGTGGCAGAAAGGAGGAAAAAAAGAAAAAAAAAGAAGCAGCAAACATTATGAGCAGCTGCAGGGGACTCGACGCTCTAACCCGCGGTGCCAGGCTGCCGTAGTGGAGGTAGAGCAGTGTCAGGATGAGGCACCGGGCTCATTTACTATAACAACAAGGGACAACTGGCACATTCTTCATCACCAAAGCCCACATTTGATTTATTCACACCAGGGTGTCTTGTGTGATTCGCAGCTATTGTGACGGAGACACTCGTATGCTAATGAGCTGACATATTTTTGTGTAAATTATAAAAAGGGGGAAAAAGTAAAGTCAGCTTTTCTATCATTTTCACATCAAAGTGACTCCACAAGTGCCGTTGCCTCAGGTCTGACTCTGTGGCTGCAGGGCAGACATGAAATTGTTATTATTATGCTATTGAACTGCATGCTGATTCCACACTTTGCTTGTAATTAGCCTTTTCTGGATACCTGATTCTCGTCTGGCTGTTTAAGAGAAGTGCTCTGGTTTCCTTGCTGTGTTAAAAAGCTGCGTCTTGTCAACCAGGCAGCACGCTGGCACATGTGGAAAACACATGTTGTTGCACGGTGAACAGTGGTGATGAACGTGTGTTTGGAGCGGTGCGAGCCAAAGCATCACAGTAAAACGGGGATATTTTTTGCACATGTGAGTTTATTGCTTACTCCCCGAGCAAAGGGGAGACGGCGCTACTGTATAGACCATTTAGTGCTCAGTCCGTAGGGTATGTTTTGTTAATAAGAGAATAAAGTTCTTTAAAAGCAAAAGAAAACAGATTTAACTCATTTTGTGCTTGAATAAAGCTTATAGACATAATTATGGAGAAAGAGCTTGTGAGCTCCATCAGCCTAAAGATAGAAGCACAGGGGCAGAGGGAGAAGCAGGCTGCCTTTAGGCCAGCACACCCATCCTGTCTCTGCCTTTCCTGTTCCACAGCCATGCTCAGAGCTATGTTCACAGTGATTAGGGATGGCACTTTCCTCCATTTGGCCAGGAGCTCGTTACTGCACCTTTTTTTTTGTTTTCAGGCAGAATTTCCCCAAAGCTCAGACATTTCAGGAGGCCATCCCCGAGTCTACCCGCGCTGCACATCGGTGGTCTGCCCCCACATCTGGAAACGATGCAGCGTGTGCTGTATTATTTTAGGCTTCAAACAACTTAGCAGACACTCCTATACAACAAGTGAATGGGGAGCTGCGGTTTCCAGGCCGACCGCAACTTTCCTACATGAGAATCTTGGATGATGTCCTCCAGACTAATTATGCTTTTGTGTTGTTTCTCTTTCAGCGGCTCACGGGCGTTCGTGAAGGTGTCGCAGCTCGTGTTTCACAGCGTCAGAGCCAAACAGCTCTGTCACTCTGCGTTCTGGCATTTTGTAAATATTTTAACAAATTGGAATGCTGATTATGGCGGGCCTCAGACAGACAGCAGGACACATAAAGGAGAGTTCATAAACTCACTGTTAAAATAACAGAGGGGCTCCGCTCTTTTCTTCCTTCAAATAGGTGGAGTTTCCTTTTCTGCAGGGAGGCCCGCCGCAGCTCTGGCCATGACCCCACACACCACTCCAATATCATCCCTCTTTACTTTATTTATTGTCCTCTCCGGCATTGTTTCTGTTTCATCTCATGCCACACATTAGGTAATTTTAGAGCATTTTGGGTGGGCACCGAAATTATTTTCTGTCTAAATCTATTTAGAGTGTTGCTGTCTCGGCGGAGTAAGCCGCTGAAAGTCTTTGCCTCTCTTTTTCTTTTCGTACACAGACTGTGTTGGAGGTAGAAAGCGTGTGTGCCACTCACATAGCTGGCAGGGGTGAGCGTCCCGGGCTGCTGTCACTGCCGTTGCTGTTTCCATGGTCCATTGCTCCATTCATCTCCTCGCGGATGGCGTTGGCCAGGGAGTTGAGGGTGGGACTTCCAATGGAAGCAGTAGTGTATAGAGGTATGTTGTTTTCTGCCATTGAAGCCTGAAAAGCAAAGCCCGAAGCATTAAATGTGAAACGGAAGAGAGTTGTCAGCACTTTCTCAGTTGCCCATCACTCTTTTCATACCAGAACATCCCCTAAAAACAAAGACTGGGCATATGAGATGGAAGGAGACTTTTATTATTTTAAAGTTCTGCACAAGGCAGCTGAAGATGAAATCACTTTTTTATTTTTACCTGGAAGGCAGCAGAGAGGGTCGGACCATAGCCCAAGTTGGTCTGAATGTTCTTCACTAAGGCTGGACTTCTGAAAACAGAAAAATTAAATTACAACCACAGACTCATGTCTCACCTAGCAGGCATTCCTCAGCTACGGTATCTTATTTCATAAAAAGAAATCAATGCACTTTGTATAAGAACTAAATACATTTACTGGTGTAGTAATGTGGATATTAAGGCTATAGTTCTAAGATGTTCAATCACTTGACAATACCACACAACTATCTTCAACACTTTGCATTTCATGGGAAGAAAGAATAGGTTAATGGAGGCAGATCTTGTGAAAGCATGATGGATGGCGAGCTAAACACAAAAAGCATGATGACAACACTTAGCAGGAGGGGGGGGGGCATGCAGGCTGGGCCTCTGGAGTTTGCAGAGCAGGCAGAAGTGCTTACTGTACGAGCAGCTCGTCAAAGTTCTCATCAGCGGCGTATTTCCGAGGGCGGCCTCGCTGTATGTGGCGGCCGCGCTTAAACTCCTCATCATCAACAGTCCAAAAGGACCCAAACTCATCCTCTACTCTCACAAAGCACTTATGCAGGGAAAGGTTGGTGCGAATGGCACCCTGGGAAAGCAAACCAGCGGGGGTAGTGGGGGCAGCCAGATGCAGATGCAGTGATCGACAGGACGGACAGAGGACAGACACACAGAAAGACAGACAGAAAAGCACAGGGAGGAGGGGAGAGGATGAGGATCAAAATGAAAATAAGCCACCATGGGTTATGATGCATCGCCAAAAGGCTTCTGAAAGCATGAGGGGGAGGCACGCCAAAGCAAGCAGGGACTTTGGACGTTATGGCTCACAGACAATAAGATGAAGCAGCAGCAGCCTCTTCCCATCAGTAAACGGTGAGACAGACGCTTGTCAGGGCTCAAAAGGCCAAACCTACCCACTGATCTTTTGAGGCCGTCTCTTTTGGAACTCTATTTCGTCGACTGTCCACACAGCCCCTTTTACGTTTTCTACCCGCACAAAACACTTGTGAAGACTAAGATTATGCCGGACTGCATTCTGCAGTTAGTGTAAAAACAAAGAGAGAAAGAAAAGGTTGCTATCAGTACAGTAAACATGGGAGAAATTTCATTTCAAAGAAGAAATATTTTGACAGGCACTGGATAAAACCTGAATGAAAACAATATATAAACCAGAATGTTATTGGCACTAAATGGTCCTGAAGTTTCACATGACTTAAACAACACATAAATATTTCTCAGTTTCCATGGCAATACAGTAAGTGACATTGTTTTTGTCTTATCTTTCACAACGCTGGCTTTGCTGACCAGTCAGTGTGGATGTGCGATATAGAAATCAAACGTAACATTGTTTTTTCCATATTTTCACGGACTGGAAAATGTTGTGGTCATTTTGACTTTTCATTAAAATGTGAGAAAACGGCTAAATCCAGGGTCAAATCCAATTAATTTAGGCATGAAAGTAGACCTGCATATATCATCCCTTTGTTATTCCAGGAGCTATGCTGAGTGCATTTGTATATAGTATGTGTGTGTGTAAAGAGAGGGACAGCTGTGGAGCAGTGTTTATAACACCAATGTGCCCCTATGGAAAGGCTGTCATTAAGTGTGGGAGCTGATGGAGGATGGGGGTGGTGCAGTGGGGTGTTGGAGTGTGTGTTCATGAGTGTGTGTTGGGTCTCTTCCAGCCACTTTCTGACTTCAGTCAGTTTTACATTGTTGTTTTGTTTTTTGTTGTTTAGTTGTGCATGTGAATATATTGTGTGTGTGTGTCTGTGTGGCCTGGTGGAAAACAGAGCGTTCTCTTCTGAAGTGAGTGTGAGGGGCTCAGCCAGGAGTCACTGGCAGAGCACTGCTATGTTAAACTAATGCCACCCACCACCAGAACATCCCCACATATTACAGGGAGATTGTTTTTTTTTTTATTTTTCTTCTCTCGCTTTCTCTCTTTTACTTCTTTTTCTTGTACAAGGACGCACATATTCCTCTCCCTGGTTTTCATATGTGGTTCACATGTTTGTTTAAAGGGTTGTTCATTTGGACAGATGAAGTGGAGTATTGTTATGTGTTTGGGTAGAGGCTCATTTATAAAGGTATTATGCCTGGCTATCATTTAATTCTCTCTAATATCAACACTATGTCTCCTTGCGCTTAAAGAAGTCAGGAGGAACAGGAGAAATTACCTTCCACGTCGCTGCGTTGCGCCTAAAATATGCAAACATTCGTGTGAACCAGTTGTAGATTTCGTTTAGTGTTAGCTGCTTTTCTGGAGATTCGAGGATTGCCTGCATGAGGAACAGTGACAGAAACAAACATTTACAATTTTGCTCCCTTCACAAAGTGATCAATAATTCACAAGAGGCATGCAGGTTTGTGTGTGTTCTGAGGAAAACACAGACAACAGCAAGAAACTGTCTGCGTGAAGTGTACTCCTTACTCTGTTTATGAAAGTCTTTAGCACTTTTCATTCAAAACGGCAGATTTGAATATATTTTCTTTTGTGGGTGCAAATGAAGGACAAGCGAAAACATTTCACAGGCAGATTACAGGGCAGCAATTATGGCTGGCTCAGATTAATTCCTGAGATCCCAGATTACTGTGGCCGAGCTATAATTGACTGGCCATCTTAAAACAGGTTCATCCCTACTGTTGTGTGAAATGAATTTGGTAATAATCACAGCCACTGAAATGCTTAATCAAATGCAATTGTCATATGTGGCTGTTTTTTGAATCCCGTACGCATTCTTGCACTCGTTTGAAGATGGTTAATCTGCCCCTCTGTCTAAATTGTATTTGAAATTTAACAAGGAACAGAGAAATGTGCGGCACAAATGTAGTTTGTGACCTTCTAAATAGCTGAGTGTATATCTTCAGTGTTTCTTAATATGACTTGGCAGGGTGGAGGATGTTAAAGGCCCTTTAATGCAGACAGACTAAAAAAGTCTTACCTGTCTTATTAGTGAGGCATACGTGAACGGCGGTCTAACATCTGCATTCATGTAAAACTCTTTGTTCTGACTGAGATCTGCACACGGGGGACAAACACAAACTGCGTCAACATGGAATAAAATGATCAGGTGTCAACAGTCATGTCCTATCGACGACTGATAACACAAATTATAGAATGATTACATGGTGGTATTTATGTACAGTTGCAGTATGTATACTATGCATCAGTGTGCGAGGATGTGTGTTCATCCTGGGGTACCTGGAGAGATGGGCATGTTGTACTTTTCTGAGTAGCGCCGTCGCATGGGGCCCACGCTGTGGAGGCTGTTGGCTGTGATGACGGAGTGGGTCTGGGACAGGGGTGTGAGGGGTGCTGTAGGCGTGGTGGGGGTCTGAGGCAGGCTCAGAGGGGGAGAGGCCTCAGGGGCTGATTTGGACAATGTGACGTTGGACACCAGGTTGAGCTGAGGAGAAGGAGGCCGAACAAACAGGGAAACAGACAGACAGACAGACAGGAGCACAGTTAGTCCTCTAATTACCCCTGTGTCTCAAACGCCTCATTGACTATGCATATATCCTCTTTAATTGCAGGCGGGCCCTGAGATGATCCATGAACGTTCACTAAATGTTTGGAAAACAACCCTAGAGCCCAGCTCCTCCACCTCCTCTATTCTTCACGCTCTGCTCTCTCCTCCCTCCCTCCCTCCCTCCCTCGCTGCCGCGTCAGGCCTGTTCCCAGCTTTCTGTTTCACCGCCTTTGTTAAGTCTTTTGTCCCTGTTGTCCTGTTTGGACAACACACCCCCACCTCATCCACCCACTGTGGGTCCGCAGCTTGGTGACTACTGAGGGTTGAGCTGGAGAAGGGAAGATGGGCAGCCCGAGCAGCTCTGAAAAATGACAGTGTGATCCTCACCTACCGCTGAGCAGCCCCGCTAATAAGGCAGCGAGAGGAAGAAGCCAATCTGGGCTAATTACAAGCTGAAATTGTATTGTGAAGACTCTAATTAGGAGCTGCTTATGGAGGTGATCTGATGATTAACTACTGTATCTGACTGACCTCCATCATCAGGGCCACGATGGCCGTGGTAAAGATGGCCTCACAGTATTTTCATGGACAGCCTTACATGGAGAATATTTGGTTTTACCACTGGGGCCTGGGTGTGCGGATGGGTCGGGTGGGCTAAGGAGGAGGGATTTAAGTAATAATGGCTACAAGGTAAACTAATTATGGCAAGTGCTCCAAAGGTATAGCATGGCTTCCAGCAGCTGTGGCGGCTCTGAGCCAAGTGCCAAGCCTCCATACTGGAGCAGCAGTCAAGTGGAAAATTCTAGCCTGACCCCCCGCTCCAGCTATTAATTGGCAGGAAAACTAATGACACAAATACATATTCCAACAAAATTGTTCTAATTGCTAATTTGCCGAAGGAGGCCAGTTTCCAAATTAAACATGACTTCAGACTGTGAGAAAAAGAAAGAAGAGAAAACAGAGAGAAATGGAGAGCTAAAAAAAAGAAGAGACAGTGTGGATTGGACACATCTCATCTTTGACATCATTGGTTGATTGTGAGGGATCGCAAGTCTGATTTCTGCTGATAATTTTGGAGGTGATGGAGGGTCTGAGGACAGGCAGCAACACACATTCTGTTCAGCCAGCGACCAACAGGTATAATTAAGATATTAGAAATCCAAGACTGGTATCCCCAGAATTCAGTGTTGACACTCTCATAAGGAAGTTGTTTTATTATTATCATAAATGTATTTTTTTATTTTACAAAATATTAAACCTTATTAAATAATTAAGTTTCATAATTGGTGACATTTGTGTTTTCTTATTCCGCCACCTCCTTTAACAGACACGTGTCCAAGTCCTCACAATGTCTATTTATGTTTTGGAGGCTGAACTCTGGCTTTTTGGCAGAGTCTCCCCAAATAATTTGGATTACTGCTGGGATGCACAAATGTAGACTACATCCTCACCAACAGTAGCAGAAGATGTGTTATTCTAAATCATGAACAAAATAAATCACACTTGGGTTCGCGTGTTTCTGACACAATGCTATCAATAGAATGGGGCTGCGGTGTTGACTTCTCTTCCTGTGGATTAGCAGGCTTTGTTTCATGTTTCATCCATATTCCCTGGCAATAAACAGAGAGAAGCTGTAACAATAGGCCAGACAGGCTGGTAATAGCCTTGCCTTTGTTTGCCTCACCATTTGGGCTCACTCCAGTGCCTAGACAAAATGAGACTTCAGACTGAAATTAATTAAATGGTAATTGGTGATCTAATTATACTGGCTTTGACTCGGCAAGCTGCTAAAGAAAATAAACAAAAAGTCCCTCCTTAATTATGTATGGCGTAAAAGGTCAGATTTCTGACAAGAATGCTTAGTGACACCGAGTGCAGACACCCACCCACACACGCAGAGGCAAATACAAACACACACATACACAGGCGTACGCACACAGAAACACGCATTGCTAATGTGGCGCATTTTGTTTTGATCTCACCCCCGCCCCTATCCACCTCAGAAGAATAAAATGAATCCTATTCATTTGACGTCGTGCATGCACAGTATCAGTTTGTTTATCTTTAATTATGACTAAATGTAAACCAGAAAATTCACCCGAGCTACTTTGCTGTGACAGTTGGATACTTACACATGCCTTTATTATATGCAGCAGCACAGAACAGCAGAAAAGCACAACTGGCAATTAGTGGAAGAACACAGTCGTCTCTACAGAGAGCCTGCATCTCAAGCTCTGAGAATACTTTCATTCTGCATCTACTCAAAGGAGTTTTTTTTTTTTTTTTTGGTGGCCACCTCTGATGCTGCAATCTCGCTAAAGCCTCAGTGGGGCCATGGGGCCTGGCCTGTGTAAGTCCACCACTCAGCCAGCCGAAGCCAGACATATTTATCATAGCATTTCATAGCGGCTCGCAGCAGGCAAAGTGGCGCTGGAGAATGGGAGTCTATTTATTTGAATAAAAATCCCAGCTTGCCCCCTTGAGAGCGTTAACGCCGAGCTCTGACACAGCCATTCTCACAGGCCCCGGGGAGACAGAGGAGAGGTAGTGAACTCAAGATGCTATCTGCCGCCCCTACCACTTTTCATATACAAATGTCCTCGTGTCAGAGCCCTCGTTTTGCACTCTAATCTACACAATCAGTGTGTGTGACACAGGCGCAGCTTTAACAGACAGCCTATTGTCGTTCGACATCTCCAGGCGCTTTATGTTGGCTGGCTGCGCTGTGTGGAGCGCACATGCAGCACGTCAATAGCCACCTCTCTGACTGTAAATAAATGATCCAAGCCGCGCAGTGTGCTCTGAGACAAGACTCCTGCATGTATATATATACTGTGCATGTGTGTGCATGATTTCAGATTCACGCCCTGCAGTAAAATGATCTTTCCACATTTGGCTCTCTGAATGAACTGTCATACGGACTGAAATATGGATGTGAGGCCCCTTCTTAAACATGACAAAATAGCACAGACACTTAAATGCCATATGTTAAGCCCTTGCCCCTATAGGATAGGGATTTAGCAGTAGGCTTTATGGCATAGCATATATTAAGAGTGATAAGCATGATGTCTGGAATGTGTCAAGAAGATAATAAATTGATCTACTGTTTTATTTGTTTAAAATTTCGTTTGCTCTCCCGCACAAATCAGTGAATCACCAGTAAAACATTCTTTGTTTCTTTTCTCCTCCTGCAAGAACTTTTACAGAATGAGCATTGTTTCCTCTCCATTCACTTTGATGCCAAACTAAACTTAAACAACATTTAAACTACAGCTTACTCTTTGAAAATGCTGGTGAAATGTTTACAAATAAATACAATTTCATTATTCTTTCTTTTTTGTCTATTTTTTTAGGCTAAAATACATTATACCCTGACCCAAGATTAGATGTCTTTAGATGTAATTTCACTAAATACCTCTAAATATGGCCATGGGTAATTCCTGACAAATAACCCTGAGCAGGGATTCAAACGTCCTTAAAGGAGCATCTGTTATCATAGGATATCAATATTAAAATCTAAATCAGCAGTACTACGACCACCTATATTTTGGAATGACACTTCCACGAAAACCTTAAATGGGACATCAGTGAATTATACCCTAAATCTACATTTTAATAAATCAAAAATATCTTTTTTTCAGCCCCCTACTTGAAATATAATAATATGCCATTCTAATATACTGGTTCAATTAAACATATTTTATTGTCTTATTTTAACAATAATTTACTTCTTTGTTTGTTTTTCTATTTGCTTTAGCATTAATTTGTTGTTGATATTTTGATAAATGTTTCTTATATTTTATATCTAGCGGAAAGCTCTCTAAAACCTTGCTTGTACAAGCACTAAAAATAAAAGTTATATTTTAAATATTTATAAAATATAATGTCTGTTGCTATCATAGTATTTCTACTTTCCTGTATTTCCTCATTGTTTCTTTTTGCACAAACAGGCTCTGCTTCTCTGAGGCTGAGAGGGGAGCCGTTACAGAGTGTGCATCCAGTTCATCACAGACACCAAATTGAATCTCGGATGTCAGCAGATGTGGTCCAAACAATATTTACTGCCTCCCTCAAGAGAACAGCTGTTTTTATTTAGCAGATAAATAAGAAGATGGAGGAAGGGATTAATGAATACACGTGTGCCAATTAAGACAAACAAAAGGATGGGGGAGGGACAGGACAGAGACGTCTGACAGGGTTGCTCCTCACCGGCTGTGGGGTGGCTTTGGGCTCCGTGGACTTGACATGAAGGTGCGTCATCATGGCTTGCAGACGCTCTTTGTCTTTTGCTAGCTGTAATGAGGAAAGAGAACACATTAATTTTTTTATAAACAAAAGGGGGGGGGGGGAATCTATTTTTCTCATTTTATGAATTCCAAACATCCCTTGGCTGCGAAGGAATTTTTTGAGTGTTGAGTGTTTTGAGCAAATCGATCTTTTTGCTCTTGAGACCGTCTAATTACTTGTTTTCAAAATGCTTTTGGAAGCTGTCAACAACCCTCCACTTCAGACAATCTAACTACTGTCTCAAAGTCAAGGTTAAAAGATACTGCACCTCATTGCCAATAACAAGCCCAGGCCCTCTCTACCTGTCTAAAACTCAGCACTGTCTTAGCTGCCAGTTTAAATTATGGTGATAGGCTGCATGCAGAGGAAGTCTGCGTCTGATAAACCTTCGCTCCATCCCCTTGGTTAACACAGCACCAGAGCGGAAATAACAGGACGCTGGTGCGGCATAATGTTTGAGCAACTGAACTCTCATTGTTTAAGGTTAACATCCTGTAAACCACAACTGTTTTAGACTTATTATCAGTCATTTCTGGGGTATTATGCGGCTAATATGTGAACCACAAGAGAATGCTGCGCAAAATCTGGAATACATTACATTTGATCCTTTGCTGTATTTGCTTTGCAACTGTAGCAGCAGCCAATTAATAAAAATACAGTTTAATGGACTGGTTGGTTTTCTAATAATAAATAAGTGCAACCTTATATCAGCAGAGCAGTTATGTTCGCCATATAACCCACCATCGGCACACAGGCTCACATATGACACACTGGCTACTATAATGCCCCCCTAACATAAAGAGTGAACCACGTCTCTCTCTGTGAGAGACAAAGTTAGATCACACGCAGGGGAAATGGTATTAAAATCACTCATTATCAAAAGTTTTCTGTTTTCACTTCTTTTTTCTGGCTGTTTTCATTTAAGTCACTCAACAGTGAGTGCCTATCCACACTACGGCGCCGAGTCATTTCACCAAGTGTTTTATTGTTGGTGCCAAACAGTTAAAAGTCATAAATAACTTTAAAACCCAGTAAAATTCAAAATGTAATTATCTTCTCTACTTAGCCCCGGGCCCTGCATATATCTTTTCCTGGCTGTCATGCATACATAACACATTTTTAATGACTGATTACTTGCAAATGTACAAAAAATTATTTCATTCTGCTGCTCCCCCTCCAAGAGTGACCCCATGGCTGATATCAGGCGGACAGGGAGGGGCAGCGCAGACACTGGGGAAGTGTCAGGAGAAGAAGACACATAAATATTTGGGCCAAAACAATCTGAGAGACAATACCTGCAGCTCCAGCTGTTGTACAACCTGCATTTGCACCCGACACTGGGCCGTGCTCCTGTCATCCAGGGCGTGCTCATTGTTAAGATGCCTGGAAAACAAAAAACAGAGAACACACACACAAAAGAAACTGATGTTAGTTCAACTTTCGCCTTCTGCTGCCTTTAAGATGAAGGAAACAAAAGTCCTGTGATGTCTGGTTTAATGACGCAATCTGACAACTGAGTAAAGCTCGATGCTTAGAGAATACGCGGTAACATCCAGGCAAATATTATGCAGAGCTTCAAACTAACAGCACGCTGCAAAGATTACACACATACAATATCTGAAAAGACCAGAGGAAATACTTCTTATTACATACAAGAATGACACTCAATATTTCATGACAGTCATGTCTCCTCCAACTACAGCACACAGATAAGAGGAATGATTGAAGAATTTCAGGTGGGCTAAATTATGCACCAGTGCCTTAATGTCATTTCTTTTTATTCCAGCTTCCTTTTGCCTTGTTGGATTTGTCCCTTTTTTTTCTCTGTGTTTTTTCTGTTAATTGTGCCGTTAAAATTAAGAGAATTCATAAAAAGCCAGACTAAATGCAGAGGACAACAGGACAAGGAGATGGGATCTGTCACAAACTTGAATTATGGATATAATTATGCATGATTATTTTATACGGGAAAGATGTTCTCTTTTCCTGTACGTTTATAACTAATCTAAATAAGTAGCTCGCCGGGTAGCAGACAGGGTTTTTTTTTCTGTGATTTATATAAAATGGTGGAGATAAGGTTCACGAGTGAAGGAAATATGATTGGAGGAATTTTATCAGCCGCCGCATGAATTACTGTTTGAAAATGCTTATGCAGGGGCATTTCATTAATCATTTAATCATAATCCGAGCAGGATGTTTGAACTGATTTCACAAATACCCTTTCATTTCACTACTTCATTATGCTCGCTAATGGATCCAATATATTATATATATCATAAATTATATCACATCTTCGGTGACCATGTAGGTCACTGTCACCATGTCTGTGTGCACACAGTGGCGCCGGGCAGATGGAAGAGAGGTGTGTAACGCGCCTGCCTTTTCAAATGCACTTTTTCTGTCATTTACTGCAAATCAAAAATAGCCAGAGTCGACCTGCGAAAAGGCACAGTGGCAGCGCTGGCGCTGTGATAGCCCAATAAATCTGATGCCGTTGCTTTATGTACAGACAACACATTTGTGCATTAAACACCACGCAGACACGCCGAAAACAGACACATGTGAGGGGAAGGAAAATTGATAGTGCTCCGCTTGAAATGTGAAGGTTTCTGTTCAGCTGTGGTATTTTCAACCTTGAAGTGAATGATTTAAATCTTCATGGGAAGCGTGGTCTCGTCCCCCCTTCAGGTCCTCCTATTGTGTTTTGACAATACATTTTTTCAAAATGACTGTGATATACATTCAGCAACTCAAGTTAATTATTGTGGCGAGAAAGAAATTAAAAAGGCATATTTAAAGAAAGCATGGCCAATAACTCCCTTTGCTGAAATCAATTCAGACTTCTCTGGGCTTTCCATTTGTTCAAGTCAAATAAATGCCCATTTAATTAAGTAGGTCGGAAAATGAAACTGGTAAACATTTCAGGACATCTTACTAAATTTCAAAGAAGAAAATAATAGGTAAAGACGTTTCAACTTCAATTTAACTGGCAGAGACTGAATTTTCAATGAAGGGTGGCCTACGTGAGCAGCTTTGGAATTTCTCTGTTCATAGGAGACATGTGCCCTGCTTCTTTTCATCCTTTGTTACATTCCACTTTATTTCTTCTAATGACATGGAGAGTCACAGTGCATAATTAATAGGAAATGAAATATTCAAATGGCCCTAATGCAGCCTTGAGAGGAGTGTCTGGACACGGGAGCAGGGGATACGGGGAATTGACATCGAGAGAGACTATGAACGTTGGCATGTGTCACTTTCTGGACTTCAAATGAAGCCACTTTTAAAAGCTCTCTGGCAGGATGACAGTCCCTAACGTAAATTGCCACAATAAAACAAGTTAAATAGACATTCCTGTAACAGTCGGCTTTTTACATATCAGTTAGTTTGCCTGCTTTTTTCCCCCCCTTTCTTTACAATTTCTAATTATACAGACTGGACCCAGAGCTTAAGGCTGTCTCTGAGGAAGGTTTATCATCTTCACTGTTTGGTGGAATTTAAATTAAATCACACATCTTTACAATGGTATTTACATTTAAAATGCATTAAAAAATTTGGATGCATAATTCTAATTATTTCGATTAGTGTTAAATATTAAAATATAGTATGGACTGTTAAAATGATTATTTTTATGTTATATTCATGTTTACCTGTTTCTCAAAGGATTTTTTTTAACTTACCTTATTCTTATTTTATTTTACAGTATTTTATGTTTGGCTTATTTAAATTTTTTCATGAGGTCTGCGTGGTTCGCAGTGGCTACAAGACAGCACAACTCACAAAACGATTCCTACGTCGTGCTGAGGTATGAGTGATGAGTCTTTGTGGTTTGAGCAGACAGACAGAGCAGCACTAGAGGGCACTGCAGTGTTTCACTGGCTCTGACCTCTGACTGGACACTGAAGAGAAGGGTCCTGACCCTCATAAAAACACCAGGCTTCGCTATGAACCCAACCCCACCCTTCTGCGTGCTGAACCCGAAAACAGGAACAGGGATTCGGTGCTTTGTATTTATCAAGATAGTGCGTGTAGGTATGTAATGTTTTCTTTAAAAGATAGAATAAATACACACAGTTTAAAACAACATTTCAGTCCTGTGTTAGTTGTTACTGTTGGCATGTGGAGCTGAAATCTGGTTGACGTTAGAGTCCTCCTCACCTTTCTTTCTCTCTGGTACACAGTACGCTGTGTTCTGCTGACTACACACACAGGCTCACATACTCACACACACACACACACACCTCTATTCACATATATTTTCAACATTTCTCCTAACCTTTGAAGACTTTTGTGAGAGCATTATATTGCCTGATGTATTCTTTATTTTTATTTTTGATTGTTTTTGGAGGCCCACAGTATCCGTTGCTGGGATTCATGTGGAAGTGCTTAAGGGTTTGAGAGTTAACACCTTGGTGAGCTGCTCGCACTCTTGCCTGCTGTTAAACAAAGGCAGCTTTGTGGAGACTCTCCCCAAATGTTTTCTTAACATGTTCCAAGCAGTTTGAGCAGGCAACTAAAGTAAACAAGATGTTGCCATGATAAAAACACTTGTAAAAACACAGCAGAGTGCACTTAGAGACTTTTGAAGGCAGAGCTCTATCGGGCACACTGAATTTAATTCCCCTCTCTTTTATAAACAAAGGGTGAGGCAATGTCAGAATACAATAAATAGTGATGGATTTAAGAGGGCACTCCCAAAGCTGAAATATGTGTGTCTATGTGTGAAAGTGTGTGTTTGTAATACGTAGTTTAATAACTATGTGCCACAGGATGTTTATCAAACAAAAAACCAAAGCATAACTGCGTCTTTTTTTCATATTGAGCAGAAACTGCACCGTACTACCAAACTATCTAGTGTGATAAGCTTTTCTAAAGCAAAGTGTGCTCAAAGTGGATTCCAGTAGAGGATTCAAAAACAAAAAGAGGATTCAAAATGTTGACAAAGACAGTCCAAAGTTTCAGCTGCCTGTGAGGCGTCCCTCTGCGGCACCTTTCTCTCCTGCGCCTGCGAGGAAACCGTGTGTTCGCTGAGTGCTTGTTTTAGGATAATGGAATTGTGTCATATCTTGTTTAAAGTGCGACTAATCCGGGGTGACAGTGAGCCATTGATCTGCTGCCACAATGCAGATGTTTTCATCCTCTCCGTAACCATGGCGCTGTTATGTGTTGGATTACCTAGAGCGCACTGCACACAGGGCTGATTAGTGAAGCAGGGGTCTGACTCAGACGGAGAAACACGATGCAAAACAAAGGCCTGCGTCAGGCCGCAGAAGGTCGAACCCGTTACCCAGTTCACGCTGGGAAGATGCAACAGAACAGGTGATGCTTCACATAGTGCTGAAAACTATCCACAAAAGTAAAGCATGGGAAAGGAGAGGAAAATAAGCCACTGAGAAAAAGCCAGAGGGACGTGAGCAAGGCAGTCAAAGACACACACACCAATCCCCGTGTCCAGTGACAAGGGCAAACATGCAGAGCGCCCTAAGTGTGGGCTGCCACAGATAAACATCCAACCGTTGTTTGTTTGGGAAAAACGGCCCCCGTCACCATGGGAACTGCACTTATCACAGGAATTAGAGGCCCATGCCGTTCTCAGAAGGAGACCCCGCTGCAGTACGCTTGTCAAGAGAGTGCCAACCCAGGCACCCTCACTCAGCAATAACAACCAGCTGCACCTGTAGTGCCTCTGAGTCGCTGGGGGTCAAAAAACGTGTAATCGACCCAACACGAGGACAAACAAACTGTGAAAAGAAACGCACCTCCGACAATGGCTTCTACTTACTTGAGGAATGACTGGAAATCATCGAAAACCGCCTCACATCCAGGCCACTTGCAAACACCGTGGCCGTACAGAGGGTGACTGTGGTGTGAAGGCTCTTCTAGTGTGGATCTGAAAAGAGAAAATCACAGAAAGCAAGATGGTTATTAATAAAAATCAGACTTTAAGGTTTTCTAGAACACAATCACAGTTACAGGCCTGTGGTCACAGAGCACGACGAGGGGTCACAGAGGAGGGTTTCTCCTGTTAAGCTGGTTAGCACCTTCCTGTGCGTGCTGTATGTTGTTTCCACATGAAAACGTTGACTTCAACTTGATCTGTGTGGAATCAGTGTCCCTGTGTGATCTCTGCTTGCTCTTCTCTTAAAAGACGGGACCCGTGTTGCGAAAGCACAACCAAATCAATATGTAATTATTTAGTATCACTGAGCCATGTTGCAATTCACTTTGATCAAGACTGCCAGGGGGCTCCCTCAGTCGCTGCTTTTCCTGCGCTGCCTGCTGCATCATGTCCCAGAGCCCACCTGGAGGAGTGTGTACCACAACATGTCACCCCAGAAAAAAAACATCAGGCACCTTCACACAGTCCACAAACTGTAAACATCCCTGCCTGGTATGAATTTATCTACTGACCAACCCATGTCATAAGGGGCTGACAAGCACGCATCTATGGGGAGCGTATGGCTCCACGCAATCAGTCTAATCAGTCTTCTAGCGGGAACATCCCTGAAAAACAAACTTTACAACATCTTCCATATGGCGGGAGGCGTGGAACCACAGCTAACCACAATCGGCGTTGGGAGAGAGCGGCCTGTGTGGAGGCAGTGTCTGCTAAGAGAGCGAGACAGGCAGCCATATGGACACAGGCACTATACAAGACACACAACTTTCAGCTACAAGAGCCTGGGGGACTGGCCTATATCGCTACCACCTGTGCTTCTGGTGGCTCGTGAGCACAACGCTGCTGCTTCTCCTGCAGTGTGAGCTCTACTCTCTCAGACAACGGGCCAGATAGGGAGATTCATTACACCCAATACTGTTGTGTTGCCATGCGGGAATAACTCCAACGGCTACAATCTCATTCATATCCATATACTCAATAAGAGATAATGGCTAATACTACTACTTCAGGGCATGTGTTTGAGGACTGAGAGGAAAAATAAATACTGATGAAAATAACGTCTTGCATTGCTTAGCCAATCATCTGTCTGCTATGATTTAAAAATTGATGTAAAAATGAATTAGTAAAAAAAGAAAGTAATCTAACCATGGTGTGCCAATTTTGTAGGATTAAACAAGCTGATGTTCAGATTAAAATCTCATTTGTATCAATGTTAGTAAAGCTGTACCTCAAGTAGGAACTTTTTAAGGTCGTCACAGGTTTCCTTGTGTTATAATTACTTGCTTAAGAGTTCACATTGTTCATAACATGTGATAATTGCATTGCAATTAGGAGGCAGTCAAGCATTCATGAATGTGGTTAGCAGCTTTTTTTCTCCCCCTTTCAAAAGTCAGAATTTTTTTTTAATTCAATTATGAATTATGCATTCGCATTAAAACCTCTGTTTTGATACAGCTAATAAATAGATGGCGGAAGACCTATTATAATGAGTTTTTAACAAGGAAATGTGTGGACTGGTGAAGGTAACGCTGGTTTTTAATTTAAAGAGATCCTTTTTTAATTCTTTGCGAGCAGGCTTGTTGGTTAATTCTGTATTAATAAGATATTGAAATGTGGAGTGCGCTGGGAATCAGTGAGCACAATGCGCTGTGAGGGGCTGGCGGCAGAAGAGCCCTTTTAAACGGTGGATGGCTAAACAGTAGTAAATGACAGAATTTACACCAAATGAGCTACATTAGTGTAATAGGAGAAGAGTGTAGGATTCATGGGGTTTTCTCCCATTTGAGAACATGTGGAAGGAAAAAAAAAAAGAAGAGGAAACCGCTTTGCAGTTCCCTGCGTTGCGTTAAATTTGACTTGCACCCATGACAGGTCTGTCAGGATGTTATTATTGTCAGGCAGCCCGGGGGAAGAACACTCTAATGACCTTGTAACAGCGACGAGGAAAACCGTGTCATCAGCTCCCCTTTAGAGCAGAAGGAACATTAAAGTGCCTATAGACCTGGGCAGAAAGTGCGCAAACCTCCCAGGTGCTGCACTGTGTTTATGCATAGACGGACAGGAGGAACTGCACGCGAAGATGACTTCGACAGCTGCTGGCCAGTTGTTTTCTAGTTCACTTCTTTTGATGAGATGCTTTGGGCCATAAACAAGTCATGATCTATGGCATCGTGCGCTGATGGACTCAATCTATCAGCAGAAATGGGAAGATTGATGTCCACCACGCTAGGTCAGAGTCTGGCCACAGTGTGTGTGAAGCCAGTCACAACACTCTCTCTCACTGTTGGTACTAATGTTAGCCTATTCCCTTGTGTCCTCCCCTTCAATCCTCCATCCGTTCCCTCCCCTTTTTAACTCTCTGGGCCCTCTACTCGATCCTTTCCTTCCGTCTTCTCTGTGCCACTGCATGGTTTACCCTAAATGATTTAATTATCTTTTTTTTTTTTCTGGTGTAAGACAAATGAAAGGCAAGAGTGATGGGAGTGCTGTGCCAAATCTGATTATTTATCTCCTTAACAGATTGCTCTGTTACAGTCCCCGAGCTGTGGTTACTGATGGTTGTTGGGAAGTAAAGTGGGCCAAGCGCTTTGTGAGGATGCTCCCCCTTACAAAGCTGATGTAGCACTGTATTGGGAATTTGTGTCAGATACAGATCAGGCACATTTCATTTAAATAAGCAAATCATTGAATAAAGATGACCTGGCTCACAGGAGTATATATCTCTATCTATGCATCACAGTTCGTGGGCTGGGAAACAACATGGGCTGACAGATTGAGTGACTCAGGGCCTGGTCATATCAGGGATGGTATTCAGACGAACAGAAATCCCAGCCTGCCTCGCCAGAGTGTTCTTTGAGACAAGTAAAAGCAGGCACACGTGCCTCATCTTCGGTGTGTCAAGCCGGCAGTGATTGAATTTCTCCTCCTTCCTTAAGACGGAAGTGCAAAGCCGGTGAGTGATTCCTGTGGATGCACTTAAGGTTTTAGTTGCAGGCGTCGTTGTGCCTGGGCAGATTTTATATGACACATGAAACTAACTACATGGTACTTAGGGCCTGCTGTAAACCAATCTGAAGCCAGTCGGGAAAACAGGCCCATCAGCAGAGAGGCTTGTTTCTGTTGCATGACAAAAGGACTTGCAAAACCGCATCAATTAAAAGTTCATTAAGTTCAGCGCTGGGAGGATGAGTGGATGCTCTCTATTTACGCCCGGGCCGGCCCAGCCCATTATCTTCAACCTGATTATTCAAATCCCTGGATTATAACACAGACGTTTTCTCAGAGCCTTGCTTAGAATAATCATACTTAATAATATTTCATTTTTCTTCCCATGGAGTCTGATTAGAATTGAGTCTGCATCATCAAAAGAGAGGAACAATGCTCTCGATAGTGGCGCGATTTAAGTGTTCCAAAAATGAACACAAGAAAGGATTATTGGTTGAGTGGATCTAAATTAGCATCATTCAGCATTTAATAAGGACTGTTTTGTGTTCACTCTGTATCAGTCATCTCCTCTCAGTGATTGCACATTGGAAACTCTTGGTAGGTAATCCACAGCCTCCTCAAGCAGATGGGCTGGATGAGAATCACCTGCTTGGTTTTCTGACAGATCTAAGATACTGCGAGAACATTCAGACTGAGACTGCCTTCTTCACTTAAGCTTGTGTTAAACTGCTGTTGACATCTTCTTTAATCTCTGACAGTCAGTGTGAGGCAGAGGGGCTGCCAGCTCTTGCGTTATGTCTTCTCCGATGTTTCATGGAGCCCTCAGACGAGGCGGGTTCTTGCCTTTCCCTGCCATCGATGCTCACCTTGTTTGCTCGCTTGCGACAATGTGTGATGGAGTGAGCTAGTCAATATCCTCCCCTGCGATTTGTCTTTAACTACACAGACATTCAGCCAGACACTGGATGAAGGACTGGGAGCCCGTGGATACTGTCAACTCTGGGAGCAACTAATGCCCATTTTTTATTCTATTTTTCTCCAGTGCCTGTGCCGTAAGATAACTTTGAGACACAGTAAAGACGATAAGCCTGTACAGGTAATATGAATCTGTTTAAAAGCGATACCCCTTCTTGAAAAGGAATAGCAGCTTTCCGTTCGTATCTCTCCATCGGGAAATCATAGAATTTCCTCTCGAAGTCACTCAGATCCTTTCTACAGCCCCCCATGCTCCCCCTCTAGCAGCCCCTCTTCACCTCCAAAGGCCTGCTAGTTTACTGTGCTAAACATGTTTTCATCGGCGTTGCTTTCATAATGACGTGTAGGTTTTGATCACTGAAACACAAGTCAGATGTTATGCAGTGAGCTCATGGTGCCTGGAGGCTCCTCACTAGCAGTTCAAAGATCAGGCTTTGGTGCAAGAAAACAAGCAAATGTGTAAGATGCCAAATTAATTCCTTCCTTAAAGACACAGACACACAGTTCAGAGAGCAAACACATTTCATAGATGATTCATCCTGGTGTTGAAAATATGATACACCCAAGCTTTGTTTTTTCTAGCATACAATAGCTTGTTGTTCTTGTTGTGTGTGTTTCTTTTTAATCCCTGAACTGGCAGGTGATGATCAGGTTGACTTTATATGTCGGTTCTCAGATCCCAAGAGCACAAGGGAATGTTTTTCCTTTCTGAAGGTAATGTAAATGTTTTCAAGGAAATGCAACTGAAGTCACAGCTGCACTTTCAAATACACAAGTGAAGCAATAACAGGTGGGGGTCAATACCCTGAACCCTGTCATTAATAGCATGGTGATCCCATTTCAACTGTGTGCACAATTCTCCAAATCCCTGTATTCCTTCCAGGTGTTCCTATGAAATCCCAATTGCACCCAGGCACAGAGTGAGGAGAAGAGTGGCCTTAATGAAAATAATACTTACCAACTATAAATTAATAGCAATCTCTGCAAACCCTATGGGGACATGTCCATCAATTGAGGCCCTGTGAGAAATTGCTATTTTAAATGGGAATATCTGGCACACTTCTGTTTGCTTTACACAAAGATGACAGTGATGACTGTTTCACCAATTTAATTACCAGCTGTAAGTGAACAGTGTTTTGAAAAGCTTCATTTTGAGCATGTGTGGCATCACTGACCCAAGTTCTCACTGTAAGATGCAGAAATGAAAGAAAAGAAAACAAGAAACATGTAAAAGGCTTTGCAGAGGGGGAGGGACTCACCCTTCTCTCTTGTGACTCATGTACTGCCCGTTGGTGGAGGCGTGCTGGTTGAGGAGTGGGTTCTTTGGCGGTGCCGGGGACGACAAGTCAAGGCCCCGGTGGCCGTTGTTGCTGCTGTTGTTGTGCTCCTCCTTCACGTGAGCATTTGTCACCTCCTTCCACAGTTGCTGCAGCTCTGCTGGAATCATGCCTGAGACAAACAAATTGGATAATTAAATCAATTAACAGCTAATCCAACTCTCTTCTTCATCACTTAATTAAATCAAAGCATCTGTAAACAAAGCCGAGTATTAATTAGAAAATATTCCACTACAGGGTAATGCACTGAGAGCTCTTGCCTCCCTCCCTCTCTTTGCCACCTCCTTCTCTCCCTCCCATTTTTCCTGTGATCTGAGGCGTGTTTGTATACACAAATCCTTGGCATTCACGCAAATTTCATGCCCAGAGTAAATAATTAACATCCAGACAAGGCATGAAATCTGAATAATCACCATCATTTTCTCCCAACAACAGCGATGTGCAGAACATACACAACAAAAAGTTTACAATAGCAACACTAGAAAACATCCCACCCCTGCCTCCTTGAGAAACAGGACCCTGGGGTAATATTCTCAAAAGCGCATTAATGTGCAAAATACTTAAAGCTCTGCACCGCCTCCAATTGACACAGAAGACTTAAACCTCATTTAACAAGTCAAGCACACTGCAGCTCACGCAGCCCTTTGAAAAAAAAAATCCCTTGAAGACAGAAGACATTTTTCTGCGTGCTGGAAACACATCTACGGAGAGCATGTTTTTTCTTTTTCTGCCCATGAGTGACAGCGATCCCGACACCCAGGGCCAGAGTCGGGATGAAGAAGGATAATGCTGTGTTTGTGCACCCCACTTTCCATGTCTGAGAGAAAAGAGCCTTTGTTGGCACACAATATACATGTGTGTCCATCTACGGTGTGTCTGTTACTGTGCTTTCCTTTGACACAAATGAGGATGAAGCCGATATGTAAAACAAGATTGAGCCTCACAGGCGAAGAATCTGTGGCTATTTGTATTTTCAGCCATAACATACCGCTCGGTAACTGGGATTTTAATAGCATACTGAAAGATCTAATGGGGGTAGTATGTGTGGATTTGTATTGGCTATCCAAATCTGTGCTTAAATAAGCCAAATGTTTTAAGCATGGTGAAAGAAGCCCTTGGATATGTGATGAATTTAACCACAGAGCAAATGGGCAAGACCGCTCGTTTAACATTACAATTAATTAAATCCATTCTCAAAATGAGCACTGGCAAATGAAAGATGATTTGCACATGCTTATCTACTTGGGTTTATATTCTCCGGACCCCCCCCACCCTCCCCGTTTCTCATCACCAGCTCTATAGATACCAGAAGTGTTCCTTTCAAGCACCAGATTGTAATACATTGTGTGCAAAATGCTTAGTCTTAATTTATTCCTGTTGTGGAAAATAACTGTGAGGTGAAGATCTCAATACGATCAGCAAAAATATTTTTAATTTGATAAGCTACTAAAGATTTTAATTATGCTGGTAATGGAGAACATTGGCCTAATGAGGCGGAGGACTCCAGAGAGACGCAGGGGCTAAGAACTGTGAAATGAGTCTGATAGGATTGCTGTAAATTCACACTAGATCGTTTGCATATCAAAGAGCAGGAAATGATTACAGGACAAATCAATAACCTTTCCACGTTCCAAGGAGCGTCTTTCCTCATTCGAATATTTCAACAGCCTGGCTCTATTCTGCCTGCCTGGATTCTCCCTTATTCTCTTCAATGCCTTGATGTGCCCTAATCGAAGTGCAAGTCCATGACAGGCTAAACATGCTTAATATTGCGGTCTGTGTTACAGCATGCTAATCCACCGCTTGCTGATTTCCAGTTGCATTATTAAAGGCTCCATTGTTAATTTGGTGGTATAAGGAGACTTTGGCGCAGAAGTCCTCTTTATTTCTTTTTGGGGTTTTTTTGCTTTTTTTCCTGAGATGGCTTAGAAGGTTTGGAAGCGGAAGGTCACTGGTGATGCGAGTGTCCTGCGCTCCGACAGCGGGAACAATCATTTTCCCCCCACTTGGTGCCCGGTGACAGTGGGCGATGTATTTTTAGCCGATGTGCTTGACAGGGCGGCCCACACTGGCTCAATTACCCAGCAGTCCTGGTGACCCCGACACCACTGTTTACTCAGATGAAACCGCAGCGGATAGACCAGTCTGATGAGAGAGGTAACGGAGTGGGACCGGGCTGTCTCTTCCTCGATCTAGTCCGTAGTTTTATTGCTCTCTGTTCCCCTTTTTCCTCGCGGTACCTCCACCTAACCCTAACCTCTTCAAACTCAACAACAGCTATGGCTCATGATTCCACATAAATGACAATAAAATATCATTACACAAATGTCTCACAGGGTATTATATTTTGTGTTTGGACAAAATGCATTGGGTCTCTCTCCATCTGATTACTGCGGGACACATAATGACATTGATCTGTAAATCCTCTTTCTTTGGTCCCCAGCTTGTCCATCCTTTAAATGCCGGATTGGTTTATCTTTCCTCTTTCCATTTTTCAACACAACTATTCCACTCATTACGACTGGGAAATACAGACAAGCACTCTAAAAAATGTATGTTGTTGGGACACTTGATTGATCACCGGCCTCCCAACTCAATTTTACCTCGGCAGGTAGCTCTGGCACCGAGACAGGCCGAGCTCTTCAACCTTTTCCTGTCCTTGTCCCCCTGTACCCAGGTGACCATGTTCAAGCAAGCAGAAAGTTGATTTAAGGTTCATAATGACATCAGTTGCAGGCCATCATCCCCCAAATAAAAAATGGCCCCCAGTGCTCTGGGCTCTTTAAACCGAGCTGTTACTTCTCACACACAGTGCCGGTGCCATGGGGGGACAGTGACATCGCTATTAGTTTATTGTTCCGTCAGGCTGGGACCTTTACTGCACCCTTGTTTATGTTGCCGTAATCACTGGCCTGCTGATATGCACCCCTTAGGCCTGAAATATGTCCTGTCCTAATGCTGCAGGAACTATTACCAGTAGCCCACTGCTGGATGTATCAATCACTGACAGGTCAGCCGCATTACCCACCGCTGTCCCTGATGTGCTGCTGTTCTGTGAGCACTTCATGGCTCGCCACATTCTTTGCTTTCATATTACCGACAAATTTGTCTTGTCACTGTCCCACTGGCCTCTCCTAGACAGCTAAAATGATGTTGTGTGGCTACAAGAACTCACTCTCTCGCTGAGCAACCTCGCAGGGGTGAGCGGCTGTTTGAGCCGGGATGTGCACAAGCGCTGCCCGCCTCTGTGACACACAGCAACACATGTGCAAAAACATGCAAACACACAAACGTGCGCGCACACACACACACGCAACACCTGAGCAACGTGAGCCTGAGACAAGCACTGGCTCACTTATCAGGTCAAGAGGACAGGCTTTTTGTGAGGGGGGTGGGGGGTTTATATTTATGAGAGTTATATCCTCCCCAAACACATTGCTGTAATTTATAACAGATACCGTCTGGCCGCTTCCAAGACTTTGAACATTAATGTCAAAAGAATTTACGACAGTAGAAACAAATTATACTCCAGATAATGTGAGCAATTGTTTTTCACTCAAAACTGCTATCTACAAGTTTATACTTAATTAGTGCTATCACATTTTTGAAAAGCTGATTCAAATGCATTCCCTCGGTCCATCGTTTTGGCAGAAAATAATGGCTGTAATCTGTTTCAGCCAACAATATAACTAAGCAGGAGGCTGGTGCAAAAGTGAGCTGTAAACTGTATCATAATACCCCCAAAAACAACTACAGACTGCACCCCCAGTTTTCTTTAATAACTCTGTTACCTATTATTGGAAAACCTTTTGTTCCTTTCATTGTCTGCGCACATAAAAAAAGGATACAAAGGATTGCATGCGATAACTGCAGCTTTTTAAAAATAATTACACTGATATCTACAGTTTGAAATGACAGGAGTAAAAACCACGAGTTAAAAAGTCATGCCAATTTACTGCCCCCAAGTTTGAGTCCATAATCACTGGGACCCAAACAGAGCAGATCAACTCATCACTTCCGACACAGTGCTAACTGCTAGCTGAATATTGCAGATTAGATCTGAGCACCATAGGCCTGGTCCGCTGATGCATGAAAGAGTTTAGTGATGTGGAAAACAGAAAGGTCATCAATAACTTCAAACAGTGAAGCAGAAAATGTGTAGAATAGGAAGACAAACTGGGGGCCTGAAGCACTAGCTTAAGTGTTGTAACAGCTGTTGGAGGAACAGAGTTAACCATCAATGGATTGCAAGGGCAAACTGAGCAGGTTCGACTGGTGGTAACAAAACACAAATTGTACATGTGGAGATTCAGTTTCTCATTGTGAGGTTTATGCAAACAACACCATCAAGAAATGATACCTTCAGTTTTGAGTACAATTCATTTTAATACATTGCTGGGTGGAAGATTCTTTGTAAATTAAAACTGTAATTTACTCACTTAGAGCCTCTGTAATTTCATTGGATCTATGACACCCTATCGGAAACTCCAGTGATATATGTGTTTTTTTTCATTTCTTGATACAACTTAATGAGAAATTAAGTTACATGGATCCTCCATATTAATAAAAATAGTAACTGAAATCACTATTTTAACAGAATTAACTGTGCAGCCCTAACAAAGCATAAATAGGTATATGAAAGGTAAGAACAGATATAAATACCTCCTCTCTTGATAAGATAGATGCCTTGGAGGTATTTGATGATGGCACAGTATAAACAGGATGCTGCGGGGCTGTTGTGAAATCCATCAGGAGTACAGTACCAATCATTATCACCCATATAATGCTTTACTCAAGGGGTGTGTGTGTATTTGCCAGACATCTGACACAGAGCAATTCAGCAAAGCACACTCACAACACAGCAGCGCTCCACGCCTGTGCCCATGGCAATCGTCTGCGAGTGGATGAGTGATTCCATACCCAGTCCAAACAATAACATCACTGTACAAACTGTGTTTGTGTTTGCCTATTACCTAAGCACCCCCAATCCCTCCCGTTTTTATCGCCCTTATCTTGTTATTTCAAAACTGTTTGTCTTTGCTGGGAATGAATAGTCAATGTCATGTTCTAAAACCCTTATGACAGCGTCTTTGTCACAGGGCGACCACTCCTTAACAAAATATTAAAGAATAAATAAAGAAATAAACTTCCTGGCCAAACAACAAGTATTGACTCCCTATCAGGTAACAGGCAGTTTCACAATGACAAGTTCACTGGCAGTTTACGAACAATAGATCCAGTCTTCCTCCAGGCCGAAGGAGACTGCCACCAGGATGCCAATCACAGACAGAGTACAGCGAGTTCAAGGACAGAGCACAGACATCTAACTCCATCTCAATTTCTGAGCAATGGAAGATTTTACTCCAAGAATCAAAGTGCAATGGTATAGTGAACCATAGACCCAGGCAAAAGGTATTACGATGCCACTTAGTGAATAAAGTAAAAGTGATTTACATTAGGTGTGTCCTGAATCAGTGAAATTACACTACAGTATGTGGTTACATACCTAAGTGGTGCATTGTGCGCTTTCACAAAGCAAACTTGTACAGGTATTGTAGTAGGGCAATAACAGTAGCAGATCAAACTAGTCTGAATATACAGAGACACACACCTACACAAGCTGCAATGTTAAAAACTGGTGTCTGAAAATGTCCCAAATTTCCAGACCAACAGCTCTGTAAGTCAAAGTAATCTCATTAAGAGTTTAGGTTTTTGGATACTAATATTTTCACAGTGAGGCTGCTTATAGTTTGTGCCCAGATCAATATAAATGGGGCCATTTGTGTGCCAAAAAAAGTTAAATATTTCTTCCACAACTGTCTGAAGACCAATATTCATCTTCTAGCTCGCATAAAAATGATTTGGGATGTGCTGGCAGGTGTCACTGTACCTTTCACAGACAGCTGATTTAAATCCTCCTACACCACAACTGAATACTTTCTCTGCTTGGATAGTTTAACAATTTTGCAATGTTCAAGGAGCAACTTCCACAATAACTGGGGGAGAATGTCAAACGGCCAACACCGAACTTTGAAATTCAAGACCATGATCATCCATATCAATAAACAGATGTATTACCTGTATTACCCCTAATCTTCATCTCCCAGACACGAATATGTACTCAACAGTAGACTAAATCTTCATGTTACAGCGGCAAACACATTTTAGCACTTCTTACTATATTGGAGGTAAAGAGTGGTGTTGGATTGTCTCCAGACATAGTTTTATAGCAGTGTTTTGTTTCCACAAATGCTCCCATTGAGCAGTTTAGGACTGGCGGACAGGAGATTTCACAAAACTCTGTGGGCTAGCAGTTCAGTTCAGTGCTGCGATATTTGGTACTGACCCTGAGTGAGGGAGTGCAGCGGCAGGCCGGTCTGTCCGGGCTGGATTGTGAGCAGCCCTTGCCTCTGAAGGTTGAGCAGATGCTGCTGCTGGACCTGCTGGACCTGCAGGAGCTGCTGCTGGAAGGCCAACTGCTGTGCTGACACCTGCTGCTGGTGGCACACACACAAACACACACACAAACACGGAGAGGCACACCATTAGCAAACACATTTATATTATACCACACATCATACAAGCAAAATAACCAATCAAACATGTAAAGCTGAACTTCAGGTTTGTAATCTATTTCTGGATTTGTATATGAAAAAGCATTTTAAGTTCAATGTCCCAGAGTTCACAGTTCAGGTTGTAAAATTAAATACTTTAGAACAACATGCTCATTCATTAAAAAAAACCACAAAGTTAATGGATCTTGCACGTGCTAACACACAATGGCACAGTGTAATTTTCATAAATTTTGCCTTTACTGTGGGTTTGCCCAGGCCCACTTAAGACAGGTGCAGTATACATCTCTCTCTCTCTTAATTAACGAGGAGTTGGGAGGCAAATGACAAACAATGAAACAACATAGTTAATCATTCATAATAAGAGCCACAGGAATTTAATTACAGCCATTCATAATTCAGCAAACAACGTGTGACTAAATCAAAGTGCTTAATAACCACCCTAGCAACTCTCACAACTCTCCCAGGCATGGCGCTGAGCTCAGGGATACACTCTTCCCCCAGCCGGCGCAGCGAGCTTTGTTCAGTCGCATAGTGTGGACCAACTGAGAAATAGCTGTTGTGTTGATCTAACTGTGCTACGAGCTGTTCCATCAAGGCATTTTTAATAAAAAGCTGGTGTGTCTGTACAGTTTTTGGGGGTTAGGGGGAAAACTTTGGCGCTGCTAAGTGAAACGTGTGAACTCTGTTCGGATGAATCAGTGATATGAAAGTAGAGAGGAAAATGGAGAGGAGAAAATGACAAAGTCAGAATAATAAATAGAAGGAAATTATTTAATATCCCCAATCTCCTATGAGTCAAAACAAATGAGAGATGTTATTTAGATAACAGGGGCACAGAGGAGAGAGATGACTTTTAACCCTTTCATCAATCCTAGCTCTCAACAAATCCACAGTCCACTCACCAAAGACTCTGTCTTTACCAATTAAACAACACCATCTTTCAGGACATCTTCTGTATTTTCTAATAGATAAGGATAAAACAAGTGTGCCTGAGACTCGGCGGGATACTAGGCCCGTTTATGAGTACACAAGGCCAGTTGTCAAGCAGGCAGGAGGAGAGGAGGGGGCACTAAAAGCAGTGCAGGGGCTGCCAAGCTGTGCACCGCACCCTGTTACCAAACACAGGATACACCACTTTGTTTACTTCTCACAATTGACTGCATACAAAAAAGGTCTCGGTGCAACGTGGCTGTCAGGTCACTTGCTGGCGGCTCTGAAACCACTGAAACAGCCAGATAAAACGCGTCCCCTCCGCCCACCCCTGTTCGGCTTGTCAAAAGGGTCTAGCGGCCTTCCTTTCCCTTCCTCTCCCTCCTCCTGCCCCACGCCCTGCCTGCTGCTGCTGCACCGGCTCACTAAAAATAAAGCTCTGGGTAGCACTGGTCTATTACAGCGAGCAGGGTCGTCTCATAAGATCAATCAGGGGAAGAGGGCGTCTTTGACAGTGGTAGCAGAGGGTCATAATTGAGGAGTAACAATCATTCGCAGGCTGGCGTGTGACGCAGCCCAAAATGAGCTAAGAGAAAAGTGAGAGAGAGAGGAGAGAAACATGACAGAGATCTCACTGAGGTTTCAGTGAAATTCAGGGTGCAGGTGGCCTGTGATCATCTCTGATCTGTCCTATTTATGAAAGGTGGCTGGTTCTTTTTTCTCTTCCGTCAGTGCGAGAAAAGTTTCTCATGTCTTCAGTGGTTTTCTGTTCTGCAGCACCTCCCTGACAGCCTGAGACAAAGATAATAGTGCTATGGGGGTGGGAGTTCACAAGGAACAATGTCTTTCATCAGAACGCTAAATAAATAGAGGGTGGCTTTTCAGAAAAAAGGAAGAAAGAAAAATCGAGTATTGCCAATGAATTTAACTCTCTCCCCTTCACATTTTTTTTCTTCTGGTCCCATCAGCTGACAGGAGCTCCTGTGCGCTCCCAGCATGCAGACACATTAAAAACCCCAGACCCAATAGACCAAATAAGAGGTTAACAAGAAGTGGCATGAGGGAGAGAAAAATACAGTCCCTGACAAATGATAAAGAGTGGCACTGGCAGGCCTTTATTGTCAAGCTTCAAATATAAAGTTAAAGATCTTTGAAAAACTAAATTTTGATGTCTTTAAAATAAAAGAGGCACAAAGCAACAACAGGGGGTTATTGTCTGGCAGCCACAGGGGAGTCACTGCGTAATTCTTATTCTGTCTTTTGATGGCTGCTAGAAATGCGACTGAAAAAAGAGAGAGCGATGGGGAGAGAAAGAAAACATCGGCACAGGGGGAGAGCCTCTCGAGGCTGCATCTATTTCCTGTGATCATACATAATATGCTTCAAAAGTTGTTTTTTCTTTTATTCTCATGCTCCATTCAACTGATCAATTGCACCTCCTTGCCCCCCCTTCACCTCCCCCCTCCTCTTTTCTCCCTTGCTTCTCTGGTGTTTACATCAGATGCGACTTGGTGACAGGCCCTATCTGAGGCCGAGGAGCTCCGCTGTCATGTTGATTTATGGGAGCATCACGCCACAACTTGTCCAAACTGAAGCCTGCAGTTCATTAATTAGGGAGCTACGACTTTGAAGTTGGGAGCTTCGACAGCACATGGACGTGTGTGTGCGTGAGCATGCGTGGATGTGTGTGTGTGTGTCTGCTTTTAACATTGGGCTTAATTTTCTTTGCTTCCTCTACTCTCCAAACATGGAACTCAGTGGGGACAAGAGCAAAAATTCCCAGATTGTCTTTGAACTTCTTCTGACCGCACAATAATAATTTGCTTTGTCCACACTGATGCCTGTATCCTCCAGTCATTAACACGCATTAAGCTGCTGCCTATGAGCAAGCCCTGCTGCACTGGAGGGAGCGGAGGAGAGAGAGCGAGAAAGATGGAGAAAGAGAGAGGGAAAAAAAAAAAAACTCAACACAGGCAACAAAGCTGGGAGCGCTCTCTGCACTGATATCTCACAATTACATGCCTTCTCTTCCTCTGCCATTTCCATGTTAATTACCGAGAAAAGCCTCTCAGATTTATATGCTCCGTGTTACTGCCTTTCTCCCTTCTGCCTTTCATTATGTCCTACACGGACTCACAGGAACGGTCATCTCTTTGTTGCATAGGACACTTGTTTACTTGAAAAAAAAAAAAAAAACAGAACAATGAACTGAGGCTCCGGCTCTATAAAATATTATACATTTAATGCGAAAAAAGACACACTGTATTCTTAGCACAGTATTAGTCAGTTGTTACCATTTATCCAGCAAGTCTGACATGCTAATCAGAAGCATGAGTGCACTTGATTCTCCCCCTCTCCTCTCTGCTTTAACCACAGTCTGGAAGCAGATGGGGTTGAGGGAGGGAGCACACATGCCTTCCATGCTCTGTCTGGCCAACGGGTTTGGTAATGGCAGGCGCTCGGAGTGATGTCAGCCTACCTCTTTGCTCTGCTTGCTGCCTCCATGCTGCTGCTGTTGCTGCTGCTGCTGCTGTAAAAGCTGGATGTGGAGCTGTTCCTGCTGCTTCTTATAGAATTCTTGGAGTTGCTGCTGCAGAAAAGGCAAGATGGCGACATGTGAGTGTGTTAGTCGTATAAGCCCGGCGGCAGGTATTGTGATAAGTTTTAATAGTTTAGAAAAGAAAAAAAAAACAGCTTTTTTAAATGCTGTCTATACATACGATTTTTTTAATTAAAATTTCAAACTGAGACATCCACCATTTGAAGCACACGATGCCCCTGTCTGACAAAATAACACCATGACGTGAACGTCAGTTGCACATTACCTGTTGTAACATGAGGGCCTGTTGCTGCTGGAGAAGAACCTGGAGCTGCTGAGGGCTCAGGACTTGCTGCTGAAGGATCTGCTGCATCTGCTGTGGAGTTATCACTTGAGGTGTCATCATAGCCACTGACACTGGAACCTGCACGGACATACACAAAACAACATACATGTTAAAAACACAATTCTACCATTATAGCACAGAATTAATGAAAGAAACAAAAGTGAACCAGCCTCTAGTCCTGTGAGACAAAAGCTATCCCAGCATGCAGTAAGTGAAAGGTTGGAGATCATTGACAAACTTTGGACAAATGTGGAAAAGAGTTGAAAAATACCTCTTAACAAGAATAAAATATATTCTATAATATATATCAAAATGGTTCCTTGCTTTTGACTGGATTCTTGGGATTCATCTGTGTCATCTTGATGAGTTAAAAGCTGTGCGTGCCCTCGGAAAAACACACAAACACACACATTTCAACCCCTCTAACCATTATGACACCACACCAGACGGAGGCGGGCTAAAGGACACGAGACAGCAAGGCGTGGATCATGCCTGTGGAGTAAACGGCCAGCGTGTCCACCCCCAACCTCCATCCTCCGACCTTCCCCTCACACACACACACACAGCCCCTCAACGCCATTGCATACAATCTGCATCTGCTGTGATGCTCCTCAGAGCTCTCCGCTCATACGACGTGGCAAATACGCCCCACCTGAGGACGTGAGAGATCGTCTCAGAAATGCTGCGGTTTGCTCGTCGCAGACGCACAACATGTCATGTGAGAACATTTTATTAGAGACGCTGTCAACAGCGATCTATTATTGTGAAGATACAGAATGCCTGGAGGAGGAGCCATGGTGAAGAACATGCAGGCCTCTAACTAACTCCCAGCAGAAAGGTGTGAGTGCATGACTCCTCAAAACAAGTGATTTGTTGTGACACTGAAAGAGCCCCCACAGTTGTCAGGGTGCCTTAATTGCTCCAGCGGCGTAGAGGACTCAGAGTGTGTCTGGATGCTGCCACTCATTGCTGCGATGTGCAATACCATTAAAAGCTCCTTTCCTTGACACTTAGATGACAAACAGCAACTAAGATGTACTTGATAGCGCTGCGTCTTTGCAGTTGTTAACATGCTTTGGCAATGGTTCTTTTGTGTACGTGCACATAAGCATTAGTATGTATATGCATAAGTGTGCGTTAAAGTGTGCTTTGTGTCGCTCAGGCTGATGTCAGCAGCTGATAGAGCGGACATAACGGGTGACAGTCTGTCTTCACCAAGGTTACCCAAATTGTGTGGCCGCCTTACAGCTAATGACACCCTTTGAATTTTTCATGCATTTCTGAATGTAATTTTGCTGTTTAAAAGCTCGTCCGGTAACTAAGGGGCTTTTCTTGACACACACCCTGCATGCATATCACCTTATTCACTCTCCCCACTGTAGCATAAAACAAAAACAAAGCGGCGCCATAATGAACAGCTTGAACTGCAATTTCAGAGGAAAGGGCAGCGATGTCAAATAGGACAGAGCAGCTTTGATGCTCTCCGTTAACTTTATTGAGCAGTGCCAGACTACAGTGTGCTGTGTTCTCCCGGCCCCATGAGAGCAAAGAAGGTTCAGCCCCACCCAGGACTAACACACACTTCACATTTCTCATCTCCAGCGCCAGGCGTAAGAGCGCAAGGAGGAAAATGCAATATTAATTCCCCCCTGTATTATGTCTTAATATGCAGTTCATCTTGACTTTTGCACATGACTTGTCCTGTCATTTGCATAGCCCTGGCCTCCCATTTCCTAATTTCACAGTCATTATCCACTGAAGTCTTTTTTCTGGGCATCGCTAATTTTGATGAACTATTTTGAAGGTCAACCAAGCAGCCCGGTCTTGCTGACATGCAAGCGCCGTACATGACGTGATATATAGTCCCCATCTAAACACGACATTTACCCCCCACGCACACACCAAGGATAAATAATAATGTCCTCTCTTTTTTGATGCTTTATTTTAACAGCATGCATTAAAAATCTACTCCATACTTGTCATGCTCTATTTTTTTACCACCGTGCTAAAGCTGTGAATTTAGCCTTATTTAGAAATGTATAATAATTTTGTCAAGCCATATTATATCGAGTGTGATGTGAAAAAAGGGAGAGCAAACTCCAAGTTAACGCAGAGATTTTACACACTTAACCAGCTCTCAATAGCTGCCAATTTCATTACAAATGACACTTAGATTTAACTGTCTTAATTCTTTACACCTTGGGTGTATATCTCATCATAGTTTCACACTTCGCCTTGTCAGGAGCGTCTGGCTTACGGTAACTACAGCTAGAGCAGCTTCCTCTGTGCACAGCACCAGCAAGAGGCTATTACAGACCCCCATTTTATTACCCATTACTACTGAGGTCATTAGCAGCAAGAGGGATTGTATGCTTCTTAACCTATTGATCAGTGTAACTACTACCATTTAATCCTGTGCTGAAGGAGTGAAAATCTGCCTAAGACTGGATCCTATTGAGAGGAAGGGCGGGAGGGAGCACTTTAACTGAAAAATATTGCCCTGGCCGCTGTATCATGCCCATTTAACGCAAACACAGGACGCCAGTCGCCATTTAGAGCACTCCCATATGGTGCACTCCTTTATCTCTTGGATAACATCATGACTCCAGATGATCCACAAAAATATATCACCATCTAAAGATACTCTAAAACGAGACTTGTACTGGGCTAATAACTGGAGGGATCCACTGAGCCCAGCTCTAATCTACTCTCCCAATATGAGGGTGTGAAAAAGAGGACATTCTGAGGATGCCAGAAATAGCTGACGTTTATGAATTTCACAAAGGTGTGGCGCTCTCCAGGTGCCTCCCATACATAAACATTCAAACCTGGAACATTCTCACACAGCTGCAGAGTGACTGGAGGCAATATACTGTACCAGCACAGGCCTGCTGGCCAAACACACGCACACACACATATGCACAAATCTAAACTGTGGCATGTTAACTGTCAAAAGCACATACAGGCACATGTGCAGCCCATAGCAGACTGTGTATGAGCAGCAAAAACATACTTTCCTTATGCAGTAAGTGCAAGTGGTTATAGTGTATATTCAGGATATGTATGGACATGTTTGAAATAAAGAACAAAATACTTAAAAATTAAATGAAATGTGATTAATTCAAATCCTTTTTCTGTTATTTTTCTTTCAAAGAATTCTTTCATTTATATCATAATTGTCTGCGTCACCTCTAACCATGAATCACAATGCACACACACACACACATATATATATATATACACCCACAGTATAGAAAGCAGTTGTCATTAAAGAGCAAATACAGTAATCACTACTCAAGAGTAAAAGCGCAAAACATGATAATCTAATAAGGAAACACAAACCGCAGATCTGAAAGCGTTAGAGACACTGAGTTACTGAGGACGCTCCCAAAGCACCCCACCCCAACGCAAGTCGGAGGTCAAAGCCTGGTGAAACGGAGAAGAGGTGAGCAAGGCTGTAAGATAGTCCGTCTCCCCGCCACTGAGGCAATTAAGAGGAACAGAAAAGAGGGACAAGGAGGCGAATGACAGTGAGACCGGCACAGACGTTTCACTGGCTGTAAAGGTGCAGCTATGCTGCAAAAAAAAAAAAAAAGAAAAAAGAAGAAAAGAAAAAAAAGAAGAGAATTATCAAATTTTCATTTGGGCTCCCTGGGGTCATCTTGTTTTGTAGGGGCATCAAATGGAATGAAGAAGTAAAAAAGAAATAACAAGCCCTAGAGAAATCACAGAGACTAGTCCGTTTGATGCTGTTGTTTTACCTTGGCCTGCAGTGGCGCAAGGAAACGACTTACCATCGTGACTATCATCGCCTGCATGAAAATGTCGCCGAAATGAGGATTTCACGGGAGCTATTGTACTTAAGTGATGTGTGAACATAATTAGTCGTTGACAAGACTGGAAAGACTAATTTCACATTACCCATTCAGGTTGATTGAAATCTCTGAGGTGGAGAGCATTTATTTCCCTCTAAAAAATAGACGCAGTATATTCACACAGACAACATAATAATAATAATAATAATAATGATAATAATAATAATAATAATAATTTGATGTATATGAATTGTTTTAACCTAATTTGTGTTAAAAAAATAACACATTTTGATTATTTTAGATTCTTTGGTAATCCTAAAAAAAATTTAAAGGAGGACAGAAGTACCCATCCCAACATGTGTTAAGTGTGTAAGACCTTAATTCCTTCCTCGTCATCCACAATCAAGCTGTTTTACAAATGTTTACAGCTCATATAAACAGGATAATCACAGCCACATTTTGTCTCCGTTTACCATCCACTACATATTCTGAAGTGGGTGTAGGGGTGTGAGTGGACTGGGTCTCAAATTATTTGCAGCAACTGTAAAAACAAAAGTTAAGATTGCATTTTAATTAACTTTTCGACTACAAACAAATAGGTTTTCGCCGGAGCTGGTCCCAGTGTCGGGTTTAAACAAACAAACTGCGCGGCGCAGTGAGTGAGCTCTCACCCCAACAATAACAGCTGAGCTGTGAGCTGGACGCCGTTTCCCACACTGGAGGCAGCCACCACTACAGGTGACCACTGCTGGGAGGGGAGCACACAGGGCACCCCCCCAATACACACACATGCACACACATGTACACTCCATCCCTTGCATCACCATAATGTTTTAGTTAATATTCCAAATTTTCTATTTATGTTTCTGAAATGTATTTGTGATTTTATTACATTACATTACATTACATAATATTTTTACATTACATTTTCTATTTTAAGTAGTAATATAAATATACACATACATACACACACACACACACACACATATATATATATATATATAAATATATATTTTTCAAAGGGAACATTTCACAAACAAAAAAATCTAGTTCACAAAATACCCAAATGCTCTGTTACATTTTGACGTGTGACTCAATGTCCTGTCACTCTTTTTGACCTTTCAAATCACACGTCTAAGGGTGTCTTTCAGAGCTACAAGGCATTTGAGTTCTGAAACCTCGTTCACAAATACAGGGCAACAACTACGGTCCTACACACCACCCTACGTTCTTTTCACCTTTCCCGGAAACATCTTACGATCACTGTTGATGCAGACTGTGTGCCCATGATCTATAGTTAACCAGCCCTACGCAGTTACGCAACGATGGACGTCTTCAGATGCATTATTTGAGTCAGTTGAGATTTAATTAAGATCACAGCCTCTAAAATCCCTTTCAAATAAAACTGTAGTCAAAAGACAATGGCTGACACATCCTCGTGCAGATTGTTTCTATTCTCTGCACACCAGCAACGCAAAAGCTAATCCTTGTTTCCATGACGGCAGACAAGTGGGCCACAAATTGTGTTGCTTCATGATAATTTTAATGTTATTGTGACTCATATAAAGTATACAGCCAATTAATAAAATTAAATAGAAAAAGATATTCAATGTCAGCAGCAGGTCTATAGCATCTGAACCAAAAATCACAATATGTCCACACACAGCTCTAATAATCCATCATAATTTTCTAGGTGCAACATGTCAATTCCATCGCGTCCCTTATTGTTTTAAAAATATATAGGTCGTGACAGAGATGAGTGGCGAAAAAGACCTTCTGCCATAAAACACTCTACACCGTGTAATCTCATCATTATCCTACCATCTCAACCCTTTGAAACACATGGCATCTCAAGTGTAGAGTTAATCTGCCAATCTGAAACAGAGACGCACATACTCCGAGCAGTAATGACCCTTAAAAAATAAAAAAAAAATAAAAAATGAATGAGCGTTTTTTTTTTTCTTTTTTTTACACGTTTTAGTCGGAAAGCCAGGGAATAACAGCACGGAGCAGCTGGTGGCTCACTATATCACTGCTGAACTATTCCCCCATCTCTCCTCTCCCTGTCTTGCCTGCCTGCTCCAGTACAAAGCAGAGACCGTCCCTGTAAAGGATATCCCAGCGAGCCGTGTGGCTCTGCCGGCTACCCCCGTGCCCCCCTCTCCGGGTACACAGCTAATATCTGGTTGCCTATGTCATGGTTTAGAAATGACAGGTGCTGGCAGCCCCTTGCCTTGACAGGCCACTGCACAAATAACGCCCCTGCCTGAAAGGGCTAATGCACTACTAATGAACAATAAATCAACTTTGATTACAAACTGTCAACCCAATCAGCTCGCACTCCAGCTCTCCCAAACTGCGAGTCTCGGCACAGCTGCACGGCATTACGGTGCACACTGCCCTGTTTAGGCTTCGCTCTCCTCCTCCTCCTCCTCCTCAAGCATCTGATATTCACCTCCACAATTCTCCTCCATGTCTCCTTTCTTTCAGGCACCCACTTTCTCAGCACTGATGCAAGGAGCTGAAACACTGTACCCCCCAAAAAAAGTTTTGGCTAAATGGTGAGTGCAAACAAAAACAACACTGTGAAGAAGTGAGTCCTTTCAATAGTAGCATTAGTGTGTTACTTAAAATTATGGTAATAAAAATACTTGACATCATTCAACAACAGAAAATCAATATCTGTCTTCTGTGTAAAACCTCAAAGCTGTCAAACAGGACTCAAACTTGACAGTGCAAAAAATTGAAGAAAATGACCAAAACTTTCCCTCCTAAATGTTCTCTGCCAGCCCTTTTTGTCGCAAGAACAGACACACACGCAGGCATGTACACACATTCGCACACTCTAAACTTTTCAGGACGATGTTAAGCGATGACATTTGGAGTGACAGCGCGTCTCTAACGTGGTTTTGTGGCGGCGGTGTCAAATATAGAGCTGTGCTGGCCTGTCTTAATTCACTGTGACACCATGAGGAGAGTGAGGATTAGTCCAGGCCATCGCCTGAGAGCAAGCAAAGTCTGACCAGCACTCATTAACTCAGGAGAACAAGTCAACACAAAAATACACAACCAGCACAGCCAAATGTGGAACAAAAAAATAAAAGACTTTCCACGTACTGAAATGCCTTACTGAAAATATCCTCAACAATAAAGCAATTATACAATTATTTTCTGAGAAAAACAACAACATAAAAGACAGAGCAAACCTGTCAAACCTTTCTTTTCCCAGAACTTTCAATTAATTCAAACAGCATACAGTCCAGAGCCGGATCCTGCTTAACTGGTTAGCTTACTACCGGCAAAGTAAACAAAACTAAACAAACAGTGTAAAATGGCAGGCAGAAACTTATTGTAAATGCTTGGGTATCTGACAAACAAGCACAGCAGAAGAAACTGTTGCTTGAACTCAAAGTGAAATGCTCAAAACCATCAGCAGCACAGTACACAGATAAACAGAGGCACCTAATCCCCACAGTCTTATTGTGAAAAGCAATACATTCTGTACATGCACACACATACAGTAAATCTAATGTACATGACACCTGTCTTCTGTGTTTCTCTAAACTGTCAGCGTCTCAACGGCAAAGTAAAGCCCGGATAACTGCACCTTTCATACAAACTGCATGACAAAATTAACCAATTACAATGATAGAACATCAACGATAGACAGACAATAAAGCCTCCTTTTCTCCTTTTCCCTGGTCAAATTAAATTGTCAAGTTTTTTACACAAGAAAGCTGGCAAAATCACAGAAATCAATCATATTGACAAACCTGACAAACTCCATTTAGCTGGCAGGGTAAACAGAGTGCTGGGCCACGCGGTGTGGAGTGAAGCAGAGCAGAGGAGAGCAGAGCGGAGAGGGAAAGAGAGAGAGAGAGAGAGAGACAGCTACACAGAGAGAGAGAGAGAGAGAGAGAGTGTGTGTGTGTGTGTGTGTATGTCAGCGAGAGAGTGAGCGAGAGAGAGAGAGAGTGAGAGAGAGAGGTAGGGAGAGGCTCACAGGCTGGCGGGCAGGGAGGCTGAGAACAAGCGCTGCTGTGCTGTGGAGTCTCCAACCTTCCTCGGGATACAGACAGATTGCACGCGCAAGGTTGCTCCCTGGCTGACAAGATACAAAACTATCCAATCAACCACACCCTTCTCCACCAATCACAACCAGCCCTCTAAACATAATCAATTCAAATGGGGCCACACAATAGGGAGCCATGGGCTGGGCTGCAGGTGAAACAGTGCCTTTGTGTGGCCCCTTTAAAAAAAAAAAAGAAAAAAAAAAAAGAAAAGGAAAAAAAAGCCACAGTTGACGGCTGTTAACCCTTTGACCCCTGCTGGGACTCCGGCCGTGCTATTGAAACAATGGGAGCCTAAAGAAAAGAGGCCCTTTAATTAAACAACAGATAAGTAAACACAGCTATCCAACGGAAAGAAAGAAAACTGGGCCCACTATCAGCCCCTTTATTGTTCTGCTAAATGGAATTGTTTACAGTGCCGGAACAAAGACACAACTCATTTCACATGAAAACAACAAATGCACAAACAATTCAGACACTTTGTAGTTATTTGGACTTTTTCTTCCTTTCAAATTCCCCAAGCCGAGACAACACCACATGCATTTTATTTTAGAGCAAAGTAATGAATTTATGAGAACAGTTTGTTTTGCCACTAACGTTAATGTGTGCTCTTGAACCACAGCACGCAACTGGTTGCAATACGCTAAGACAACTTTGTGTGTATTTGGTCATAAAAATCAACCACAGCAGCATAAACTTTTTTGTCTCCCCCCCAGTTTTTAAACACTTATCCTACAATTTGGCCTTAGACAAGCTAAAACCACTTACATTAATAGCTAACATTACACCAGCTACCAGGCAATCCATCCAACTCCATCCCAATGAGAGCAATTAGCTGTCATAATATCATCACACTCTTTAACACCCATGTGCACTCGGTAAGGGGGAAAGACAGGAGAGCAAAACAGGACCCTGCCACCTACTGGAGATCCTGCTGAACTCACCAGGAGAGAGCAGGCAAGATGAGAAGCCTGGCTCCTGTCAGCCTATGTGTCTTTCAAACCTTCAAATCTCACCGTTTGCAGTGTTCTTCTACATTCAACCACGAGTGTACTTTGTTCTATAGCACAGGAAACGTAAAGAAGTGGAATGAACTGCTAATCAGACCTACTTTTAGTAATAACAATAAAATCGGGTTCACTAACTTGTGCAGCCCACTCCACAAAGAATTAGAGGAAAGGCACGAGGCAAGATTAACACCTCACTTTGTTAATTATCATGACAATAAACACAGAGCTGAATAACAGAGCTCTAAAACACAGCTCATATCAACAGCTATAAACCCTTGGCCAAGGATGAAGGAATGTTCATGGGATGCATTCCAGTCCACAAACACACTGGTAAAATAAACAGAGCGCCTGCATAACAAGCCACTGCTCTCATCTGCTAATAACTAACAATGAGCTCTGCTAAGCTGGCCTGACCTATATAAATTATTGACTGGGACACCTCAAGTGTCAAAAGTGACAATTCCAATACATATCATGGTGAATAATTAAGTGAAAGAAAAGGACGCTTTTATTTCCTTTCTGACACCATCAAGACGGCTCGGCTCACACAAAAAGACAGTGACATGCAGGCATGTGCTTACAACTGCGTGCGTGCACTCCACACACGCCAACACGCACATGCACAAAGTGGTTTAGGCTATGGCCACACTCTTCTCCCCCGGCACTCTCCCTGGGGTGGTATGTCGGCGTATTCTCAATAAAACACCTTCTTAGCAGTAATAGGCCACTGTTCTCATTTCAACGCTCCCAAAGGCCTCATGATAAATTTAGCAGACACACAGTTCAAGCTTCTCCTCTCACACACTGTCTTTGTAATCCATTGCCTCTGTGCCTGCACCATGTAAAATAATTACACATATGTGTCGATGTGATACACACGCTATATAGATTTTTTTTTCTCCCGTGCGCTGAGAAACATCAATATCCTTGAGCCTTGAACCGGCGTCCCCTGTGATAGTTTACAGAGAGTACTGAGCGATTGTGTTCATGACAGAGTGGATGACATTATAAAATACTCCCATTTCCTGCTTGAGTTAGAGTGAAAGTATGAGTTAATGTCTGGTCTGGCCCGGGGTCTGCTCCGGTCGGCTCTCGCTAAAGATAACGACTCGGCTCCAATTACAAAGCCTTCCCAAAACACTAACACGGCCAGAGAATAAGCTGCAACGGCATGCCAACCAGTGTCTTACCGCTACTACAGAGAAAGAGAGACAGAAGGTGAGAGGTGGCAAGGAAGTGGAAGAAAATACAAAACTACAGTCATCCCTTTTCTTGAAAGGCTCTGGTGACCTGGACCATTGTCATGAGAAAACAAACACAGTCTGTTTCCCTGTGTGTGTATAAAGTAAATCATTGTTTACTGATGGTGGGAGTCAGCAGGGCAGGTGTGGGACCTATATAAATAACAGCTGCTCTATATAATATTGCCAAGGCAACAAAAATACCTTTTAGAGCCACAACAGTACCATACCATGTGATCTTTCAATTATTTCTTTATTATATTTATCTTTATATTATTTTATATAACAGTGTCCCCTCTCAAAGTCAAAGAAACATTTAATCACAGAAATAAATCACACAACTTATCAACTGTTTTTTCCCCCTGAAGCTGCAGCAGTAAAACGACAGCACAGAAACTAAGAGACAACAACAAAAAGAACAAAACCAAAGCTGAACTTGTCGACACCAAAGTAAATCACGCTATCTTTTGTTTTACTTAACTTGATTTTTAATGTTTTTCACACTGCATGCATCTTATGTTTAGTTTATTTTATGTACCTAACTTGTGTGAAGCTGTTTAATTCTTTTAATATTGCTATATTGTGTCCTCTTAACATAAAGTGTGCTTCCATTGTAACGACATGACAGTGAACTCCACTTTTAACATCTGCAACCTGCCGATACTCCCTCTGATACTTAGAATAAGTCATATTTAGAATGAATGAGGTTATCACTCGAAGCAGAGTGGAGTTACAGTAAGTCACGCCTGAGTCACCGTGTTCCTCCTGGTCTATTATATATGGGTCTGGTTATTTACTTTTAATTTCAGCATTCAAGAACACATTGTTTAGTCAGCACATGTGAACTCTGTATTTGAAAAATATTTCCTGAGGTGATATACCAGAGCTTTGTGTTTCAGAGTGTACCGTCTAGTGTGGTTTTTCACATAGTCAAAACAAGAGCACTTTAGCAACATTGGATTGTGGAGGTGGGGGAATTTCTGCCGTGCCTTGTTTGGTGATTGATTCACTTTTGATTCAAATCTAAACACTATATTAATACTCAGAAACAGTATTTGAACAAGCAATAACAGTGGTTCTTTGGAGGATGTGGAGATGACCACGAAAACTGCAGCGATTTGTGTGGATAAAGCACCTTTATTTTAATTATAATATAATGTAATTTATAGACTTTGATAGCCAATCACAACTATATGACATTAACTATCAGAATTACACTAATTCTAGGGGAGTAAAGGCAAGTTTGTCTGCAGGCAGCTCTTGTCTTCATTTTTTAAGGAAGACTCTCAATGTAGGACGCTCAGTAACCCTACAGCACCACTAACCACAGTGATTAACTGTCGAGCTAACCTTTTCTGTGTTTGTTAGTCTGTTCTGTTTCCAACACTCACTAATAAAATTCCCCAGAAACATTCCTGGAGGTAATAGATATAGATGAGCACTCTTTATACACATTTCATTTCAACCAAAATGAAGGCAAAATGAAAATGCAACCAGCAAACTAATGTTACACGGGCTTATGCTTTCTGCAGTTTGGGTGTAGCCACATGGATGACTAGGCTGTGATGGTTTACTGTACAATCTCCAACACAAACATAAAATACAACTCCAAATGATGTCCTCATGTAGCTGAAGGCCCTTCTGTCTCTGGATCTCTCTCATGCTGTCTGAGCGAGACAATATTTCTCCTTTCCTCTCCTAACAAAAAGCGAAAATGGAATCAGAGGATCGCCAAGCTGTCAAAAGTGTGCAAAAACAATAGTAAGTGCGGCAACACCCAAAAAGAAACTGCATTGCGAGTTGATGCCGACTTGACTGCACCTTGCAAAGTAGCTGAAAATTAGTGTTTATTAATGCTATGGTTGACTGTGCATCCATCCATCCTTCCACCCCTCTTGCAAAAGGCGTGTGAATCACTCCAAACAACACACGCATTGCACGACTTGACAAGATAACCTGCACCTTAGTATAGCTGTTAGAGGATGTTTATTATCACAAAGACACAACAAATTTTTAAAGGTTGAAATGTGCATCCATCCATCCTTCCACCCCTCTTGCATGTGTGTGCAAATCCTTCACCCCTCTGCGCGTGTGAATCACTCCAAACAACACACGCTTGACATCAAGATATAGTGCCAGAGGATGACACAAAGACACAACAAATTTTTAAAGGGAAATGTGTGCATGTGTGTGCGTATCTGGGTGGATGACTGAGTGGGGTGGAGGGTTGAGAGGGTTCACTGCTTGAAGGGAAACATCAGGCCTCAAATGAAAAGAGGGTCCTGAAAATGCTAAGTGGCTCCCAGCGCTGTGACTGGAGTCAATTCGACAGTCATCGTCTTGGCGGGGAGAGAGCTCCTAACACAGCAGCACCCCCGCCCCCACCTCAGTCTCCGCTTGGCTGCGTGGAAATGGGACAGATGACTTCATTCTGACAGGATTATCCCAAACCTGGTTCTAATCTATACAGTACACATAATACATTTTTACAATATGACAAGGAAAACAAGCAGCAAAAGAGACGGCCTGATCCCGGGGTTCCATGCGAGCACCGGCCCCGCTGTTGTGTTGATCATTCCTGACAGATTGTATCACCTCAAAGCAACGCACGCGTCAAAATGAGATTTCATTACGGCATCACCTTGAGACTTTTTTACCAACACAAAGCGGTGAACTCCTTCCGAGGATCACGCACACCACTGATGAATTATGGGATTTCACTTTGCAGACTGATAGGGGAGCTATTCTGAATGTTAAAGATGGAAAGTGTAAAGAATTATAAATTCAAGCAAGAGTAAATTCAGGGGGTGAAAAAACATCAAATCACAGCTAAGTAACAGAATAACACTTTGATGATGATACGCTAAATTTGACAATAGAGCCAGCAGCCAGCTAGCTTCAAGATGAGAAATCAAGGGGAAAAAATTTGCCTACCTCTGACCAATCTTCACCTACCAGCGCCTCACAAAAGCTCACAAAATAACACATTATATCTTTTTTTATCCGTGCGAAAACTCAGTATGTAAAATTACATCAACCACTTCCTAAAGCCTCTGCTGCTCATTTTGCAACCTCACATTGGCGACGACTGCAGGCTGACTGTTCCCCTGTTTCCAGTCTTTGTATTAAGCTAAGCTAACCAGATGCTGACAGTGGTTACATACAGACATTAAATTGGTGTCAATCTTCTCATCTCTTGGCTAGAAAGGCAAAGAGGAGATATTTCAGGAAATGTCGAACTACTTCTTTATGTACTGGTACATTTCAGTCCTCAAATAGTCTGAAAGAAGGTTTCAAAACATGAACTTGTGTAGGTTCCTATAAGTGGCTCCGTCCACATGCTGAATAACCTCTTGCTCTGTGCGAAACAACCTGCAGAGGTTTGAACTTTAATAGGTGGTTAATCTTGGCAAGCTTAAAGCAGTCGTTAAGTGAATCAATTAGAAACTGGCAAAGCTTTGATTTGGTTCAGTGTTTTGAGAGAGTGCCACCGCTCCTTCTGTCTCTCAGCACTTCTTTTCTTACACTTTCTTTCTTCCTGTCAGCATTATTTTCTCGTCTAAACTTCTTCAAATGTATTTTAACTGAATATAAAGTGAACAGAGGTACACCCCTGTTGTCTTGGCAAGGAATAAAGAGAGTCTTTTTCCTACAACAACTAACCCAGAACATTAATCCAGTCTTATGCTCGCTGTCACCTCGCCAGTGGGCTATCATTGCTGTGCCACTTTGGGCCACTGGCCGACTGGGCTGCAGGAACACCTCGAAACGCTGCCTCAGATCGCCCTGCAGCACTGGCTGAGCTCCAGCTGACAGACTTCGGCCTAGTGCTCTAATGACTTACAGATTGGAGCGCTGTGGTATACATGTGTCAGGACAATGCCATGGGCCTACTGCAAAAACAGTAGGAGAGGGAGAGAAAGAGAGCCGGCGGCTTCTCCCCGTCCTGCCAGACAGAGGCTTGGCCCCTGGATTGTGTCACATCACGCTTCCCCCCAACAGACCACAAATGAAGGATGTGAAGAGCAAACGCGGGGAGGAGGGGCGTTGGAGGGGTGCTCTACAACTTAAAAGGCTTTCATCCTGTAAACTGGAAAGACATTATCTTTTGACCTGCAGATGCCCTCTGTGAGGCTGTACACGATGGTGTGAAAACACAGAGAGAGAGGGAGAGAGCATGTGAAAGAGAAGAGAGGAAAAAAAAAGAAAAAATGAAAGGAGAAATAAAAAGTGTGGATTGTGGATTCAAATGGTAATAGTACAGATAAGAAAATTGTCTTCTGGTGCAGTTTTGAAACATTATCAGGAGTTTCTCTGTGTGTGAAGAATAACAAGTGATGCACCTTTGACATCAAGAAAATGTTCACTGCAACATTTAGCAGAGAATGGCGAAACATGTTTCTCATTCAAAAACAAAAGGCCATCACATAATTACAATAAATATAAAAACAACAAAACCAAAGGGATAGAGATGCTCTTTTATTCTTCAAATAACAAATAAGCTCTGCTTTAAGATGGAGCATGAAAGCTCTGAAGAGTGAGTAAAGTGATGTTATCCTTTTGATATAGTCTTCTCTATGAGCTGACGAGCTCTGCTGTAAAGCTACATGTGTTAAGCACATCCACCTGCAAAGCAGCCATTCATATATTCTCATAACAATTACTACAGACAGAAAACAGTCAATGTCATTCAAGCAGCGTCCACACAGGGAACTTCAGCTGGCTGCTGGCCATACCTCACACTGTACCGGTGACATGAATAATGAAGGCCAAATTCAGGCACAATCCTGGATGAGAAACAAGCATAATCTGGGCATTACACTGATAGCAAAGACTCCATGTTGACACAACATCTTCAGCCCAGCTGAATGCCACATAATCCCCTGTAGGTGGTGGATGCCTACCTAGGATCTCTTGCAATGAGGTGTAGTTAACCAGCCAGGCTTGTGAGCAACGCCACAAATGAGCTTCAATTTCCCCCTCCTCCCACCTTGGTGCTGGTGGACTATCAGCGAGGGTCCGACAGTGTTGTTCCTAATTACCTATTTCTCCACTCCTGATCCTGCGGCTGGCATAATTAGTTACCTGGGGCTGCAATCCAATTTGAAGTGATGACAAGAAAGTGATCCATGAAAAAGTAATAAGTTAAATCCAATTTCAGCCTGCCTCTAATTAAATGCACATGGAACTAATGAGTCAAACCCTACCATTTCACTGATAATGGTAATTAGCGGGGTGGGAGTTACTGGCTCTCATCGTTGTGCCACTGTAGGTGTGAAGCGCAAAAGGTAAAAGCGGAATGGATTCTTTTAATCACACGTGTCATTCTGTCAATGTAATTTACTGGCTTTTTGACCAGTCAAGTATGTTTAGCTGCTTTCCAGCATGCATAGCAGCTGTTTGTATATCTAGTCTGATTAAAGCGCCTCTAGGCTGCGGAGACATCTTCATCCAGAGGCAGGGGTGGGCGGCGTAGGGTGGTGGGGGTGGTTGTGGTGGGCACCCCTGTTGGAGATTTAAAACCAAAGAGCCATTTAATGCTGATCAAGGATTCTGATGCTTGTTTGACTCATATTTTTTTCCCCTTTACCACTCTATGCAGGTCATTTTTTTTTCAGATGTTCTGTACATACGGTGCTTCATTATTTTTGACTTGAATAAGAATGAATTGGAAAGTGAGTCACATCTCCAAATGAGTAAAAGTCTCTCTGCACATCTCCTTCTGCCTAATGGGAAGACCGCTGAGATGAATGGAGCCCCGTCCGCAGATCAGGTGCTTTTATGGGGTGTCAGCTTACTACACAGTCTCATAATTGTTGGATCATGTCTTTTGATGACCCAGTCCAGCTCAACAGAGAATCATTATCCAGGCTGTGTGATGGAGATAGTGAATGCTCTGTGTGAAGGGGGCTCCTCCAAGCTCGGGTTTGTTCTTAAAAGAGGAAGTGAGATGAGACTCAGACCGTTACCCTCTGGTGTTTCACAAAATGTGTTTGCGAGAGAGAGAGAGAGACGGTGTGAGAAAGAAGGGAAAACAAGAGAAATCTCACCACAAAGAAGAACCATGAGAAGAAAGAAAAAAAAACGAAAACAAATGTTAACACATCCTCACGCAGACCGGCACACTGATGTTTATGCATGAACACTTGGCTTTTTCACCGTGTGTATGTGGTTGGGGTGTGTTTAATTAGCAGAATATGTAATTCAGAGATAAACAAACACTTGTCTGGACCTGTGGCTCTTTCATAATGGCAGTTTCAAGCCAGCAAAATGTAACATACAACATTAGAGAGATACTACAGATGTTAGATACTACAGCAAGCCTGTGCTCTCTTCACAAGAACCGGGCAGGAGAGGGGAGGGGAAGCGGGGGAAAGGGCCCGACTCTCTTTTCAATAGCTGAGTGACAGCTTGGCCAAGCTCTCTGTATACATTAATAAATTAGAATTTTAATTTTGTCTTTGTCTGCAGGAGATGGTCTAGTACTTCACTATGTACCAACAACTGGCTATACGCTGGAATCTGCCGTTATGGTCCCCTCTGTTGACCTCTGCAGCACAATTCCCTGCCAGGCTGGGGAAACTGTTTAGTTTGATCCTTTCAACTTATTTGAATCCTGACAAATATGCACACAACTGAAAGGTCATCACAGTCATATTTCATCCTCTGGAGCTATTCCGAAGACATGTGCACAACAAAGAGGCTTTTTCACAACCTGACATTAGACCTAGCTGCTACAATAGCTCATTAAAAAGGGCCCCCAATGGGACAGTAAGGGTATTAAATATTATATATATACACACATAGAGAACAGGGCCTCCGTATTAATTACCAAATATGCCCTGAAGTCGTTTGCAATTTCACACTGACACAAACAACCGCTCCTTGTTCAAACAAAGATATACATCTCTGAGGCAGCTGATCTGAAATTAACGTAAATATTGCATCAGATATGCAGCGCCGTTCATATTAAAACCAGAACAGGATAAAAAATAAAAAAGGATCTTTTTTTCCCCTGCTGTTTTTTTTTTCTCTGCATCACAAAGGCAGCCCAAATAACTGTCCCACTGTCTCTTCACCACTCCCCACCCTCAAACTTTCCCACACTTTGCTTTATCTTCCTCTACTCCACCTCCAAGCCCTCCACCTGGATCACCCACCCATGTCCTGGGCTACTCTATAGCACCTCCTGCTGCTGGTGGTGGGGATCTGCCTCCTCTTTTATTTCTGCAGCGTGTGTGTGTGTGTGCAGGGCAGTGATGAAAGGTCAACCGGGAAAGCATGGAGTTTCCTCTCGCCTGATCAGACTCGCTTCTCTGTGGGAGGAATGAAGCTCTCTCACTTCCCCCTTCTCTTCTCCCTTATTTCCACACTTTCTCCCAAACTGTAAACCTCCTAAAATGAGTGCAGTGCAATAGAAAAAAGGCCTTTCCACTGCAAAAGTCACAATCAGCCACACGCTGATGTGTGTGTGTGTTACTGCACTGGAATGACTCTAGCGCTACTTTCACAACAGCACCCATTAACAGACGCTGCTTCTAATGTCAAGATTGTGTGCTGCTAAATCACACAAAATGCAGGAGGATACATAACTGCAAATGTTGCACTGCCAATTTTAATTTCCTGTTTGTGAACTTAGCCTAGTGCAGTTTCTCGCACACTGTGTTCTAGAAGGAGTTGCAAAAGTTCACTTCATTTTTTTTCCCTTTCACTTGATCAACCACAAAGTCAAATAACTGAGCCATCTGATAATCATGAGTTAATAAATAAGAGAGTGTCTGAGAATGACAACATATTCACAGTACCTGTAAGCTCTGCTGCTTGTCGTTGGCTTTCGGGGATTTGCGGCCAGTGTTTTGTTGAGACTGCAGTTGCTGTGACGGGGGCTGCTGCTGCTGCTGCTGCTGCTGGAGGAGTATCTGCCGAGCCACTTGGAGAGCCTAATAGAGAGAAATAAATAAAAAGATTTCCTTTAAAAAGTCCAACAGAAATGCTAGATATGCTAAAATCCCCTTGAGAACACTTTGAAGCCTATTATCAGAGCAGATGTATCCCCTTACAACAATATTCCCTTGGCCTTCTGATAGATAACAAACAAACATTACAGACCATCTTTTTATACTCTCCCAGTCATAAGTCTAAGGCTGGCATAAACAATCCCTCCGCAAACACACGGGGAACAATGATCAGATGTCAAAACAAATTCACAGACAGAAAGAAGACAAAAAAATCAACTGTAGCCATCCAGAAGAAATATTTATCTGTTGATAAGTTTCTCCTACAGCAAACACAAATTGTCACAAAGACACTAATCAGTGCTTTTGATCCTTCTTTAGCTCAGTCAAACTCCCCAAATAAAAGGCTCTGTGGCTGCTTCAAATATCTGTTAAAGGACACGGCCTTCTCAGTGGAAAACAAAATACAGTCCAGTCACATGTTTATTGCTCCAGCTACTCCCTTTTCCCTTACGATAAATAATCAAACATGCCATCCAGAGCAAACAAAGCTGGAGAGAGCTGGGGGAAAAAAACACAGTGGTCTTGAAAACGGTCAGCGATACCAAGAAAAGCAAGCGTTGTGTTCCCACAGTGAGCTGGCCAGCCTCACACCTCCACCAGTAAACCATCTGGGTAAATAACTGGCCTCATTCTTTCCATGTTCCTCAGACGATTGCTCCCACAATTAAACAAACAGTCGGGGGGCAACTCCAAGCTCATCTCACAGGCCGACAATCTATAAGTGCCCCAGTCGGCTCTTAGAGAAATTCAGAAATTGTGAAATGGTGGAATGTGTAACAAGACCGAGCGCAAAAGCACATAAAAAGGAAAAAAAAAGTCAGAGCAACGTGTGAACAAGTGAGTGAAACCTGCGAAACACTGTGTGAAAGTAAGATACCTACAGGGAAAGGGCAAATGGAAAGCTCTGTGGACGGATGAAGAGATCGAGATAACTATGAGAAGTGGTCTTAGAGCCAGTAAAGTCTGACAATACTTTAAGACAGAAAGGGGAGAGACAGGGGCTGGAGCGAACAGCTGTATGATGGTCTGTGTGTGGGTGAATGTGTTGACCTTCCCAAACACACGGCTGTCGGATGACATCATGAGGAATAAATATGACCGCAGGCTACAAAGAGGCCACACTCCTGGCATTTCACCATGCTTAACTTTAAAATACATAAATTCTCTGTCTTTCTTCCAGTCTCTGTCGTTCTCTGCGCTCTCATGTGAAGATAGATGACGATGGGGCAACATATCTCATTCTGCATGCCTAATTGTCATCTGCTTTGAAATTTGTGAAGGGGAAGTCCCTTGCAAGCACGTACACTCATATAAAGAGTGTATAAATTGAAACAAAGAACTATGTGAACAAGATTCACTCCCACACACGGTCATGATATTTACATTTTTACATTTTAGGCATTTAACTTTTTAGCTTTTTCTCGACTTAGAATCTGGTCCAAAAAAACGCGCACTGAAACATGATGCGACGCGGGGTGGAGACTGGAAAAGTACTAACACAAGATAATATTGTGAAATTGTCTCTCGCAGTCGGACAGAGCATGAATATATTTTTTCAGCACGTTATGAATATTTAAAAAAAATAATTTAAAAAGCCTTTTGTTTCATCAATTATCTTAAGTATTTTTTAACAGAAACGGGGACATTGACACTCACAGTTAACAGAAAATGAAGAATAAACATGGAAATAATACATTTCAGCATCAAACCACAATAATGAAGTTACCAGCTTTTAAAACAATATTCAGCACATTAGGATAATTTGTGTGAGATAATGTGATTATTTTGTTATAGCAGCTCGAATGAAATGTCTGATTTTTGAAGTTCAAGCTACAACAGCACCGCAAACTTAAAAGTCAACTTGAATGACTAAGACTGTGAATCGCTGACAATTCATAAGGAAATTCTAAAGAAAAAAAAGGCTGTAGCAAAATCATTCACGACGCCCAAGGCGTGGTATTACGGGCACACAGAAGAGTAAACAAAGTTTGCTATTTTCTTTTCCCCTGTAACTGATGACACATGCAGTGAAATGTGTGTGTAATGCGGCGTATGTATGCGGTGGTGTGTGTGTGTGTGTGTGTCTGGGTTTATCAACCGAGGGTGTTGGAACAAAGAGAGTTGAGTCAACAGGATATGATAGGAAATTCAGACAGTAATGGATTAAGAGATACATTTCTGGGAAGCCTTTCTTCACTGTTGTCTTCAAATAAAGCAAACAAAAAACACAAAGCAGACTGCGAACCTACGCGATGATCAGTTATCACAAGTAGATAAAGAAATTGTGACACTGCAATAATGTGCACTGTTAAAAAAATGAGCTGGTACTGTAAAAACATTCAATACATTCATATTCTAATACTAATCGTATCACAACTATGTACTGATATTACTCAATGTGAAGCTGTTTGCAGAGTACTAATTATTTAATCAGATGTGTATGTAAGTATGGTTGTTCTCAAATGTTTCCTCTGTATACATCATTTGGTAAAAACAGGAAAGTTACATGACATTGGATAATTATGACTGTATTAACATATTACCTAATGTGTTCAGCTTAAAGCAGAGTAGTCACAAGTTGAAATAATAGCATATAATAAATAATATTAAAATAACAGCCTCCTACAATTTATGTCAACAGCTTCATCAAATTATTTACTTCAGTTAGAGGAAAGGCTGTAATTATGTGACTGTGCACTTGAAAACACAGTCATCCTGACATGAGAAAGTGAACCGAAATCTGCCTGACAGCACATGTCTGAGTATGCTGTCTTTGTAACTTTACAATGTGACTTTTGAAATGCCAGAGGTACAAGATGAGTGAGCCTCGTCGTTGGTACAGAAAGTAATGAGACACAAAGGCGAGTGGGCTGAGAACCTGCGCTGTGAGGTCTGCTCTGCGTTTAGGAATGCTGCTGTCATGTTTGTGTTTCAAAAAGGCCACTGGAGCTGGCATGCCTTTGAGAGGCCTAATGCTGAGCTAAAATAACCTATTGTGAACTGTCACTGCCATGTTTACACAGCAACCACTCCTCTATTTCAGAGCCCCCAACCCTCCTCCTCCTCCGCCTCTGGAATTTATCTTCTTTTGATCTCCCATTCAAAGGTACTGGACGCCTGATAGACATGCAAGAGTAAGAGCTGCTCCAGGCAAATGCGATAAACTGGAAACTGATGACAGGCACCAGGCATCTGAAGCACAGGGGGATGAGGGACAGAGCATGTTGTCCAGGTGGCACAATAGTCCAAATCAAGTGACAGAGGAGGTTAAACTGATCAGTTACATAAAAAAAAACCTTGGGGCCAGGAAATGGCTGCCCTGAGGACTTAACTGCAAAACAAGGACAGTTGTAAAACTGAGGTTTAACAATTAAAAACGAACAGACAAATGTGACATGCTGTGTGTTGATACATAAATTGGGTTTGTGTCGGTTACATCGTCTTGTGTGTGAGCCTACAGAACTACAGTAGCCCTATTATAATCGTAAACTAAGGCTGTTTGGGAGGCAAGCTTGTTACTGGAATAAGCACCCAACTGCAAAGACAGACGCCTACACCCACACAGCATACATACATTCACTGTTTGTGGGTCTACACGCGCACGCACACACACACACCACACACCAAGGAGGGAGCGAACCCTCCAGGTGCTTTTGATTAGAAAACACCCTCAAGCACATGACAGAGGTTTTATCAACAACAAAGCCGGTACAATTTGGTCTCCTTGTCATTTGCAGTCCTCTTTTATATTCCCCATTTCAAATGTGTTCAAAGTTCACACCCTCCTCCCCATGTTAACGCAACTTCCTCAATAAACATGCATTTTTATCTGCATCTACTTTCACACCATATTAGTGAATAGAGGCAGGAGCGTCTCTTATGTCCCTGGGCTATCATGCTGTGATAAGGGAACTGCTAAGTACTGGATGTCTTTATGTGCAGTCTGCACATGTGGATTATTTACAGGCTTTGGGGTTTCCTGCTGCTAAAGCCAGCTCTGGGTGTCTTACAAATCCCAGCTCAGAGCATTGCCACACAGTCAAGTCTGCTCTCTCTGCTGAATCCCTCACTGTACCTTTTCCCAATACGACAAAAAAACGTCAAATTTCAGATATGTCTCTCTTTTATCCTCATTCTGTGCAACTTCCCTGACCCACAGTCACAGTCAAAAACAGTAGCGACAGGCCAGGTCTAACTGTGCGGTGTGATGGATACACACCACTCACATCACATTTTCAAAATGACAGGCAAATAGAAAGGGAATGTGACAAAAGGTCCAGAGAAAATAGAGGAAGAATCATTAAGGGTGTCTCCATCAGGAGTCTGACAGTGAGGGCCAGCGTTGTTTGTTCAGGCCCATCAACAGGGAGACCTCCGTAGTTCTATAAACATCCAGCTCCTCTTGCCATAGCTGGGGAAGACCTTGAACGTGAAATGGTTTCAAGCAGATTGCTCCTAATTGCTAGAAGATGTGCGAGCAGGTGTAACCGGATCCCCGCGGCCACTCAGAGAAAAGGAGAAAGAACAAGATGTGCATCTGTTTGTGTGTTTCTGCACTTGTGTGTGCAGGTTCGTGTGTGCTTCAGTGTATTTACTCAGCAGCCACGTTTTGCTTTAATAGTCAGGAGAGTGTGGCTCAGAGACAGCCAGCAACAACTCGACTAATAGGTTAGCTCTTAATGTAGTTCGGCTCAGAAGACACTGGGCCCTCTGGTCTCACTCTACAGCCTCTGTGGGGCTTCGACGCCAGCGGCCTAAATGTCAAGGTTATCTGCTTGACTTTCTGACTGACTGCACGTCTCAGCTCACCTGACATTTATCACTTCTGCTGTTTCCTTTTCAAAGGCAGGGCCCTCTGCTCCTCGGTGGTAGCCCAACCATGCCAAGAGGCCAGGTTATTCTCCCACCAGCTACTCCACATAAGTCGCCAACAATGTAAGCTCACGTGACGTCCTTCCACAGGCCGCCCAAGAAAACAAAAAGTTTGTACTAAATTATAAATATATAAAATATAAATTACCAGGGGTTAAAAGAAAAGCTGGAGGTATGGCTGATTCTATATGCACAGTATGACTGATAGCATATACACTGTTAGGGGGGTGTTGACTATGCAAACATATAGTAATGGAATTCACTTGGAATCCTTGTCATTGTAATTGAAATGCATATAATTTTTTTTTTTTTTGGCGGGGGGTGACTTTTAAACATGTAAGCGGATAAGCAGTGAGGATCATGTCTATTTATATTAATTGCATTTTTTTTCTTTCTCCTTTCCGCACTAATACAGACGTTTATCTGCAATGCAAAGCAGGGAAAGTCTGGTTTCCCAGTAAGTATATAATTAATGCCATTTCCAAAAAGCCACTCCACATGGAAAACAGGCCCTGATGCTCAAACCTTGCGCATTACAGAGCGCTCGCAACAACACTCTCCAGTCTGTGTTTAGATTTCCAAACTAATTCATGTAGAATACATAAATAAATCAACGTTTTATACCCACTTCAAACCATTAGATTCCCTTCCTTCACTGCACTTTTCAACTAATCTATTAATATTTATGACAACACTAAACATTTCAAATATCCACGTTTAAACAATAAGGCAGTGCGTGCACTTACATAAGCCAAAATCTGACTTCAATAAAAACCCCATTTTGTTTGTCCAACACACCTTCCCCTGTAACCCCCCCCTCTCTCTCCCCATAACAGGTAATGCTGTGGCCTGACAAATGTTTTTTGGAGAAAAAAATGACTGTAAGAAAAACAAGTAGAAAGCAAAGTTATTAACTGTGAGTGGAGATAGAGGAGAGGGGGCTGTGAGGCAGGACTGATGATGGAGGGAACGGAGTGAAAGGAGAGGGGGGGGGCAGGCAGATGGAGGTAAGAGAATAAGAGTGTGAAACAGAGGAGAGAGATGTAAAAGGGAGATGGAGAGAGAGGGGAAAAAGAGGAGAATGAAGCGGAGGGGAGGCAGAGGATGCAGGAGGTGCAGAGGGTAAACAGTGCCCCAACCAAGTGGTTCGGGCGCTCAGAGCCTGGTACAGAGGGGTCAACCCACCTCCCCCCCCAACACATACACACACACACACACTCACACACACACCCAACCCCCGTCCCAACCCAGCGAGGTCAGCTCAGCTATGCAGGCCTGACAGCTTCCGTTTGCTGTGTGCTCTGCGTTTGTTTGGATTCCCCAGCCTTGCTTAGCCAGCAGCTTAACAACAGATGGCTAAAGAAGGCCTCTATTCAGAGTGGTGTGGATCAGAAAATCACACCAAGGAGAGTACACAGTCTGCAGACAAAACACACACACATTGCAAGCACACATATACAAATGACATGGATTGTCAGAGTTGCACATGCTGCAAATGGGAGAACAGCAAATAAGGCTTGGCTTCCTGCAAACAGTTATTTCCTTTGCCCACAAAAAAAAAAAAAAAAAAAAAACATGCGAAACACAGTGACAAGACACACACAACATGCAACAACATGCAAGCTTAAGACACACACACACACACATTCTCGGTGCTGTCTGATTATACTAAACAACTTCCTGGGATGATTCAATAACTGAGTCGAGCTGAGTGAAAGCATTTCCGTCCCCCGCCATTATTAAACGAATACTGTGTTTATTACAGCTTTAGGGCGGTGTAAACTCATAAACACCCTCCCAGAGTACAAGAGGAGCTGTCAACTAAATATTGTTTCTCTCACGAGTCGCTCTTCCACCTCAATTACGCCTTTCAACTTCATAGGCTCAGTATGATAAAGTGGCAGTAAAAATCATTCACATTAATACACCATTGTGCATCTGCTGCTAAAGGTAATTAAAGAAGTAAATGACTCATAAGAATAGACATATTAGCTGCAAAATGAAAGGCAACTGGGCTGCCTCATGAAAATATGTACCATTAAGATACTGCATTTTCATATTGGGGTAATCAGCTCCACTAGCCTGATGCTGATTTAATCCACTCCAGTGGAAAGTCTATCAGCGCACAGCCGCGTGTCACTGTCTCTCTTATGTCTACCCGCCAAGAGCCAGGCATTCTACTTTAGCATTGCCTGTGAATGGCTCTACTAAAGGAGGGAGGTCACACACAGACAAATCAGTCGGAGGAGCAGTCAGTGCTGGGGTGTCATTTAGAGGCAGATGGAGGGAAAGAGGAGAAAAAAAAGAATATGAGAGTGAGAGGGGGATAAAATGAGCTGCAAAGAGTATAAAAAAACAGAAGGCGAAAGCACAAATGATGTGGGAACAATGCAGCGGGCAGATCTCAGCAGCCCCTCTCTCCCTGACCTTAGCTTTCTGTTCTGAGCATATGATGCCTCAGGATGCCCACCACTGAATAAAGCGATAATATCCGTCAAGTTGATAAAGTGGGAGGGAAAGTGAGCAGAGGGAAAGAGCAGAGGCATGCCAACTGTGCTGGGTACTTAGATGGACTGTTAGAAAACACACGCTCCTCCCGATTGCATCTTCGTTGGAAGTGTTGCATCACTTTGTAGCGGGGAGTGTTGTGCTTGGGAAAATGGGCGCTTCCAAAAACCCAGCGTGAGACCTAGAATACTGTGAGCAGATTTTATCATGCGTGAATGATATTGTTTAGAATGGGAAGCTCTATCTGCCCTGGTCTCATAGACGGAGGACTCAACATTATTGATACACCCGAGACTTCCGGGATACGTCCAGTAAAACCCCTAAATCTTCCAATTTATTTGTGGTGAATATAGATGAATATGGTCCACACACTGCTGTAGAATAGTGCTTGTGGAGAGGAGGAGTGATCAGACAGTTGCCACGGTCATGGAGCATCACAGCGCTCAGGGGCCTGTATGCTGTCAGCTGACCACTCCTTAGCCTCGGCACCACAGGGCGTGTTGATTAACTCAGTGTGGATGCATAAGAAACTCATCGAGATGAATAATCCCACTAATCAGTAATACGGACAACAAGCGTGATGCTGCCCAAAGCAAATTTTGACCGCTCTCTTCAAGATGGATTAGAGATGACATCTGCCTAAAGAGCACGAGTATCCTGTTGATTTTATTAAGACGCGCTGAAACTGAAATCTCTCCGCTTGAAGTAAACAAGCTTTTGTTTTATGTGTCTCACATTTAACAGCCATACCATAGCCTTTATGGCAAGGCTTTCTGTGGTTTTTCAGCTGTACATCTTTTCCCACTGATGCTCACTGCCTTGAACTGTCCTGACCTGAGACCTAACACATCATGAGCTGCTGGGGGAGAATTCCCAGTGTGTGTGTGCGGAGCGAGAGTTTCTCCGAAAGAGAGGATTTTCTATAAATCACAGGCCAGTCCAATTGGCTATGGATTGAGTTGCAGCGGGGAGAGACAGCTCCCTGGGAATAGCAGTGTCTCTGTTGAAGTCATTCCAAGATGGGTAATATGATCCTATGCCGCCAGGAATAAAGGAAGGGAAGAGAAAAGGAGGGAGAAAAAATCTGATTGCTCTGGCCATAAAGAGGAGTAATCTCCAGCAGGGTCAGACACATCACCCGTCACACTGGACTGTAATGTATTACAGTCTCACAGCCAGATGATGTGACACATAGTGGGCCTCACTTTTCAAAAACTGATTTCTTTCTTATTCACGGATCTTTTTACTCTTTATTGACATAGTCTGAAGATGTGAGAGGTGTATGGGAAAACAAAGGCCACTTCTGCTACCAAGAAAGATAGGTAGATCCTCACTCTATTAGATAACATAGACAATAATAATTTCATCTACTATGGAAAGCATGTAAAGTTACATAAAACATAAAAAAATAAAAAAGCTGTTTTCTGACCACCAGTGTAGTATTTATGTACACAGATTTAAGACAATGCAAGTGGCAATCAATTAGCATTTTACAGTGAAGGCTCAGAGGCGGATAGTTCAGCTAACAAACCACTTAATAACACTGAATTTAGAAAAACTTGACTTGCCAAAAGTGGAACTGCTTGTAAGTTCATGTTTTTCCTCAAGTAAACTAGCTGATAAATTAACCTGACAATCACACATAAATGGTGAAACCCCGCGGAGAGCAGAATTCATCGCAATCTGTAACAAAACGATTGGTGACTGATAAGAGCTGAGCATTTGAACCAAGAAATAAATGTGACTCAGTTCAAGGAGGAGCAGGGAATTGAACATGAACATTCAAAGCCACTTCTAGGAACTGATGGTGGCACCAACAACACAATTAACAACCAATTGACCAATAACAAAATCACAGTTTTGATTTTCCTGTAGCTTTATGGTATAGCATCTCAAAGTGTGGTCCAAGGCCCAGTGGCGCTCTTCAGAAACACTCGAAACACAACAACTTGACATGAAATGCATGCACTATGTTTGAATCATTAAGGGTTCATTTCATACTTTCAGTGTATCATTTAATATGCTATTCAGCTACTGCGTCAACCTGCGGCTCCCTAACAATCATCTGTCAGGTTATGAATAACAACTTTTCGAAAGTTACTGGTTGCATGGCAACAAGTGACACCTCATGAGTTCTGTGGTGACCGTTCTGTCATCAATGCAAGTGCTGCTGGCTAAAGATAGCGATTTTAGTGGACAACTTTGATGTGGAAGTGAAATGAAAAAAAAACAATCATGGAAAAGACCCTGAATGATTGAAGAGAAAATGAGGCTTCAGGAAACAGTTTAACTAATTTGTCAGACTTGGTGGGACAGATAAATGATCTGCCTTATCTGCAAACAGGTGAATTAAAGCGCTGAAGGAATTAAATGTTTAACGCCACAATGAGACCAATCACAGATCGTACGACAACTTCGTGGATGAAAAGCACAAACTTAAGATTTCTCTGAGGCTTATGCGACCCTCAATCATATGCTGGCTTCCAAAATTGGCACTCAGTCATCAAAACTTTGAGAACCCCAGCTTTAAGGCAACAACTGATTCCAGTTTTATTTTTATTTTTTACGCACCACTAAGGATAAAATCTTAGGCCATCAGCAGTAGTAGTCTGGGCCTTAAGATTAGATTGAACAACCACAATCACACTTCACAATTCTGATTTACAAGTCCTCTTTTCATCTGAGTGTTTATGGACTAACAAGTCATGAAAAAAAAAGCCCTTTGAGCGTAAGCACTTCTTCAAACCACCTCAAGCTTAATTAACATGCAGAGTGCAGAGTGGCGACAGAATTGGCCGTCCTCAATCTGCCTGAGCCACCTTCAGCTTTAGGCGCTGAGACCTGCAGGCTTCAATAAATGTCGCTGGAGAAGATGATCACAACTCAAATTAAGTTATGTGCTAAGCTTGAAGGGCTTACATAAACATGTGATAGAAATATTAAACAACGACAAACTGAGGGAATAAAGAGGGGAGAAAAACTATGGTTAAAAAAAAAAAACAGGTCCTGATGCAACTTGAAAACCATTTGAATTAGTGCAATTGGGTGAATAATTTGCCCAGATGTTGAATTTTCATTGATGACTGAACATTGCATATATACAATAAATCACCACCCCCCTGTTTTTCAGAGAGCGGTACTTAGTAGCGGTTGGAGCGAATACGTGGTAAAAGTAAAATGCAGGTGGCAGAAGTAGCCCAAACAACAAGCACTGCAGGAACCAAGGGCATGTGGGCTATAGAGCCGCTGGGGTGGTGGGCGGGGGGATGACAGACTGCTGTTCAACTCCATTAGCTGCTATGTGAGAGGGGTGCATCTAGCAGCACACGACCTGTGAAGAATCTTAGATCTCACTCTATCTTGGAATGGGGATTGCCGCATTAATTCTAGGAAACTGTAATCTCTCAAGCAAATCAAATTACACTCATTAAGCGCAAGAAGAAAACTGCCTCTGTAATAAGTATGTATAAAAAGTATTTATTACCAATAATCACCTCTTTAATATGGGCGAGCTTACAACGGCTTTTATTTTTGCTGATTAAGTTTAAAAATGGGGAAACAAGGAAGGGCACATGCTCACGGACGCATATACACAGCATTCACACACACACACACACACACTTTGAAAACACATGCTAAACACACACACACACACACATACTGATACACACCTCATGGAGTTTATGAGAGTGGTTGATACAGTGATTAAAGGGGAGGGTAGAGGGATACAGTGCTTGAGGGCCTTGGAGAGGACGTGCCTCACCTAGTCATAAAAACACACCTCTGTCTTTAAGCCAGCACCAGAATCGCTCCTCAGTGGGTTCACTTGGAGGTGAATCACTAAAGAATTTACATGCAAAGTAGCACATGTCATCACCCAGACAGTGCGCTTGCACACGTAATGTTGCACTGTAACTTGGCACACGCTCACTGACCGCCACATATTTGCAAGGTATATTGCAGGTTGACGGCCTGACACAGGGCAGCCACTCTCTGAACAATGCTATTTCTGAAATCCACGCAGCTGCTGCAGACTTCTCTTTTTTTTTTTACTTTTACATTTGCATAATTTGTGTATGTACAAGCATAACTATTCCACCAAACAACCAACGGTATGTTAATGTTATGCATGTATGGTTTTTAAACAATAAAGCTAAATAACATTGTGGGCATAATGACTCTGGTGGGAGGTGAAGTCTTTGCTCTTCTTCCAGGATATGACATCATTCCATAAAACGCAGGCTGCCAACTATAATTGCCCTGCTGGTAAATGGAAGAGATTTCCTCCAACCCTGATTCTAGTATTTGATTCTTTGTTCACATAACCAATTAATTACATCTTTAAAAAAAAGTTAACAAAAAAACATCAAAATGGGTGATGAAAACGATTTGCCTCTACAAAATCAATTAGGACTGAGGGTCAGTGGGTCATTCATTTACTGGTTCAGCATAATTACCTGTTTTTCTTCCTCTCATTTACTTCTTTATTCATCTGGGACACTGATGTCCCCGCAAACCAAAAGAACACACTTTTTGTGATTATTCAAATTAAACATTGATTCCTAAGAGAAAACGTCTGTCAAACGACAATGCGGCGAAGCTAATATGCTCCAAAAACAAACTCCCCTGCAGCCAAATGAGGGAATTCTATTAGATGTCAGCCTACATACTGTAAATTTCAATTTGACTTGCCCAATGAGGTGGTAAATAAATAAATAAATAAATAAATAAAATACTGAATCCAATTAGAAATCACAATTTGATCCTGTGGAATATGAATTATGATCAAAATATGCCGTACACCTATGCCTCCATCTGATATGAGTGCTTGGCAAGAGGACAGGTTACAGCAGTACTGTTGCCCTGTGGCTACAAATCACTGCTGGTGCTTCTTTGACTGTCTATCAAAGAGGCCGCATCCACTCCTGTCTGTCCTGACTGCTGTGATTCATTGTGGGTAGAAGGGAGAGGAGAGATGGAGAGGAGGAGGATCATGGCTGACTATAGGAGAAAGCTGTAAAGACATCTATAAACGGCATCGCTCCTGCATAAAGTAAAAGGTGTTTTAATCTTTTAATAGACAGAGGTATTTATCATGTTAAACACATAAAAGCAGTCCCAGTTAGTCTGCCTGCAGAATATCACATTAACACTTTGTAAACATCCACCCATAAAGATAATTATTTTGATTGCAAGACTCTTGTGAGGCTTTCCCTCCTCTCTTCAACATCTGGTTAAAATATGGGGCAAGTGCTGGTTTCCTGGCTCCCACTCAGGTAGTTAAAATAGACTGCACACATACACATATAAATAGAGTGGTGGGTAACTTTCATTCACCCCCCACCCACCACCCTTTGGTTTACAATTTTTTTTTTTCACTTGGTGGCTAGTCAGCGAAAAGGCAGGAGCTGCTGCGGCTCCCCACATCGCACCTGCCAGGAAGTGATCCTTTTCTCTTCTGCCAGAGAGGCTGCTGGGATATGCCAGAACATGCAGCTGTAGGGTGAGTGTTTAGCTCGATGCTCCGACAGGCAGGGCTTGCAGAGGTAGAGAGGCACACGCGGAAGTTTTTTTTTCTCATTCAGGTATTGGGTAATTGCTGGATTTGAGGAAGAATCATCATTAAACTAAATAATAAAGCGTTTCAGAAACATTTGCTCATATTCAAAATCTACTAATCTTGTTTTTTTTGGATCTCCCTGTGAACGTGGTTGTGTAGTGGGCCAGACAGATTAGGAGAGGCCTCAAGAGTAGAACAAAGCACACAAGGCTGTGATAATTGACCAAGATGCTGCTACCGCTGAGTCCCCTGTCCCCTCACCTCCAAATCCCAGCGGACCCGTTTTCAATTTAACACAGGACTTGACCAGATTTCACTCATTGCAGGGCTAAGGCACATCTTTGACACTTTTACATTAGAAGCACAGCTTTCTGCTGATTAAAAACCTTCCCTCTGCCTCTCTCTTTCTTCCTGCTGTATGGGGAGAGGTAATGTGAGAGGGGTGTCCATTTCCTGTCCCCCCTTTCCCTCCAAATCAACCACAAATAACTCACAGCCTCCTGCGCCTATCTTGATTTCACTCCAGAAGATAAGGACACCATTTATTGTTTTCATTGAGCTTGAGTGCTAAGACAGAGAGCACAAAATTACTCTCAGATCGAGATAAATACACCACAAATCGCTAATTCAATCCGTCTTTGACGCCGGTGATGTTTTGAAGAGAGGGCAATATCAAAGGATCGCACTGTGAAACCGGAGTCTCGTGGTGCGATACCAGCTAGAGACCTCATCAAATTGAGAGGAAAAGCTAGGTGTAACTTGAGTCAGAATTCCCTTTGGAGAGGCAGAGAGCTGGTACAATATGTCTATGTATTAAATATGGAGTGTGTTTTTATGTGCATTCCCCATTGTGGAAATGGAAATGGATTTATAAGAGAATGCACTAAATATAAATCACGATTTGGACTGTTAGACGTTCATAACACGAAGGAGAGCCGAAAATGAATTCACAGGATGCATCGGTGTGTGTGGAGAGCAGCGCTGGCCCTGGTAGTGATGGCGTGTCGGTGAGGGGCTGAGGAGTGGAGAGTATTTACTGATGTGGTTATCTTGTCCTGTGACAGGCAGGACCACTCAATCAGCCGGCGATGGCCCGGCTCAGGCAAGCATTACAGGCACATCCCCGTACTTCTGGGGAGGAGGCGTCAGCCAAGCCAAATCTGATCAACAAATGCAGTTCCCCTGTGCCACAGCTATCTGAGATGAAGATGATATTATGTGGAAGTGAGCAAAGTGGTGGAGACAGCACAGAAGGGAAGCAGAGAAAGACAGAAAGAGAGAGAAAAGGAGACAGAGTGAGACCTAAGGGTGGAACCTCCTCCAAGGTTCGGCTTCTTAAAGGTAAAGTGTGTCTCTACTGGAAAGCAAGGAGATAACGCATTGGTATATTTTAATAAGAACCATGTGCCTCACAACACTGCCTTTACCAGATCAAAGAGCCAAGCATTTATATGCCGGAGACAGTCTCACATTAATTATCAAAAACTTGAATTAAAAAATAAAAACTTGTCTGTCCGGTAGAGTTACATACCAATTAAAAACACAATCCGGCAGAGTCAAACTGACATTTCTAATGATTCTTTTTAAAAATTACTGACATGTATATGTTATTAAAAGGTTAGAGAAATTTGCATTTAGCAATGAGGAAAAATAAATATAGTGTTGAGTGTGCAGATAAGAGCTCAGTAATTAGGAGTAGGCATTGAGGTGGTGGAAAACATTTGAAAAATAAACCTGGACTAGTTTGCTTCTTTCCCTGTTGCCCTACAGATATTTTACATTATTCAATCCAAAATACCATCTTTCTGATTCTAACTTTTCTTTTGCATGTTAATGTTTAATAAGAGCCCTTGGCTATCTATGGGCACAATTATTAGATATCCGCAGAGAGAAATTGAAAAATTAATCATACTCTCAATTTTGTACTTCTCTGATCCATTGGAAATAGCTGTAAGAGCTGTGGCTTCTCCCCTGTCACAGGCTCTGTCTAAACACAATCAATCTGCTGCCAGAGATGGGTTGCTTGTGCAACGGAGACAATTGCATCAATACAGTAATTAACTGATTATTTATATGTTGGGGCTTGTCCGGATACACCAAAACACTCATATGCCTGTTGCGAGTGGTGATGATTACAGAGATGTTTCTCTCTGGCCTCACATAAATGGTGAGTATGTGTTTAATTATACAAAATATTACACCAAGTAGCATAGTGGGGATTTATCTGACAGGCCTTTGTGTCAATAGGTGCAGTTGGGGAAATATCTCTCTGCTGGCCCTGAACACATACTGTTAGATGACACATTAGCATGCTAACACACTCCCTGAATTCCACATAGTGCCATGATAGGATGCATATTACCTGACAACAGCTGAAAATACAAAATTGCACAGTCCAGGTGTCTTGTGCAGTTTTATGTCCATGCAACTCAATTATCCATGCGTGGGCCCTGTAGGTTTTCAATAATCTTTGTTTTGGCCCTCGCCATCACTGTATGCAATCTATGCTAATATAATGTACTGGGTATAAAATATGCTAATGTGCAGACAAAAGAGCATTAAGTTATAGTTGTCAGAGGGATTTATTTCACACACTCTCAAGTTTCTAAGTGGCAATTTTAGCTGTTGAAAGTCTGGTGTAAAATACAGTATTATGCAGAATAACTAAAATTTCCGTACAGCTTAAATACTACTGTGTGACTTTGACGTCCAGAATTTTCACTGAAGGTGTTTTACCCGGTGTAATGTAGATACATCATCACCTCTAGTGCATGCACATATGTGGATTGAAATATTTATTAAATAATTTCAATCAGTTTTTTTTTTTATTTCTAGTGTCATTGACTATAGCAAGTGACCCTTCCAAAGCTTAATTCATAATTATTATTTACTGAATAAACAAAAGAAAAATGAATGCATTACTAAAGTTGCAACTGTCATATATGTATTTATGTAATGTATCTACAGCAGCGATAACTTAGCGGCTGATAAATGATTAGTTTTGGCACTGCATTTATAGAAGCAGTGATCATCTAATTAAGACAAATACAGATAGTGATGATTTGCCAAACATATAGAGTTAATTCTGTAACATAATGTGGGCTAATGTACCCAATTTAAACTAAAGCTATAGTACAGCTTTAAGTATATTATGACTAAATAAAAGTACAGTTTGTTGTTTTATAGCACAGGCAGGTCATATGAAGCACTCAGTGAACTAGCTGCTGTGAGAAATGAACACTTTGGTGTCCAGCAGGCTCTGATTACTGACTGATTACTGAACACTGATTAGTATCAATCATGTAGTAAGTTAACATCCTAAACCAAACACAAGGCAGCAACAAATTTTGACATTGGACAGTAGCAGTGAAATCAAAGACAAATTCAAACACTGCAGTGACATCAAACAGGCGAGCGCATCTTGTAAAAATTCCCAGATCACCTAAACTGGTTGCTAAATTGTTGCCAGAAGTGAAATGTTTAACTGACACTTAGAAACATGTGCTGCTGTGCTGTCCAATTCAAGCAGATGTTTGCTTTTCTCTCTCAGTGTATCACAGCTTTATTAGTGCTTCAGATATTAAAACTCAGCACTGGCATCTGAGAAACATTACTTGCAGTTTGTGTGTCTGAGAACAAGACCAGTGATGGATCTTGCGTGCTCTCCATCTGCCTCCCAGTATACTCCTGTTGGACTTACTCAATTTCCTCTGCCATGCTTCAATCCCGAGCCCCCATCCCACCCACAGACACACACAGAGACATACACACGGAGCCCCTGGACAGAATGCCCTCCTCCCTAAACAACTCTTTCTTTAACATCTGCCCAGAAGCAGAACTGCTGCCTTTTGTCCACTCACTGTCTCCTAAGGCATGTCATCCAGCTCTAATCAAGCAGAAAATGGTCATAAATATTTCTTTCTGCTAGATTTCACATTCACATTTCACGCAGGGACATGATATTTTCCCCCTACCTCCAGGGAGTACCTAATGCAAAAAACAGTTACTTATATTCAAGGCTCATGTTCCTTCAGTCAAATGCAGAACATATTCTCCGTTCGCAGGGGAAAAACAAAAAAAAAGGGGGGGGAGGGGAGGGGAGGGGGAAGACATAAAGGACCGTCTTATTTTCTGTGCCATTTACTGGCTAGCACTTTCACAGCCATCCCATTACATCATGTCAAAGATTGTAAACAAGCAAATAACAACAGCGCATCAGAGACCACAGTGAGGGAGCGGCACACATTGTCCTGCTCTGGAGGCCTCTCTGCCGCCAACTGAGGAGGAAAAAACATTTGTTTTACTGTCCATTTAAATAATATATATCTTTTCTGTACAGAGAAAAAGGTTGCACGAGGATTTATATGAACCATTGTCTCTGGCCTGGCTAAGTATTTATGGCACATGCCATTCACAGGATGCGGAGGTGCCGTCACTATTATTTATGACGAGACATCCCATCATGGCATATCATTCTCTAAATGGTATACAGCTATTCACCAGTGAATACCGACCTGTGCCATTTTTCTCTCAAATAGAGGCCATGTCACCGCTGAACGCACAGGGGGTTGTTATTAATCACTGATACATACTTTGATAGGTGAATACATGTCAAACAATCAAATTTACTCTAAGAGACCTGTACATGGCGTGGCTGTCCATGCATATTTACTTCAATGAAGGCTCATTTGATCATCGCTGTCAGCAATTTATCAAATTCCACCCAGCGAGCCAAAAACACTGTTGTCGATTTATTTTCTATATCAAATGAAAAATGATGTAATGATAAGAGAAGTTTCATTTTTAATACACAGTTACATAAGATTAAATTCTATATAAAATAATTATGTTATCAGTATGTTACTGTCAACTTTAGCCATATAGTGACATTGCCTATGTGGGGTGGTCAAAATTTTACCAATTACTTCAATAGGGAAACTAAACAAGCAAAAGAAAAATGCAGACCCACAGTGTATGTGAGTACATTATGTCTGGCTCATCTACCGCTGGACAAACCGACTAAAAATTTTTAATAGTTTCATAATGGTATAACAATGCAGGGTTTTTAATAACATGTGGCAAACAAACATATTTAGAGACATATCAAAATATATGCGTAACCAAAGATGAAAAGCACTATCCATAAAGGGGTACACAATTAATTGTACATGTTTGACTTATGAAATTATTCATTCATTAATCAAATAATCATCTTGAGGCAACATATTACTAATTCTATCTATATCTTATGTGTATATGTATAAAATATATGCATAAACAGTTAAAGGTAGGGTAGGGTAAAGGTAGGCTTTCTTTTCAAGCTACCTTATCCTCGTTTTATCAGCTCACCTGTTAAAATCAACTCTTTCATTTTGAGTCCTCTTGGAGCTGAGACATGGTGGGCACAGTTGTCTCAGGGTGCTCTGGGGAGCAATATCTGCAGTCTGTGTGCTAACAAACAGCAGCAGGTGGGAAACAGGCATTTTGATACCATCACCTAGCTCCCTTTAGAAGAGCAGCACTTCCCCCCTCTCTGTCACCCGGCCTGGCCAGGGCTTGCAGGCTGACGCCAAGAATGAACGCTGATGTCTATTACCCACATTGTGTCAAGGGACTATGAATAAGATATAAAAGCCGGGCTCACTACAGGACTTTCACATTAGCCTGGCTGTGTAGGTGCTGCCCTCTATGCATACATGTATACAAGCAAGTGCACATGCCTGCATGTCATCCACGCACATGCACACACACTTACCTAAACAGGCACGCATGCATGCACACACACACACACACACACACAACACAACACTTTGCATTCACATACAGGGTCTCCACAGGAACTCGGACCACTCTACCTTTGTAGCCATTCACATGTGCACCCAAAAGATGCCTTAATCTGCAACAAGGATTAGGGCTTATTGAAACAAATAAAGTGTTTTAAGAGGAGACAGTCCCAGTTTCAATTTCAATAGCTCATTTAACCCTTATCTGCCCAAATCCTTGGGGTCCATTCTATGTTAATTGGATCTACATTGCACTAGCATTGGGGGTGTTAACAAGCACAGCCTATGAATATTAATTACCCTGAAGTTTTCTGCACAGGAAAGACTTCACTGATACATATTAATTCTATGAAGTTTTTAAAGTAGTGCTCTCATTAAAAATGAATAGGCCCTGCGCTTGAATGTTTTCCCAAGAGGAATTGTGCATCCTTAAGTCTATCCCTAATAAACTGGGTCAGATTGGCTATCCTTAAAGAATAGCTTCTCCTTAAAATGGCATTATTATTCAGCTAAATGTAAACATTCCAATCGGGTGAGGAGAGGGTTTTGTTGAAACAGTGTTTTGACAATGGCTATTAAAGCCAGTCATGTCTGAGCGTGTACTTTCCCAACCACAGTCTCCTGAGGCCCTGTTAAAACGGTTACTTATTTACAACACTAAACACACAAGTTGTTCAGCTAAACAGCACAAAATTACTCTGTGTGCCCGTGTGTGTGTGTGCACAAGTGATGATTTGTGTGTGCATCTTGATGTGGAGCGTTCAGAGGCAGTTGTTGGCACTACTTTAAATAAAACATTGAAGATGCATTAGTCCTCTAGCTAGCCGAGGCCTTTCTCTCTAAGCTATTTAATACTGAACTGATGCAGACGTGTTTCCCCGTCTGCCTCCAGCCAGCTGCTTCAGACACCTGCTCGAAGTTTAGAGTTGCCCACTTCAGCACAAACACGCAGGCCGTGGCCATCAAAGACCATCCAGGCGCCACACAATGAGAGCCACTTCACTCTTCCTAATGATACCAGCATACACTTGCATCATTTACACGGGAGGCATTTGTACATGCACACGTCCTTGAACACATTATCCACAGGGACACACGGCATGTGTGGCCTTACAGGCTAAGGTCTACGATTATGCACACAAGAAAACAGATTTATATGAGAAATCAGTTTAAGACCAGGAACCTGATGATGCACTTATGTGGTCTGTAACTAGATTTTCTACAACCATTTATACACAACTGGTCCAGTTATCAGATTTATTCCCCTCCACCATCTAGATTTCTGAACCAGCACTGAGACACTTTGATGGTGAGGCATTCAAAGGTTTGTTTGTTTAGGTGGAGCATTTGGATTGATGGTGCAGTGAGTAGACAGACTGTAGACTGTGAACACAGTTTTTCCCTTACTTATTTGAACTTTTTACAAATCACCTATTGTTTGACTGTCCTAGCTGTGGAATGTTTCCAGTGAACTTTTTTTTCCAGAATTAAGTAGCACTTCTTCATCATGGACTTGACTTAAGTCACTCAGAGTATCAATTCCTTTCACTAAAGTTAGTTTAACCAGTGGAGTGGATGTGATTTTACCAGTTCTTCAGAAAGAGGAGCATATCAAACAAAGTCCATTTTTGATGCTTTAACCAATGTTATTATTTATGTTATTATTAATAAAAGGCGAACTTTACTGATATTAGAGATCATGGCCTGTTTATAGGTTGTGAGGTCTCGTGGATCCAGAGGGACCTGAACGAAATCTGGTAAATTGCCAAAAGCAATGTCACTTGAATCACGTGTTTGAAAATAATAAATATCTGCAGGAGTGGAGTTAGAAAGCTGAGATGCATTGTGGGTAATGTGGGCTCCAGGTCCTGACAAAGAAGAAGCGCACGTACAATAAAAAAGATAACATTTCTGATTCCGCTGAATTGATTTTGTATCTTTTTGTAAAAATTGCCCATCATGAGTCCCAGTGATGTAGGAGTACAATGCTAAACACGGAAAGTACTCAAAAACCAACTACTGGCAATGTTGTCATCAAAAAAGGAGAATCTTTAGTAGCAGGCAGTGACTATCGTTTTACTGAGGAAAGAGTAACAAGCGCATTGCTCAATTGCATGTTAACACCTTCTGTTTCTGCTAAAACGTGTTTGTGTGTGTGAGTGTGTGTGTGTGTGTGTGTGTGTGTGTGTGCATGCATACGGGCATGCTAGTGTGTGCGTTCATTCTGATTACCACAATGTCAAACAACTCCTCTTATCCCCCTCCTGCTGCCCACATAAGCAGGGTGTGTAAACAGGATGTCGACCCGAGCAACACTCAACTATTTTAAACTATGGCTTCGGCACACATGCAACCTGCGCTTCATCTCCTCCCAGTTGGCGAGCGGCAGCTGGAGGTAGACTCAACAAAATGGATGAGTTCATAGGCTGGCTGTCTTGGAAGGCATCCATAAGACAAAGGAGAGGTGCTGGGTGGTTTACCTCCCAAAAACCGCACTAGCAAAACCTGAGTGACAAAGGGATTTGAAAAGTTGCACCTAGACTAAACAGATTTTTGCTGATAAAAATGCATGCAACTGTTTTTTTAAAAAGCAATATGATTCAAGTGAGAGAAGCTTAAGCCTGAGTAAAAATAGTGGTTATATTTTCAGGTTTTTCTCCCGCTAATAATTATTTCCCCCTTCTTTCGACATAGCAGCGCATCACTGTTCAATTTTAACCTCCATCTGTGTGATTATTAATCAGATCACACATCAATTGCCAGAACCAGCAAAGAAATTCAGCCTGTAATAAAACTGTCATGTGCTGTGGTATAAAGACAGATGTTGCCAGTTGTGTGATAACATAATTAAACTGTTCTGTGAGGGATTCCATAAAATTATTCAAATTGGACGAGCACTATCATTTTACCAATAAAGCAATTTAGGGCAATATGCAGTGTCATAACACTGATGTTATCCTCTCCGCCAGATTTTCCAATAAGTTGGAGCCTCTGCTTGGCCTCCTGTGACAATATGAACAGTATACACGAAGATACCTGAGAGCTCTGAGAGATGAAGGAGTGTGCACAGCAAGACCGTGTGGACTCGGATCCTTTCAGTGTCATCTGCTCTGGGGATGCACGCATGCACAAACAGTACGTATGCATGAGTTAGATGTCTTGGCTCAGGAAGGAAGCACACATTCAGTAGGGTAATGCACCACAGCTATTGGTCAAAAAGCACCCAGAGCAAAGAAGCCTTTATCACCAATGTCAAATATTCAGCACTGTACCGCACAGATATATAATTCTGCAGTAGAGCAAACACAGAGATGCTGGCAGAAATTCAATTCAGAAGTGCGGTGATAAGACTGCGTTCTTCTTGTGAAACAGCATATTTCAATCCAAGCATAGCACACCCTCTCCCCATTGCCCTCAGCTCTGCGGCAGAGTACATGCGATTAGCTGAGATCTGAGACAGAGAACACTCTCTGACCTCCACTCTGACCTGACGCTGTTAACCCTCTCAGTCTGACCATTAGCCCATAATGGACTGGACGCCAGAAACCAGCAGGCCCTGCAGTGGCAGACCTGCCCTTTGGGCCTCTATTCTGTCTGAGCATGCATGTGTATTAATGTATACTGTATATCTGTGTGTGTCTCTCTGCGTGTGTACCTGTCTGTGTACACAGTGTGCTGTGATAGCATGGCTTATCATCTAGCACTTCCCCCTGAAGCCTGGCACAACGGAGCTTGACGACAGTGGCTAAGACGTGCATTTCCACCTTCTCAGGCCTCCACCAGGGACTGTGTAAGCCTTGCATTATGCAAACAGGAAACCTGTGCCCTCTCAGCGCTTTCTGCGGCCACTGTTATGCGTGTCACTCTCTCCTCTCTGCACACGCCATGCGACGGACACCTCAACCACGCAGACAGAGAGGAAAGAGAGAGAGAAAAAAACATAATTGGCTGGCCTTATCTTGTGATATGTAACAAAGCTTGAACGGCACTTGTTTGACTTTATGGATGTGTATGCAATAAAAGAAAATTATTCATCCCTGTTTTATTTTTTTTTCTTTGAAGATATTGTTGGGGTGTATTTGTACAGTATCACAGAGAGAAGGAGACAGGCTGATATTTTAGAAATCACTCAAACTTGATTAAAAGGGCTCTTCTAAAAGACAGTATATTAATATTTAATGTTCTACAGTTGTATCAGTTAAACCAACTTTCGAGTGAAGGAGTCACTTACATGGTTAAAAATGTGAGATGCTAATAGAGGCTTACAAAAAGTCCCTGACATCATTGTCACTGTGTGCTTCTTTGGCAGCTACAGCTACACAACACAACTTCCTGTTGCAAAATCATTTAAATCACAAATCACAAAACAGGTTATTGCAAAACACCCTGCTCTCATTCTATTGTTTTTGTTATTTTTTTCTCTCCTACAGCATCTTCACTTCCTCATAAGCATAACGTTCAAACCACAACTTCTGCAACACAAACACAAACAGAGAAAATAAACATGCTCTGCATGTGTTCCGGGGCAAACACATATGTTGTGAAAAAAAATATATTCAGGTTCTTGAAAAAAAGGAGGTACTCATATATTATACACAAGCAACTGCAAACAACTGAGCACAGCCTGAGAAAGCTGCAAGATGCACGGTAAACATTTATAAGCACATCCAAACGTCTAACTGTTACAACACAACAGATATTACTGTGAGTTCCTCAAAAAGTGAAATCTGCCAAATTTCTGCAGCCCGTTTGAGAAAAACTGAGGACAAGGAGTGCCTTCTTTTCATCCTCACTTCAAACAAACAGTATTTGACTTACTAATAGAGATGCTTAAATCAAGCTTATGGTCCACTTCCCCCAAATCTGACTAGTCTACAAGATGAATTCCCCTGTCAGAATCAAGATGATCAAACAGATTACAATTATTTCATCCCCCATCTTTATTAATGAGGACTGTCTTTCATAGTTATGTTCCCTAATAAGAATAAATGATATGCCACTGCCAGGTTTGTTGTTCCCCACTCACTCAGGGGACTCTCAGACATTTGCACTTTGAGTCTGAGAAGATTTTAGATTGATTTTTGCATCACCTAAAGGGGTAATAGTATGTTGGATGTTGTGGAGAACAAAGAATGGGAGGAAGAAGAAAAAACCTCAGTGTGTCAGTTAGAGGCGTATTAGCGCACGCCGCAAATAAAACTTAAAAGAAAGACTGTGAAATGCCACAAAAGTAAAAAGTTATCAAGTAATTGAGCGAAGATCGTAATGCCCTGGGGACAATTAACATGGTTCATGGTGCATGAGTGAAAATCCTGGGTTAGTCTAATGGGAGAATAAAAAGACTGCCTGCCTGCCTTCCCAGTAACACTACCCTGGTAAGTAGCCTATCAAAGCCCAGTGTCAGGAGCCGAGAGTGAGACATCTCCGTCCCCATCCGTGCGTCATTTATCACACACAACAATTAATACGCCTCCCTCCGTTTCAACTCCAACCACAGGCCAAAGAAATTAACCACTGGATTTGCTCAAAAGGCATCAAGCAAAAAGCTCTCACTATTTACTACGTAGAAAGCAGGGGGCAGAAAATGCAACTGTAATTTGCTGAATTGGAAAAGATAGAGTTGCCCGTTCTTCCTTCCTTTTAATGCCAGGGCAGATCCTGGAGAGTAAAAGTTCTTTCTGGATGACTAGAAAACAGGGACCATGCTTGGACGACTCTATTCTAGCGGGGGCTTTGTTTCCATCCCTTCTTGGTGTCAAGTGCACATCCATGACACTTTTCTCCCCCTTTCTCCCCGCTCTCTCCCCTGTGTCAATTCATCAAAGTTGTAACCCTGTTGTCTTTGCAGAGCGAATCAGAATGTGCCCCTGGCAAAGAATGAAGGAAAAGTCAACAGGAATTAAGTTTCAGTGCAACTGTTTACTCAACTGTGGCCTGCAGTTATTGAAATTTTATCCATGGTTTTGTGTGACTACTGCAGTAATGAATTCAGTATGGCTGTGATTCTCTCACTGACGACATGCTCATTTTGAGCTGGAAAAAAAGATGGGGAGGAGGGGTCTGGGACTGGGGTCTGGATCTGGGGGAATTGGGATGAAGAGCAGATCTGGTATGGCCCAAAGGCCTAAGACTGAACACGGCGCACACTGACACGCCCTTTCCATTTCAGCTAACACTTCTTCTATGGTATTTATTGCAACACTGCCCCACTTAATACCTTAAAAAATGCAATTAACAGAGGCATCCCGTCCTAAGGCACACACCATGTGCTTCTATGATGATAACATCTAAAACATCACAATTTGCTTTTGTTGTGTGTTTGCCCCTCTACAAATCACTCATGTGTCTTTCTACTCAAACTAAATAAAGCCTGAGTAAAAGGGGGAAATAATATAAATATATGACTAATCACAAAGTAAAACTAATCACTTAAGAGGTCGTATTACAATTGAAGTGCTATAAGTAGGGTCAACCAATGCACTTGAGAGTGATGATTTTTCTTACCATACTATGTATGTGTACTAATTATCACTGCATTGACCCGAATATTACATCAAGAAGATATCAGACAATAATTTTTCAAAATGCCGAGATATATACGAAAAATGTTTCATACTTTGTGTTGTCAAAATGAGACATGGCCACATTTGCTGGTTACCATCAGTCCTGACAACAGAAGTGTGTATCACAGTGTCACAATACCATGTCATTATAATGTCGTGATGGTCCTGCTGAAAGATGATAAATGATAATGGTGAATTATTGCTCAGCTCTATATTCTACAGTGCCACATCTCCCATGCTCCACGCTGCAGCATTGTTGCCCTCTTTGTGCAAATGCTGATGGATGTGCTGTGACAACAGACAGCGGCAACAGAGCCTGTGCATCATCGGCAAACAGCTCTTGACAACAAGCCTAGTCGTCCTGTCGGATAGACCAAGATAGCAAAAGACACACTGATCTTTTCAATGTTGTTTCCTTAAACACAATGTCGTGTGCCACACATAACGCTGACACCAACAGAAAGAGCTTGTCTGTTTGCCTCAAGTCTGAGATGGTGAAAATGTTTCGGGCTTCACCGACGATAAGGCCGGCGTGCATCTCTGCACCTCATTGGCTAACACTGCTGAGTGTGGCATTAGATTGAGTGCGAGTTGTGTTTATGATGAGCCACAGGAAAATGCCTTCATCCCATTGGACATCATCATTTCTTAACTGTCTACAAAATCCTGTGGCACCTACATACTTAAAATATGTCAGAACACCATGATAAATATTTTACCAAAATGCAGATGCTGCATGCTACGATAAACACGCTCGCAACCAAACAATCACACAGAGAGAGCACTTCTCCTTCTTTAAAAATTCAAAAAGGGCCCCAATATACATAAATAATAATAATAATGTGTTTATGTACGAGATGTACTTTGAGGTGGAATTAAATATTAAGTGGCACTTTAAGAGGGGCATCAGGCCTGCTGTTGACATGGCTTAATAAAGTGAAGACAGGTGTGAAGTGGGGGGACTGGTCTACCTGGTGCTGCTGGAGATGCAGGAGGTCAGCTGCAGTCACCTCCATTGATGGCGTGGCGCTCTTGGGTCTTCCCTCCCTGGACCCGCCATCCGCACTCGCTCCTCCATTTTGATTGGCTGGTCCGTTGCTCGTCGCCTCCGTCCCAGATTCTTGCATCATGACTTAAAAACCTGAGAGAAGACAGATCGAGAGAGAGAGAGAGAGAGAGAGAGAGAGAACAGGGACAGAAACAGAGAGGAAGACAGACAGAGAGAAACAGCTGTTAAAACACACAGCAATGAGGTCGCATTTTAACTCTGGGCCAAACTATAAACATCTGTCATATCCTTCCCACACAATTTCACTTTTATTGCAGGTTTCCCCGTTGGTTTGTGCTTTCCTGTGTCTTGTTTGTTTGCTTGTAGCATATGCAATGAGGCAAACACACACGCTCTCACAGAATAATGAACTGCTCCTTTGTTTTGTCTTTTCCGGTGCAGATCCTATGACAAGTCCATACTGGACTTGAGAAGGGGGGAGCGGGCCTCAGGTTTTGTTTGTGTTCACAATTATGGGGCATATGCAGGGGTGCGGTTGAGGGGTCGGGGTCCATCTCACACCGGAGAGGAACCCAACCTGGGTTGAGTGAGAGCAGAGGAGCCCAAGAAAACACTGAACCTCCAAAACAAAACACTTTCTATGGAAATGGATATATTTACTTGCAAGGCTCCCAGAAGAACCACGGCAGAATGGCTTTTTAATGGGAAACAGGGCGACTGTGTGCGGCCTGCCAAAGGATCTCCATGAGAAACATCCAATCTGAGGCTGGGCAAAAACAGTCAAATCCTTCAGGGGTGCTCAATTAACACCAAAATACAGGTCTGAATATAAATAAAGCCCTTTGTGTTGTTGGAAAAAATGTTGTCTTTCATAACTCTGTCTAACTCAAAAGGATAACAAACAAATAGCGGCAGTGCACTTTTATGTATCACTGCATGCTTTTTACGTTATGTTAAAATATGACAGCAGGAATCAGTGTTAAATGTGAACACACAGCTATTTGCTTACATTTTATATCCTCTGTTCTGCTTTTGGATACACAAAAGCCAGACAGACATGCCGCCTCCACCCCACCCCCCTCCGTCTCTCTGGGGATGAGTGCCAGTGACACTGGTGCATATCTGTGCCTGTATTCCTCAAATCAGTGGAATGATTTACAGCTATTGTGCGCTGGTCACAGGCCTCAGTGGCGCAACGCGTCTAGCCTCCCAATTCCAAGGCAGTTAATGAAGCTGACCAAGTCAGGCAGAAGCGAATTAACTTGGCTGATTAATTATTTATATGAAGCAGAATAAATGCCTTTAAAACACTGGGCCTCATCATGAAAGAAGGTGAAAATGGAAGTAAATGCTGATTTATAGTGTTGCATTTAAGGCGTGTAATAGGAGGTCCAATGCGAATTAGTATGTGCTCAACTACGCGGGCACAGTGTCTCCAGAGATCCAGATCTAAACAAGATGCAGACACGCACTCAGACACCAAGGGGACACACACTCAGGCTGACAGATAGGAAATTGGGGTTGACAACTTGTCACATAAGAATATTTACAGAGCATAGGTGAGATAATAATCTAGACATGGGGTTATTAAAAAATAAACAGCACTACTAGCAGCACCACGGTGGTGGGTCTCAGGGATGGTTTCCCAGCTCAGCATCATCAGTAGCACTTGTGGGCCACGAGGAGTTAAAATAGTACCAGGAACAAAAATCAAACCCCAGAGTTCACTATGGTTTACGTCTCTTCTCCTGTAGAAGCCCTCCTTGCAAGAAGCATATCCGAGTGAGTCATCTGACACTGTGGCCTGTGCCGGTTCAGTTGTGTGTCACAACGCCCCCACACTCAGGGGCCTGTCTGAGCAGCTTGCACCCGGCCTACAGGCCCCGTTCTCTGGGCCGGGGCTAGAGCCGGCCCCCCTCTCCCTCCAGACAGATGTTGACCCGGCTCACCCCTCCAGTCTGGCACGGCCTCCCTCCATAATGGGATTTTCTAAACAAGGAGTGAGCAAGAGGAATACTGTGGGATGGGATGCAGCCAGCCACAACTCCATCTACAGGCCCTTGCTCGCACCAACTCCCCTTCTGAGACACCAATTAGAAACACACATTCTCAGGCGAAATTAAATGCCATTTGAAATAAACCATGGCGTTATTCAACCCCACTTATTTTTCAAATAAAAGACATTTTTCCACATGCAAAAATAGGAGGGCCTGCTTTCTTTTTTTTTTTTCAAAGCTACATAAAAGGAGGGAAAGTAATGGCTATTATACATGCACTGTCATTCCATGCAAAATTTTCATAATTATAACGGAAAGGCGTAAATTTCCAAATGCATGGCATCTCCAAAAGTAATCAAGAGAATGAGCCGCGGGGCTATTTTAATGTATGCAAAACTAGTGACCCACAATAAAGGAGAGAAAGGCTACAATGAATGCAAAGTAATGCGAGCATGCTTGGAACCGGCACTGATGAGGGGATGGCTAAAATTAACACCCAATTAATTTTCGAATTGACAAACAAATGAAACCCATAAATCTACTTTCTCATTAATTTCACCACAGAATAATTCAAAGCTGCAATATCATGAGCGAAAAAATTGGAGGAAAAAAGAAAATGGAAAATGGGCATTATCCATCATAAATATCAAGCAGATAGGAAAGAGCCTTATTAGAGAGTTGTGCTGATAACAGTGTTAATCTGTGAAGCACTGAGGCAGGGACACCATCATCAGCTGGGGCCTGGGCAACTTGGACACGTGACTTGGCCCTGTGTTTGTTTATCTATCTATTTATTTTCAGTCTGTTCAGGGGATAGCCTAGTCTGCGATGACTCAAAAAGCTCCAAGTTTTTCCATCCGTTCCATTTATAAAACACGTACAAATTCAGCCGTAATTATGGGTCAAGAGTCCTGCTAAAAGGGATGCAGTTGCTGGGGTTAAAAACATATGTATTCATGCTCCAAACACAAACATTTCAACACAAAACAATACACAAAGGGAGACACAAGACCAAAAAAAAAAAAACTTAATGCAGCATGTCAGCTTTTATTCTGAGCTGTGAAAAAAAGAATTTTTTTTTTTTAAAAAAGAATCAAACTTCCAGGAGATCAAAACAAGGCAACAACAGTTTGTAGAAAAAGAACTGGCTGTGCTGTTGACTATCAGATGTCTGTCTGTTCTTGTGGGGAGGGGTGGGGGGAGTTGCTTGCAAAACAAAACAAGTGTTTGGAACAAACACTGGATAATAAAAAAGGTCAGAGTTTCTGTTTGTTTACAGTTTGTTTTGTTTTTCCTGCCTCAAATATGGGGAGTACAGTACAAACACAAGTCACATGTCTCCCACCTGACCAGACAGGTTGAAGGTTAAGAACAGCCGGCGGCCAGAGCTCATCAACCCTGCCTCTCCGCCCCCCACCCAGCCACCCTCACTGGAAATCTAATGCCTGTCCCCCTGTCATGCTTGCCTGGAATTCAACAACTCAAACAAGTCAGCAGTCGATTCAAGGTAGGGTCGGCCCGCGCAGCTGTGCTTTGACCCTTCTCCGTGTTCTGTTTTTCTTTAATGCTCATGACAGTAAAGCCTCCGCGGCCACCTGCTTCAATTCGCCAAGTTCTCACACAGCCCTTGTTTACACAAGCACACAACAAAAGCACAACATTTCTTGGGTGGGAGATAAAGACGCACCGAGGAGGAGACAATGGGGAGAGGTTCAATTTAGGGCTGTTTAGGTTCAGCTCGGTTGCTAGACTAGACAACACATCAGGGTGTACCAAAGGTGCAACAACAGAATGCTTCTCAAGGTTTGTCTTGTGTTTTGATGTTTTTTGGCTCCTGATTCTAGGGAACAGTCAAAAGACAAACACAAGCTGTATGTTAAATAATACATTATCACAGCCCTTATCACTGATAACAAACCACTTGGAGAATATGTCTCTTGGAAACATCCACCGGACAGCAGACAGAGAAATTGGGCTGAATCCCAATAACCTTTCCAAACTGTAGTCCCACGCCCTTCCACATATTATCTGCAAAAAAAAAAAAGAAAAAAAGGGAGCCTTCTGCAAAAACCACAACCACCTCAGTCGAAAAGACTCAATCTGGACTTACTCGCTGCTCTGACTGCAATTCTCTGGCCGCTCTCTGCTGCTGAGGAACTAACGGCGGGGATGACATTCTGCCAAAGGAGACTTCACAGTCAGACCAAACAACCATGTAATCTTGTCGGCCACTTCAACCAAGTCACAGATAAGCAAAGCATATCTCCAGACTACTGTGACAATATAGTAGGAACCCCCCGGAAATAATGCCTCCATCGCGAGCCCTCGCGCCACATGAGACACCGGAGAATTTTCCAAGTTCTTCCCAGACCTTGTACGGGGTATAAGCAGACCACTCGTGCTGGCAAACAAAGCAGCTGTTTGTTTAATAAGTGATTGCTGCCATGGCTACAGTAAACAGGAGGAGCTGGGTTTGTGTTTATGAACAAACACATCTCCTTGCAGGAGCCATTTAATATTAACCAGGTGGAATGATCAGCCGATTTCCTAGGTGACACTCGGGGCAGGCATAGTGTAAACAAGTTCTGGGCGGGGAGGGGAGGGGGCCAGGCTTTGGGGAATCAAGGTCGATGCAAATGCAGCTTGGGCTAGAATAAACAGCGAGGCAGAAGTCAAGATAAACAAAAAGTCATTCTTCTGACATTTGAAGACGCATTAAGCTGGTGTGTTGCAGCTGCTAGCAAGCAACCGTGAATGAGAACAAGATGTGCGGGGTGGGCAGCCGGCGAGGTGGTCTCCCATGGAAACCCATCATTGTCAAGCAAAGCAACCAAGTTTTTCTTCCAGACCCAACAAACAGTGGCTCTTCACAACAGCGCAGCGAGGAACTTGTAAAAACATGTTAAACATTTACCTTGTTCAATTATTCAGTAACTGGGTTTGTGGAAATAACAAAAGGATGTCTGAGGGCTCTGAGAGCTGGCACTCACGATATCAGGGAACGGAGTGAAAATAAAAACAAAACAAAAAAAGAAAAAATAAAAACAAAAGGAAGAATTAAAAGGACGTAAATGGACAAAGATGTTATCTATCATAAATCAAAGCGTACGGCTTTGATGTTTTATGTGTGACTTCAACAGATCATGAGCTCCTCCATCTGCTAGATCAAACACTTCATTGTCCAAAAATAAGTAGACTTAAACTTAGACTTAGACTAGACTTTATTGATTACAGTAGTGATTACAAAAGACAAGGAGGGTAATGTAGTGCGGGGACTCTCAATCTGCACGTCACCTTGACCATGAATTTTTCATGCATACAACAACTTGCCATCTGCTGAGCTGAAGCCCTCCGATGAGGCTTCCTTACCCAGAATCAGTAGTTTCCTGTCTCTGCTCCCCCTACTGATTTCATCTAGTCCCCAAAAAAACAATAAGGAAGGCATAAAATATGAGCAAGGGTGCCAAACACATATTTATAACACATTGGGACGACTGTGATAGGATTCTCAAGCATGAAATCTAGATCCAAACCTATTACTACACCACGAGCACAGGAAAGGGGCTCGACATCCGAGCAGCGGAGAGTACGATGATTCATATGAATATCAACCTATTATCACGCTACAAGCTCAGATGAATTAACAATAAGAAGGGTACTAGAAGACAGACTTCAGTGGAGAATCTGAGTAGATCCATAATTTCGGAAAATACACAAAGCAGTTTGTCTGCTTTGCGTGGAGCCATCCGAGATACACCTCTGTGTAAAGGCCTGCTGTGCACAGACAATGACGGAATGTGCCAAAGTAAGGCAGGCCATGGTATTTTTAGTACAACTAGGGCCGATAGAGACTAAGTAAATAGAGAAGTCTAATGAGTTTAAATCTGGTTGTACATGAATGGAATAGTAATTCTGGGATGTGGAGCCTCTTTTAGGAGTGGTTCGCCACACATTTTCTCAGCGACTCTCCTTCATTTGACTTTGATAATCCCACTCACATGTGGCTCATGCCCATTAACACGACAGCGAGAGGACAGACACCAGGAGACAAGGGGGCCTCTTTTTCTGACCACAGGAAAACGCAGCCGCTGCCCCCCCCCCCCCCTGTCAAGCTCATCTTACCAATTAGACCTGTCAAATATGCAAACCCAAAGAAAAACACAACTTCAATCTATCAGCACCCTATGGGGACCTGCAAAAGTGCTTATTGTTTTAACATTACTTAAAGTGTGTCATATATTTTTAATCATTTTTACTAGAATTCATGCAAGGGCTGCTCCCGTGGGTATGGGAATGCGAACTTGCGGAGAGGAAATGTGTCAGATGCGTTTTCCTGGGGAAACCAAGGTTAGCCTTAACGAACTTGTCTAATTAATATCGCGTACCTTCGCAAAGAGAGGACGATGTTATTAGAACCGCTGTCTTTTGGGGGAAATGTCAACTCGCTGGAGTGCACATTTCCTCTGTGAGCTGACAACATGTAGCCTAATCATTTTTGGGAAAAGATTTGCAGCTCTGTTAAACCATCAGGACAGACTTGTGGTAAACCACCTCTCCGCACACAAAGTAAGCCGCTAATTACTGTTGAGTAAGTCCTCAAGTGTGGTAGATGCAATTATTATGATTCCTCTCTCAGTACCAAGCGTGACGACTGGAAGAAGACTGTAGGGTCTGGGCTAACCCCTGCTATCTAAATGATTCTTAGCGCTGTTCAGTGTTTCTCTACAGACAAAAACACACAGCGGGTGTAGGTCTCCCACCTCTTTTGTTTAGAGTTACTCACACAGAGATTAAGTTAAGCTATTGTATTCCCAGACGCAATCATTAACCTTTACACTCAATTAATGGCATGGAAATCCAAGGGCTACTTTATATCAACGTATCTCGCCCACAACCACCGACTCGACTCTTTAAAACGTAAACATCTGTGCCACCACTGCCAGTTTGCTATTAGGCTGGGAGTGGTCTTACCCATCGACCCCTCCTGCTGCTTCTAAAGGAGCAATTCTTTCTCAACGCGTTACCGGGGTCGTTTAAGCCTAAGAAGCATGTTATTATTTTAAAAGCCCCGGCTTCCCAGAGAGAGGACAGAGAGGGTTAAAAAGGAAGGGAGCCTGTGCCTTCCATTAAGCAGTTAAATTGAAGATAAAGGGCGAAGGGCTAAATACCAAAAGACCTTACATGAATTTTTGCGTTTTAATGGAATCAGGCTTTAACAACTCTTTTTTTGTTAAATACAGCCCATGTCAGGAGGATGCGTCCCACTCATAAAGCAGCACAGTGACAATGTACAGTGGCACTAATACAAGGACATAGTTCATCATGACATTTTCTGCAATTCCCAGCTGATTAGGGTCATTATGTTGGAGGCCTGATTTATGTTGTCATTTCCTCTCACCGATCCTGCATCAATGAATCTTAATGAATTGGTAAATAAGGGTGAAGATTACACTGTGTGACACCGCAACATCTCTCACCCTCAACGGCCGAGATTTATGTAGCCAATTAGAGACTAACAGAGAAAATTGGCTGGCAGAAAAATAATATTCTTTATGGTTCAAAATGGAGGAGCGTTCTCAGTGAAGGGCAATTGTATTGTCAGTGTTAAAGTCTATAAACCACCCTCCTAACCCACCTTCAAAGCGCATAGGCAAGTCCGAGTCTGTTTGCAAGCAGGGGGTGCAGGGGTAAGTTCAGATCACTGTGAGGCCGTCCATCCGCGGAGCCGCTGAGCCCCGTGGTGAGCCAAAGTCCTTAACATTCATCATGGCCCACCTCACGTTTGATCAGCATAAATACACCCCTGTATGACAAACATGTTTACCTTCTCACTGCAAACATCAGACAATCAGACGCCACGAGGTGCTGCTTCTCTAATGAAGACACAGGAGCTTTCATCAAGGCCGGCCGTGTCCCTCTGTCGGAAACATGCCTCTTTTGTACAGACATCAAAAAAGCATTTGTACAAAGAAAAGAAGCCAAATTATTTGCTCTAAACATACAATTCACCAATATTTTACAATTAGTGTTTTGTGGGGGGGAAAAATCTTTGTCAAAAAAACACATCCAAATGCCCTTCATCTTTTTTTCAAAGGGGATATATCAAAATACAATCCGGTCTTTGAAGATATCTGTGATCAACACATAGTGGAGGACATATACAATATGATTAGGGCCTCTTTAACTATTCCCTGGCACATCGTTATCACAACCGTGTTTTTATTTCTCAGATGCAGATTAAGGAATTCTGAAGATGATTACAGTGAGGGACAAAACAGTTTTTGTGTATCACTACAAAGCATGAAAAGCTGGCCTGCTTATTAATACCAACTTCTTAAAAGAGCACTTAGAGTTATAATGAGTGCCTTTATGTATTACATATTGTGACTAGATTTAGTGTGAGGAAGCGGCTCTCCACATCAAACAAGCTGGCCTGCTATTAGGCACAGGGGCTGAGGGATGCTGTGTGAAAAGGAGTGGAAAATTAAAGCTGAAGCAACGCAGGAAAGGGCTTAATTTACTGGCATGTACAGTATGCAAATGAGATTACTCTCAGCTTAACTGCATCATTTATGTCCATAATAACAGCATCATCATTACAGGGCTCAAATTAAATTACACTGTAATTAGCATATCAAAGTGATTGGTTAAAGTTTAAAACAAATACCCAATTTTGTTAATGAACATCTGTAATCACCATGTAGGCTCTCAGTGAAAACATCCAAAACAAATATGTGTTTTGGAGAAAGGGGAGGAATATCCGTCCCAAACGACACGTCTCACTGTCTCTGCGTGTGTGTGTATGTGCGTATGGTAGTGATGTTGGTAGGATGGGGGTGTTTTACCTGGAGAGCTCTACACACTCAGGATATATTTCCCAAACTCCAGGAGATCAAAGATCCAATTTCCCACACTTGCCACTTCAGGAGCTCATCAATAAAATACTAATCACTTCACGCCTGATTCTGAGAATGGAGCCGCAGCCGAAGGCTTAGGGAGACTTCCATATCACAGAAAAACACCTCCGCTGTCTTGACTGTTGTTGAATGTGAACACACTCCCGCCAAAGACACACATGTAAGTTGCAGTCAGGTTTATCCAATAGCTGTCCTGCCTTTTTTCTTTCCTGATAAACACGGCGAGTTTTAACATCTAGCATTGCTAGCACTTCCTCAGCTCAGACTTCTCACAAAAATCACAAGCGCCTAATTTCATGTGCATATGAATGAAAGTCGACCTTTTCTATGTTGCACTTTTATCATCCACATATTATTGATGTAGTTCAGAATTTATGATGAATTACACAACATGAAAAGTGAGCTTCATTTTTCGTTCCTTTTTTAGTTTTTTTCTTTTTGGGTTTCGGCTACCCACGAGCACCTTTAATACCTTTGTTTCCCATTTTTCACTATTATCACTACCAGTGTTACTCTGTTTTCTGCAATTAATTTAACAAAAAAAGTAAAAGGCTACGGTGGTGTACATTATCAGAAATGTACTCGCCAAATTTTAAAGAAGTGGCATCGTATTTCATTCATTAAGAAATCCATTAAAAGGCCTTATTCCTTGCAAGTATGTAAGAGATGTGCCTTTCAAGGTAGAGCTAGGGCAAATCCACTCCATCAGCTAATGATGGCACTCATTACACAGAGAAGCTGGCTAATGAAGGCGCGGTGGCCGGCCGATCCCCTCACCCAGCATAAAGCCCTATGAAATGCTAATATCTCACTTCTAATTAAAGGATACTAAGTCCAAATGCACCTTCACGGCTAGTAGTGGGCAACATAAATTTTATTTTTCAACAGTACGCTACACCCAGAGATGTGCCTGAGCAACATTCCATTAATTCATATTTAATACCCCCACTAGTCCTGCGTTTGCTATCTGCCTCTCCTCTCCTTCTCTCCCCTCTCAGCTTTATATTGTGAGTAGGCACATCATTACGCTTTTGAAAAGCAATTTTTTTCTTTCGTTCTTCTTCTTTTTTTTTTTGCTTTTTGTTGGTGCACATATTACTTTAAAGTGCTTCCAGAAATAAACACACACATGCACACAACAGCCTTCCTGCGTGTGTCACAGGGGAAAGGTCAGGAAAAAAACAAAGAGAGAAAAAAGGAAAAGCCAGTATTGCCCCTGCTGAACCTGTATACATTTACAGTGTTTACACATCTTTGGCTGTAAATATGTTTACAAGAAAACCTGCTGCCCTTCTCAGAAACTGACCTTGAAGCCAGTAAACAACCCGTTTGCAAAGTTCATTAACGTCAAAGAGGGTATAGTCTTTCCCCTTAGATGGAAAAAACAAAAGGTCAGTGCCATTAGCTTATCAACAAAATATTGTAATGGAGTGGAAATACTTGGCCTGAACAAATACTAAAAACATAATGAACACTATGTTAGTTTGAACCATGGTTAAACATATACAACTTAAAACTAATTAGTTGGCTATCTCCTCATAGCTCCCTCTGTGCATACGCTTCAAAATATCAAAGCCACTGTGACTCACAATATGCATTTAGACACTGGACTTATGCCAATAAAATGAAAACCACAGATTTCAAGTATTTTCCAGGAAATCACAAAAAGGGTCTAGTTTTGCTATAAATGTCTCTGCATCACTGGGCCTGTAGCATTAGGTTAAAGACATCATACAAGAAATATCATCATCAAGCCCTGCTTCACATGACTGCATAATGTAGCAAACAAATGACCACTTCGAGAACCCAGTATCTTCTCAAACTGTGCTAATTATTAAAAAGTGACGCGTCCTTTAGCTTGCATTCATTTTCAAAATGCTCAAATACAAATCGCTTCACACTGAGTGCATCATTTTCCAAAGTGGAGCGGTGAAAAGTGCGCAAATTTAAAGGTCAGTGTTAACAACATATCACATGATGTCCGTTTGATCCCGGCCCAAGTATTTTCCCAAGGATTCTCTGGCTCTGTACTGTGTAAATCACGCAGTCTGACCTTCTACATTCCTCATGCTCCGTCCTCCCATTCATCCACAGGCACAGATAATACTGGGCAAATATCATAAACGTGAGGATTTTAGGATTGAGGTGAGGCTGCCATCACTCCCCACCAACTGGGGAAAAGAAAGCCCATGCATCTGAAAGAAGCCCATTTCCACCTTCTGCCAGACTAACCTGCAGAGAGCAGGAGCAAGAGTTGCCTGACTCTCATGGCTAATAGCCTATATTCTGTCAATCCATGGAGAATACTCCTGGATGATTGGCAATTTCACCGACGGCCACTTTTAAGATTTTAGTTTTGTATTGTTTACAGTGCACATGCAAAACTATCCGCCTCCACTTGGTTCAAGTTGCTGCTACAAAACCAAATCTTTAAACTTTCATGGACTTCATGGGTTAAATCAGTGTTTTATTCAATCTGGAATTACACATAACACATTGGCACGATTTTATACTTCAGAACAATTAAAATAAAAAAGCCACAGCCTCCAGAATGCTACATTTCCTCTGCTAGTATCCCAGGGGTTTCCGAGTTCATCCAAGTATCATAAAGAGCCTCTGAGCGTCGCCAAGATGCTTCCAGTTCAAACGCAGTGTCGGTTTCTGGCCAGGGCGTGACCTGCAGCTGAACTGGCCTCTGCTCTCGGCCACAGGGAGGAGGGCAGCAGCCACTCCAAACACACCACCCCACCCCCTTGATAAATAACTTAACACAGCAAACAGAGGCCCATCAGTCAACCTACACATAGCTAACACCAGGACGGGGACAGAGATCGATGGGCGAGACACAGACAAAGAAAGACAGAAGGAAAGGGAGAGAGACAAGAAAGAGGGGACAGGGGAGGAGAGAGGTGGGGGTACATTGTGAGGGCATCTAACAGTGGAGAGTAGATAAATATCACACGGGAGCCTGAGCCAAGCAGCGTGGAAGGCCAAGTACTGTAAGGCTGTGAAAGCCAGGCTATTTTGCCGAGCTGTGACATTTGTTTCTTATTGTCTAAGTGGCAGCTGAAAGCGTCTCCCTGCGAGGGCCCCTCGGCTCTGCTCCGGCCCGCTTTGACAGGGAGGTAACCATATTAGGACGTGTATGGTAAAGTAAACAATAACATAGTTGCAATGAGATGGAAATTTTTCAGCTAATGGTGTTTGTCATTCCTGTTTTCACTGCACTGAGCAGCCCTGTGTTTTTTCTTGCCGGCCAGAGAGACTTTGTTTATGAAAACAACGCGGGAGCCAAGGCTAAAACCAGAGCAAAAAAAAAAAGAAAGAAAGAGAGAAACTGTAAATAAATATCAGTTTAAAAAATGCCTCCACCTTTTTCATTTGATTACATAAATAAACCCACATTTGGGTAGAAACAGCCTTTCGCTTTCCGCGTCCCTCCCAGGCCGTGTCTACAGCACAGCACCCAAATTTGAAAAGCATATTTTCCTCTCCGGTTTGGCCTTCCCTCCTAATTCGCTAATTCACCATCTTTCATAGACGCAAACTGTTCTATTTACAATCCACAGTGGATGGATCTGAAAAATATGGTTTCATGTTGGAACAGAGTCACCATTGTACATCTGTTCAGTTGTCAGAGTATAAAAAGAAAATGTCAAGGAGAACATCTAAATATTGTGTTTGGCTACGCTGAAATATAACAGGGTGCTGATTGTAAAGCAGGGTGTCACAGAATTTTCTTTTTTATTCCCGCCCAAATTTGATATTAAATTTTTTTCAAAACCTTATTATGAGGAAATCAAATGTGTTTTTAATATAAATGTCCTTGTTTTAAAGTGAGAAAGTATGCCAAATTCTCAGCCCATCTGATGCATTAAGTGTTGTCGTAAAACAAGCAGCTGAACAGGACCTTTAATAGAGTAAAATAAAGTTGAAACTGTAGCTAAGTTACGAGGGCACACAAAACTTTCTGTGCAAAACGATTTCACTGGAATGGACTTCCTGCAAACGATGGATTCATTCCTGGGGTAGAAGTAACCTATCATATCTTATTAGCTTTGTTTCACCGTTGACTTTTTTGTCAAACCTCAACGACTTTGAAACGTCTTCTTAATAAACTCTTAATAAACCGAAACCGTCAGCTGGCCAGCTAGTTAGCTTTTATCCTTCATCACTCTCCATTGAGTAAAATGAATCCAGCTAGCTAGCGTGTGTGACGTTTACCAGCTAGTTTAGCCTTGTTGGTAGCCTCAACATCATAAAACCTCTAGAGGCATTTCCTGTCAGCAGGCCTTTAGTCCACCAGATATTTGTCATTATGGGTAAGTGTTGTTTATTTCTTTGAGTGGACATTCAGTGTAGAGAGAGAAAAAGGTTTCACTTAGCGGCACCTTTAATTCTGATTCAGTATTCAAAACATTTTAATATTATCCAGACAATCCAACAAGGGAATGAGCGGGAACCTGATTGTTAACAATATACAAAGTGAATCAAAGCGGTGCACAAACTCATGGTTGAATGAAATAACTGATATGCCTGGTTTAAAAGGCTTTAATTTCACAGCGTGTTGAGCTATTTGCAACAAGCGTAGCCCTCGCTCTGCTTAATGTTTCACTGGTCATTCTCCTCCCTGTTCACTCCCTTTTCTTTGGCTCTGGTTACCACGCTATCTTTTTTTAAGGTTAAGAAAAGGCACAACCGCATGTTTTTGTATGTGCAACTGTGGAAAACAAAGGCTGCGATATTTTCCATCCCTTTTTGTATAATATCCCACTGCTGACTCACAGGTCAGTTATTCGAAAAAAACACCTAGTCTTACCCTGGTTCAAAGCTCACAACGTGCCACGTTCACATGCATTTCTACCGACGTGCAATACACACAGTCCACTACAGCAGGAAGCAGAAGTAGACGTGCAACTGCACTTGTGTCCTCTCCACATGTTGACTTTCTTTGTTTGGTTTTTACCCACCTCTCTCTCTCTCTCTCTCTCAGCCTCATTCCTAATCTCACACCAAAAATGCAAGCTGTTTATTTGCGTAGGGCTGAAGCCATTCCATTAAGAAGCCCCACCAGGTGCTTTATCCCTAAAAGGGATTTGTTTTCTAAAATAAACGGAGAAAGCAACGGACTGCCAAAGTGATATTTACTATAACATGAAGTGACTGCAACAAAGTCAAAACTATCCAAATAAGTATCACTGTGCCTTGTAGGAAGTTTTTCGAATTTCCTTACATAGTCAGAGACCTTCTCTAGTCAGACTGGAGACCATAAACAAGTGTCCTTTTAATGTGTCGTACTATATAAATGTATAATATTGTTTTTGGAAGCAGGGGCAGCGTGTACATACAGTATATATGTAGGTTATATTTGACGATCCACCACTTACAGTACAGTGTAATGTTTTGCAGTTTTGCAGTCTGACACATGCCGTCCTAGCTTACCACAAAAAAACCCTTCTGTGTAGTCATTTTGCTCAGAAGACAACAAATCAATCCACGTTATTAGTTCTATTTCATCTTTCCTGAAGCCGAGACACAAGGCCAAAGCTAAAAGTGAGCGCTTTGACACTTTTTCTTTCCCACTTTTGTGATTTTCTTTTCATCTTGCTGTTAGATAACTCATCCGCGGATGGAATTTGCTTACTTCTGTCGCTTCAGTCAATCTCGAACAAAGACTGTGTCACGTTAGCCGTCTGCACCTGGTAGCGGGGCTGACACTATCAAAGCTCCTCACTCTCCTCGCAGACCACAGTTTATACACCCGTCAATATGTTTCAGACCAAAAGAAGACATGTCTGTTTGATGCTGATAGAAAAAGAAATTGAAACTTGCCAAATGCCTTTTTCAGCCAAAAAAATATATTTTAAGTAGGCTCAAGATATCACATCTGTGATAACATTATCTGTGCAATTCTTTCTACCTCACAGCAGAAGATAATTCACATGAAAGTGAAAATAAGAATGCTGCTCTGTTGTGTGACATAATGTATTCGGCATAAGGCACACATCTAACTGTGCAACCTGTTTAGTCAAGACAATATAGAGGCGGGCGATCTGCCAGAGTGTGTTCTGATAGCAGCTGATGCGGCCATGGGAGGAGAGCATCAGATAGGGAAAGCAGACGGCAGCCAGGTGAGGGTGTTTAGAAGGCTTTGACACATCCTGTGATCTCAATCAACAGGAAAAAGGCAGACGCACGCTGCTGCCTTGTGCTCTGGTCTCCATTGTGACGTCTTTGTAGGGACGATAATTTTTCATTTTCACGCTGCCTTGCATCTATTCTGCCTGTCACTGTTTTTAACTACAGCAGCCAAGCTCAGAGAGTAGATTACGGTACTTACAGTGCATGAAAAACACAGCAACAAAACCGCCAGTGACAGAAGCGTTTAACTTTCTTGCTAGAAATCTCCCCCATGTGGCACTTTTGCTACAGCGAGTTGTTTATTATGTTCCGAGCTAGGCATAAGCGATTAAAGGAGCTCTTAAGAATCAAAGTGTTATAAATGCATGGAAACACAGCCGGCTGTAAATGCCACAGAATTAGAAGCTTACCAAGCCTAATACTAATACATGGCAATTTTCAGCTTGATGCTGATATAAAGAAATTACTTTTTTAAAGTAAGCAATAAATGCAGTCAAGGGAACTATTACACAGGCCCTATTTTCATCCCAGCATAAATCTGCACACGACCTTTCTGCGGGTCCAACTCATGAATCCACTTGTTTATTCTTAACAATTCCATAAAAAGTGGATTAACAAAGCAACCTCAACAAGTAAAACTAAGGCAATATAAACCAAGGCATTTACAGCAAAAGGAGGAATTAGAAGGGGCCGAGTTGTTTGCATGATGTGTTCCTCTCTCCCTTACATGGATTCATGAAATTCAAATGAAGTCCAGCATGAGACGATAACATTTTGAAGCCCTCAAAACAGAGAAGCATGTTTTGGGCATCTGAGGATTCTTCTAAGCAGAGGCACTTTTCTGGAAAGCTGGATGTCATCAGGTCTGAATAAATTGGCCAAACAAGCAGGCCTCCACACAGCACATATCAGAGGCAGCCCTATCGCACAGACATGCGCGTATGATAGTAAGTAGTCCAGATACCTAAATCAAAAACTTTAGCTGCTTTAAGGCATTCAAATCCCCGTTTCCCATTTTTCCAAACAATTAACCACAAATATTCTAAAAAGCATGTTTGGTTCAAATGTAGTAATAATGAACACGGCGCTTTCACACACAAACACATGCAAATGTATTAGAGTCTATTCCACTCTGAGAGAGCTTTAAACACCAAGACATAGTAATCCCATAAGCTGCCATGGGGATTTCTGCATTAGCGATGCAATCAAAATCACATTGGAGAGTTGTGTCAACAATTAGGCTGATTTTGCCACATTAACATTAATTACACAACCATTTGGAAGATTTCGGGGATGATCTTACATCTGGAGCAGGCAGCTGAGGGGGCCTGCTGGACCTGACTATGTGGAGAATGCACTCCAGATAAACAGCAGCAACGTGAATCCCCCACTTCAATGCTCTCAAGTCTCCTGTTTTCCAAACGTGGGGGTGATTGTCTGAATCAAATAAACGAGGAGCGTAGGCTGTTTAACAGATTGTGGTGATGAGGGCCTTACAGTGAAGTAAATTATAACCAGTCTGGCTGACATCCTACAGCCTTTGTTAACTGCAACGATGCTGTTGTTGCTTTTTCCAAATCTACAGAGAAGCTGTAGCAGTTAATATTTTATATGAGAATATTGTATCAGTAATGGCTTTTAGTTAAAAATCAGACATTGGCCTGTAAGTGCCATCAAGCCTTCTATCTAGGATGCAATTGGATTTATTACATTTTTATTGCTGCTCAATGCTAATCTGTTGGTCTTTGGGGATCACTTCTGGGATAAATGGAAAGTTGCGGGATTCACCTTTAAAATCCTGTTTGAAGAAATATATTCTGGGCAGAACACTTCATCACATTTTTGGCAAGAAAATGTTCAACTTTAGTATTTTGTTTAAACTTAATGTGAAAGCAAAATATCATTTATTTGCCAAAGTTTATGGAAATACGGATATGGAAGGATTCTATGAGAAAATGTGCATCTCCACAGAAAAACAACATGAATGTGAATGTGTTCTTTTTCCAAAATGTTCCTAATCTTATCTGTATGACAGCATATCCCCCCATGAGCAGGGCATACTGTTGCAAAACTCAATCATTAAATTCACTCAGTCTCTTGTTCCAATCCTGAAAATGAATACTGGTTGAACCCAAGTTATATCACATATTTTGTTACTCAGAACAGCAGCAAGAAAGTTAATGTACAGGACTTCTGGCACATGTCCTGTCTACCTACCTACAAGTCACAACATGTTGATGGAGGGAAAGCGTAAGTGAGAGACAGAGAAGAAGTGATAAAGATAGACAAAAATAAAGAGAAGGAGAGAAAGAGAGGACGGTGAGGTTGAAGCGGTATGAGACAGAAAACAGACTCTGACACTCCTCCTCTGAAGCTTCGACCTCCTGAAGTGTTAACACACCCTACATACACACACACACACACACACACACACACACACACAAAAAACTTCTCCACATCCTTACTCCGACTCACCGGATCGCTCCAGCCAAAAGTTCACATCCTGGGGGCCCCAAACCTTCTCAGATAGGATGACGGGTGTGAGAAGCAAACACGAGATATCCACCAGAGTGGCTGAGATACAAACGATAACAAGACTGAGTGCGGTAAACCTCCCCCCCTCTTGTTTGGTAAACATGGCATTACCATATTTCAGCTTTTCCCGACAAATGTCAACATGTACAAACAGACATCTCCACACTGGGCAGCCTCATTCAACAGTGCGACATAAATTCAAACTTCTAACTAACACCATGTTGACCTCCGAGGGAACTGCCCTTTATTACGCACCACGCATGTCTTAAATCGGACGCTCTTCAAACCACTGACAGACTGCACCTGACGAGCCCCAACCGCCAACCCTCCCGCCATCTTGCCCTGCACACACACACACACACACACACACACACACACACACACACACACACACACACATACACACATATATATATATATATATATATATATATATATACACACTAAAAACACAGCAACACAAACAAGAAAACCACACTGCATTTGGTTAATTATTAAGCCAATTCAACACAGCATTCACACACATGCAGGGACTGGAGTCTGGTGAATGACTGTATGTTTACCTCCTACAAGGACTTGCTTATTTAAAGCAATCTTCAGTTCCAGCGGTGGTAGAACAGCCTCCTTGTCCTGCGGACACAAGATGGAGAATCATTTACAGTTATGAAATAATTACCGTTGCAGATCATAGTGCTCATCACCGGCACCCCCGGGTCAACAGGCGCAGAGTACACAGGTGTGAACTGAATGCTACCAATAACAAGTTGCCCACCAGTCGCTAAACTCTCTCAAGCGTATTTTGAAAAATCTTCAGGAAAAAAAATCAATTCTCTGTTGTTTGCTTTCTTTGTTTGTAAGAAGCTGTGCCAGTCAGCAGAGCTCCCTTTGCTGCGATGGTCATGCCACCATTTCAGCTGAGAGCAGCGCAGGCTGGCACCTTTCGCTTACAGTCCTGTAGCCTACTATTGTCACAGTTGGACACATCCTTGCATTTCCATCTGTCTGTTAACTACAACTACACCCACTGATGATAACAAATGAACAATGGGGCTGTCTGATGTGAGTGGATGGTTTATTTGCAAGACAAAAACTTTTCATATTGCTGACAGCAGAGGCACTTCTTACCACCCCCCTCCTGGTGGTGAACACAGTGTACCTGTACCTGCTCTGCCCTGACTCAACTCCCCCTGGGCAGCCCTGATCTGCATGCACACAGCTTTCCTAACTGAGCACTCAACCCAAGCAAGGATTGGGGGAAAAAAAGAGGGAAGGAAACTAAATCTTATTTTTATGGTAAACTGAGAAGTGACTGTGGGGCAATATCTCAGGTGCATTTGAATAAAAGCATTAAAGCATATCCAAATACGAAGAGGGAAAAAAAAAAAGAAGCTCCAACTCCCTCTCCCACTGCTCTTTTTTGCCGTTTACATTTGGCAGTCAAAACTGTGGCCAGGCGTTTGTGCAAGTGTTTATCTAAAGCAGACTGAGCATAGATAAAAACACACCAGTCCAACTTGCCCAGTTTCAGCATTAATTATGTGTTAAATGCCCTTGTTGAAAACGTGAGTCAACATGCCGCTCGCTCTGAACTCTACTGAGGGTTGAACAATCATCGAAAATGGACCATTCCCACACAACCACCCTATTATTGTGATTCATTACACTTCAATTAACATATCATCAATGGAATCGTAAATCAATGGCGAGTGGTGACAAATGACAGATATTTTCAGTTTCAAACTACTAAACATCATTAATTCCCATCACCTGAAAGAGCCCCGGGAGCTAAATGAGTTTACCCAACGCATAACATCCATTTAGATAAATGTTCCATCATTTTAATGATGGAAAATTTGTATTGGAGAGAAAAGGCAACAACGGGATCCTGATAGCAGCTGTACGCCTTTTCTCCTTGTAATATAATGCCCATCTTGTAATGCCTAAACAGATAATTGTCTCCATTTCAAACAGCACAAGGCTGTAATATTGCCATTTAGAACAGTGGGGGTGCGGAGAACGTAGGGTGAGGATAAACAAGCACACGCTGCTTCACCCGGTTGGGAAAACCGAGCCTATCACACACTCCCACATTGAGATTTTAGGGAATAGAACAACTCCTGGTTGAGATAATTACCCACCTAGGTGGGTTATGTGCATGCTCAGTAAGAGGCTTGAGCTAAGAATATGAATCAAAACGCAACAATTTCAAAAGACAAAGGAAACTAAGGAGCATTTTGCAAGGTTCTCTTGTAAAGACTTGGGAGGATGTTGTAGGTGCACCGTGTTAAACAAAGTGGAAAATAGGACAACGCAGACTTTTGACAAAGGAATATCTCATAGTATTTACAAGGCTCTTGTGTGCATGGCCAGCATGACCATTAGCCTGATACCTCTAGAGGATCAGATGATCCAAATAAATGTTTCCATTCTCTATGCAAATACCAAAGGCTTCATTGAAATTGTGGAGGAAAAAAACATGCAAACAACCTATTTTCAGAGGAAATGGACAATCAGAAGGGTTTTTTGCTATGGTAATGAACTGCTGTGGTTACATCCGAGCACGAACAAAGACTCATTTCATTCCGTCCACAAACCTGTGAAGTGGACTTCCCTATTTGTGAGGGGGTCACGGCTTCACAATATGCTCTCTAGTCCCAGGTATGTTATCAGTGCCTTTGGCTTTGTTGTAAGATTGCATGTTCAAAATATGAATTAATACCCCTCCACTGAAACGCACCCAATCCCAACAAAAGGCCCGCATTCACTGTGGACAGCTCTTCAGCTCCTCTAATGGACAGGCTCTTCTCTCTCTTCACACCGCGCAGACAAAAAGATCCTCTAATGGACCCAAGGCTCTTCTCTCTCTTCACACCGCCGCGCAGACAAAAAGATGAGGACCCATTTACACACGAATATTTACCACTAAGTAAAGTTATTCCATTAATTACTCTAAGCACGCTTAATACTGTATCTGTGGCTACTTCTGTGGCGGCTCGTTAATGAACCTTCACACATCATTACCATATTAATTAATGCTCAACTCAATGGTTGTCAATAGGAGACTGCCAGAGTTGTCTCTCGGTTCTCTACAGCCCATCCGGGATGTTTCGATCATTTAGTATCAGCATCTGAATAAATCTACAGTGTGTTTATCACGCCAGGGCCCAGCGGTGTGTTGGAATAAAGCATGAGAAAAAAGTAGTGGTTAACACTGCTCAAGGCTGGTGGATCCGTATTAAGAGCATTGTGTAAATAAGAAGAGGGCGTAGGAGAGTTTGAGTTGTGTAGAGCCAGTGATATCTATATACAGGGTCACTGGTGTTTGTTTTTAGGGTGTGTGCAGGAGATTTTCCAAGTCACTGTCTGTGCTCTGCAACACAGGAAAATCTAAAGCATGACTCACTTCTCAACAAACGCAGCTGCTTACTGTATGATCTGATCTGCTAAAAGGGCTGACTGCACACTATTTTCTCCCTCTTTTCTTCTGGGCTTTTATTAAGAGGGACTGATTAAATGAAAAACATGGCTAAGTCTCGTAAAGACAGAAAAGTCAGCAATTGAAAAAAAGTGAAAAAACAAGCATTGTTTTTTTTCTTTTTGATGTGATTGGCAGGATCCTGGCATTATATTGTAACACCCACACAGACTGTAAACAACAGCACTTTCTGACACGCAAACAGACTCAAAACCCACCAATTAAACCCAACTTCAATCCAGCCAGCCTTTATTCTGGGTGCTTTTTTTCAGATTCTTTTTTTTTCTAAGCTTAAAAGGCAACAGTGCAGTCTGGTGAATGTCAGGCCTGTCTGATCCCCCAGATTCTTTGGACCTGCCCTCACATTTTGCTGAGCTAAGAACAAAGTACACAGAGTGCACACAGAGAGCTTTGCTGCCTTAATAGCAAGGAAGTGGAATTTCACTCCTGACCCAAAACAAACAAGGCCACATATTTCTTTACGCTATTCAAATGAGCTCATTGAATGCAAAAAGTCTTATCAAGTGGATATCCAGAGCACACTCCTCTGTGTCTTCAGGAGGTCTAATCTATTGATCCATGAGAAAAGCCATCAGAAAACTGCCCTGTGCAAATTATTTAGTCTGCTGACAAGTCACAGCTGGGGCGGCTCAGGATCCAGGATACAGTAGGATAAAAAAAAGTTTCACATCACATGAAATTAGATCAACGCAGTCAAAAAGTTCAACCCTGATCACACACGTACGGTACATCACACGACGGCCAACTCACACTGAACATTATGCAATCCTATTTTTATAGCCAGCCCCTTTCCACCCTGTCAAGTAGGAGGACTGTCAATTCTGCCCAGCCATATCGGGTTTCCACCCTTGCCCAGGTCCCAGCTCCTCTCCGACCACAGATCCTGTGCGCTATTAATATCAATAAGCTGCAGATTCCATTTCCCCAGACAAAGACAAAGAGAGAACAAGAGGCGATGAGCGAGGGGAGGAACTAATACCCTCATGCATCACTGCAGGGTTACAACTTACTATCACCTCCAACAGCGCTATACTGAAAAAAAGGGGAACGTTCTCCACATGAACTCGCACACACTCTGTTTCACACACACACATGCGGGCACCCGTACACATGGCAATGCAAATGTAGGCTAACTGCTGGGTGATGTTTTCCAATCAGCTTGTGAATGTTTAACTTACAGAACACGTTCCTCCATTAATCGGGCTGAACTACATGTCAGTTTTGTGACTGACAGTTTTGTGTGAAATTTGCGAATTTCATTTTAATTCAAAAATAAAACTCCTGACAACACTAACTGTTATTTTCATCATAAGTCAATCTGTTAATCTGCCATTTTGTACAAAAATGTCAAAAATATTAAAATTATCCATCACTAACAACTCTCCAAAACCCTAAAAGATCTTTACAAAATTCCCAGATTTTAAGAAGCTTAAAGAAGCAAATGAATGCTATTTTTGCTTTAAAAAAGATGATTAAATAAATAGTTTCTGTTTTACACACAATTGTTTGCATTTATCCAAAGGCTGGTTTCATTTTTTTGCAATATTACACTACACTATGTAGTAGTTTCCTTCTCAGGAAATACAGTAAAACTATCTGCACATTATACACCAACTTTGTCAGTCACTTACAGAACACACCTACAAACACACCCGCACGGACACGCACACACATACATCCACCAGCGTCCCATAAAAGGTAAAGAGAGGAGGAGGAAAGAAAGAGGGAGAGAGAGAGAGGAAAGTGTGGAACGATAATGAAATCTTTACAGACTTACCCATGAACAGTTAAACTGACTTTCATGATGTTCATGAAACTGTATATTGATGCAGATTCCCTCCAAGCACGAGTGTTTTGAAATCCACTTCTGAAGAAGAGGAGAAAGCTGCCAGTGAAAGTAGCAGGTATGGAGTAGTTGAAGTAGTGTGTGGTAGTTGAGTGTGCTTGTGCATGTATGTGTGTGTGTGTGAGAGAGAGAGAGAGAGAGAGAGGAGAGAGGAGAGACTAGAGCCCCGGCTGCAGTGTTGAGAGGGACTGGAGGTATGTGGTCTTAACACAACAAAAGCTGGTGCCTTGCTCTAGATTAAATATGCAGGAAGAGGCCCCTTTGCATAAACACAAACACTCAGCAAATGAAGAACTGGCACAGAGCAGATGCCTGCTGAGAGCCCTACCTGTCCTGGCCTCTTTTAATTAGACAAGAGCAGGCAGAACAAATGAACATCAACACGGTCACACAAGGAAGAACAAAAGAAAGGACGGGGGGAAAAAAAGAAAGTACTTCCTCGATCCTCAAAAATGTCCTTAATGAGAAGAACAGAAGTTGGTAGAGAAGCAAAAAAGGGTGCACAAATTTCAAGTCATAAAGAAGATATTTGATTTTTTTCCTGGTATGATTGTGTTTACACCTTGTCAGATAATGTACATAAGTATTCCACATTTAAACAAACTTTACTTTTTCAGATTATTGACCAAACTCAGCGAAATCGGTGAAACCTAACGATTCCGTGTTGAAGTCTTCATGCTCTGGTTATACTCCTGTAACCAGAGCATGAAGACTTCAACACTGAACTGCTTAATTACAACCTAAAACACTAATTAAAATCTAAAATATCAAATTTAATTAATTTAAGTAGGTCATTTTTTGGTGTGGGTTTTCATTAAATTACGTCCTGGATTAAAAAAATACACCTTGTGATCCCTTAATTCATCTTCACACGTGCGTCTCCTCTACACACCTCCTAGTGGAAATGGGAAAGAATAAAAGCTGAATTTTAATCGGCAGAAAAAATTGATTTATACCGAGGTCCATTGTCCATGTCTTTCTTTCTTAAGTCTCTCGATTACGTCCCCACTTTCCTCCCTCCCTCTTATTCTCTTCATCTATCCGTCTCTCCCTCTGTTTTTTTTTTCTCATGTGGACAGGAATGCAGAAGCGTGTGGTGTCGGGGGGAGGAGGGGGCTGTCAGAGTCAAAAAAAAAAAAAAATGGAGGAGAAAGGGAGCTGAGCCCCCTCCAGAAAATCTGGAGAGTGGCGTCAGATGCTGAGTGACACATACTGATGTGGCCAGTCAAAGATGTCATTTTCATGTGAAATCCTCTCAAATGGTTCATGGGGAAGTGGGGGTGGAGGTGACACTAAGTGAAGGGAGGCTTGCAGAGGGGGACGAGAGGGAGAAAGGAGAAGGGTGAAAGGGAGTCAGAGAGGGAGAGAAAGGAGAGCAGGAACGAGACCTCTGGAAAATAAACAGGGTGTAGGGTTTCAAAGGCAAGGGGGACACAGGCATTCCATTGTTCAAGCCAATTATCAGTGGAAAATAATAACAACAGATGGATCCAGAGCGGCCAACTTGTGCCGGAGCACCCTGGCGCTGGAGAACAGATGATGAAATGTGAGAGTGCTGTTGGAGGAGTTGGGGCGTGTGGAGGGGGGAGCATGCATGCCCCACAGACACACACACACACACACACACACACACACACACACACACACACACACACTCACACACACACCAGATGTGAACTTCCACAAGGACAGTTTAATATGCGCTCTCTGGCCACCACTTGTGTGCCGCGCAGCTTGGTCAACACCTCCGCGTGTTCAAAAGGGGCGTCTGAAGTCAGATGACACATATGGCTCCTGTGTTGCCGTGTGATAAACTCAAATCCGCGCATTCCTTTCATGTTCAACAAAGCTGGGTCACTTGATGGCGAACACATGCTTGTTGCCGTAAGTGGAGTGCTGTAACAACACCACAACGTGTAGTAGTTAGAATGAGGACTTTTTTTTCCTTTTTCTTTTTTCGCCTCTTTTATTCAAATCAGCACATATCCCGGATGACCTGTTGTGATGTTTTCATTTGATGTTTTGTGGCATGCCTAACGTTCACAGACAGGCAGATGCTACAGTGCAGCAGACAGACCTCATTGACTCCGGCTTCATTCACAGATCCCTCATATCAGCCACAGACTGACAGGCGGCGGAGGGGGCCGCAACCTTAAAACAAAACCAATTCTCTGTGTGCCTTGTCAAGGGTGGGAGATGTCAGCAGATAGCGGTACAAAAGATCTGCCCTTCCTTTTCACAAGAAAAGAGAAGTTTTCGTTTCATTAACTCCAGACTAAAGCGTAATTATCTCCCTACAGACCTTAATCACCAACAGAAGGATAATAGAACAAAAAGCAGTTTCTTCTTCAGTCATTAAAGTTTTTTTTTCATGTTGTTGTTCTTTTTTTTTCTCTCTGTGCTTCAGATGAGTCCATCAAATAATGCAAAAGAATCACGAGGGCGCAAGTGAAGTCTCACTTTTAAAACGGTCTGTGTCGGAGGGTGAAAGATTGTGGCCATGAAACAGACTCCTTTGCTTGAGCATGCCATCTTTGGCCTCTTTCTATCTGGCTGTTTGACCTGACTGCCGGCCACTGAGGGTAGAGATCAGCACACACACACACACACCCAGACACACACACACACACACACACACACACACACACACAAATTCAGCTGACTGAAGTGGTAAATGACTGTGATTGAAAATGCTTGAACTAAAATCAGGTTGAACACCAAAACGCCACTTTGGAACTGGATATTATCTGAAGGCCTGAGATTGCTTGAAGGTGCTGGTGATACTGTACCCCAAATGATAAAGCCCTGGGGAATTGCACATAAGGATTTCTACGGGAGGGAAAAAAAAAGAACGGAAAACTTTGCCTAGATTTAATTAGCTTATGAGAAATAATTGCCATTAGCAAATCTTGTCAAATGGGGTTGAGGCGTTTTGCTGGGGAAAGAAAAAAAAGTCATATTTTTGGACGATGAGGAGACAAAGGGTTTTCAAACAGGAACCGGCGGGCCATCAACCGTTTTAGTGCACTGAGACTGAGGTCGAGTTAATTAGACTATTGTCATTTTAATCAGGACAGCTCGGCGGCCATCACTTCCTGAAAGAGCCAGTGGACTTTAAACGGCTGAGGGATTTTTTGTGTGCGTGTGAATGTATCTGCATGTGTACTGTATGTGTGTGTATGTCGGGCCCGAGATGTCACCCGGCCATGGGTTACGGAGTATGGTCTGGTTCTCTCACATGCTTAGAACATTAATGAGCTGGAGACACACCAAGGAAACAAAGAAGCCCGGAGGATCACCAGGGGAAACTACTCGCCTCTGCTCGACTCATGTCTCTGTTCATTTGAAAATAATTTAAATATCAAATATTTGAAATAATTTGCTTCTCCCTGGCTATCAGATTTTGAATAGAGTCTTTCATGTCTTCGTTATTATGTTCTTCGCTGGCATTAGCATTTAAAACATAATTAATGTAACCATATTTTCGAGGTGCTTATCATTATGTTACAATAATGGTTTATTTTTTTCTGATTTCCATATTTTATGAATACAATCTGCAGTTCATAATAACAAAGGAAAGAATGGCAAATGATATATCAAATCTTTGCTGAATATCATGACTCTAAAGAGAGTTTTAATCAAAACTGACAAAGGACTGGATTTAACCTCCTCTGGGCTCGCTGGATGAAATCTACTTTGTGCCACCTTTAGTGAGAAAAATAAGGTAACGATGGCAGGGCCGACACCAGCCCTCGGAGCGAGAGCAGGGAGGAGGAGCTGAGTGCTGGAGCTGTCAGTGGAGCTCTGCCAATCAGCAGGGGTGATAAAAGGGCCAGCCCGATATTAACACCAAAACATCTTTGTAACTTTTCCCCTGGCCATAGTTCAGGTCATCTGTGGACAAGGTGACAATGGTAACCTGCAGACAAATGCTGGTGAACTTCCCCCCTGTGACACCGCCGTCAGCCCCGGGGCAGGACTGGCCAATGACATTAGCAGAGCGTCTGGGTACAAAGTCGACCAGCGCAATATTTCATATTCACGACCTCAAGGGAAACGGCATTAAAAAGGGGATTGGAGCGGTTCTAACGCATTTGACTCCATGCCACTTTTTACTGTGTCTGTTTATGATTATATTAATAGTTCCATAAGTTCATCGTTTTTAACATTAGACATTAATATTTCACAGGGAGTTAATATTAATCTGATTAGAAATTATCTTCCTTCAATAATTCAATACAGGCATTAATAATTCAATAAAAAGAATGTTCAGCATATTTGAGGAGAAAAACTGGAGACGTTCAACAGCTAAATGTGAGAATATGGAGTCAAAGAAGTCACATTCCAGCAACGAGACAGCTAAATGCAGTAAAAGCTAAGTCTAATGAATGGCGATTGTCAGCAAGGAGAGCTAACAAGCACAAGTCTATAAAAAAAAAAAAAGATGGAAAAAATTACAGCGTCCTTCTTGTTTCACCTAAAATGCTTTGTAATCCAGACTTAAATGCGCCGACGACCACAGGTTGCAGCTTCTTCTTGTGTACGTTCGCAGATAAGAAAGACATGCAGACTGTAAAGCCTCTGCGCCATTAAAAGCCCTGAACTGCCAACGTTCCTCCATGAGAGATTTACAGGGATTAGAGGGTGAAATAAGGGCCTAATCTTTATTTGACAGGGAAGCCAATCTCTGGCTCACCGGTCAACCCCTCCCTCACGACTCACTTTCGCCACCACATACCTCAGGCTTATTTAAAACCACATTTAGGATGCATATTGTGCCCTCTATGAGGTCTCAATCTAATTTTCAAACCAGAAAAGGAGACAAAAAGTGTTTTGTTTTTCACGAGAGAAGTGTGCAGATGCATAGTGCTGGAAAGACTTATTCCATAAATGATGTCCTATATTGGGTCACTGCCTTACCTGCATGTGAATACATCTTGATGGCTATTTCCTTTTGTAATTTTCCTCGCTTTTTTTTTGGTCTAAGCTATGCCTGATTGAAAATCTAACCAATTTCCATGTGCAGTTTAATGACAGATGGAAAGAGATATTTCATAGAGATGTATAGTCGAGACTGATAAACTATTAATCACACTGCCGGACAATGACACCAGCTAAATTTAAACACAAAGTGAAAAAGCGTCAAGTAACAGCCTCCCTTATTCCTTAAATTATTCATTACTGTGTGGTGGGGGGGCTGTTATTGCACAGCATATAGAATCAGAAATAGCAGATTCCACTTAATTACAGCGTACGTTGATGGTGGCTACAGATATCACAGTGTGGGCTGACAATCCTTTACTCTGTCTAACCCTGACACATACTTCTTCTGCCGTCCATGCCCCTCTTCCTCTCACCGTCCCTCTGTGTCTGTCTGCTCAGTGTCTGACTGGAAGAATCACACGCCAAGGTGATGAAGATGGTGAGAGAGTGAAGAAGGAAGTGAGCGATAAATACGACCTGGTTATTTAGTGTAATGTTAGTGCTGATGTATTGCAGTCCAATACATCATGTTTCTGTCGGTGGCACTATTTTCTCTTTCTGTTTGGCTATGATGGCTAATGCATTCAGATAGAAAGTGTTCATGTGATGCGTTCAAAAGAAGTCACTGTTACTGTGGCTCCTAATGGATATTGCATCCTTTCAGAAGAATTCCTTCCATAGAAAGACCCACCAAAAACCAGTTGCACACGGTTTTCTGATCAAGATTTCCATTATGGATTTCTTCCCCAAAGCCAAAGGATCCAATTTTTTGTGGAAAAAGCTTTGCTTGGAGCAATTCCTGGGAGGAGAAATATTTTTTTCTAATTCTGGACACCTTGTTCCTCTAGTTAAGACGGTTTACCCGTTGCTCTATTGTGTCTGATCACACTGTTTGTGTGCTACAGATGCAGATTTATGTTCACTTCCTTTAACAAGTAGTCCCCACTTAAAATTCTCTAGGTTTGTTGCCTAGCTTACTTTTCATTGTGGTTGGGTGAATGAGATTTTTTTTTCCTTTTTTCAAGCACTGCTCTACCAAAAGGTGCAGTACCTTTTCAAAAGTGACCACATTCTGAGCACTATGCATCACTTTCGCTTTGATTTTTGTGTAAAATATTTGGTCGCTACTCGGAAAAAAAAACCCGAAACACTGCGTGTGAAAACACCCACTGACATCTGAAACTCTTTCCTCAAGTTAAAGAAAATATGAGGTTGGAAATGATCGAGATCTCAATGTCAAAAACCCTGGTTTGAACTAAAATTAGTGCTTTGGGTGTACTTTGCTTAAAAACTGTGTCTACACATTAGTGAAGATTCAGCTGTGTGGTGGAGGCAGAGCGCACCAGAAGCAGAAGCTCTGTCAAGAGGCCCATTATTTCCACAAGTCGGCTACCTCAGTAGTTTTATTCTCTTCTGTTCTCCCCTGTAACTGCAATGAAATGAATATACACAAAATACTGTTTAATGTGAACATCTCCCACTACAGTTCTTTCTCCTTTTTTAATTACTATAAACATAGTGGGTCATTTTAATGTACGGTATGTAACTAAAAATCAGAATAAACTGATTGAAGTATTACGTACAATAATGACACTATATAATATATATAATATGGTAGGTTTGTTTTTAAAGAAGTAACAACACAAAGTTCATTCAGGTACCAGATGACATTTTCCTGGCTGGCAAACAAAGGCTTTGTTTGTGTGCTCCATATCCTCCACTCAGTGTTTTTCCCTCACTATCTCTCTCCCTCTCTCTTCCTTCTATCCTCCACGGCTCACAGCAGCAAACAGAGTTGTACGCAAATACTAAAAGCCATAATGCATTACATTGTTTGGTGTTAACATTTGAATATTTAAATGGTGTGTTTTAGATCTAGATATTCCTGTTTCAATTTCCATATACTGCACAGTTAAGTTTTCCCACATGGTAGGTTGAAGACTTTGTGTGCATATTTGCATCTTTTCTACACAATGCTGCTTTGACACGCCATCATTTTCATGATTATGTCCTTGCTTCATATGTACTAGTTAACAATGCAAGTTACCTATGTTTAATAAATGACTACTATATGTGTCCTGTGTCAGAGTCACAGAGCTGAATGTGTGAATCACCCACGTACATGCCACTTAACCAAATTGGCAAAGCTGATAAGCCATATTTACATAGCAGTGTTGCTGGGCGTGATTACTATCAGTAAAACTTCCCCCCACGCTTTAATGGAAAGTTGGGATATAACTTAGTGTGGGTTACAGCTGCCCTCAGGAAAATAGCTCAATTACACCCGTGGATATAAACACTCATGTGGCTGTCAGAGTGGTAAACAGATGTGGGGTGACTGTCTGTAGTACATAATCAGTCAAGCAGCTGTTGCTGCACCTTCATTCATTCACTTGTTCTGATGATGGATTCCAATTTCTCCCCCCGCAGCTCAACATGCAGCCACACTATTTGCTTACGGGCAGCGGCAATAGGCAGATTAAGGCTGCTGAGAATATCATTAACATGTTCCCAGTGTTAAGCTAACGCCTGCTGCACTTTTACTGCCGCTGTCAAACACAACAATCAGTTTGCATAAAGTGGACCTCATGGATGGACTGAGTGTGACCTTAGTCCCCGTCTCTGTGTGTGGGCCGCTCTGTTCTGATGCAGGGCAGCTCTGAAAGTGACGGTCTTACCAACTTCTTTTCCAAACTGAAAAAAAGGCAACATTCAGAATGATGTCATGCGATGTTATTTTGTCTTGGCGCACAGTGTATTGAAAAGGACATCCCCTTTGGCTGTTGTCTCATTGGGAGCCTACCTGTCACGCGGCTGATATGACGCTCTTTGAATGCAGCGTGTACATGTGATCAGAGCTGCAGCGAGCACCCCAGATGACAAAGTGACTAGAGGTGTCAAAGTAGCCTACAAACAGGCCTGTCCTCTTCCAGACAGGAAGCTGGGAGCTGCAGAGGAGCTGCCTTGTCTCATCTGCCAGCAGCGCTCGCTGCCTCCCTGCCTCATCACAGGGACCACGTCTGATGGTGTGCACAACTCCACTCTGGACGGCTGTTTTGATTTCAGCCTGTGTGACACATCTGTTGCTTGTCACGTCGCGTTGAGCCTGTCTGCGAGCTGAGCGCGACCGGGGCAAATGTGCCTCTCATCCCTCTGTCTGTGTTTACAAACAGGGCTCACGCTTACAAACAGGCCAGCATGGTACACATCATGTGGAGGGTCAGGAGGCCGTACGGGACACCACGTGCACCTGTGCCAAGGGTGTCATAAGCCATCAATCCTGCTGCAAATGTGTGCTGTGTAGGCTGGAGAATGTGAGCGTTCTGCTAATCAACCCTGTGTGAAATCTTAAGTAAAAGTCAGAGGTAATTGCAGTGTTGATTGTATATAATAGGAAAAAGAAAAAGGTATGGATCTTGGTCACTTTATTATCCTTTAAGTATTCCCCATCGTTGTACACTGCCTACTGAAAATACATTATTTCCCTCCCATGTCTAATTGAGAAAATTTGCTGCAGCTGTAAATCAAATCTCCATCTAGGCTGCATTCCTCACAATGTGCTCTTTATGGGCTTTTAAAGTACTTTGTGAGAGCATTCTGCAAAACTACCAAAATCAAGGATATTCTATGCAAGACTCCCACTGCCAGCTTAAATACATGAGCGATGACCATGGCTAATTGGACCCATCCAGTCCATCCATCTATGAAGTACACATGCTATATCAGCGAAAATCAAACGACATTGTTTCACTCAGTGTAAGGCAAGCCCGGCACTGAAGAGCCAGAAAGGTATTTATTAATGGGATGTTACAGTAGCTTGCATTCACAAGTGCTTCATTTCTATGCCCTTGTCTTTCCAATCAATATTCAAAAGTGCCTCATAATTACACATTTAGGATTCATTTACATGCAAAGTGCCAGTGTGGCCATAAATTTCAGTGAAAAAGTTCTCTGAGATTTTTTTTCCCTCTTTTCCGTTTTTATTTTTTACTTCACTCATCAATTTGAAAATATTTTGACGGACACAATCACTTAATTCCAAATAAAAACAGCTAATGAGGAAACTAAGGTTTGTCTATATGACCAATTTGCATGAGTACCAAACCCCAGCCTGTTATGTAAATGCAATCCCTCTTAAGAGGGTGGGGAAAAATTTGAGATGGCTCATTTACATTGTCAAATGACACAACACTCATACTTTCCATTTTCTATCAAAGTGTTTTGCAGAAACTGATCAGCGTGTGTAACTGCTCACCAGCAAGTCAACGTAACAATACCACTGCAAGACAAACTGAAATCGGGCTGGATGGTGCACACCATGATCGAACACCGTGACTGCCATTTTGACCGGCCTCATCAGACCACAAGACAACGCGTAGCGGCGCAGGCACGGCAGGGAGGCACAACGCTGCTATGGGGCTCTAATATATTCAAAGAGGGATCATTTACTTAAGGCTCGCATCCAAGGATCAGTCTGGCCTTCATTAGCCTCAATCTGACACGGATGTGAACAACATGTTGGCTTGCCACATGAACACTGCCCCTCCTCCCTCCAAACCCCAAACACTCAACTCCCCTCCCCTCTCTGAGACCTGCACAGCAAATTCCTCTGGAAATATCACAGGTTGTTAGCATTCCAGAGAGAATTTTACATGGCTGTACACTCAGGCCTTAATTAGAGACACTATTTGATCATTCAGCAGCTGGGCTTTATTAAAAATACGGGTTCACATTGGCCTACAGTCACCCCCGGCTCAATGTGAAAGAGCTCACGGAGGCAGAGGAGTCTATGAAACAAGAATATGAATATTCATCACTTGAAGCACAGGGTCCCTGTACGGGAAATCTACGCCCCAGCAAAGCAGTATTTACACTCAGTTTCAAACAACATTTGAGTTTGCTGGAACATCTTGACAATATTAGTATTTCATTATATATCACTCAGTGTCATCCACCTCTGAGAGGAGGAAGGAGGAAGGATTTTGTGTTTGTTAAATTTTTTTTATTTGTATTACATTTTAGTTGAAAAGCTGACAAGAGGAAATAACTTCAGTGAGGAGAGTGCATAAAATAAATGTAATGTACTGCTTCAAATGACTGTTTTAATGTCCCGTGATAGTTGAAATGCTGGTTCGGTTGACATGTTTTTAACAACATACACTTAACATATATTTAAATAATAAAAATCTACAACCTCAATCAAAACACAACCTTACAACCTTTCCCTGAAAGCCTCAACCTAAATGTCAGCACAGAACCTGAGCTACATCGACCTGAAAAGAACCGAGGAGATATAAACTATATCTGACCAAGGTCGACAGGGACTATAAAACAAACACCAGGTTTAAGGTGAAGTCTTTCCTCCGTGAAGGTTAGCCCTGTTTTGTGTTTACACTACACTGTGGGCTTTGAAATTGTTTTGCAGTGCGGAGGCTGCCCAGGGTCATTGTTTGTTTTTGACGTGTTTATACACCACACAAGGAGTAATGACTTCTAGGATAGTCGGGGGGATGCAGACATGATCCGGCACACTATCTGCAATTTTCTTTACTTTACAGGTTCACGGGTCAACTTTCAGCGGTCAGTGCCGAGAGGACCCGCTCTGACCACATGGGGCTTGTCGCTGTCGCCGTGTCCAGCATCATTCAAAGCGATGTAAATATGTAACTGCATCAGGAAGTGAGGAAATCGGTTACTATGCAAAACCTTTCTTATCATATTGTGGCGCCCACAACAATTTCCATACAATGTCCTCCTTTTAAAAACCAGTTTAGTAAATAATTATGAGACGATTTGATGCAAAGCTAACAAACAAAATGTTTCTGTGTAAACAGACTTATACTCTCTACTGACGGACACAAGAAGTACTTACTTTGATCTCTAGCTCCACAGGATGTCACCAATGGAGTCTCCTGGCTGGACCGGCGAGCAGCAGATAGAGGGGGGAGGAGAGAAGAAGAGGAGAGGAGGTAGGAAGGAAAGTCAGTGGGGTGGGGGCGGTAGGTAGGTAGGGAAAAAAAAAAACAGTGGAAATTATTTGAAACATGAAGGTGACTAACAAAAGGCAAACACAATCACCTTATTAAACAGTAAAAGCGTCACCTCACATGCTATTTGGTCGATGGTTGTTACACGTGTGTGTGAGTGTACACACACACATACACAACCACCTCGGAGCTGAGTATGAGGGCAGAAGTGAAGGGACACAAAACAGTTCACTTTCAAATTAATATTCATTAGGGCAGAATTAAAGAGGTTTCACAGTGGACCCCTTTAAATATCAGTGGATACACATTTTGCATCTCAAACAAGAAATCCCATGATTAAACAAATAGTCACACATTCCAAAAATTGTAAGTGAGTCCAAATTAATTTGAGCATTGAACTAACTGCATTTAAATACTGCTCCTCCCCAACCTTAGATCAAGCACTTTTTGATTACTGGCTTCTGAAGACTGAATCCCTACAGTGTTGATGGAAAAATAATAACAGCGCAAGTGTTTTTGTTCATATATATTTATTCATATCATATATAAATGAAGCTCCAGCAGAGCGACCACCCGAGTATTCTGGAAGAGCTTGTTCAGGGTATTAAAACGGCCTTTTCAAATGGCCACCCATTCGCAGTCCGCCTCTCACAGTCGATCTCTGTCATTCAGTCACACTGCGCGTACCCTTCGCCTTAACTCCTTCCCTCCGTTTGCAAACACAGAGGGAAGAAACAGCTAAATGTGTTTCCTGAAAGGGAGGAGAGGTGGAAAAAGCCCATCCTGCCCCAAGAATCACCACCGCCCCACCAGCCACTGGCCTTTCTGCAGAGGCAGCAAAAGTTCCCCGAGAGGGGAGTGTCTGCCAACTCAAACAGGGCTCATTCTCCTCTCTGTGGGCCGCCGGCCGCCCATGTGGGGCTGTGCTGGGCTTCCTGAGGGCTCGCTGCAGCTGGAGCACTTTGAATAAAGGTAACAGCAATGTCACAGCTACTGTAAACTTGCTGGGCTGCTCCTGTCAGCAGGACGTTCCCAATCAAAGCAGAAACAACCCCACCTAAAACACAACGCTTTTTTTTTTTTTTCCACCAGCCCCAAGTCCAAACTTCCCACGAATCACAAAGAGAGCACACATGCAAGAGGGCAACCACTGTTCCCTGATCTTGCCAAACAAAATGCCAAGAGACCTGGAGTGACATTCAGCTCTGGGGTTTAAAAATACGAGCAATTTGAAAGTGATTAGAGTCTTATTTTATTGTTGAGCGCCTGACACAGGAGAGGAAACCAGAACAATCAAGCCGACTGACTTTTTTTTTCTGCTGAATTTAGAAACACTAATTAGTTTTGCTCTCGTAAAGCCAACCTGAAAACGACCAATTAGAAAGTGAAAATGAGACGTGCAGAGGAAACAAGAGCTTGTCATTTCCACTGTTTAAGTCCCATATGCACAACTTTACTGTGATGACTTTCGCACACACACACACACAGAGATATGTGTGAAAGCGTGCCGCCTACTAAAATCCAATGTCACGTCCACACTCTGACCAGTTAATGGCACTTTACATCAAATAGCATTTTGCCTAGCTAGAAGGAAACTATTACAGATCTGTACGGCCACATCAAACCCAGGCCGAGCAGCTTGGGCATGCAGATGTCTGAAGCACCAGGCTGGGGAGAGGATACAGCGCACCAGGCTGACCACAGCACCAGCTGCTTTCAGCTGTAGACCAACCAGGGCCAAAATGTTACCCCCTCACAGGTGCCTTGTTTCTATGAATTTCCTCTTTCAAGGGTAGTGGAATAATTCCTCTGCATGTAAAACTGTTTCATATAAACAGCAGGGATCGGTACCTTCATGTGCTCATGTTTCATTGTCTGTGTGGGGTTCGTTCATGTTCAGCCATGTTCAGTCATTAGAAATTAACGTACAAACTTGTGCAAATTATCTTCAGGAATTTCTCTGCTATTCCCTGAGCAAACAGTGGCAAGTGTTTCATCACTGTCGGACTGAAGACGGATGGGCTGTCAGTGCCTTCCCCTGTCCAGGATCCAGCTCCTGGGCTGGGAAGTGGCTAAAAAAGGCCGGGGCTACGCTTTCCAGGCCCGTGCCTTTTACTGGGAGTAATTCTCAGATGCCAGGTCGCTGCCAACGTCCTTGCAGCCAATGGCAGAGAGGCCAGTAAGTTCACATTAACTGCAGAGTGTAACTGCGCTGAACATCTGCTCATGAATGAGAGCGCTGCCCACTAACTCAGCGAGTTGAGGCCCACTGATGAAAAATTCAACGTTCTCCTGGCTGGCACGCTTGTTTTGCACAATTCTCCTGAGCCCCCAGAATTATATTAAGAGAATTTCAGCACGGCCTGGTGTATCTGAGAGAACAGCTGGCACTGAAAAGGGATCTGCCGCTCTGCGAGAGCTCAGGGACTTCACACGGGATCTGCCTTCTCCTACACCATTTGTCCTTGAAAGAAAAAAATATCAGTGTTAAGCACCCAGGTAATAATAAGAAAGCGGAGGCTACATTTAGCTGATTACACCGCCTATGTGCGCTACAGTGGACGGAGCATAACCAGTGAAGACATGAATCGATATGGAGTGGAAAGAGAAGACACAGGGGCAATCGTGACAATAAGTAGCTCCCTTGGGAGACCTATTCACTATACCTCTCCTTTGTTTGGCTTGTTTAGCTCATTAGATTGTTAACTAGGAAGGATCTGCCCCCAACCCCACAATATGGAATCAGTCTAATCAGAAACAGAAGCAGTCTGTTCAGGGGGCGACTACATCAAAGACTTTGCAAAGTATGAAGGCAGTCCCACAATCCTGTCCTTCAATTGCTGCAATTATGTGCCTCGTAAGACAGAGTGGACCAAATATATTGACTATTAGCCAAAGAAAGCAATTTTACTGTGAGACCAAGTCAGGGAAAGTTAAAAGTGTGGAGTAACATGAACTGACAAAGTCTTTACTCTCAACATGATGAAATAGCTTCTCAGTTTAAAAATGTTAAGTTTAAGGAAGTGATGACTCCTCGCAAACACTAAGAATAAAAGATTACCACACTCAGTAATTTCACTTCTGCGTTTCAGTGAAATACAGTTAACAGATTTCTATATGTCAGCACACAACACAACCTGAATGACTCTATGAAACTGTCATCACACTGGTTTGATCTACATTTCTTGCTCTTTTATGCAATGCACTGAATCATGTGGAAATCGTGGCAGTGGCCCAGAAAGAAAAGGATCCGCGAATATAATATTGCCATTGAAAACCAAGGAGGATGTCTGGAGAGAAGCTCATTTAGCTGGTGACAAATGACGGTACTTTGTCTTCCTGACAAGATCCCTCCTTCATCAAATGTCCAACTTCACATGGAAATAGGAAATCACACATTATCACACTGACAAACAATTACAACCATGTCATTAGCGGCAACCCCGGGCCTGAAACCATTAACAAAACACAATGTTGCGCACCACGCTAACCATCAGAAGAAACACAGGATGTAGATGAAAAGACACAGATAAATCAATCATGACACAAACAACCTGATGCTTACAGTTTGGGAAGCCTCTAAATGTTGGGAAAGAGGGGAGATAACGGCGCTTTGTGCCAACTAAATAAATCACAAAATAATCTCACACAATCAAAAGTTCCTCATCTCTGTATAAAGATTTATGTCTGCGCTGATGACAGAACAGTGCTTGCCTTATATTAAAAGTCAACACTTTAGAGGAGTTTCTCTCTAAGTGACTTAATCAGATACAGAGCATTAGTATCTTTTTTAATACATCTCCCGGTGTCAGCCAGCAAATGAAAAAAGCTAGCCTCTGTAAATATGACTGCTTACTTCTAACACAAACATTGTTGACACCTAATGTAATTTCAGCGGGACATCCAACTGAAAGCGCACAGGGGTAATATAATGCTCTTAATGAGAATTCCTTCCAGCTTGAGACCTTGGCGAGATAGCCATAATGCATGGCTTCTCTTTTTAATAAAATAATTGTTACAGTTATTAAAGATGAATCTCATCACAGTCGAGATGACAAAATAATTCATTACCAAAACCAAGGCTTTAAATAGCTGCAAATTATGAAGCCCTACCCCCCACCCCTTGAAAATACACTTCCAGATAAATGGGTTCGTTATTTCATATAAATATTAGATATACGCTGCCCTTGAAAGGAAAGAAATATTGCAACTGTCCATTAAGAAATTTGCAGACGCACAATGCACCATGCACATAAAATCAATGCAGAAAAACAAGTCGATATCCTGTAACCACACAAAACAAAACAATAATTAATGTGATTTCACAACATGCATTACAACCCTTATTCTGGGTATAACTCAAGGCACTGTGGCTGCATAATCATTTATTCAAATTTCTCTTATTGTGTTTTTGTTCATGTTTAAACAAACCTTTTAAGAACTTCCAAAGCTGGACAATTAACCTGTTCTCTTATCATTATGCATTGTTATTATTTAAATTACTGTCATAAATATTTTCTTCTGTGTTAAAGCATTAGCGACATTCAATGTCCATCGCTATTGTCATTTTGTCCACTTACATATCTAATGCCGGTTACCATACATGCTCATGCAAATTGTTTAAGCACAAATAAGTGACAATTGCCCCTCAGATCCCACAGTGTTACACAACTATTAAGATAAAATATTTTAAGAAATATTAAGATATATCTTAAGATTTCTTACTCAGTTTGACCAGCAATTCAAATAAATAATTATTTATATTATATAATAATTTATAATAATTAAGTTGATTAATCTAGATTAACTGATCTACTCATCCCTCTATTTCAGCAGTAAATACAGCCACATGGCATCAGAACAACACTGGTCTGCTGCTGCCTACATGATATTGCATATATTCCACTTTATCTCCTTTTGGTACCTGCAGTTTTCTCCTCACAGGACCTCCATGTGTGAAACAGATAAAGCGCTGGAACGCGTTTGTACAAACTTGCACCAATCCCTCCCACACTCAACCCCCTTCCCGTTCACAGCTCTCTTCGAGCTTTATTTATGTATTCAAAAGAGATAATTTACAGTGATGGCATGGAAACTTCCCAGCATGCCTTTTAACCTGTCGTTTTTCACTCTCTCCGCAGCAGGATGTCCAGAGGAAATGCTTTATTAAGATCCTGCCGACATGAAGAGCTGCTGTGACTTACTGGTGCATTACTGTCTAAAAGGCAAAGTTATTTAGACCAATAAAAGGCTAATATATTGTTGGAGTGGAATTACACAGAAGTTATCTCTGCCTTAATAACATCACCGCAACCCCTGATGTTGTTTAGATCAATAAAGCCCATTAAAGTACAGACCTCAAGCGCAGATAAGACTGCACTGCCACAGCAAAATACTGCTCGCTGGCATCTGAGAGAGCAGAGGTCTTTCTCTGGCAAACAAAAAGTGGCCAAAATGAGAAAAACACTTCAAACTTAATACCATAAAAACTTTAAATCCAATGAAGTTCATTGTCTGCCTTATGGAGCCTCCTGGTCTGCTGGCAAGGCAGATAAACAAGTGGAAAGATACTAATGGATTTTAGATATTGGTCTGACAGAGTAAAGCAAAAGTGGTGGTGGTGGTAAAGGGGGGCTTATCACTCTTGATGTTAGAGCAAAGGTGAACCTGTACTACGGCCCTCAGCTAGATCTCTGTGCTGAGTTTCCTGTTAGGAAGAGGAGGGCTTCAAATGCTTTATTCTTTCAGCAGTTCCAGAAAAAACCTCAGCAAAGTCTCACTACAAAACCCTGTCTGCACCTTTGCCTTTGTCCTCTTCCACTGTTGCGTAAGAGCTGAAATTTTCCATTTATTAGTCAATTTGCATCACGAATCATTATTATAATCTGGTACAATGACATCATTGTAAATAGTTGCTGATTCTGAGATGTGATGTATTTAACCCACTTTCACCAGGGGAAAAAACAGCAAATATACATGAGTGAAAGTAAACTAAAAAAAAAAAAAAATAGAGATAAACGTCACAGTCTGAAGCCACTTACAGTGGTAAGGTCACCAGACTGTGCCGAGGGTGGTTTTCCGTCACACTGCGCTCATTCTTAGCAGTGTCCACCAGGTGATGCACTAAATCATCTGTGCAGCAACTGTCCATCAGCCCATGAGGTGCGATGACCACACTGTGGCCACTCCCTCGAGGCTCCGCCCCACATTATGATGACAACACACAAAAGGAGAAGAGGACTCAGGAGTGTGTGTCTGTGTGCGTGTATGTGTGTGTGTGTCTGTTCACGTTTGCTTTTGGGAGTGCAGACAGCGTTCACGTGCACTTGTAAATTGCAGCACACAGAGACACCACAGTTCTCCACAGGAAACCACAGGAAACAGAGTTTTGACGCTATCTCTATGAGCACACGAAAATGACAAACAAGATTTTTTTTTTTTTGTTTAAGAACAACGTGTCCCCTACGGCTTATATGCCGTCAATAGGAAGTTTACAGACAGCAAAGTTACACAGTTGGGGGAACTGCACTCGAAGCAGAAACTATGTTTTTAAAAAAAAGCTTTTACAGGGTTTCTGGTGCTTTTTGCGCCCTCTCACCTCAGTGTGTATTTCAAAGGACCACTCTGGCAGACACTGTGGACTTAAGCACTGGAAAGTAGTGCTAAGGCTCTCCCCAAAATGTTTCCATCCACTTTATTCATTTCTTTTTTTACTTTTGTGTTGTGTACTTGTACCAGTCACTGTCACAGATCTGATGTTTATTTAATTACTGATTTATCTGCAAATCGGAAATGTCATTACACTTTATACTGAATGACAGTTCTAATCTATTTTTACATAAAGTTACATTTTAGGACTAACAATTTCTCTAAATGGAGCATAACTACAGTCCTGTTTGCTTTTGGACCAACAGAGGGAGAATATCTGTGACTGCAGGCACAGAATTTTAAATATTTACAAAAAGCTGTTCATTATAAAGCTAAAATCAAGCTAGACATCATCAGCATCGGACAAATGTAACAGAGAGATCTTTCAGAGTTCCGACAGAGTATTTGTCAAACATGATATTTGAGTTCAAGACCTTTTAGGAACTTAAATTTAGATACTGTGAAAGTGAACACAGAGACAGGACGGAAGATTCTCGTGTGTGTCCAACACACACACACACGGGCCACGGTAATGACTGTGAATAATGTCACTGCAAAATGATCAACTCTGACAATGTAATATTACCCAACAATAAATACATCATAGACAAAGAGAAAAAGGAGAGAAGAAAGAGGAGGGATAAAAAGCACACAAGAGAGAGGCGATCTTCTAGCAGCTCCAAGTGAAAGCATAAATAATGAGTGGCACATCTTTTACCTTCTTCAATTATCTGCCTTTTGACATGCAAGCTGAGCACAGTGTAATTAACATCTCAGGAGATAATGGGGTCGCTACTCACTGATCAGTCTCACACATATATTATTTGCCTTTTACCAATCTAGCCTCCTGTTATTCTAGGACGGAAATATTGCACAACGGTTTTTTTTCTTTCTTTCTTTCTTTCAATTTTTGGGTGGGGGCATTTAATGAAACTCTGGTAACAGGCCTAATGACTCATCCAATTGAGCTCATCTTCCAAAACATCAATTAGGCTAAGACCTGGCTTACACTCAAATAGAGCCTGTGCTATCACAATAAATAACAAATATTTTCCAATTCATGCGAGATGTAACCATGCTGTCATGATCAATTACAGACAGAAAAGAATGGATATTAACTGTATACTGTACACTCTCCAAGACTGTTCCCCATATGCCTTTCGCAGTAACAGGTGCTGTAGCTGGACCCTCTGACCTGGTGAAAACACTTAATAACACAATCTGGAATTTATTTGATACTCTCAGTGTCGGCTAAATACAACTGTTTTTGAACAGGGTTAGTTTGGGTTACGAATTCAATAAGCTTCAAGGTGCATTCTTGACTCATTATAACTGAAGGCACATCTCTTTACTCAGTTATATCCAAAATATACAAAGATAACTTAGCCTTTTAGCTGGTTAAAATGAACATAAAATCAATCTGTGTGTACTGTACACAAAGTCCGGATTAGGGCATGATTACTACAGGTGGAGCTATAGTTTAGAGCTGTATAAAGGGGAACCATGTATGACCTACTGAAAGAGTCGAAACTGCCATCATAGTGAAATCCCTGGTTGTCAACAATAAAAGAGACATTACAAAAGAATATATAAATAAAATAGAATATATAGCCTCTTGTGACAATTTGAATGAATTCATTTGCACAAATTTGCATCACTACCTTTTTAATGTATAGATGCTGATAGATGCTGCATTTTGTATGTACGGTGATAATCATCAACTTCATCAAAACCTTTGGTGATTACTGACGCTGACCAAAAATCAGTTCTCAACAATGTGACCAATGTGCAATTTCACAGCACCTCAAAAACAGAGAAATTACATCTCTGCATAACATCTACAAAATTTATTGCATTTATTACAAGTTTTTAAAACATCTGAATATGAATGAGAATAAGTGAAAATGAGTTCTGTTACGACCTCCACCACCCACCCGCCCACCAACAATGTCTGCGTGTCATGGCTGTTCCAGAACAGAAATGGTGACTAGCCTGACCCCCCCACACTGTACAAGACAGAACTGTATAGTGGTTCACCCTCAGGTTATTTGCCACATGCCTTTGAACCAACTTCAAATCAGCCTTGAGATTTATGTTGTTTTATTTGTGTTGCCCTCCCTCCCCCACTGTGTTGTTTTTGTCAGGTCCGAAGCTAAGTGCCCGTCCCTTGAAAGAACCCACTGGCACACAGCTAACCAACGGGGCGGGGAGGGCACGGATCAACATACAGCTCATGGGACAGCGACTGCACCGAAAGGAGCAGTGATTGAATACCTTAAGGGCAGAGACCGCACTTCCTCTTTTGGAGACTGAGATGGCAAAAGTGTGTAATAACTGTGTCCCTGTGATGACAGCTGCTATTTAAGTTGCATCACTCACAGCTCTGTTAATAGTACCTGATATGTGGTGGAGCTGTGGTGTTAAACCTCAAGAGTGAGCATAATGCTTGCTATTCTTTGGTAACGCTACCAGTCCTGACTAGTTGGTGCCGCAGCAATCCTTTAATATTATCATTTAAATTGTTAATTGTTGCCTCACTGTCCCTAAAGATGAGGCAGTTTAATTCAAGGGAAGAGGTAGACCTCGATGAAGTTGATCAAATTTCAGCATTTCGTGTCAGGAATTCAGTCTAAAACATTTTAATGGCAAAGTAATTTTAAGCAGGTGTTTACAAGAGAATCATCTTATTTGGTTATTATTAAACAGGCATTTCAGATGGGATGTCAGGGCCTGCTTCACCATAACTATAAAATGAATCAATTAATCAAATCAAAAATACTGCTAGTTTAGCTACAGCCTCAGTCTTTTGGACTACTCAGATTCCATCTAATGTAAGAGAAACTTTACATGAGAAAGAGAAAATACACACGCTGTTTGAAGGTAAAAAACTCTGAAAAAGACATAATATCACAGAGGGGGAAAAAAGACACAAGAGCTGATCAAAAGAAGTGAATATAAGACAATCAGTGCTGTTGTTGCTGCGGGGAGCGTTATAAGCTGTACTTTGAGTGTATTAGTAACTCAACGCTGCCTGGACACGCGGGGGCTGTTTTACAATTTAGGCTCTAACAGATGTGCGTTTTATGTGGCAGGTTCTCCAGAGTTTAGATGCCTCTGTCCACATAGATGAGGCCGTAAGGCAGGTCATAAAACCTGCCTTTGAAACTTTGGGAGGATTAATGCCGACATGACAGCTAGTGGGCAGGCATCTGAGCGGCTCACCTTTTCAGCATACAATGTTTATTACTCAATACTCCACCAGATGCAAGCCAGCGATGGCAGGGCTTGGCCCGGTAAAAAGTGGAGCCTGCTACATGTTCAGTTCTATCTGACTAATGAAATACAATTTCCTGCACGTCCACTCTTGGGTGGTATGAAATAATGTTTCACACACTTGCATCTTTAAAATGAGCAGTTTACCGTAATGTGAATATTGTACTGTGGGGTGACGACAAAGGTAATTGTACTGCAACCACAGTGTACAGTGTAATTACTGGGATTTACACACCTTCAACTCCCCCCCCAACCCCTGCTTTACAAGGAGGAATTCCTGGCAGTGCACACACGCACACACACACACACACACACACACACACACACACACACACACACACACACACACTCTTTTGGACAGTCTTCAAACACACACTTTCTTTTACGCTTTCTTTCTCATGGTGCTCAATTTTCTCCATTTTTTCTTCTTCAAACATAGATCACTGTTTTCCTTTTTCTATAACACCAAAGACATTTTTTTTGTCACACAATGCTATCTTAATGCTTCACACTCCTTTTTCTCAGTGACCTGTGCTGACTTTGATACCACCTCCTGAGCCAGGCAGGAAGGCATGCTGAGTGAGCTCTCTGCTGGCTGTATCCAGACCCAGCCTCTTACACAATACAGCCTGCTCGGCCCTGCAGCAGGCCATACACCCCCCCCTCCCTCCCCAATAACCCACTTCCCATTCTTGATCAAACCTGGGGATTGTAGTGTGAGGGTGGAGATGAGAAAGATGGGAGGAGGGGTGTGCGTGGAGGGGGAGCAGGTGGGGGGGGGGTGGCACATCCTGCGTGAAACCGCATCCTGAACAAGCATCGCTGCATCTCACTGTAAATAAATACTCTCTCCTCCGCGCGGCTTCCGTCAACTGTCACCGCCTTGGCTCCCAATCACCTTCAAGTCCAAACAGGAAAGTGCAGGGAGGCGAGGGAGATGGCAGATATGAGCTTTAATTTGCTTCTCGCTGCACTTTAGCCCGGTTGCACACTGCTTCCTATTCTCCTGCTCTGACCAGCTGCCCCGGCTTCGTTCCAGACCCTGAGTCCTTCCTGTCACCTTTCATTACTACATTATCCAGGAGGAGGCTCCCCATGTAGCCGGGAAATCACCATTTGGTGGTACTCCCCCTCCGTTTATGCAGCATTGTGTGAGCCATTCAAAGCCACGCGCGACATCCTCAAAGGAGCGCCGCCGCCTTGTTACCTGCTAATCCCCTGTGCATTATCGCAGGAGATGCAGCTGAACAACAGAGCATGACGAAGGCAACAACTGAGACATGACAAGCTCTCAGTCCATAAATTGCTTTGTGTTGCAAGACTCTCATCATGCCGGCTCAGCACGTGAAAATCTATTATTTGATCAAGTATTAAGGCCTGCTTGTTGTGATGACAGAGCAACCTGCGTATTATATGACAAAATGTTTTTGATTACAGACAAAAACCAGGAACAGAAACGACCAGTGAATGAGGTGGAATTTATATGGTAGCAGCAGCTCCACTTAATCTTTATACTGTTGTCCTCTGTCCTATTTCAACTTTTTCCTTCAAGAGTAAGAGCATCCAGGCCCACAGTCCTCCGGCACTTCTTGCATTGTTTTATTACACTTGAATGAGTTGAGCCGAAAATTGCATGCAGCTGCTGACTGCGGCGCATCAGTGTTTGGCCTGGGCTTAGCCTCGCCCACCAGGCTTGAAAAACCATTCAGTAACTGATCTGTCAAGACTGTGAGCCACATCCACAAGCCTTCTGTATGGCTGCTTGTGTGTGCATATAAATGCAATTACAGTAAATGATTAATTCTATATTCTATATTCTATATATATTTCAAGATAAAAGTTAATGGCCTTTGAAATCAAAATGGTCATATATAAAGTTGTATGACTTATATTTACAGGACACCACTGATAAACTGTAAAATATGAGTGAAAAAGAATTAAGACGAGGACAGCCCCAGCTCTGAACTGTTTAATCCGTACACAAAATCTTTGTTAAAGCGTTTAATTCTAAGCAGTTTACTGCTTTAAAAGTGATGACATTCGGCATGCAAAGGATGCAATGCATGACTACTGCTATTCAAATCCATAAAAAACAATGATCTGAGGATAAAGGATGAAGGAAGTAAGACTAAGCTAAATTAGTCTCCCGGTTAAACATTCTGTATACAACAAAACACAAGTTGTTTCAGTGAAATACCCTCACTGTTTGAAACAGGAAGAGATGATGACTATTATTATTTTCCAACCAAATTGGCAGTTAAGATAGCTGCTTCATGCAAACTTGTTCATGGGAATGTTTAGCAGGAGAGAGAGAAAAAGCAGCACAGAGCAAGTGACATATAAAGCCAAAGATTTAGTGCCATCTGTCCGTAGTCTTGCATTTTACATCTTATCAGAAATCAGCTGAATGTGATTAAGCGCGTACACTGATATACTGGGTCTCTCTTTCTCTCTCTTCAAAGCGCCAGCAGTGTTAAGCGAGCCATTCTGCATAGCTGTTACATTTGTGTTAAGTTGTGCCATCTTGATCAGACGGTTACAGGCGCCCTCCTCGTTGCCTCAGGAGAAGGCTCACTGGCCAGACGCATTACTTTAAAGAGCAGCCTCTCACTGAGCACGTCACAACCTGCCCGGGGGGAGTGTGAGCGTCTGCGAGTTTGGGTGTGTTAATGTTTTATCCTCAGGACCCCCGATTGTTGTTCATTTCCTGCACAAAGACAAAATAAGCACATAAAGGCCAAAATGTGCTCTTCCCTGGCCTTCACCCACATCACAGCACTTTTCCGCACAAGTGGCTAGCCACAGATAATTATACAATTAAAACAATTTTCCGCATCTATCTGTCAGACTGATCTAATTCACCATTCGAATGACACTAATGGAGCCTCTTTCTCTCTCCTTCCCCTAGCAAAGCCTTTTCCTCTGTATCACAGAACGCAGCAGAGCCATCTGCAACAGAGGAAAACAGAGAGAGCCAAGAGGAATACTGTTGTATTTGTTCAGCAGGATGTTGGTGAATAAAGTTAAGACCCAGCAGTTTTCATTACGACCTATAGTGCAGCAAGGAAACAGGGAGGTTCATTTGACTGTTGGTTCAAATTAACCCTTGGGTGAAGAAAAAAGAAGAAACAGAGTGACCCTCTTATTTTCTGAGACAACACTCCCCTCAACCAACACTGACATTAATAATTCATCATGACAAAATACATTACCAGGGAGGCTGAATGCGAGAAGGGAAAAAAAAAACGTGACAGAAAAACAGCCACATTAAAGCTGGGTTCAGACATTCGGCAGCAGCATGTGACAAATAAAATGTTATCTTTCATTGTTTAAATGAACTGGAACACGCATTCCCGATTCAATATACCGATCGAGTCGCACAGTGTCGGATCTGGAGAGAAGTATGAGTATGAGACTGGGAGTGCCATTTAGACAGACCCACACACACAGGGTGTGAGCCAAACAGGGAGGATTTAGCCAAACCTTGACCTGGATATCCTGCATCTCTGTCCGCCTAGTGTGGACGAGGAACACAGATAGGAACTACTGCTACACAAGTTCAAGGGAAATGCTTGCAGTGGCGTGGCTCTGTCCTTCCCAGCCGGCCCCACCAAGCACAATGGCAGCCAGAGAGTTTTATGTTTATGAGCCATCCTGATGGGGAAACACATATCCATTAGATACGAGTCCGCCTACAGAGGGGGTCTAGTATTAACCCACAAGCAAGTGCCCCATCAGCAGAGAGGGGAAAGCTGCCTTTTATGGCAACAGATCACAGACTCAAGCCATAGGCCACAAAGCCCACAAATGAGGCGTTAAGTGTAGTGGCAGGGCAGCGGAGAAAGAGGAGCAGAGAGATATGACCCTCTACTCATCCATGCATGAATCTGCCCTCTGCCTCTCTTTCTTTTTCCCTGTCTTGCTCTCAACCACTCCCCCCTCCAAAAAACACACATACATACATATATATATATATATATATATATATATATATATATATATATATATACACATACATATATATATGTGTGTGTGTGTGTGTGTGTGTGTGTGTGTGTATATATATATATATATATATAAATCATCAAAACATGGTTAACAACAGTCACGACGAAATTTCAACTGTCACCTGCAGCAGAATCTATTAATGCAGTGGTAATGTTGCAGCCATGTAATGTAATTTTTATAATTGAATATTAATTCATACACAATATTAGGAGAGATTCCTAATGGACATTTCCTGTAATTAATTGCCAGATAGAGGTAGGGCTAGTGCGGCAAAGTTAAAAAACACAACCTGACATGGAGATTGGGGAAGAAGAGCGCGGCAAGCAGCCTGCTGGGAAGGTTTCATCATTGCGCCTGACCCCCCCCCGCTGCTGGCAATGGCAGGAGATGGGGGGGAGCAGGGAGGAGATAGACTCCTCTTCACAGTCAGAGATTTAATTGCACGCAGATTCCATTACCTCTGCACAAATGTCACATTCTCTTCTGATCAGGGGGCACGGCAGCCACTGGCAGCATGGCTGGCAAGCGGCCAAACTATAGTGCAGAAAGTGCTCAGCCAATCAGGGCTCCTGGGGCAGACAGAGGTGAGCAGAGGGACAGAAAGACTACAGTACGCCAGCGATATTAAAAAACAAGGGAGAGTCACAAACGCAAAGCAGCTGACAGTGCAACATTCAGGTAGAGGGCAAAATGCTATATTAACAGATATCAAATATTGAATTGATTTCAGGTGGCTGTAACTGTATTTATTATCAATATTACTATTATTTTTACTATTATTAGTAGTAGTAACTGTTGTCAAATATAGGTACATTAATCTTTTCAAAATGCTCTTTAACAGTAGTATAAAATTCCAGCTGGCAAAGGCTGTCAAATATAGGTACATTAATCTTCTTGTAGTACCAAGATCATACAAATTATATAACAAAATGACCGACCAGTATAACCTGAAAATACCCCTCACTTGCCATACTGTATTACTAGTTGGCTGAAAAGAAGCAAAGATAAATCAATACCTTCAAGAAGTATTTCAAACATCTTTTTGCTACATCCACACAAAAACTATTCAGAGCAACACATCACATTGCTAACAAAACAATCTGAGTTCCCCACAGACTGAGGATTCTGGATAACGATCATTTTTATATCTACATAATGTCAGCAAATAGTAAACAATGCTCAGATTTTAATATTTGAATATTTAATATTTTTGCTGTGAAAAAGACCCAACAGAGTGGTGAATATTTCTCTACGTGAATCTTCTCTAGAGTGAATCTTTGCTGAGATCTTCAAGTAAAATGTAAAAAAATGATATCACTGTTTTAAGCTTATTAATTTAATCGTTCTGAATCGGGGCCTCCAGGATTAGCGGCAGTGAAGTAACACTGATTGGCTCTTCTGAATTTAAACTGGGAAACCAGCCATTCACAAGAGCGGTCCCAGGCCCTTTTAAATCGCTGGCAGAGTGGGACACGTGGGCAGCAATTCAGAAGCCTGGAACCAGTCTACATAAATACGGTCCTTGAGTTTAATTTATTCAAAATAATTGCAATATTGGTCAGTAAAATCGCAATTAGATATTTTCCCCTCAGAATTTCAGCCCCATTCTGTACCATTTCTGCATTTATCATTCACATCATTGCTCACTGGCCTAAACAGCTGAACAATAAAACTGATGAAAAGCTCAGAATACATCTGTTGGGATCCGCTTCAAGCTAATTATGGCCCGATACAAATAATGCTAATAGTCGGACCTAACGGTGTTTTGGAGTCGCTTCACAGACAAACAGCACGCACATTACTGTATGAGAGAACACGGGTTGGTGGGAGGATTGCCACATACCCTGATCACTGGTGCAGGACAGACTGGCACGCCATTCCTCCAATCAGAATTCAGCACACAGTTTCGAGGGCAGGATCACGGAGGTTTCACAGAGGACACTAAGAGAGTGAGAGAGAGAGGAGAGAGAGAGAGAGAAGGAAGGGGAAAGATACAACTATTACAAACAGGAAGTGAAAGGTGGGGAAAGCCCCTACCCCACCAAGCCCACATGTACAGAAATTACATAAGGACTGGCAAAAGTAAAAGTTATCATCGTCAGCCACAAGTATTTGATATGTTATGACGCACTGATTCCTGTTGGCATCTCCTGTCCTACATGCATATCAAGTTATCTCTCATATCTGATCATGCAGATAAGCAACTCTGACGGTTTTCCTTGAAAAAATATGAACAAAACTACTTGTATCAAAGTGACTGATTCAGCCCTCACCTTAAAATAGTCAACATGTCACAAAGCTGCCCTTTATCAGCTTGTGCTTTTGTGATACCCACATAAAAAAAAACGTGCTGCCTTAGTGCGTCATGGATCTGTGTGTGCTGTCAATCAGATTTAGTAACTGAATTGTAATGAAGCACATTGCCCTCTAAACTTACTGTTTTTTTCCACTGACGACAGAATTTAAAAGTTGTATAAATTCTTACAGTTCAAAGTTCCCAGTAAGAAAAACCGATCATGTAAGAAAAAAGAGCTGTCATTTTAAATACATTACTGACAAGACAAAAATTAATACCAACAAGCTAACCCCATAAAAAATGTAATTTAACCACTGTAACACACTACAAAGCTACACGGTGACCTACAAACCCTGCAGGGGTCTCCACCTGGGTGTAAAGATATCTATGAAGATATCTATATAAATATATATATTTATAATATTGCATGGCTTTTTACATAAATGATGCATGACCTGTACCACTCCAAAAGCATCTGAAACAAGCTGGACATTTTGTTTATTCAAAACCCGGTGTTAAGCTCAAAAGCATTCATCTGTAGCCAGATAAACAAGTGGAAAGATGCTAATGACTTCCAGATACGGTTCAGATCATGCAAATGAGGCAGCGGAATGGATGGCTTCTGGTTTTGTCCCTGTCACGGGAGTCATGGCTGCATGTGTGGCTTGTTGCCCTATGATATATGTGTGTACCACTTTGCTGTTTAATGTGGCCGCATCTCCAGCAGCACAGCAAAGCAATTCAGCTCCCAGTTAATTGGCCTGTTGTGTGAGAAAGCGTGTCAAAAACCAAATCTATAACTCTGTTTCTGTGCGTAGCGGTGGAGCTCTGCAACCAGACACAACAAACCACAGCCCCGACGTCCCAACTCCTCATAATTCACCAGTGTGGAATTCAACTAACCCCATTAGTGCAGCCGTTGTTTCCACTGCCCGTCCACATTCCTGGGCCTGCCATTGGCTCCAGATAAGACCCCCTCTGATTACTCTGTTGCATCCCTGTCATTACTCCCAAAAATATGTTGATCCCAACAGACAGCCACCCCCATCACAGATTTATGGCTGTGCTATTGTGTCCACATGTCATTCAAAAGTCCCCCTTACTTTGAGATCAGCGACAGAGGGCTCTCCATGACTTCAGACCTCTCCCACACACACATTTGCTCAAGCTTTAGAAGCTGCTTCATGAAAAGAATTAAAGAAGATAGTGCTGTCTGTTAAAATTCAATCAGATTTTGAGTCTTTATTGTAAATTAAAAACACTGGGTTTTGAAAAGCAGTTAGGTTTTATTGTGTCACTTGTGCGTGAAAACACCCAAACACAGATATATTGCATGCTAAGACGCCGAATAAAAAAAATATTTTTTTACCTCCAACTGCAAAGCATTCTCACTTTGTGGCCTTTTGCATGCCAGCTGCTCAGCACTCACTCACTCCTGCTCTGGAAACATGTGGCAGTAATCCCCCTTTTTGCTCAAATTACAAACTATGTCAGTTTCTGAAGAAAACTCCGCATCCAGCCACTTTGCAGCATGTGTGTTAATTGCTGCTCATTTGTGAGTTTCCAGGCAAACTAGACAGGCATTTGAAGCTGTCCATCCTTGTTGAGGAATATGAGGGTCAGAAATTACCAACCGTCAGGTGCCAAATGATGGTAAATCAGTATGGGCCACCTGCTGCATGTCTCAGAACACAACATATGAAAATATTTGTAGTGTACCATCATTTTTCTTCGCCTCTCCTTATGCACCATCCCTCTCAACGAACATACGCTCTATGACTGTGAGACAGTCATATCAATTCCAAACAATGATCTTCATTGAAAAGTACATTTCCGCAGCACAGTTATTCTCTTTCTTATCTCATATTCTATCACTTGGTATTGCCAAACTGTTCATAGGAGACTGGCGCTGAGGCCAACTCTGGAAGCAACGACTACAGAGATACAAGATTTTGGCTACAAGTCATCATTATCTCGAGGTATGAGGCCCTTCATCGATGGGTATCAATGCTGAGGTTACAAGAGTGGTGCCTTAAATCTGCTTTGTGTTGTCATGTTACTCCATGATTCATAACGGGGAACTTGTGTAACCAATTCAATTTGTCAAAACAAAGCAAGACTGAGAGCTAAAAAGTAGAAGGGCACAATAATTCAGACATAAACAAGAGATGATATTCTCAAAAGACTGCAAACAATAAAGTCAACAAGACGGATTTTCCATGTGGCTTCCAATCCCTCAAGTCAAGCCAGTGATCGGGTATTGCAGAGGCTGTGACTGCACTGGGGGACGTTGGTACTGTATCGGATCAATGGCTTGACCCATTAAGTCACACCACTCCCAGTACCTCATCTAATAAGAGCCGGTCTTTGGGAACACCCACGGCTGACCCACGCTGCTGGGGACAATTACAAGAGAGTGGTCTTTCAGGGCCGACGCCCACTTGACCCGGTAGCGTAAAGACACGGAGGAGATCCACATGATTTAAACTCCTCCCCAAGACGTGCTGACAAGGTTAGAGGGTCAATGCAGACATTAACAGGTCAGTGTGTGGCCCACTTGGGAACAATTACTCCCAGTCACAGCTAAGTGGACACTTGATTGAACACGACGGAGGCAGGACACACTTCCCACAGATAACAATCCCCAGAGCCATTTAGGATAAAAAGCCCTTGTGATACAGCCTTTATGGGCAAAATTCATCTTCCTTTTCCCTTTTAAAAGAATGTGAGAGTGTGATAGAGAGCCATTCTCTGGGAGAGATGAGTCTCTCAAAGCATTACCATTTTCTAGCAATACTAATAGCTGCTTATGACACAGAAACAATTACAAGGTGACTGGGAGAAAAAGCTAAACAATGGGGCAAGCTATTAAGATTTCATTTTTCATTCATGGAAAAGACAGATAGCTCACAAAAGGAATTGCCGCGTCTTGCAACAGACTTTGACGGAATACTCATATTTTACAATCAGGTTCAAAACAGGCAGCTGAACTGAGAGAACTTAACACAGTGACATAAATAAACCATTCTGCGGTAAATCTTTCATCTCTAATTAACTGTGCGGCGCTGCAGGGTTTTTTTTAATGCTTTTCAACCTTTAACCTACTGACAGTTTGACCCCTCTCCCACCACAATGACTAAAACTTTGCCTCGAACATCTGGTGTCTTGCGCAGAGACAGCAACAAACACCCTCCCCAGTTCTGGGTCTCTTCGTGTCACAACCCAACAACAAATAGTTAATGTGTTTCATCATAATGTGAGGGTTTAACATGTACTGTAGAAGAGAGGGGAAAAAAAGACAAACAGATGTTTTGGGGTCGCTACCACAGATAAAATAGCAAACTTAGTAATGTGCATCTCTGTGTAAAATGGTCACTCTTGTCCTGTAGTCTCATCGTACACAAATGGGGCTTATCGATTCACGAACACATTTCCCCCAGCATTTGCATAAGCTGCGTGTTGTTTGTGGTATTGTGTCTTTTTTTTTTTACCAGGGCTTTGTTTATTTGTTTCTCTGCGTTCAAAAAATCTGTTTCACATTGTCCCTCGATGTGCAGCAGTGGTTGGTTGTTAGTGGCTGGAGATGACACAGTTCACCACTTCTCGGAGAGACAGCCAGCCCAGAGACCAGCACAGCTGCAGAGCAGGAGGCACACTTCAAAAACACTTGCAGTGAAGAGAAGAGACCTTCTGTTTTTAAGAAGGTAAAGAAATCACTTTGTTGACAAGCTCAGATCGCTCCAGAAGCAACTCTCATGACTTGCCTCCCTTGCTCTTTCCAAAGGAATCAAGATACCCAACATTAGCAGGGAAAAAAAGAACTCCTGCAGAGAATCTCTCTCCCCTATCTCTCTATCCCGCCCTCCTCATTAACAGGGCTCTTTTCCAATTCATTTAAAACCCCTGAGATACAACCTTCCCAAAGAATTCTGCAAAGTGGCACAACGTTAACCCATTTGCACATGCGGAGCGCGAAAGCAACAGGCTCACCGGCTGACCCATTGGTTGTTGTGGCAGTCGGCTTTATTCCCCAGGACCGTTTTGTAACCAAGTGGGCATCATGTGAATACCATCTGGGTACCACTTATTTAAAGCTGGCAGAGGTCCCGTGGCAGCCAGTCTGGCAATGAGGAGAAGGGAATAAATTGCATCATTTACTTAACATGCATTTACCGTTGTGCCCGTTAAAAGCCCATGACTAAATAATTTGGTTTTTCGGGTGCCAGTTTCTGCTGTCAGCCAAATTGCGTTGCATGGGCGACAAACAGAGCAACTGTCAAAGGGCTGATAAAGGAGATATCGAGATGTTAACCACATTAAATTGCATTTACCACCAAGTATATTAACAGCCCTGAATCCATTTACACCAAAGAAATCTCCCAGTGCGTTTTGCACCGCACAAAACCCATAAACAGACAATAAACACATTGTAATTATAATGCCAACTCTTTAATTACGTGTGTCATTTGGGGATGGTCGAGCTCACTAATTGTCAGAGTGATGTGAAAGGACTGGGGGAGGCAAGAAGGAGATCAAGCCTCAGGCCCAATGAGAACCATATTCCCCACTCTCCAAGCGTGTTAGAAGGCAGAAAATTCAATTGGCATGGCTCCAAAGAAGAACAGTCAAAACAGCCTTAATCAGCAGGGACAAACTCCATGCAAATCATTTACATTAGCACAAGTGGAAAGAAATATCTAAGGTTTTATTTGCAGAACATGAAAGCAAAGGAAAGCTTTGCCTGCTGTAACCTCACTGCCAGGTGTCTTTGTACAAAAAGAGTTTGCCTCACTTCTGATTGTCAGTCAGCTGCCACTGACCAAATCTCGCACCATATGAAGAGCCCTGAAAGGGAAAATGCACCTGTGAAAATGCAACTCTTGTCTAGCTGGAGTTAAGAGCGGGACAGACGTTTCGGTTTTGTCTTTTTGTAATTTTATGGCAATTTTCCTTCTTCTATCGCAGAAAACTATTCAATTACAGGACAGAAACAATCCAGAAAGACGACAAGCTTTAATCCTGTTATACTGCCAGTAAACAGCAGACTCACTGCAGAATGTGAAACTAAGAAAATGTCCCATGGTCGGTTGTCTACGCTGACATTTGACTATTTAGTGTATTTTCACCCTGTTGACTCTTATTAGACCATTTCTAGCTTGCATTTATAAGCAGAAAATTATATTATTTATGTCATGTCAAACTGTGCTCTCCCAAAATTTGGGAGAAAATAGTTTCTCCGCAATTTGGATAAACATCTTTCTTCTGTGTCTTGGTACTGGCTCCTCGTAGCTGCAACACACCAGAATTAGCACAATTAGTCATTTATTGGTTAACTAACAACTGTTTGGAGGATAGTGAGTATTATGAGGTTGATGTGGATGGAGGGTGACACTATATATGTAATCTCATATTGCAATATTGACATACATTGCGAGACAGTCAATTCTGTGGAAAATCTATTGTGAAACTGTTTGTGGATAACAGTTATACCCAGATAGGTGTAATAGGAATGAAACTGGCAGCAAGTTTCAAATAATGGTATGTAAAATATCAAAGATTAGGAATTATAACCTCAAAAAACATATGACTCTGCTGCCCAACCCTGGTGAGTGTATGAGTAAACACTGTAGCGGGAGTGGCTCAAAATACTTTCAATGGGCGTTTTTATGCTTTCTTTGCTTCTTCTGCAACAACATTATTTTAAATATTTTAATTACAGATTTTAGTGGAGTATTCCTTTAATAATACAGTTTTTTTCTATTAAACCAATGAGTCCTCCTGCCATGGAAAAAAATAGGCAACCATATTTTTAAACTTCACTACAAATCCTGTGTATATATACATTTTTATCTCCAGTTTGATGGAATACATCTTCTGTTCAACAATCAGCATATATCATGCAAAGTTATAGACTATAATTAAAAGTGACCACCCCATACATATTAACCTTCAGGCCTACGTGATGATGACAACACAGAGGTAGCTGAGGTTAGAACAGTATTGTTTGTTTAGGCAAGAACTTGTTTTTCCCAGCCTGGTCACATGATCTGGAATATCATTGCTTATTTATGGATCAGAGTCCAAACAAGAAGTGAGTGGCCTTGAATAGCCTACAATATTAGCATATACAGTATATTGCAGTGAGTGCGCAGGACAAAGATCACAGAGTGAGTTATTGAAACCGCCATAAGTACAGTGCACCCTGAAAACACTTGATGACATCTCTCAGATGAATCATCAGCCAAGCAATGAAAAATGTCAGTTAGGCAATGAGAAACTGTCTCCACCATTGTTTACATATTGACTGGCACTGTGTGGTTGGCCCTGATGAGAACAACACACAGCCTCTCAATTGTATGATCTCACTTTGTGGAAAAAGAGCTGTCACTGTGAATCTGGTAGGAGGGTGTGGCATCGCGATCGATGAAGGTGGAGAGACTTAAACGCAAACAAAACAAATCTATTATTGGTTCCACAGCATGAAATCATACATTAGCTAACCCGCTCCTGAAACGAGTCGATCCTGCACCAGCTACTCTACAATTTGCTGCTCAAATTGTTCTCACCTCTGCTTTTTTCCATTCCTCTGTCTATGTGAGGTTCAACTGAGCACTTCACTGTGGCCTGCAAGGTCTTTTACACAGGGCCGCTATTGATAAAAGAGATCAGAGTGACTGAGTGAAAAAGAAAGAGTGCATGAAGGATACAGAATTTTCATCCACTATCCATCTCATATTCTAATGTAGCCATTATGCTCTAAAAAGAGACTGCTCATCTATTCATTTTATGGGGAATTTGCAAAAAAGATGACACTGCAAGAGGGCTGGTCGGAGTGATTAAAAATATTTGAATTAGCCCTTCAATCACTGCATACAATTGTGTATAAAGTACACAGAAATGCACTCAAAATCCTGGCGCACCTCCTCTCTGCAGAAGGATATGAAAAGATTGATTTACTCATTTCTAACTGTGAGTTGTTTTCAGCATGAGGAATTGATTGGTCAACACATTAAAAGCTTGTACATCATGCACTCCATATACACAACATGAAAAGGCTTTCAGAAAAATATCCAATAACTTGGGATAGCTGATTGCTTAAACCACACCATATTTGCAGCATTTACAACAGGTGCTGTAAATTTTCCACAAAAGGCTGTAAACGGTAAATAGTAAATGGTTAACAGTAGCGAGCTGGGAGGAAAGTGACACTGGAACATGTGTGCACGGTGCAGAAGGCGCCTCGATGTCACTTGTCAGAGTCCCTCTGCAACACCTAGACTTGACAAACTCTGTGCTCGACATTTCAACATGAACAATCATGTTGTCTAAAAAAAATCTTTAAAACAGAATATAGTGGGAATGAAAACTCTCTCATGATTAAGTTTAAAGATATTTTCAAGTACTGTAAATAAATAAATTTACAATAAAACAGACAGCAGCTAACTGAAAGCTAAAATATGAATAAATAGAATGTGAAACAAATTTGTGTCCTTTTTATACACAAACCATATATTTGATGTGGTGTCACAGGCACGTGTTCTACCGGTGTTGGAACCAAACACAAGCGGTTCACAGAGACTCAGATCTTTCTATTCATATCATAGCTAAAGTACCGAATTAGATTTTTTTTCTCATGCTGTTTACTATAGTACCTGGAACAAAATAGGTACCAAATAAAGTTTCAGTTCCAGTTCAGTTTCTCTCTGTCTCTCGCTCACCCACTCTTTCTCTCGTTCTCTCTGTCTTTATCTCGGTCTTTTTTTAGACTTGTAGTGTAGTCACTTATATAAACGTCTTGCAAGCCACAATAACAATTAACAAAATTTCCATTCTCAAATATATAAACGTGTCCATTCATAAGAGAGCCGAGCGGTGTCTGGGTCATGGAGCTCAGTCAGCATTAACTCATTCAGTTCAAACTGCAAATGGTGCTTTATGGAGATACTCAAGAGCTGATGTGTGTGTTTGTGCTCTTGTTTCCTCCCCGCTGTAAAACACTTTGTTTTCTTTACTGGTCACGTTTTACACCTGAGCAATGTTCCTGTTGTTACCTCCTGCTGTTATGTCACCTGACTACCAGCGTGCTTGCTTTCTGTCTACAGATAGAGCAGGTTGGTGTTAGGAAACAGGGGAATACTGCCGGTGCTTGGTTAATACACAAAGTGCTGTTGGAGTGTCTCCTGCAATCATTCAAACTGCATTTAAGATGAACTGACAACACAATTGTGATTTGATAAATCACAGAGCTATGATGAATTCATAACCGTCCATTTAACCTCACTGAAGACTGGAGGTGGTGTGCTTTGTTTTTCCTATGGTTGAGTAAATATAGTTAGTCTCAGATTGACAACTGCATGCACTAGAAATGAGTGTGTGTCATTCCTTCTTCTCTGAGTTGTTCAACCAAAACTGATGCATCGTTGTGGACACTACAGAAATCAAGCAGACACTTCTTATGATGATACAGACTGTGTGTAGTAGCACTTGTGTGAGGAATGACGTCTGTATTTATCTGGTTCTGTGAACCTCTGTGCAGCTGCTTCCCGTCCCTGTATTCACAGCAACAAGACCCTGGCTGTAACTTCTCGACGGTGGCGCCAGTTGACCAGTTTCCCACTCACAAACTTGGACCCAGATTTCCCTCTTTTCTGCTGCTGACCACGTCAAACTTGCCGCTCACTTCGTGTCACAGACCAGCCTGCCATGCTTGCTGCCGCACGTTTCTGGCAGCACTTTGCAGGATCAGCGGCAGCCACAGTGGCTGTCGCCTCCCATCTAAAAGGGACTTTACACACATCCGCAGCCTCTGATGCTAAGCCACTCTGTGAAAGCCACAGATACATCACACCTGACAACCATCTTTGTGTGGATCTCACCTTTGTACTTACTTGATAAACAGGAGCTAAATACCATATATGATGTGAGCCCATATAATATAAAATATCATCCAAACATGAAGCTGCAGCAGTCTTGTCATCAGGCCTTTCTACCGTGAGTTCAACTAGTGTGAGTTCACAGCAAACCAGTGGGCTCGAGATCCCCAGCCACAGATGCTCCTAGCCAAAGATGTGTTCAGCCAATTGGCTAGAATAAACAAAAATGTTGTTTTGAAAACCGGGCTGGGACTTGAAGTCATTATGACCTTTTGGCATTTAACTGAAATATTAATACAGAAATAGCCTTGAATAAAACCATTTCTGTGGACAATCTCTTCCTTTTTCCTCGGTCAAAGTTATTCAGAAATTATGCCATGACCTAAGACTTTGCTGAAAGCACCAAACATCTTCTGTGGTTAGAGTTATAAACGGTTACAGTAAGGGGCATTATTATCTCACAATGTCCAAAATCTCCCTTTAAATCTTAAGCAGTGACAAAGCAAAACTAGATGGCCTGCCTCGGGTATGGAAAAAAATGAATGCTGTGATCATCGCTATCTTAATACTGATACGTTACAATATTTGAGAATGTATGTGAAATAACTTGGTAAAAAGGTGTGGAAGTGTTTTACTAAGACAAAATTAAATGAATCGAAAAACTTTTTTTTCATTTTTCACACTGTGACAAATTTGTTCAAACTTGTGCTTAGTTGTTTAAAAACGAGTGTTTTTACTGTGGGGTCAAACTGTGGCACGGTGTTATAAAATGAACGGCATACATGAGACTACAGAACTATCAGCAGCACTAACAAAGCTGGAGATATCAAGAAAATCATATCTGAGCGCCTCTTTAATCACAAAAACAACGGTGGCAGAGCGTTTCTGCAGTCAGCACATGCAGCAAATGGTGAGCCACACTATCTGCTCCAACACATAATTCCATCCCAGGCTAATCTATTGACCAAAACGATCAACAAAAAAAATAACTCCTGTGAAAATAACCATCTCCAACTGAGCGGTTTGGGAACGGAGCCCCACCCTGTTTACAACACTGAGAACAAAAACAAACTCCCTCCAAGGAGCCCGGGCAAATGCAAGTCACACACTCCCAACCAATACAGGCAAACAACAACAATGTCTGAAGACCTACTGGGAGAGCGGGCGATCAAACAACAGCAGCCTGCACACAAACAAGGTGTACACCTCTGTATGTCTGAGGGAGCGGATTGGAGAGCGGGAGAAAGTGTCTGTGAGAAACAACATGGAGAGAGAGACAGAAAGAGAAAACGGGAGTCGGTGCGAAAGTGGAATTAAGCGGCAAAACAAAGTCAAATACCACCCCCACCACCCCAGACTCAGGTCAACTGAATCATCGGGAGTCAGGGGGAAGATACCGTCACCGTCTTCCACGAATAGCTCACGAAAAACCACATCAGTATGACTTCACCGTGGCGAGCCCAGCAGTTTGAGAACACTCTCCCTCAATATCCAGGGGACTCTGAATGAAGAGGTAATGAATCTCAGTTAACAAGGCCATTATCAGTGAAGGAACTACATCATCAGGAGGGACTCCAAATCCACAAGGCCCTTACATCCACTGGCCTTTTATTGTCGCTATTAACTGCTCAGGTGCACTGGTAACAATTGTACAAAAAGATTTTTTTTAAAAGGCACAAAAATGAAAGTATCACGCGTTGGATCTCACACCATACAGCATCACGGTAAACAATGAGACTATATAAGGGACGCGGGCCCAATTAGCCATCTCTGCTCTTCGCTGTCAAGTATTTAAACAGCCTGCTCGGGTGATAATAGTAACCTGCATACTTTCATCTGGGCTCCAGACTCATCAGCGTGGTGGCACCTCTGCCAAAGCGCTGCACTGCATCTTGGGTAATTACTGCTTCCCAATTACCACCCAGCTGGTAAATATATATCAAATAAACAAGCAACAACCCGTCAATTAGGAGCACCCTTTCGTAATGGGGGGTTCAAAATGGTGCTTTATGCACACGACAGAGGAGAGCGGCATGGAAACGGAGCATTCAACTTCAAAGTGAACTTGCATCAGTTAACCGCAGTTAAGAGCACGTCTGAACATAACAGTTTGTAAACTAATTAAATCACATGTGTTTTTGAGGAAATTTAATATGCATGTCTAATTAAAGGTGTTTTAATGGCCAAGAGGGCGAAATGCGCCACACTGGAACAGTTCAGTCCCACAAAAGAAAGGGCTCCAAAATGAAACACGTTTTTTTCTTTTGGCACCCGGGCGACGACGGACAGTAACATTGTTGGATTCAAAGGCAAAGAGAACAGCTGCAGTAACAGTCTGTCAACAAAATTTGCATTGCTGCTCTCTCCTCATCTCCATTACTCTCTCCTGTCTCTCCTCAAGCCCACGGAGCTGCCGGCTTAGATCTGAGTACTCTGATGGCTTATCACATAGCGAGCAGCAGGCTAAGCCGGAGTGATGCGCCCAAAAGACATGATCAAAGCGCACCAACTTTCCACCCAGCAATGATGATGGAAGAGCAGGCCCTGCCATGTTATGTTTCTTATTAGGCTGGGACTGCCAACTGAAAACACAGCCAAGAAGTCAAGGATGAGGCCCTTAAAGATGTGCTCCTGCAACCTTGTTTTAACACTGCGCTGCCTGCTACAGTTAGCAAGGTTTAGGTAATCGTCTGTGGCATTTTCACTTTAGTAAGTGTCAGTTTTTCTACTTGCGTTCTCAAACTCCCACAGCATAATAATGACTTAACCTATAGACAGATAATGAAGCTTTTATTTTGCAGCTTTAAGCATCCAGTTGTGGAAAGATCTAATACCTTTGGTGCAGGTGAGCACTTTTACATTTCCAGCAACAGGAATATAGTGCCACCACTACAAATTAAAACTTCATAAGCAGGCTGACAACAGGCCTCTATCACAGATTTAACAACTGTGTTGGACTGAAAAGGGATTTCTGGCAAGGGCTGCACAGAAATATCAAGCCAAACAAATAAATAAACTTTTTTTTTTAATGTTGTTTTTCTTTAACACTCAATACAACTTTTCTATTTCAGGACAATATCGCACCCCACATCCACCTTATGAGTTGAAGTGTAGCCTCATTCCAACATTTGCCCCTCCAGGAACTCAATAGTCACTGTATTATTATAATTCTCTTCTTCTAACATCTCCATAATTGCCAGTAAGTAAAATGACTTCTCGAAAACTGCACAAAAAAACAAACATTATTAAGATCCACGTCACGTTTAACTGCGAAAACTTGCGTGTCTCGACCACAAATGAAAGTGAGAGCGATCTTTCTGGGGCTGCAAATGACATGTTGTTGTTTGAGCGCGAACTTTTGACAAACAGGACAAAACATCAGCACGTCAGGTTATCTCAGAGTAGCAGCTAAAGCCTCACAGTGCAAACACTCCACAATGCATATTTGACAGACAGTTACATAACAATGAAAGCCAGGTCATCGATAGGGCCATGGAAGCCACGTCACAAACACACAGACAGACTGACATACAGACTGGACAGCTGATGGAAACAGGTGCTGAGGTTTCAGCAGGCAGCTGAGCACAGCTTGGAGCATATGGCTGAGCCCCTCATGTCTGGGAGAAAAATGTTTGTAGCTTACCTGCATCATTCCCAAAACAAATGTGCTGCAAAGTGCTGTGCTACTAAAGAAACTCTGAATTTAAACTGATATTCAGTTTTGACATGCTGAGAGAAAATACAGTATACTAAAATACAGAAAGTACAGAAATGAAGAAAACATTTAGTCTAATGGCCTCACTTCATCTAATTCATTTACTAATAATTTTCTAAATTAATGGGTTTTTTTTCTTAATAATGCGTGAACACTTTTGTCTAAATATCAGAGATGTAAAAAACTAAATATATACATGTTGAGTGGGTTTCAAAGTTTCACTCCATTCCTTATTACTTCCCTAATAAAGCTGTCAAATCTCAATGCAAACCACACCACAGTGCGATGCCAACTCCCTTTAATTTTTTTCATCTTTATCTTCGCACGGTCTAATCAGCTTTTTCCTGCAGTGTTCTCAAGAGTTAGAGCAGTATTCCACAAAAACATTTTGCCCAGGTTAAATATGTCTACATCACTCTGAGAAGAAGAAAGCGCTTGTTTATGCAGCAATTGTTAAAAGCCATTGTGTGTCACTGGTACCACTGCCATACAGTTCCTTGACACAGCAGACACGGGTGCAAAATGCCACACAGCCCATCTAGGCTCAGTTTAAATGTACAACAGGCAATTATTTATTAAAATAACAACACTGCTTTTATCTGAAACCAACACACCAAACTGCTACTTTAATGCACCAACATGATCAATAAAGCAAAATATACATGATGCTTTGATAATACATTCAACCATGGGCCATCTGCATCCCAGTGTGGTACTGTATTCCTCAAACCCAACATCAGTTGTAAATTCATTTTGTAATACAGACGGGTGAGATTTTTGTCAGCATGCCTCCCTTTATTAAGGACAGATGACAGTAGAAGACAGTAATTAATGACTGCATGAGTTAATGGCCATCCTGAGCATTTTGCAGTCTCCATAGAGACTGAGGAGCTGCACAGAGCTCACCTGAAGCTGTCCACTCTCTTGACCAATCGCCTTCCTCGGCACGGAGAACCGTCTGCCGGGGCACGCCACAGGGGCCGGGACACACTAACCTTTACCCTGGAAATATTGTTCTGCTTTCCTTTGTTATCACTTCCATTCATGTAATACAGCACTAATGAGCGTGCCGCACTCATAGTCATATTGCCTGTGCTCTTCCCCTTTGTGCTGTGTGAATCAAACATGCAAAAATCACATGACAAATTCATTTACCAGAAAATTCCCTTTATTCATCTGTCACTTGTCTTGCTTTGTGCAGAAAAAAAAGCAACCGGTTTGAGGGCGTCTTGTATCTGAAATCAAATGAAGGGTGAAGCCGGCAAATAAATCTGAGAGAAACAATGCAGCAAATGCAGAACCTTATTCCCACACTGGACCGAAAATAACTCTCCTTATCATTCAGCTGCAAGCAAGGGTGCACAGTCAGTTTACAGCCCCTCCGTACCCAGCACAGGGTATTTCAGTGTGTGTTCACAAATACTGAGCCGTCAGATGAAAGAGAGCGCCGCTCCACTCAGGGATGGGAGTCCCCACACTGAATGCATGAGTGACTGATTACTTTCTTACCAGTTGAACCTCAACTCTCCACAAAGAGGAGCTTTAGCCCCAGCCAAACTAGAAACAAGGGCTTTCCAAATAATACAAAATCACAGATTGGTGCATTAAGGATCTTGCGTCATTACAATGCATACAGCTGCTCTTCCTCAAATTTCAAGCTTTTTTAGCAGCACCCCCCCCCCCCCCCTCCTTGCCAGTTAAATTTATTCAGTTGTAGTATAGGGCAGAGAAAGTGCAGCCATTCTTGTTTCATACCGGCAGACGCAGGGGACGGTGTTAGGCTGTTCCCACCAGTAACAGCAGAAGGCTGAACGTCTGCGTGGCGCGGCCGTGTCAAACAGCAGGCCCGGAAAAGTTCCTAAGAAAGTTCATCCTGTGTTTTAAAACCTGGGTCAGCATTTGCGAAGGTCCATTTCTGCATAAGTGAGCACACAAACCCCGGTGCCTGTTCAAATAGTCTGCAGCTCTCTCTCAGGCAGCTCATGACAACAGCCCAGCAGCAGCACTGTTTGATCTCCAATGTTTTCCTTAATCTGGGTTGTCAAGGTTCGCTTGTTGGAGGCTGTTTACTTTACTTCTCCTACAAAAAAGTGTTTTTTTTCCCCTCAGACAATGACTAATCCAAAGACCAAGAAGGAGGGAGCACTGCCAGCAATAGTTGTTAAAGCTGCAGTTTCCCTTTTGTAAATGTTCAGATGGTTCAGATGGTTTTAGTCCTGCTGTTGCCAGCTGCAGACTTGCTGTATAAAATATCAGGGTAATATTTCACTCTTATGCATGTGCACTTCACTCTGACTAGACACACAAAATCTGTATCTTTTTTTAAATAAATCATGAAACAACATAAAAATAATACTGCTGTCTGACTTTATAAATTACAAATTAATTAACACGGATCAAGTATGTGAGACATTTGTTTATTACACCTTTATATACATTTTAAAGCTGTGCAGTAAAATTCATTATCATGTTGACTGCCGGTGTCCATGTGTCTGTAATGCACCTGTTGTAAAATTTTAATTAATGTAAAATATTTTAAATATTTCTTCCATTGATTTCTTTGCTTTAAATGTATTTCTAAAGGGCTAATTTCTTTTTTCTTTTTTTTTTTCTTTTCTTTTGCTGAGTGAATTCCCTCGGTCAGTGTGTATTAAGATGAGATGACGTTCATAAAAAGTAAAAACACACACTGGTGCAACAGGCAGCTAATTATTAAGTGTTAATTTAACTCAAACTGAAACTCCTTTTTTTTTTTAAAGTTAGCGCAAAAGATAATAAAGTCACCCTGCAGCTCCAGGTATTTATGGTTAAGAAAAAGTGTGACAAACAGCACAGCCTGCCTCCATGACAGCACCTGGACCAAACGCAGACACGACGTGAACTCACTTTATAACACCACTAATACTGTCACGGCCTAAAGTAAAAACGAACTCACTCTTTGTGTTAATGAGCTGCGAGGTGAACACACGCTTTAAAAGGCGCTGTGTGTGTGTGTGTGTGTGCAGCCTCACCGCCGAGCAGCCACGCTAAAAGGACAGTAAGGCCAAAGATGGACAGAGGAGTCAGAGTAACGTGTCTGATAGTTACACATGTTACAATGTTATAATGGCTTTAGTTTTTTTTTTTTTTTTTTTTTTTTTAGGGGGGGGGTCTTCCTCCTCCTCTCCCTCGGAGTTTGGAGGACAGCTAACACGTGGGGAAGAGCTCTGTCTCTCCGGAGAAAATCACGGCGCTCTAAACTTCCCCCCTCACCGTGGAAACGGACTCAAACTTTTTTACGGCGTCGCAGGTAACTTTGTAACGACGGACCTGTTAACGACGGCCACCGCCGCGAGCAGCCCCGGTGGTAAACATGCACCCCGACCCCCCCTCTCATTACCCCCCTAGCACCAGCACCACGCCGGGTTGTCTCATGAACAGCCTCAACTAAGTTACTACTAACACAACTTTCAAAAAAAAAAAAAAAAGTAGAGGACACAGCTGTCGTAGTTAGTTAAACTCCACAGCTCGCTAACACACACACACACACACGTTACAGAGCGCTACCAGCCTGCCTCACCACCACGACAACAACAAACACAGGTGTTTGTTGCTTTGTTTATTTCGCCTATTGTAACTACTCCGGACAACAGCGGCGAAAAAGACTAACTCCGTGTGTGTGTGTGTGTGTGTGTGGAGAGAGAGGGAGAGCGGTGCAGCAGCAGCAGCAGGTTATCTCAGACACGACACAACAAGGCGAACATTGTGATAATAGTGAAACTTACCGGGATGTGAGGGGGGGGGAGGAAAAAAAACGCTCTAACGGCGGCTAGCAGGCGCACGCGGAGGGTACCGAATCGCCGCGGCGGGGAGAGAGAACGAGCTCCCGTGCGCGCGGGCTTGTGTACCGGAGGAACGGACGCGTGCGACAACAAATCACACGGCGTAAACACGAACAATATTAGCCTACTCCACCCGCCTCGGTGTTACTGGGGGAGGAGGTGGAGGTGTGTGTGTGAGGGGGAGGAGGTGTGTGTGTGTGCAGGGGGGGGGTTAACTAAGTAACTTAACTATAAGGAGAGAGAGAGATGATCTTACCGAGGGCGTCGAGAGAGAGAGGAGGAAAAAAAAGGCGAAAAAAGGCGAAAAATGTGGAGTTTCGCACGCGCTGCCTCCCAGTCTGCCTCGCGGGGTTGAAAGGCGCGAGCTCCCCTCCTCTTAAATGTTGTTATCAGGTTTTAACACGCCGAGCAACGAGAGGAGAGCGGTGCATTGTTTAAAAAATTCATTCATTAATTATTTTTTTAAAAAAAAAGAGGAAGAAGCGCCGGTTGGGATGTTGTTGTTGTTGTTGTTGTTGTTTTGCTGTCCGAGCCGTGACGTCATATCCACCTGCACGTCGATCCGCCGGTCATTCAGAGGAACATCACGGCCACAAGTACAATTGAGCAGCACTTAGCGGGTCCTTTCTGCGGGGAAACGTAATGATATGCATTAGTTTTAGCCCAAAGTGTGACAGGAGAGAGGGGGCTGTCAGAAAAGCTAAAATGTCTAAGCTGACTAATTACAACTGAGGCAGAATGAACTTCTATTATTTCAGAACCCCCACACACACACACACACACACACACACACTTTTTTTTTTTTTTTTTTTTTGATCTGAGCTTCATCATAACTGTTCCAAAGGCTTACTGCAAGTGGGGGTAAAAAAAAAAAAGGAAATGAAATACTTTGACATAATCATCAAAGATGTTTTAATCTCAACTGTGAGGAGTTTTACCCATTAAATGAACGGGGGTGGTATTATGCTATTTTAAAATGACAGCAGAGATAACCAGAGTGCAGGTTCTTTCAGTTTGCGGTGAGGTTATATTTTTCTGGCGTGTGAGCCAATTCTTCAAAATATTCTGCTGCATCAACAAAGTTATTAAGTGTTTCTGCTTGGCGTGTGTTCCTGTTTTTTGGGTGTGTGTGTGTTTTTATGGGTTGGTGGTTGAAAAGTTTTGCCCACTGCCAAACAGTCTTCTCTGCTCAACCTGACTGTTACGAGAAGTGCACAAACACTGTGGCAGTAATTAAAGTCTGTCATTTGCCCCTGAAGATGAGAGTGATCACGGGCCAGCTCAACAGTCCGGCTAACGCTCGTGGTGAAGCAACATTAATTTAACCTCCGGAGGAAATATTTTAAGTCGCTTTTTTGCCCTTGATCAAGGAGGCACAGCTCATTTCGCTGTGGACGAGGCTGCATTTATCATGGCTGCATCTGGGAGGAATGCTGCTGATGAACCCTGCAAGGAGAGTCTGTTTCTTAGTAGAGAGCGCCACCCTCTGACCACGTTGAGTCACAGGAACAATGACTATACTAACCGCTTCGTCTGCACTGTGTGACCTTACAAGCATTTTACTTCAAGCTCTCAGTCCTCTGTTGTTTTCCAGCACATTTCCTATGTAACATCCTGAAATCTTCAAGGCATGGGTGTTTCACCAAACACTCTTACATACCTCAGGCCACACGTTATCAATGTATTACAGATTGAGCTCTAAATTAAACTAGTATTTAGAGTAAAACTTAATATCAGTCATTTATATGTTTCAGAAAGGTCATTTTATTGATATCTTTCAGCATAGCTTAATATATTTAATGTTTTAAGAGCTCCTGTGACTGTCACCAAACACAAATCACAGTCACCGTGTTGAGGATGTTACAACATGTTTGCACTGCATGCAGCGGCCGCACTCTTTTGCCGTCGAGCTCATGTTCTACTGTGTCAGCGCCGTCACACTCAGGCCCCAGATCGGCCTCTAAAGGTGCGATCAATTACTTGGCACAGGCGTCAGATCTTCATCATGCTTCAGGCTCATCAAAAAACTGTTACCAATGCTATGCTGTGAAAAACAAACAAACAAAAAAAAACCACTCTTACATTGAGAAATATGTACATTTGAAAAACAACCATTTTCAACCCTGTAGAATTTTTTTCTGATCTTGTGATGTGTTTGAGGTTCATTTTTATACAGTTTATATTTATAGTAGTACTAATAATGAATAGAAACACTGATAGAATAGAATAGAAATAATAATAACTACATCAGTCACATCATATACATAAAATAGTCACATAATGCATGCTTTAAAATATATTTCCATTGAGTTTTTACAAAAGCGTGTCCCCAGTCCCGCAGCTCATGTTTGGCTAAAACAAAAATAAAATCCATTTTCCCATCACTCTAACGATGCTGTGTGTGAGCTGTGGCGAGTACCCTGAAGGCACACACACACATCAATCTCTGCATGGCCCACAGCCACAATGTTGTATTTAATGACCTCAGGGCCCGACAAACACAACACACAGATGTCCTCCGAGCCATTCAGCTGATAAGTACAAAGCTGCAAAGTGGAATCAAGACATGTGAACTGGGGCGCGCAGCACAAATACTTCATAACCGTGATGTGGGATTTTAAGAAGAATTTCATCGTGCGAACACAAAAGCAAAACACACATTTACTGACATGCTAGATTTGAATTGTTGTCCTGTATTGAAGTTATGTCTTATCCTTGTCTGCCTTTTGAATGCGTCTCTTTTACTCAGCGGTGAATTTGTGATGACAGTCTTCTTCTTGGTGAAATTTGATCTCTTATAGTGTAAATACATTATTCCCATTATATTCCCAACAGGATTTGCAGTTTTGTATACTGAGCTGATCCTCAGTCTTTCATAGGATTACTGCGTTTTTTTTTTTCAAAAGGTTGTAAACATGATTGTCTTTTGTAATTAATGAGAACAATTCAAGTGTATGTACAGTGTTGTGAAGGCAATCTAACACACGATCTGAGCTTTCTAATTCTTCAGTGGCTTGATCTGCATGTCAATACTGGATCACTGAGCTCAGCGGAGCCCAGCAGCCATGTGCCTGGGCCTGAATTTATTATTGTGTTTTGTTGGTGTCACGCCGCTGATGTGTTGTGTGGATTAAGGCCCCAACTTGATGGAGTGTAGTTACAAATTAATTGAGGATCACTATCAGTTACGTAACAGCCTCTCCACACATAAGCGTGCACACAACAAAGTAATTAGCTTTCTGTTAATTAGGTAATTAAGCAAATGAATAGGAGCTCATCTTGATTCCCAAAGGGGGATGGATGGCTTTCATACGGCGTTTTTCCCCCTGCTCCCGGGGGCTGTAGCGTTGAACATGTAATGAAAAGGAGAAGCTGCGCAGATAATGACCAGTAACGAACTGTCAGATGAGTGTGTAAAACTAGAGTACGTGATACCTTCTGCATCATTCTGCAGCAAAAAAATATCCTTAGGTGGTTGATATGATGTGGGACATTTTTCATTTCTACTCATCAAACACAGATAAATATCAAATATCATACTTTGTATAAGGTGTAGCATTGTGAGGACAGTCTTACAGGATTGCACCAATTTTATTTATTTAAAATTTGTGCCCCAACCGTGAAAATGTTTAACTGAACCCTTTGATACATGTATAATAAAATCACAAAGGAATACATTTGTTCTTAAGTTAATTGCTTAAGAACAAATCAAATCAACACTAATCATCATCAAATCATGTTGTTTTTGTTTCCTATTCAGCAAACTAAGATGCACGTAAAGTGTGATTATTGCAGTGGATGCTGTGCACTTCAGCAACAGTTAAGTAACAACAGTTATAATGCATGATGCTGACACTGAGGTAAATTTACATTGTTACATTGAGATTCCATGTATTAACCTCTCATTTAGTTGAACTATATTTTCTTATCTATACCTATCTATACCTATACCTATACCTGACATGTTGGCTTTGTCTCTGTAGCATTATGAATAGATTCAACACCACATCAAATTTTATTACTCAGCGGAAATTGTTACATGCTGTCATTATGCATCTTAAAAGCGGCTTTTGAATATTTTAAATACATACAGAGTACTTTCTTTTATGACACAGTATTTTGTAGGTTTTAATATATCTCTCTCTGCAACATCCAGCAATGCAATGCACTGTCTTTCTCTTATCATGTGAGACTTTTTACACAATTACTTACAGAAAAATACATCATGAATGCAGCTAAACTGTACCTAAAAATGTCCTAATGACATGACACGTACTGTGTGTGTCTAGTGTGACATAACTGTATATCTTGTAGCATATCATAGTACATTGTATCATAATACATGAACAGTCCATAGTATTTGATGTAATTAAAAGTTTTCCTCAGTGTGTTCTTGTACATTCTGTTGTAATGATCAATATCCATGCTGACAGGAAACCTGTTTAATACCAACAGTGTGAAAAATATCACTTTTTCTGGTCATTCCAGCAGGGAGGCCCTCCTATCACAGGGCCTTCACCAAACACATGCACACAAGCCCAGAAAAGTCAGCTGTTCCAGTGTGCAATAGGGCTGATGTCACTGTTGCCATGGTAAGGGCTAATAACATCAAGCTTTGACCAACATCCTCTTTTCAGTGTAGTTTTTAGTATAGCATGTAGTGTCAACCTGTAACACTTGTGTTATAAGCAGCAGATGAACATTCAACACTTTCTCATGCAGTGGTTCGTCAAACTAAGAGGAGTTGCTTTTGAAATGTGGCACCGCTGTTCCATAATAGTGTGCATGTCAGTGCAAATCATGGAGGAAGAGGAGCATTTCCCTGAAGATCAAGACGCTTTGCTTCATAGCTGCTGCTGCAGGGTCAGCTGGTCTGTTTTTCCTCTAATCATCTGAACAATGCCTCTGAAGTGCACAGACCGCTGGCTGGTAAATCCTTAAAACGTTTGACTGGGGATACAATCAAGTTTGTGAGACGGTGAGTGCAATGTTTTTAACCATTTCAATTGGCTGTGAAAGTGCAGCTCAGCGTAGGCCCGATCGGCACAGAGCAGAGGTAGATGCACTCTGCGCTGCTTTTCTAAATTACTGACAAGCCTTCTGAATGCATTTTAGAACCACAGGGGACAAACTGTAGATACACTCCAAACCTCAGCAAGCTGCCCATGTAATTGCTCACCTTCAGCTGCTGCACAGGAGATACTCACATCAAATCTTGTATATTTTCTTAAATAAAAATCAAATTTTATGTGGTTTGGATCCAGATTGTAGTACAGAGCTCACTGTGTACAGGGTATTTGTGAGGTCAAATGTATTGCTTCTTAATTCTGTTACTTTCACATAACGTCACTTATGGTAATACAGCGGTTTTAAACATCCAGGGTTAGGAAACCATCAAGCGTGGATCTGGGGCCAAACATACAGAAGTATAAAATAAAATGGGATAAAGAACAAGGCTTGGTCAGGACCACAGAGCGACTGACTGAGCATTTAAATATGCAACGTCAAATTGTGGTTCTGTGTAACTTAACGAGACAGGCATCGTCTCAAAATTTATTACCTCTCATAATTAAAAATGTTTTTTTTAAAACATTCAAGACCTTTGAGATGTGTTAAGGATCAGTGGATACCCTGCTGAATCAACATGCAGGGGTTATGAAGGGGGCTGAGCTTCCACAACTAGGAACTTTAAACATGATCAGCTCCCATTGAGATTACCTGGGTGAGTTTGTAAGGCTTCTGTCCTCTCCTGAGTTTGTATGGCAACACCAGAAGTTGCTCTCTGTCCTCCTGGACCCATGCGCTTCATTTTTGCTCTACAATCTACATTTCCTGATACACTGTGAACTTTGTTGTTGATTTACTTTGTACACACATCTATTGCATGCTTGAGAAATCCCTCCTCTGTTGCTCCTCTTGAGGTTTCTTTCATTTTTTCCTTATTAAAGGAGTTTTGGGGGCAGGTTTTCCGGCCTCTGACTCCAGAAGGTGGTGTATCCTGTGCAGATTGTACAGAAATTGTGATCTGAGATACTGGGCTATACAAAGAAAACTGCCTTAACTCCACCTGACTACAACCATACTGCTAAATGTGAGCTGGAGCTCAGTGTTTGCCTAATAAAACACTGGGATAATAATGTCCCATTTCACAGTCTTCTTTAGTCTCTGGTCTCCTCCAAATATATCTGGATTCTGACGTTAAAGCTGCTCTTAAAGATCAAATTACTCTGTGTAATATCGAAATGTTGCTTGGGATGGAACTCCAAAGGATCTGCCCCACACTCTGCAGGCTATTTTAGCGTTTATCAGCTAACTGCACTGGTTTCACAGCTTTACTGATGTGGTTCACTCACTTCTGTCGCCCATTTCACTTCCAGATGTTTTCAGCTAAAATCTGACAAACCCACTGTTCACTATACCTTCACTTACATGAATGGAAACAAAGTCCTCTCACAGACATTTGTTGCTGGTGATTGCACTGTGCAAGAAGAGACAGATGACAATAATTGGATTTTCATTTCCATTTTATTTACTTTGTCTGTTTCACTGCAAAAATCATGTTTACAAAGGAAATGACGTCCCTTATAACAAACTTATAAGCCTGTCCAAATTTGAACTATAAAAGTGGCGTGACATCTAATAATACCAGAAGCAGTCACTTTACTGGAGCCTACACTGAAATAAAATGGTAGTATATTAACTGTGTTAGTGAAAGTGACTCAGACTGGGTGATTACGTCTCAGAAAAATCATTTGTAAAAGATCTGATAGAAAAATACGTTTCCTACTTTCTCTATTAATATTGGTGGCATGTATCATTATGAACAAGCAAGTTAGGTCAGTGTCTAGTTTAAAGTGTACTTTTATTTCAAGCACCCATCTACATTGACTCAGTGACTACTAAAACTCAAGTCTTCTTTGACTTCATTCTGAGAAAATGGGACATAGCGTATGTAATGCTAAATAAAAAACAGCATGACCTCATGTTACTTCCTTCCAGTCCAGTAAGGAAACATGATTTATTGGTACAGGAAACAAGCGCCGACAAGTACTAAGGAGCACCACTAGTTGAGCACAAAAATGTGCAGTATCTCTTCAGGGTTCAACACACTGAACAATCCATGACTCCATTTAGGAGGGCGGAGGGTCGACTTTCAACACATGTACTGAAAGAAATGTCAAACGGGGTGTGGCTGAGAACATTCAAAGAGGCACCTTTCAGGATGAGTTTGATCTGAGACTGTAAAAAAACTATTTCTTAGGGCCACGTCTATGCTGGAATATGTCCTGACTCACAAGGATGGCTTTATAACCTGGGGACTCCTGGGGTGATTGGAATAGGTAGTCATGTGCAATAAAGTTACCCTGATTTTAGTTTTTAATTTTTTTTCCTCCAAGAAACTAAATGGGACATTCACTCCATCCTCAGAAGAGGAAATACTCCAGCTGAATAAAACAACGGGGATACAAACCTCGGAAATGGCAGAAAAGTGCTTTGGCACTGAATATGCTGACTTAATTAAACATATGAATTGAGATTTCTTACATATCACAACAGTTTAGAAAAAACACTAGATTATGAAGCTGCTACCTCTATACCAGGAATAAATTGTGAGGTCCATAGGCCGTGCAGAGGACAGGGCCATGACAGTGCGGTTCAGTATAGGAGGAAGTCAAAACATGAGCTAATGAACTGGGGATGAGTTTGATGCTGGGTGTACATTCTCTGAAGGGTTCAGAGCTTTAGGACCTACGTCAAAACGAAACAAGGCAGCAGTCATTAAAAGTTAGAAAAATATATCGATAACATTTCCTCGTTGAATGCAAAATAATATCCTTGATTAGGTGGTGGACAGCGCCTTTTCATCAAGGCGGGTACAGAGTTCAGGTTAAAATAAAGAAAAAGTGCATTACAATCTAATGTCTTGAGCGTCCTCCTTCAAAGGCATGATGCTCCATGTGAGCTGAAAAAGTCAAAGTGATTCATGGTGAGTACAAACAGAGGGGATGTTAGGCATAAAATCTCACATGGTAAAAGAAAGTTCAAGAAGCATTTTAAGTTTGTTACTTTCCACTGCAGCTCATAATGATTTTGGGAACATGTATTTAACATGTAACAACACGACTAGCCTATGTGAATGTGGAGCAGGTATGGAGGCATATGTGGCCCTCATATTTTGCCTTGATGCCTTTTCTGTAACCTGTGTACAGGCCTGATTAGCCTCCAGCTACGTGCACTCCTTAAATCATCCTCTGGCATGCTGACATGCTCTGGTGTGTGCATAGTTAAACCCTCAGTACAAATGCAAACAGTCCGACTTGATTCATGCAACGGTTTCTGAATGTGCAAGGGACGACGCATGCGAGTGAGGAAAACATGGGCATACTCACACTTATAAAAAACAGCTTTAAAAGAAATGTGCGGGAGGAGCTCATAGACTTTCCCCAAGATATTTGCTTCGCTAGCAAGAGATGCATCTCTATTCCAGATTTGTACAACGTCTTCACGGTCTCGAACACTAACGCTGACACCAACCACCTCATCGTCTGGAAAATAAAAGGAGACAAAACAAACAAACATCAGTTCAGTTGCCAGGTTCGTAAAAATCATATTTCTTTCCATTATATATATCTTCTTCTCCTGAAGACATGAACATAAAACAGAGAGCTCACCTGAGGCGCAGTAATCTGCAAACTGTTCACCAATAGTAGCAAGTAACAGTTCTTTCCAAACTGCAGACTGAAACAAAGAACACAGTTAATTAATAATTCAGGTATTTATATTATTATGTGTTATTATCATGAAAAGAAGCCAAACAAAGTGCCTACAGCGTTTTCTTTTGGTATTTTCATCTTCCATACTCCTCCTTTTGCATTGCTTTCTTCTTCCCTGTTGGTGTAAAAGAAGAAAAATAATGCTTTACATTAAATACATATTTTACTTCAACTCACGTCAGGAGATAACAATGAAATGTTGCATTATGTTATCACAGTAGAAAACGTCAGCTTGTAAAATATTAAAGGGGCGATGTGGAATCTACGGAAACAAACGTTATTTTTACATTCAGTGTTCAAATGTAATGATTCCAAAATAAAACAATGTCATAATTTAAACTTTTATGCCATACTTACATAAATTTATTACATCTATTTAAAGTAGCAGTAGGTCATTTTTAAAAAAAATGACTTTATTAACATCAGACTCCTCTGGCTCCACCTGCTGCATCAAAAACAATTTGACAAGAATCCACACCTGAATCAAAACAACCAGTCAGAGCAGAGTAGGGAGGGGCTTTGGAGACAAGCTGGTGCACACGCAAGAAAGAAAGAAACGCTCCGGGAACGTATATTCACTCTAATTTTCAAAATAAGTGCACTTGACTGGAGCTTAAAAGGTGAGTGGTGTTGTCATTATTACACTATCGATTTTTCTGATATACAACTGGAGGAAAATCTGTTTATTACATTACAAGTTATCACATGACGTGGCAGCTACTGCATGAGCAACAGTTTCCTTTTGCTTTGACAGTAATATCATTTTGATCTCATGACATTGACAACAATAAAAGACTCACCACAAGGGCCTCCGTTCTCCGCGCATTAAGTGATAGCTACATCTCATAGGCAGGGCTGTGACAGGTGGGATGTTGTTGTATACACTCCAGAACATCTGCAGACAGAGAAGAGTTGATGTCTTTCTTTCTTAAAGCTCTGACAGAAAGTTACTGATCTGAATGTGATAATACAAAATGCAACAGTTAAATGTTGCCTTCTTTGTGCAGTTTAGATTTGGTTTATTTATAACGATCCAATATATTGACAATGGTAGTAAAACAAAACAAAAAAAGTTGAGTATTTATTTCATATTTTGCTTGTTGGTGTATTTTCAAAGAGTTTGGCTTTTGGTATTTTGCGTCTCTCGGATTATTCAAACTGAAACTCCAAGCCTGTTTCACTTCCCTGTGTACAGAAATTAGCGATATAAACTATAAATAATGTTAATATAATTAAATTATACTATATATGAATGACTCTGGTTTGGCTGTCCATCTTCATTAATTGACAGGTTTCAATCCTGTGTTCAGGAATTTAGTGATGATGGGACAAACCTTATGATTAGTTTACTGTTGTTTACTGAAAGTCCCCATGACAACAATACACTGACTTTCCGTCAACATGATATAAGCTATCAGAGCGTCATCTCAAATCACCGCAACACACAGTGTTTAGTAGACACACAGATCACAGGCCACTGAAGCTCGTTACAACATGTCAATCAACAACTTATCACACTCACAGTAACAAAAGCAACAGTAGTTTGAAAGCGGTTTAATTTCACTAGAAAAAGCTGATGTAATATGGTGTCAATAAACTGCTCACTACATGTTTGTGTTTCATGATAAAATACTTTGATTTTACCCAAACAATTGCTCCTACAATTGCACCTACAGTAGCTTTAAGTGCCAATAAACTTCATATTCACTTCCATCAGTGAAGCTCTTCCGAGGCGACCTTCGCTCTTGGCCGAGTCATACCTTCGATCTGTCTGCTGTCGAGATGATGGAGCTCTTTAAGCCGACACCGACTCTCACCTGAACAGTCTCCACGGTGTAGATCTTCTTCAGGTTGGATTCGCACTGCGCGGCCGTCGTGCCCGGTAATGACCTAGAAGAGCAGGAGAGCAGTGTGTCAGCCCAGAGTAATGACACGGTGACAGGACGAGGAAAGAGGAAAGGCCGAGAGAGCTGCCGGTCAGGATTCATGCATTGTTTTGGTTTTATTGGCCCAATAATAAGCCATTTTAATGAGTGCTGGCAAGCTTTTTTTTTTTTTTTTTTTTTTTAGGAGAGGTAAAGTGAAAATAAAAATCTCCACGTAGTCCATTTAGATTATATGGTGATTAAACCAACAACACAAGTTTAATACAAGTTAAAAACAGGAACATGAACAGGTGCATCTTATTGGTTATTTTTAATGTTCACACATTACTAACCCTGGCTGTTTTAGACACGCACTTTTACACAATCACAGTGTCGTATCTATACTAGTTTTTGATGAAACACCCCAACGAAACTGCCAAGTAATCTTTACAAACAGCATGCTATCTTAGTTAAGGGGCTGCCACGGACAGCTACTTTCATTACTGATTAAACTTTTACTTTAAGCTGTCAAAAATGCTCATGGCAACTTCTTGTGACCTCTTCAAATATCTTTTTGTCACCCAAACACTCCAAAACCCAAAATAAGATCAGTGTAAAAGAATATACATCAAAGAAGCTGAAACCACACCATACTTTGTATTGTTTCGTCATTGTTTTCTTGATATAAACTGCACATATTTTCATTGATGCATTAATAAGGATTGCTGCAGCCTTTTTAAAAAAAAAAAAAAAAAAAAAAGTAAAAATGTTCCAGGACTTTATTAAATAACATGTCACTCCTCTCAAATCAACATGTTGTGTAAGATACAAACCTCAGAGTCAACCAGACTTTCTGCCCCAAGGACAAACCGTGAAACAAAGCTTTAACAAGCAGATACTGAAAATGTCCAAAAAGACAAGGGCTCGTGTTTTGCATCGAGCCACAAACATACATATCTGACTACTAAAAAAAAAAAAAAAAAAGGTGAGGTGAAGCTTGACACTTTAAGAAAAACCTGAAAAGAGGAGTCAGTCTCTCTCCCTGTCAGCCCCCCTGCTTTTAACACAGATGGAAAACTTAAACTGCATGTCTGAACACCAACAAACAACAACAACAACAGAGCGGGGTAAACAGTGACCTCCAGCCCCGCTCCCCCCTCACTCTCTGCGGCTTCAGTCGCTCCGGAGGCCCGCGGTGAGAGCTGTGGCCTTCAGGGACACTTTCCCCCCGTGAAGCCCGGGAACAGCACCGAGGTGGGGCGGGGGGGGGCACGGAAACATTACCTGTCCAGCCAAAACGTCCAGGGCGAGTGCAGGGGCAGCGTGGTGGCGTCCTCCCCTCGGTGTTTCTTTGTGATTTTCTCCAGCTCCCTCTCGTCGATGTCAATGTTGGTGTCGGAGGAGACCGTCTGCCCGCCGCTCAGGCCGCCTCTGTCCACCTGGAGGCCCGTCTGACCCGCAGGAGCCGACATGTCTGCCCCGCCGAACCGAGGGAACCCGCCGCCGTGGAGCTCCCTTATCGAAAAAAATAAAAGGGAAAAACACACTCGCGGTTTGGGGCTTTTATCTCCACACACACACACACACACACACACTAACACTGCCGCTTTTCCGCCTGCCGACTGGTGACGTAACTGCGTCACCGGGCAGGAACGTCGCAGCTGGTCCAATCCCAGAGAGGAGGAAAAAACGTAGCGACGCCTCACTCTGTCTTTTTTTTTGGGTACCACAAACTGAGTCACAAACCTCCAATAAAGTGAATAAATGTACTGAAGCACCAGGCTGGAAAACACCAGCGTGCGATAGACATGATATAATCTGTTTTTTTTTTTTATAAAACTTTTGTTTGCACGTGTATGTCGAGAGGGAAAAAAAACTGGTTTTAAGTAGGTTACTCTCACAAACTGAGGTTAACACTTTGTAAATGTAGGTTAGCACAGACACTGCCAACCAGACCACAGCCATGTGTACACAGGATCAGTAACTGTTTGACCTGTTGGCCTATATAGAGACTGATCTCAGCCAAGGATCCACGTTTAGTTCAGTTTTATTTGTCACACATAATCATAGTGGGTAAAAATGCAGTGAAATGTGTGACTATTAGCTCATTTTAATTACACTGTAATAAATAAATGTAAAATAAGAATAAAGATTCAAATAAGTAATAGATAGTAATGTTAACTACAGTAACGCTGAATAATAAGTCACTAAAAATAGTCTTAAGGCAATCCTTATGCAGTGTCCTCATTCAGGATCCTGGTGGTCTGAGCCTCTCACAGCTGGATCCACTATCTCCTTCTCGGAAATGAAAAAAAAGGTTGTTATCAGGGTGGCTGGGATGCTTAATGAGTGTTTATGAGTGTAAATGTCCTTTTATGAGATGATATTTAGGGAGATAAGACAATTTATCAATCAGCTGTAAAGTGTCCTAATATCAGTCCTGATATTCCCTTTTTTTGTTTTGTTGTCTGTCTTTAGTTTATTTGTATCTTTCTGTCCTCTGTGATGTATGTGAGTACACTGAGAGACAAAGAAGATCTAATATCTTGCATGTGTGTCAAGTTGGCCCATAAAGTTCACTCTGACTCATCATTTTGTCCCCATTGTTCTTGATGTTGTTTCAGGATTCATCCTCCAGAAGAAGGGTTGTTTTTTCCTTTCAGTTCTTTCAGGTTTTAAAAGTCTTGACGAGGAGTCTGCTGTCTCCACGGCCATTTCAGGCCTCCAGACAGTTTCACTGGGTCACGACACACCTGTGATCAAAATGTCTCTTCCTACCCCTGAAAGAAAAGTTTACCTTTAGCACAAGAGCTGCACAGAGCACTAAGTAAAAATGTCTTATTTGTGCAGACGAGGAAGTGGAGCATTATCTTATTACACCATCTTCAGTCTCAAGTCCCTTGCTGCCCATTTCACAGCACTTTGGTGAAAATGCACTGCAGGCTCCAACAAGACAGTTGTTCAATTGTTGGCGGAGCCATCTCCTCAAGAGATCTGTCTGTGTGAGTTTATCAAGATTCACCAGGCCAGACAATGCAAAGACTCAATTGTAATCAGAATCAGAAAAAACTTTATTTGTCCCTGAGGGGCAATTAAGAGGGCAAAGAGCAGCACATTGACTAATAAATACAAGAAAATACAATAAAAGGACTTACAAATGTGCTTGTCAATTATTCAATTTTCTAGTGGTGTCGTGATGTTTTATTTTACCAGAGTGTAACAAGAAACAAGCTGGAAGTGAAGTTTCAGAGCTCCAGCAAGCTAAATCACAGCTGTTGATTTCTCAGCTAGATCTTTACTGTGATAGTAACTGCTCCAAACCTGTTGTTGAACTTAACCACCTCCAATCTAACACCCAAACAGAAAGATTTCAGTTTGAGACTTTGTTTTTACAAGTAGGAAAGTAACTTGTTTTGCCACTTTTAACCTTCATCACAAAACATAATCTCAGTGGAGAACCTAACCAACTTGAACATGCACCCATTTGACAGAGGGAACCGTTTGATTGATCCGGTGGTGTTACTGGGTTTTAGTGTCTGCCTAAACATCCCTGTTGAATTAATCCTCTGGGCTTGATAGGATCAGGCTCCGATGAGGTCACAGGGTCATACGTGAAAACCGGGCTTGGAATGAAGAGCTTATTGCTGGTTTCTTGCGCGCTCATGAAGCTCGTTGGAGCCGGCTCCAGGGGGTGCTGGTGAATCACTGCAGCAGCAGGTGCGGCCCTGTCACATGATGGCAGTTCAAAGTACATAAATCCTACTGAGAGCAAGATTTTAATACTGGGAGAGCTTTAACATGATAACACAACGTATTCTAGATTATTTGATCCTGGATTTTCTTTATCCTGTAAAGTCATACTGCAGTGAGGAGGTGTTTTTCAAGGGTACTGAAAATAACCTTTTATTTTTCTCTCAAATTGTCAGTATGAAAAAGGTCTCCTCTGCCATTTTCAAGCCACTTCAAAAGATTTTTCTTGAAGGTATCAAATATAACCTTCTCTGCCAGACTCACTTTGCCTCTGCAGAATTATCTTCTGAGATACCACTCACTCTGCTGTATTATGCAACTGTTTACCTCATGTGAACCTGCACTGGGAGCGCTCTCTTTGTCACCATTTGTCTTCATTTCATTGTAAATTGTAGCTTTGTGTGTGTGCTGTAATGAATGTGTGGTGCATCTTGTAACTCTTAGTTGTTCAGTGAACCTTACTTGTGCACCATTCAAAGCATTAAGGATACAGAGGTGACTGGAGGTGTGGAGAAGCAGTCTGACAGTATTGGTGATAGTCATTGATCAGTGTTTTGGTTAGTTTATTTTACATGAGTGTGTTATCTTATTATTTGATAGCACCATTAAAAAGCCACACTTTTGTTGAAGGGCTGTCAAAGTCACATCCAAGGAACCAAAGTGAACACAGAAATTTGTCACAAGAGCTCTCATTCAAGTTTGCATCATCATGTTTATTTTTATTTATAGTTTCTTCTTTTAGTGCAGATCATTCTTTTAGTGCAGAACAGAGATCTACAGTCACAGTGCATGCACTGTGTTTCATGTAGACACAATAGCCTGTAACCATGAATCATGTTTGTGCTTGATTTTTATCTTTCTGCATTTGTTTCTTTCTGATAATAAACCTAAAGAGCTGTTCAGAAGCGGGATAATATGGGCAGTAATTAAACCTATGAGCTGTAATAAAGTGTGTTTCACTCTCATACCACTCCATAATAATCCCGTTTTATATCATTATATCCATAATCCCATAATTATTCCATAATATCCATCCATATATCCACTGTGTTTTTCCTGTACTGTGTTTTTATAACCTGCACATCACACATTGTGCAACATCTCCCGTCAGCCTGTCAGAGTTTGCGCGCAGACAGCCTTCCCACGGACTCTCAGACCGGCAGATGAGGCTCCTGGCTGATCCCAGGCCTGCTCTCTACACGCAAGCGGACGTGCGTCGCATATAGGCTAGACTCCGCCGTGCGAGATCCGCCGACAGAGCCGCACCGGCGCTCCGTCCCCCGCCCAGCCTCCCGCAGCAGCCCCGCAGCTCTCTGCGCCGCGTCCCGCCGGTGAGGCCGCATGTGCGTGGATTGCGCCATGCCTCCGCGCGACACCGTCTGCTGTCTCACCCCTCAAGACGAACGGGAGCCCTCCGCCGTCGGTGGGAAGTGAGATGTGTTTAGTGAGCCGCTCGGCTGCCGGTCGGACGCCTCCCGAGATGATGTGCAAACCCGAAGCAGGCTGCCTGCGTCCTGAGGAGGACGGACACACGGACAGGGACGCTTTCTGCGCCGGACACTTGTGAGATGAAGGACAAGAAGAAAAAAAAAGAAAGATTGAGAGATTTTTTTGTTTGTTTTTTATCATGATGGTGTGGATCGCAGCTCGTCGGGGCGGATGTGAGGATGTGAGCCCACGATGACCGGGTGCCTCTGAGTGGATTTTATTCCTGAGTGGAGTTTTTTGTGTGTGCGGATCGCGTCGGTTTGTGCTCTCCTCTCAGCCTCGGCAGGGCACGGGCGCTCGTCGATGAATTGATGTGGGGATACACACGACCTCGGCTGCATCGATGGCAAACACGAGCGAGCTCGGGGGGAGCAGCCCGTCCTTACAGAACTACGCGTCCGCGGCCTCTGCGGTCAAGCTGGCCTCTCTGGGGCTGATCACGGGCGTCAGCCTGCTGGGCAACGCGTCCCTGTCTCTGCTGCTGCTCAAGGACAGCTCGCTGCACAAGGCGCCCTACTATTTCCTCCTGGACCTGTGCCTGGCGGACGTGGTGCGCTCCGCCGTCTGCTTCCCCTTCGTGATGGCATCGATCGGCGGCGGCTCCTCCTGGCCGTACAGCGCGCTCAGCTGCAAGATCGTCGCCTTCATGTCGGTGCTCTTCTGCTTCCACGTCGCCTTCCTGCTCTTCTGCGTCAGCGTCACCCGGTACATGGCGATCGCCCACCACCGCTTCTACTACAAGCGGATGAACCTGTGTACGTGCGTGGCGGTGATCTGCATGGTGTGGACCCTCTCCGTGGCCATGGCCTTCCCGCCGGTCTTCGACGTGGGCACCTACAAGTTCATCCGTGAGGAGGAGCAGTGCACCTTCGAGCACCGCTACGTGAAGGCGAACGACACGCTGGGCTTCATGCTGATGCTGGCCGTCATCGTGGGGACGACCCATGTGGTCTACGTCAAGATGCTGTGCTTCGTCTACGACCACCGCAAGATGAAGCCGGCCCAGCTGGTCCCGGCCATCAGTCAGAACTGGACCTTCCACGGGCCCGGGGCCACCGGGCAGGCCGCCGCCAACTGGATCGCCGGTTTCGGCCGCGGACCCACCCCGCCGACGCTGGTGGGCATCAGGCAGGCGACACACCTGGGCAACAGGAGGCTGCTCGTGCTAGACGAGTTCAAGATGGAGAAGCGGATCGGGAAGATGTACTACATGATCACGCTGACCTTCCTCGTCCTGTGGGCCCCCTACATAAGCGCCTGCTACCTGAGGATATTTGTGCGGGGCGCGCCGGTGCCGCAGCTCTACCTGACCGCCGCGGTGTGGATGAGCTTCGCCCAGGCGGGGGCGAACCCCATCATCAGCTTCCTGTTCAACAAGGAGCTCCGGATGCGCCTCAGAGCCTGTTTCCCCTGCTGCCTGGGAACACAGACGCCCATGGAGCCCTACTGTGTCATCTGAGCCCCCCCAGAGCCCCCCCAAAAATGGCCCCTGAAATACTGCCAAAGACACATTACATCTAGTTTGAGAATGTACTTGGACCCCTACATGTGTCTGGACATGCACAGGGCTGCTGTGGAGGGTGAACCCACTTCAGTTCAATTTACTCATATTTTGATTTGTGACAAAGATTTTACCCACTATCTTAATTAATCTATCTAAAAAAAAAACTTAAATTCACACCATGTTTTGCTCATCATGAAGGAGTAGAGGCATTATGTGATGCTTCTATAGATATATAAGGCGTGTGAGGTCGTCTGCCTCACCTTCTTTGGTTGAAAGCCACCTTTTAATTGACACCTGTGCATGTACTGTAGGTGGCATTCACTCCAAATATAGGGTATAGCCTCTTTCACAGTCACGTTATGCCCTACGTTTGGAGACCTTTCTCATGCCCCGTGGAGTATATCAGCCGCTCTGGTCCACGACAGTATTGTACATGAATGTCACTTTGGCTATTTGTTTGTATATTTTGAAATTATACCCCAGCACACCCGTTTGAGGTGGTCTGCCTTTTGCAGAGCTGATGACTAAAACGCAACAGCACTATTTTATCAGCTGATTAGAGTCGGTGTCTCTATCATCTGTGACACACTTGGTTTCTAATCCTTTGGATACCAGAAATGAGATACAGATCTCAGTATATTTTTAATGAGGACAATAATGTCACATTTGTAAATACTGTAAAGCCCGCCTCCCTCTTCCCTTCCGCTTTTTTAACCAGATATGTTGTATATTTCATAATCTCTTAGGATTCAGCGTGTTGAAAAGGTGTTAAAAACCCACTATAAAGGTATTTTGCAAAATTCTTATTCTTCCTCATGGGCCAGCTGTGTTGAGCAGTGGGTTGACTCACATTCCCTGCAGGATATACAGATATCGTTCTTTTTCTAACTATATCAACATTGGGACTCTGAAAATTTAAAAAAATTTGGTTCTTTGGAAAGGATGTTTGCATTGTTTGTATTTCTTAGCAAATAAATAAGAAATGGATGATTCCTTGTTTTGACTCCATAATCTGTTTTTAGCAAGATGTCTTTTTTTTCTTGATCTGGCTCTGCTCTTGAATGCATCTCAGATGATGTCTTTAGATAACCACTCCACCTGATCTTGTGTAATTTGCTTTTGTTGGCATGCTGACCTGCCCCCACCCTGTCTCATGTTGTCAGATCAGTGTGCTCTTCTGTATGAGCAGGTGATAGACACACTGAAAGATTTTCCAGTTGTGAAAAAGCAAGAGTTGCACCCCATATTTGAACAAAACTACTGCAAAATCAATACAGACATTAATGCCTTAGTGTTTCCTTTATGGGTTTTGTCAGGGACTTAGCTCCATTTAATGACACTGTGGTCATGTCCTTGGAATTTATGCTGGTACTTAAAAGGGCACTCCAGCACTTTAGCGTTACAATTCTATAAAGTTGGGGGTCTCATGAGAGACAGATTAAATGGTCTAAACTGAAGCAGCAGCCGCCGAAATATCTTTATTTTTAATCTTTTCAAGTCCCAAATCCCATGTTTCCCATAAAGCAACTGGAGAGCACACTTCTTTCAAACCCCACATCTCCACTTTGTGGAGCCCACTTTGAATGAAAACGTTTAAGTCTCAGCCGAGACAACCCTCATGACATCATCAGGGTTGTTTTTCAGACTTGAAAAGCTTCTCCAGAGCAACAAAAGAGGCATTACATTATACATCTGTTTTCATCTAACCAAACAGGACCCCTTGTGACCATTGAACTAAACTTCATGTGTAAAATCAGTGGGGTGCCCCCTTCAATATCCTGAGAGTCCATAATTAAAAATGTGCATGTGGTCAATATTTTAGGCTGCTTCAAGTATTTCCAGACTTAATATATTTAAATTCCTGACAATGTGAAGAAGGCTTTGAAATGGAATTTACACCCTCATGTTGAGAAATAAAATATAATATTATGGCCCTGTTTCTGCGTCATCAGGTTCAGATGGAGAATCTGAAAGGAAACCTTTTCTATTTCACACTGACAGTCTGACACCAAACTTTCACGGGGTATTTACCACCAGTGTTTCATATCACTGAAAAATCTCCTCTTGTCAAACTGATCACAACCGGTGGAAACACCTTTTGTCAGTGTCATGTCACGTTGTTACTGAGCACCAAAATATGACCAGAAGTGCAATAAAAAACAGTTAGAGATGCTGAATTAAAAGGTATATTTTCTTCCTTTACAAGTATGATATTCAGGGTTTTAAACAGGGATCTTATTAAACAGGTAATTCGATTAGTTTCATCAGGCTGTTTGTGTGGCACCTGCTTTTTAATCAAACTCCCTCAAACCCCCAATCCACTCCTTAGGCCAGTAGCAGGCTATCGATTCCGCTAATTGCTATTGCCTTCATTGACACTGGCCCCCAATTACACTGAACCGCAGCTTTTAAAGGTTGAGCAGCTCTCTCAGTACACACTTTAATCACAGCGATTAAGTACGTTTCTGTTAGCGTTACTGAGCTCCGGCCCCTCCGTCGCTCTGATCCGCTGTGCAGCACCAAGCTCGTCGACACGCCGCCTGCCCTCGGTGCATCCATAACCATTACCATCACAACATGCGTGCTTGTTCCTGACAGCTGGCTGTGTTCTGTTACCAGCGTGATGAGGTCTCATGGTGTAATTGCTGTGGCTCCTCAGCCGTGCAGGAAGCTCCTCACCTGCACGTGCTCCTGCGCGATGCAAATGCAGGTTGGGTATTTTTGGTACATCGTGTTGTCTCCGGGGCACGTAGCCTCCGCTGTAATGCAATGCTGGGAAATGTGACTCTTTTTTTTTTTTTTTACTGCTGGCTCTTTCATTGCCCTTTTCAGCCTTTCTAACCACTGAGCGACTGCCATGACCTCTGTCCTCCTCACTGGGGTTTCCTAAAATACAATTTGGACAGCAGGACATTTAGCTTTTTTAAAAGAGTATCGTCTGAGAAGGTCAGGCTGGGTCAGTTATCCAAATGTTCTGAGCTGTTGTGTAACTTCACTTTCTAAGAAATTGTCCCATTTAAAAGAGTACTCCTTGGCTTTAGCATTGCGTTCCTCTGACACTGTCTCACAAAGGGATCAAAATTGATGCAGGAGAGATACCAGCTTTTTCATTCCAAGCATTTTTCTTCTTCCCTGTCAAAATTTGGCGCTTACAAGGCCCACAATGCAACCCAAAAAAAAGTAATGTCTCAGATGTGGGTGTGTTATGCAGCTTATGTAGCCTCGAGCAGAGATGAGGAGTGGGCTAGAGAGGTCTGGTAAGCTTCCTTCTCTCTAACTCCACAGCGTTAGATGTTATTCATTTTCAGACCTGAAGTCTTCAGACCAGACTGGGACTGGCCACCTAGAAACTCTGGCAAATGCCAAAGGGACCAGCCTGCCTAATGGGTCGCAAGCCCACCAGCAATGTGGGAAAATAAAAAATGTGGGAAAAAAACTACTTGCCAGCTGTTGCCCATTTGATGTTGGCACAGCCCATCTGACTCAGGGCTATATACAGACAGGTGCAAGAAGTGCTACCATCGTCACCTCCCTCAAACTCCATCAGGTAGGTCCATCCAGTGGTTTGTTGAGCATAGCAACATTCAGCTACAGATTCTGCAGCACTGAAGATGATCTGTGCGCTGGTTTCAAATTCAGCAGTTTACTGTTTTTGCTCCCTCCTGCTTTACTGCATTTACACAGTGAATTATGCACCATATGGTACTTCTATGGTTTATGATATAAAACAAACAGACTGAATCAACCGCTAGTCATGTATCTCAGCTAAGACCGCTTAAGACCCCTGATGGCACCAGAACCGTTTTGACTGGGTCAGACAAAAATTGCCGAATTTTGTTCCCAGTCCGACCCTGCCTCAGACCCCTGCAACACTGGCTCAAGTGACATCACTTCAACTGATTGTTTTAATTATTCATTTATTGATTAAATGGCTGATTATTTTCAATTAAATGATAAATCATCAAATGTCAAAATATTGTAAAAAATGTCCATCATAATTTCCTACAGGCAAAGTTAATGTCTCCTTGTTTTGTCAGTCCAAACCCCAAACTATCTCAATAATCAGTGAGTCAATCTCGACTGAAGGTTCGCGTGATTTACTGGAGCTTTCAACTATATCACACAGTCCTCATCAGATGATTCAGTTTGGTCATCAGCTCAGGAACTGTAGATGATCAGTTTATTATCATATAAGACAAAGAAACGCAACAAATGTTCACATTTAAGAAGCTGGAGCTTGATAATGTCTGCTTAAAAATGACTAAAAATTAGAAGATGATCAAAATAGCAAAATCATTAACTGAGCGATTAATTGTCTTACTGTTTCAACACTCACTGGGTGACACATTCTCAGAATCACAATCATTTTGACATATTTCATATTTCATATTTCTTATTTTTCACTTTATACACTGCTATAGTAGATCAGAGTTAATGAAAAGTTACCAGTGTCTGTTGTCCATGAATTTGTATTCCATTATGGACTCTTGTTTTCAGACCTCCATTATCTGGGGCATTGCCTCATCACAGATCACTCCACTGAGGATTTTGGGCTGCCGGAAAGCTCTCGTGTCTAGAGCCACAGAGGACGACATCCATCTCTACAATATAAGATTGATGTGAATAATTGCTTTACACATTGGAGTCTAATTATAGCTTTGAGCTTTGAACAAATTCTGTGAATCACAGCCTGACAGTGATTCATTTTATAGCTGTCTTACTGTTTCCTGGAATTATACGGACCTGCTGCGTGAAAAGATCCATCTCCCCACATCTTTTAACCCCAATTAAAATGTTCTCACAGTTTTTCTTTTTTCCTGCTTTTTGACAAGGAAGACAATTAAGCATGAAAAGATGTTGTCACCTGTGCGTTTTGGTCATGAGCAGATAATGAAATTGTAACCCAACAGGCACGTATCACTCAGTATGCCATTTTATTACCAGTGAAATAACGTGTGTTTCTCTTCATATTTTCCTAGAGGGCAGCTGAAAGCACACCAAAAACGCAAGTGCTGCATACTACCGCAGAGTACTGTGAGTACAGTATAACTCAGTGTAACATAGAGCATGTGCCATTTGAAATTAAGATCATTCCTATTGCCAAATACAATCAAAGAAGAAGACTTGTTTCCATGTGATTGGACTCAAAAATCTAATGAATCAATATAAAGAACAAAACTGATCAAAATCAAACTGATCAGAGTAATTATTCACTGAGCCACATAAAAATATTATCCTTTCTGTGCTCTTTGGTTTGTCACTCCCTGCGAGGTGTCTGTATTTCCCACAGAGCAAAATATCTATTTTGAAATGTAATAATAACTGACACAGAAAAAGGACATATAGAACATAGATATAAACATTCAATGTACATAGGTAAAAGAAATTTGCTTAGTGGAAAAGTTATGTATGTGTAGGTTGAAACCACAGCGTACAGTGCGGTCCTGTAATGCTGACAACACAACGCTCATCAGTGGCAGCAGGGAGAAGTAATCCTCCCCCACCGGGGGTCATGGTAAATATTTTATTTGCTCTAAAATCCAAGGGGGCAAAGACCAGCTATTGGATTTCTCTTTAAAGATAGAGTTTAATTTATCCTCACCCAAAATGATGATGCATTATTAAATATATCTGTTTATTCAAAATAAATAAATAAAAAAAAAGTGGAGACCGTCTTTTAAAGGCAGATCGTTACAGTGCAGGTAGCGAATACTGTGACTGCAAATGTTGGTCCTCAGAGGTAGTAGTCTGGATACTTGTACGGTGAGAGACATTTGGATTTCCCCGCCTCGATGATGATACACGACAGGTTGGGCAGGCAGGGGCAAGTGTGGTGGAGTCTCTTCCCAAAAAAAGGGACCTGGAAGCAGAGAGGACGCCTTTTTAGTCTGAAATGAAGGTCATTTTCATCCGGCAGAATAGGGGCAGTCGAAGGATGTTTCTCAGTGAAGGGGAGGCTCAACATGCTTTGACGGTGATCACACATAAGCACCATCACAACACTGGCTACCTCAGTTTTAAAGTAGCAACTAAAGCAGCAGGGCTAAAGCAGACACATGTTAACCAAACGTCCAAATTCTCTGCTGCGTCTTCATAGAGAACATGACGAGGATCGGTTCACCTGCCTTTTGACCTGCCTCGATCACTGCCGTGACCCCCACTGTGTGGACACACATTGTACACTGTGTGACACTTCACACATGAGACGAGCCCCTGTGGAAGCTCTCACCTTGTGGCTCATAGGGTGACAGTCGTCTCCTTCCTGTCCCATGGGCGTGCACATACGCAGGCTGCGGATCCACAGACTGACCGCACAACACATCCCTCCTCCGCACTGAGAGTCCTTCTCACAGGCCTACACACACACACACACACACACACCAATGAGTACAAGTTTAGATGCTGTGATTGGATTAAGCATATTAATGACTTCTGCAGACCGAAAGATTGATTAGTTTTATGGACATGTAGTAACAACATTTAATACCATCTAAATTTTAATGTAATAACAATGTCCAGCATATAATTAATGTCGTCTTGTTAATGTAGTCAGTTCCTTATTAATCGTATCTTATCTTTACATTATTATTATTTTGTAATCTGTAATCTGTAATGTATGCATGTGTGTAATGTCATGTAATGTCTTTCTACACAATTATGTGGTCATTTTGTATTACAGGGAAAAGGCAGGTAGTGTGAGCTTTTATATAGGTGCAAACTGGTGTTACCTTAACATTATATCATGCTAATTGTAATGTTATTACACCATTAGTCATATCATACCTCAACAAAACACTTCAGGGTTGGCGGTGATTTATTGTTTTGAGTGTCTGGATGAGAAGCTGAGTGACAGCTCTCACTTTGGGTGAGATGAAGGGAACAAAATGGACAGGAACAGAAGTGATTTCATGTGACAGACGGGGATGGAAATCACTTTGTGTTTTATGGCTGCATGCTCCTCTCTCAATTCACATCAACAACACAGCGCAAGAGGGTTGTTGTGACAGGGACGGGTGTTTTATTAGCAGGTTATGGCCATGATTTATGTTCATGGAATTATGTAAATCCTGACTTGGATATGGAAATCACTCAAAAAACACATTTGCTACTTCACTGGTGGGTTGTTATAAATAGATATGTATTTATGAACAAACTCTTACACTCTGTATACTGTTAAACTGTATATTGCACTACATACTTGTCATTTCCATTGTAATAGACCTTTTAGAATCCCAAAGATGCCCACTGACTGTACATGTGGCATCTCTGACATTTATTTTATAGATTTTATTCCTTCCTTTTCTGATTAGTCTTCTAAAAATATATATATTTCTACATTATACTGTATAATGATGGATTTTCAGTACAAGATAACAAAAAAAATGTTTTTCCTTAACTAAACAGTTGAGGCATACTTTAAACACATATATATTTGGAGAATAATTTGCCACAAGACTTAAGACTTAAAAAAACACTGAAGCATTTTTCCTTCTGTATCATTCTCAGTATCATTCTGCATCTCTATACTACTCTATAATACTCTTATTTTTTCAGTTTCTTTTGCATTGAAGAATTTATTTTCATACCAAAGTATCCTCCATTTGAAGTGTTAAAACAGACTGCATTCTTACTGGGATAACCAATGCAAAATTAAGATTAAATTAAGACCAATGAAAATACAAAATGCTCTTTAGGAAAAAAGTAGTTTGAAATGCAAGTTCTTGTTCTGCATATTCCCGTCATCCCAAGAGTTTTCCACTGCCCCTCAAGGCATCTACCTCTTTGCTCCCACTTACCCCTGTGATGACTGCCGAAGATCCGTGGGACACCAGCAACAGGGAGAAGAACAGTAGGAAGAAGGACCTCATGATGAAGAACTGTCTTTGCGTCTCCGTGCCCTCCGGGGTGAAAAGTATGGATGGGGAGGCTGTCGGACCGTGCTGCATGTGCCTACGTGACAGACCGCAGTGATAAGTGGCCTGCAAACTCTTGTGTTGAGGGCTGACGGAGGTTTATAAACCCAGCCTGCCATTCATAACTGTGACTCACGCAGTCCAGCATCACTTCACAGGGGCTACAAAGAGAGAGAGAGAAAAAAATAAGAAACATTCAAGGTAAACTTCAACATGACAGTATGCCCTAGATTTAATTTTTCTGACCATGCTCTTTTTGTTCACAATAAATTCACATTTTCAAACCAATGATGTGCTCATTTCGCAGACGCACACACTCAGTGTGACATGCTATTGCAATTGTAATGGGTTTTTTCACATTCTCACCTTTTCGTACTCCAAGGCCATAGTTTTTAAAATATCCTGTCAAACATACACGTAACAGTGTTCACAAAAAAAAGCAACTTCAGTTCAGGGACAAGAATTTCTGAGGCCACTGCACTTCTGAAAAAATATGCTTAAGTATACAGGCTACTTATCATCTGTTCATTAACTGTGATTTCTAGATGATATATATATATATATATATATATATATATATATATATATATATATATATATATATATATATATATATACACACATACATACATAATACATATATACTTTACATGACCGAGATTTACTGTGCAGTGTTCCAGACAAGCACATGTATGTTTGTCTCTGGTCTGATTTAATGTCAGCTGTTTTGAAGATGATGAAATGTGCAAAACCTGACATGACAAACACTGCAAACAAATACGGATGGACGGAGAGGGGCAACCTGTGGAGACGGAAGGAACAAAGCTAAATCTGTCTTCGTCACAGCTTGGCAGAGTGACACTGACAACTGAATCACACAGGAAGACAAGAATCCAGCATGTAACAGTGAACCATTAATGCCCTCTTTCACCTAAACTGTGAGATTGAAACAATGGAAATCTTGCAAGGAAGATGAGGGCTATATTTACAGTCTTTGTGAGGACCAGATAAGAGACTGCTACAGTAGTTCTCTTTTCTGGAGATGAACACATGAATGAATTTTATTAAATCTTTAATCAGGAAATGAGACCTCTAGTACCTACTGTTTGTTTGAGAAGATAAAATGTTGGTTATTTAACTCCTGGGAAGCTCAGATTTGAGTCTATGATAACACCAAGATTTCTATCTGGGGTTTTTGTCTTTAAAGTTTGTGAATCAAGTTAGGAGGCTTGTCTGTATTTAACTTAAAGACATTTTACGGCATCAAGCTATTTACTTGGTGTAAGCACTAGCACAAAAGGAGAATATTGTTTGGCACAACAGCTAGATAAATCTGGGTGTCGTCTGCATAGCTATAAAAATCACAAAAGTCATGTTTTGACTGCAGGAACTTTAGTATTTTCCAGCATTTCTATTGTATACATCAGATTTTTCAGAAAAAAATAATATAATAAAATAATAATAAAATATGACACTGATGATATAGATGTCTCAAAAACTCATGTATCAAATATGATAGACACGGCATTAAAGGGTTAAACCAGGTGAGTGTCCATTGCTTAAAATAAACAGTGATCCTGATAGATGTGATGTGATGTGCTGAATAATTTCAAACAAAAGTTTTTCAGCTGTGACAGCATTTATTGATCAAAAGAAGCGTTATATGGGTCTAACCTCTTCAAAAATAGGTGTCTAAAGAATGAAACCTAATGGACTGGATTGGAACAGTTTGTTGGGTAGTTGCATGCAAAAATGACATGTAAAAGTAGATGTTGCTTTCTCATGCATCAGCAGACTAATTTAAACAGTGGTGGAAATGCAGGCAACAGTGGGCTTTTTCAAGGAACTAAAGGTTCCTGGGACTAAAACTTCTGGCAACTTTGGGTGGAAACACGTCTATAATCTTGCATTTGGACCAGAGAGAATATGTAAAGGTTGAATAATAAAGGTCCAAACATCATGCTGATCCTATTAATGTAGGTTTCAAATTTTCAAAATCAAATTTATTTATTTAGAGCCCAAAATCACAAACATTGTTTGCCTCTGAGGGCTTTACAATCTGTACAGTTGTGACACCCTCTGTCCTTAGACCCTCGAACCGAGTCAGGAAAAACTTCAAAAAACCCTTTATGGGAAAAAGAAGAAACCTGAGGAAGAGCCACAGATGAGGGATCCCTCTCCCTGGGACGGACAGACGTGCAATAGATGCCACATGTACAGAGAACATCATCATCAATCATTATATATGGAATTATACATGGGTCATAATAAATTGTAGATAAACTGAGTTCATGGGTTTAGTCCATGTGTGAAGGTATCACAGGTAATGGAAATGAGTCCATGAGTCCAGGTGCATAAAGTTTTTAAATGAACACTAACAACATATCCTTAAATCTCAATATGCAATGTGAAAAAGTATATGTACATGCTATATTACTTAATACCAAGGCAATATAATAATTACTAGTATTTTAATGAGAGAAATAAACTACCATCTCCAGCATGTCACCATTTATACCACAGTGCCAAAATCTTAATGACTTGGCATGCATAAGCTAAATGGTGCAGGTCTCATTATTACACATTGTTCATCATTTTAAATTCTTGAATAGAAATCACACCAAATAAATGGACTGCTTGCATGCCTGGATCAACCCATGGACAGAGGTTTTTATTCTTTCAACACAAGAAAGAAACTGACACTTGCATTGAAACTATAACATAGGTGAAGCAAACATTACAAGACTAGAGCTAAATTATAAATTATAAATTATAAATACACCAATCATTTCCTTTCTAAGAAGCACATTTGCACTCATGTCGTTCTGAGGTGGAGAGCATAGTTAAATCAAAGAGCAGAGTAAACACAGAACAGGAGCAAAGGGCTTTAAAACAGAGAAACTATTTGAACAAAATGGATCTATCTGGTTCAAAGTGAATCTGCACATCAATAAAAATCAGATTTGGTTTGCTGCCTCAGGTGATCAGTGCTTTCAAAGTTTATTGCAGTGCTGAAGTTACTTTTTTACTCTTGCCAGGAGACAGAAATAATAATTATTGTTTGACTTTATTACATATTAATAAATATTTACTAATATTTTGAGGCTCCTTAGTCCTTTGTTTGTTTCAACTTCATTCAGAACATTATCTCCAAAATGAAAAAATAGAATATTGCTATTTCAAACAAATGCTGTTTATTTCCACAGTGAATCACAGGATGACGTCACTTGCATATAGTCTTCTAGAACAATCTAGTACACGGATCTTTGCCTTCAGTCACTCCTTTCATGATAATGCCAAAGTACAGTTTAAGTAATGAGAGACGTAGGGTGATGGACAGGTCTTAGTGTTTTATAATCTTTAGGGAGGGTGGGGCTAAGGACTTTAACGCTGGGGCAGGCGTTTAAGAGTCTGAGGAAAGTGTTGAGACAGGAGTATTTGGCAACCTTTGGGAACTGATGGAACCCTGACGTGTGCTGACAGATATTACAGGCTCCCAGGACCTTTCTTTTGGCAGTGTGTGTTTTTACATTAATGGTTCTGAGCTAATGAAGAAAAAGAGGCGTGATGTAATGCTTACATCCTTCACAAAAGGACATTTCCCTGGGTGCCTGACCCAGCAGTGTGCAGGAGGATGGACAATGTGGTTCACATCATGAAATACAGAGAAATGTTGCATTTCACTGCAGTACAGCCAGAGCTGCTGTCATTCACTCATCCTCTGATTCGATCCTTTTCTACCATCTCCAATCTCATTTGCTCCACATCCATAAACATGTGAGAGGAACACATGCCACTAGATTATGAGGTAGTGGCGAACATCAGATTCTTTCTGCCAGGGCATGTCATCAGAGGATCAGCCCGCTGGATGACATAATGACGCTGCTGTTGGCGCATCATGCTCTCAGTGGACGTCCTCCCTTATTTTGTGCATGCCAGAATCCCTCGCTTGCACATAATCTAGTGTGTTTTCTCTCTCTCTCTCTATTACATGACCCTTTTGTAATGGGTTTCATCTTGGCCGGTTAACGCCGGGCCCCCACCTGCAGAGACAATCCCAGAGAAGAGATTGGGGAGTGGTTGAGCATGTTGTTCATGCCTCTTGTTAAGTATGTAAACCCCTACCGTACTTTAACATATGTGAAGAGAAGGACATGAAAAAAGGAAAGAAAAACACCCCAAGGGCTTATAAAGTAAACCGCAGTGGTGAAATATGAATATGAATTCCTTTTCTTTCAGAAGTAGCAACGCCACTTCACAATCGTGGTGGAAAATGAACATTCTATCAGAGCAGCTCAGAGGCCACCTAGCCTCATCTTGCTTCTACTTATTACTCTTTCAAAAAGTATGAATTTTGTCCTTGGAGGCTGGAATAACAGCTGAGGACTGGATGTACAAAAACCCAAGGACACAAGAACAGCTGCAAATTATGTCCAAGAAAATCATTCTGAACCTCTCATTCAAGGTGTTGAAGTTCAATATCGCTGCCATTTTGCAAGAAATGTTGTGCATGGGAGCAAAGCCAAAGCAGCATTTTGAAATGTTTCATCTCATTTATCTCTACTCCACTCTCATACATTTACATGCATATAGGTTGTCCCTGCATGTGGAAGAGTGTCACCACATTGAAGACAAAAGGTTTTCTGCTGGATCTCATTGCCTCTAGTTGATATGAGCGTGATTTCAGTCTCACTGAGATGTATTCCTGACATCGACAAAATGCAGATTGCTTTGAAATGAAAGCGTCACTTAACAGCCCTCAGTAACAGTCCTGTCCCAGCAGTGACAGTTTGAAAATGACTTTTGGTGCTTTCTGTGTGGAATTTGTATTCATCATGTCTCTTTCCACTGTCCAATGTCATGCAGGTCTGAATTTTTTATATATTTTAACAATGTGAGAAAGAGAAAGATGACTTGGTCTGCGACACCTTTAGTTTTTATTTTTTATTTTTTAGAAGTTTTTAGTTTTTAGAGCTCCATGTCTTCTATCTGAAAAACAGTATAGATATATAATTACATTTATTACTGTACGCTAGGGTGTGTGATGTAGTATATATATATATATATATATATATATATATATATATTGCCATGAAGCTCAAAATTGAGCTCAGGTGCATCCTGTTTCCACTGATCATCCTTGAGATGTTTCTACAGCTTAACTGGAGTTCACTTGTCATAAGTTCAGTTGATTGGACTTGATTTGGAAAGGCACACACCTGTCTATATAAGGTCCCACAGTTGACAGAGCATGTCAGATCACAAACCAAGCATGAAGTCAAAGGAATTGTTGGTAGACCTCAGACACAGGATTGTCTCGAGGCACAAATCTGGGGAAGGGTACAGAAATAATTTCTGCTGCTTTGAAGGTCCCAATGAGCACAGTGGCCTCCATCATCCATAAATGGAAGAAGTTCAGAACCACCAGGACTCTTCCTAGAGCTGGCCGGCTGTCTAAACTGAGCGATCGGGGGAAAAGGGCCTTAGTCAGGGAGGTGACCAAGAACCTGATGGTCACTCTGTCAGAGCTGCCAGCGTACCTCTGTAGAGAGAGGAGAACCTTCCAGAAGGACAACCATCTCTGCAGCAATCCACCAATCAGGCCTGTATGGTAGAGTGGCCAGACAGAAGTCCACTCCTGAGTAAAAGGCACATGGCAGCCCGTCCTGGAGTTTGTCCAAAATGCACCTGAAGGACTCTCAGACCATGAGAAACAAAATTCTTCTGGTCTGATGAGACAAAGATTGAACTCTTTGGCGTTAATGCCAGGCGTCGTGTTTGGAGGAAACCAGGCAGCCGCTCATCACCAGGCTACAATACCATCCCTACAGTGAAGCATGGTGGTGGCAGCACTGTGAGACTAGTCAGGATAGAGGGAAAGATGAATGCAGCAATGTACAGAGACATCCTGTATGAAAACCTGCTCCAGAGATTGTCATTATGTGGTGTTGTGTGTAGAATTTTGTATGTGTATGTATGTATATATATGTATGTGTGTGTATATACATATATACATACATATATACGTACATATATATACACACACGTGATGCACAATGATGTATCACTTGTGAAATAAAATGCTACATGATGTAACACTATACAAAGATTTTAGGGATACTGAATTCTTTATACAATGTTTGTGTGTGTTAAGGGCATAAATACTCAAATGAAGCCTGAGACAATGTATACATTTAAACTGGCAGATAAATTACATATATCTCTAGTCACATTAATATCCACCTATCTATTTACATGGAGTGTCTACATATAATAGAGGAAAGGGCTCCTGTTTAGAGTAGGACTTGCAGCTCTTCAGTGTGCATAAAGCATCTGCTATTCAGAATTCACTGAGTAGGATCTGCAATTATCTTCTGTCTGTCTGATTAATGTTTTTCTGCAGAGAGAGAGTAGAGTGAATAAGTGTCGCCACGTTCCAGCAAGGTTTATAGTTGTCTGGATAAGTCAGTTGATTTGGTTCTTCAGCCAAAGCAGGAAATGCCAAACCAAACTCACCGTTGTACTATCTTAACATAGCAGGTATTTACTGTCAGAGAACCATGCCGACTTCAGGGAGTTTGGTCCTTTTAACTGATAAATAACTAATCAGTTGCATGTAAACACTTTGTGTTTGTGTTGGATTTTATTCTACAGCCTGTAGATTCACTACTTCTGAAACAAAATGTTGTTTGTTAAGGCGTTCACTAACGATGAAGACATTGTTAGTGATGTAAACAAGTAAACAAACCCGGCAGCTTTAGATGTCTCATTAGGTTAATGAAGACAGGCAGTTAAAGATACAAATATATGCTACAGATGCTCATTATCTCACAACAGCTACTTGACACACTGTATTTGCAAGCCACTGGAGAGACAGGGGTGATTTTGGTGCCAAGCCTCACATGATATGTCGTGCGAGGGGAGCAATAAGCAAAGCTCTCAAAAAGTTGAAGTCGTTTTTAATAGATGCAACTTCAAAAAGATTTAGATGGCAGAAATGCATCAGAGGCTATTATGACCTCTGCACTCTTGTTTTCATCTCAATCATCTGACAGAATTTTCTCTCATTTCTTCCAGAAAACAGTGCCTTGTTACATGTAGTTCAGTCTGAGTACAAGTGTACAAGATGATTTGTGACTTCCTGTGCACGGTCAAAAGGATGGGAGACAAGTCTTACCTCTCACTTGAGGCATGGCTGGGATCGGGCCCTCTGTATAAGTAAACCCAGTGTAGATGTGGCACGCACAGGAGTTACTGAGCCCGGTGGATACATGTTGTGCTTCTGTGCGCTGCAGCATGATGCTAACACGCAGCGGCATGGGAAGCTCGGGTGGCCCCTGGGCCTGACACTTCATCACATGGGTTAGTGGACTGTCATGGCAGATCGGTCCTGAGGACATTCCAGGATTCATGAATAATACTATGATCACAGTTGGGGAAATCACTGATCAGAGCCGGGCCATGACATGATTTGTAAAGGCTGCCGCAGAGCTACAGAATGCAGATTGGCTGATATTCAGTGACGGAGATGAGTATGAAAAACACACATTTTAGTGCCCTTGGACTCTGTTTGTGTTAATAACAAATGTTGCATTATGCAGAGTTCAGTTCAAGTGCACCACAGAAGCACAAAATCATTTCAACTAATCAAATTGATACGTGATAGAAATAAGAGAAATACAAATCAGTTCAAAAGTAGAAGCTATGAAAGCAGTCAGTGTCTGTAGAGCTTTCATAATTCATAAAAATATCATTGCTGACTCATACCCTGTCAGTCATAACACATGATCTTCAACAGCAGAGTCTTCCTGCTTCAAGAATTCAGCTTTTGAGCCAACATGAACAAGAAGTTATTATAGTGATTAAAATGGTTGATACAGTGTTATTTATTAGACCACACTCGCTATGGGTTTGACAAGATAGATAGATAGATAGATAGATAGATAGATAGATAGATAGATAGATAGATAGATAGATAGATAGATAGATAGATAGATAGATGAATGATAGATGAGATAGATGACTTTTATTGATCTCCAAGAGAAATTCACATTTCCAGCAGCATGAAAGGTGAAACTTAAGGGCATGCAAGTAAGCGTACAGTAAGGATGCAAAAAGAAACTATAATAAAATAAAATAAAATAGAGGGTAATGAAATAACAAGTGAAATAACAATAACCGTAGAAAATTAAAAATATGAAATAAAAAAAATATGAAATAGATTGTTGTTTTCTGAGTTTTTATTTGGAAACAGGGTACAACTGTCACATTTAATGAGGGATTAATCATTGGATTTTGTATTTATTGTCTAATAATTACAGTGACATTGAGCTCTGCCCTCTTCATTATTAGCATTAATACAGAAATTGAAAAGTAACTCACAGTACTCAAAATCAGATTGACTAATTTTAGCATGAATATTCATGTTGGATAGGCTATGACGTGTTGGACGGCAGTTAGTTTGCAACAAGTCTCAAGTTTTGCATTGGTTGAAGCACAGTTTGTTAACACTAAACAGAGGCGAGCGCAGCACATTGATTATGAGTGGCTACCAAAATTGGCCTACTGATGCCTTCAGCTCTCTGCGTTGGTCACAAAATTCTCACTTTGCATGTTGCAGCAGCCCATCAAGAGTCTCTCATGTTTTGGCATTAAGGTCCATCCAAAGGGCAGCAGCGTTGTTCACTGCATTGAGTTTTTGTTGGTTACAGATCACCCTTTGTGGTGCATTAGTGATCATCATTCAGATACAGGTTTCTGAACTTAATCATGTTGGGCACGCACGGGTGGCTGAGCTCTATATGTAGGAAGATCTGGATGATGTCACCTCTTACCCATGCATTACTAATGAAGACTAATTGTGCCCAGGGGTTTCATGACCTTATTCAGTAACATATGGTATTCTCTGAATCAGTGCAAAAAGGGCTGCGGTTTCCATATGCTGTAACTCTGCAAACTTGGGAAGACACATAATAACTGTAGAGCACTGCAACCCTGAACATCCAAACATGTTTTTCTTTATTACAGAGAAATGCCGTTCCATGGCCTTCATCTTTTCCCAAGACAAGAACAAGGCTTCTCTCCATTTGGACTTTTGACAGAATCACCTAACGTCAGCTGTGACTTCTGCAGAGACACAAGTTTTTACTTAAAGAAAAAAACTCAACTAACCCCAGTAGAGTCTGTGAGACACCAACTAACGCAAAAACAATTCGTCTGTCAGCAGATGAGGCTAAGTTTGCTAGAGCTGCTGAATGGGTTTGGGGAGAGTATTTGAAGATGCAGACCACACATTCCCCAGCAGCAAAAAAAAAACAGCAGGAGTGCAGACATGGGCCAGTCAGTTCTTTCCAGGGAAGCAATCGTGGCCTTAAATGCCCGTTATCTTCCAGGAATATTGAAATCTTAATGAGCCCGCTGCCTCTTTTTCCTCTGTAGCTTTATGTTTGGAGGTTTAATGTTAAAAAAGAGAGAGTTTATGCACGTTTAATACCTGAAGTGTCGACGTTTGGCTGTTCTGTAGCACAAAAGAGCACTTCTCCCCCGGCACACTCACATGTGATGTCTGCTGCCTGCTTTTCCCACTTCACCTCCAACCAGGTTCACAAGTTGTCAACATTTTCATTCAAATAATGAGCACTATATCCAAATACTGGCTTCAGAACATCTCTTAGGAAAGCTACGCATGATGTTATGGACATTATATCCATGTCTGCAACATCACATCTGCAATAAAGCTCTGGAATAACTCTCAGGTGGGATTTCCATGAATAAGATTTATTAGACCTGGTATTAACATGGGATCAGTACCTCTGCACATTAACAGGATGCATTTGCACTCTGTATCAATAGGTGATTCTGCTGCATTTTGATTGCATCTCAAAATTGTTAAGCTGGTCCACCCATGTCAACAAAGGCAATGCCATGACTGGACATCATTCATTTTGAATCCCTGTTTGTCAGGGAAGTCTTGTTAGCTTCGGCCTCCACTTTGGTCACTACTGATCACATTGTTTCTGAAGAATGCGGTCGAGATATGGATTTATCATTAATGCCTGGTGAAGATGGGCTCATCCTAAGGGTATTTGGTAATTTTGGCATTTTTAGTACATGGTGTGTGTAGGGTATATATAGAGCTCTGATGGACAATGGGAAAGCTGTGACCGGATGGTATTTCAGTGACTGTGTTTATTTTTCTGTATCTGGGTAAAGACTGTCAGCCTTGGATTTTTATTTATTTTATTTTGGTGCTCGTATCAGACCCCGATTACAAAATTCATTCCTCATTTGTTTGAGAAGGGATAAAAACAGGATGCACGGTTATATCCTGAGAGGTTGTGCCGCGTGTCAAACAACCTCAATGAGTAAACACACTGTCTCCACGGGGAGAATTGGAGCGGCAGTTGCTGTGCATAAATATGCAAACTGGTCCATAGATAGCTTCACTGGGTGTTAATGAGCACTGCTATTCATGTACAGAATGGCAGCAAACTGGATTCTTAATTACGAAGGAAATACCACACTCGACTGCACAGTCACTGCAGCATGAAGACAAACTGCCTGTGCCGTGCTCTGATGAGTTATGTTTGACAATGAGAAAATCTTCTAAGAATAGCTATTGCCAAAACACCATTAAGATTTCATTCATTCATGTCTTTCTGCTATTAATCTAAAAGCTTGGAGGTTTCAGGGGAGCTGCTCATGAAGCCTAATCTTAGTTTATGAGATGTAAATAGTAGTCTGAAGTGTTGTCTGTAGCAAAAAACAATGTACAAATAAGACTCATACATCATATGACAGGTCGGTTAAAGCTGCAAAAATAGACTTTTTTAGCATATTGTTTCCATTTCATTGAGGAAAAACTCTCTTTTCTTTTCACTCTCATTACTCTCGTCAGCAGCAGGTATCTGTTTTCATCAAAGATGCCGTGATAAACCAAATGTTTATCAAGGCAAAGGTAGGTAAAGGCAGACAAAGGTAGCGACTAGCTGGTGAAGAATGTGGAACCTTGAGCAGCTGCAGACACAGAATGTCTTACAGGTGACAGAAACACGATTCAAAGTCAGCGCTAATGTTAAATGTGCGCTGGTTGTGTAGGCAGGCGAACATGTAGATTGTAATAACCTCTTAAAGGACGCCACGCTGCCACCCACACAGGTCATTTCACTGATGTGGGTGATCAGACCCATATTCAGGACCACGTGGGCAAAACAAAGCTTGACTGATGTTCCACAGCTGTTGGTTTTACCTCACGACATTGAAACCCGGCACTGCACGACTTGACGGAGGAAGGACACTGAGGAGCTGAAGATCCGTCTCAAAACATGCTAATGGGACAAGGGAGCTTTTAAAGGTTTTTGTCCATAGCTGTCGCCTCTTTTTGGAAGTGCATTTCAAACTAAATGCATTTATGGTTCTCCAGATCTCATGATCTCCTTTCCTCCAGGTAAAAAATTTATGCAATATGAAAAAATCCAATTCTGACTTGTATTTTTCTACTAATGTCCCATTCTGTCTCCAATTTTAATTTCCAACATATACAGTGTGACAGCTTTTGAACATAAGGCTACCATTAGAGTAATTTGGGTACTTAAAATATATCGTTTGTCAGCCAAACATACAGATATATGTGTGAGGAGTATAAATGGATGGCAGTAGAAAATTTAGCAGATTATAATATTTCTAACCACTCTCTAATCTAACCTCTTTCTAATCACATCTGTATTGCATTATACTGCATATAATGCAATACAGATGTGATTACGGATATTTGTGAGACATCAACAGATACAGCTAATGGCTTTTTCTGTTTAAGTTAAAATACCCTTTGACCCATTTTTATTAGTGAATCATTTGACTCACCTGTGTCCCTGTGAATGAGTCATACAATGAATGAGTGTGAATTCACAGCGAGAGGTGTGCTGCTTCTGTCTCTGTGACTTTGCAGCCCAGCCCTAATGTTGGTATCACTGTCTGAACTGAGCTGCAAAATGCTTTCTTTATCTCAATTTTTTTTTTTTTTTTTTAATACAATTAAATAATTTTCTTCACTGCCTTTGGGTTTCTGTAATACATTGTGTTATTGTATTATTATTATATAGCCTACATTATAATTTGAATGAATACTTTCTGCAGGAAATTCAGTATTGCTTCAAAACTGGTCCAAATTTTAATTTTAAGTGTTTTAGAAATCTTTTCATTTATAACATGCAGATTAATAACTAACAAACTCTCAGCCTTCTTACAAAATCTCAAGTATAATAATAGTATAATAAGTACATGTGTTTGCTAACTCAACAATTTATTCTCAACATGAACATACTGGCAGAGGAAGATGCAGGAATTCAAGATCTTACAGCAGCTTACATACATAAAAATAAAGCTTGTAGCAATAAACTGACCGAAGCCTAGCAAATATATTTCAGTGTGTTGCTCAAACTTCTCTGTGGAGTCAAAAGGAAAATAATGCATGTCTAATATAATTGAACTGTAAGTTAGAAAATGAATATTTTCTTTTTAATAATCTATATCACTAAAATTTGAGAAAAACTCTACATTGTGGTTATCCAGAGGCATGCAATTATTCCTAGCTGCCCATTCAAACACATTTCCCTTTATTCCTCTAATATTTTTAGAAAGACAATTTCCGCCCTGTACAGGGGCATCACATATATTATGCAAGATGCTGTGGAAAAGTACATTGCCTTTCACCTTTTATCTTTTCAGACAATTTGATTACCCCCTCATTTTATTCTATTTCCAGGAAATCACATTCTTCACTTTCTGCTCATTTGGGACGACAGTGTCTTATGAAAAAATAGCTAATGTTTTTCACAAACCTGCAGGTTGACTATAGACTAGTGTTCTTTATTGCTGGAGATGGTCAAGCTAAAATACAGTATGTGGTTGAGTGCAGTGTAACAACAAAGACACACTGTTCATTGGTGCCACAAGGTCAACAGGTGAATATGTAAATCTGCACATCATATCTCATTTCTTGCTGGCGTGGCGTGTGAACATCAGCATGTAAATGATGGATGTGGAGGTTGAGTGTTTCTCAGTCACCAGAGGCCAACACTCCTGGTTTTTAGTGAATCACATTTAATAACCTACAGTATATTAATAATTAAAGTAGCAGCCTGGTATCCTGAGGGATTACATCCTTACACAACTGCTTCCACCAAAGTGCCTGTTGGATGGTCAAACATCCCTCCACGCCTGTCTGATGTCTGAGTAGGGGAAGCTGCATCTGACAGTTTCCCCGTCAGTATCCACGTCCACTTGAACGCAGTGACTGGCCAGGTATGCCTTTCCATGTGGCCATTCAAATCAACAATATAAAACCTTTCGCCACGGGAGGGTTAAGATACTGACCTTCAAATCCAGCTGGAAACCTGACCACACCTCTCTCTCTGTCAAATCATGTCATCTCTCTGCTTACTGTCACAAAAGCATAAAAGATGCCCATAAAGAACTTCATGCAGCAGCAGTAACCTTGGTATACACAGACATGTATTGTGAAAAAAGGAAAATATTAAACACTGCTCTGGATGTAAAAAAGTCATAATCCAGGGTTTTGCAGAATCGTCCCAAATCACATATGTCGCCAAAGGTTGAAAGTACAGTGGTTGTGGTGTGTTGGTGGTAGTATGAAAGATTTAATGACTGAATGTGTATGTTACAAGATGAGATGTACAAGTTGAGAGAGAAGTACCTAGAAACATCAAGCTTTAAACTGGGGATTGAGATTATACTCAAATTCACTCAGTTTTGACTCCACCACTCTTCCTTTTATTCTACTCATTTGGTTTGTCCAACTCCACAGGGCTGTGTCCACCCAGACAAAGGTCAGAAAGATGTTCATGTTCAGGTGCACATACTTATTATGCTTAATTATGTTCAATGACAGACTGTTTTCATTAATCCATGAAAATCAAACGATTTTCTGAATTATGTAAATTATTATTGTTGTATTTTATTGCTGCATTGCATTATTATTGTTCTAAATAAATTCTGTTCTGAATCCCATTTTTATTTTTGCTCATTTGACCTAAATCTAATAATAGTATTTAGCAGTACTGAGCTAATAGAATTGGCCTTGAACATAATAGGCTTATTTTGCCAAAGGAAATTGTTTACCCATTATGTCTGTTGCCAGCTGTTACACATGATTTGGGATCTGTGAGGTCAGTATAGGTCGTGAGTCATTGGGATTAATATTGGCTAACAGCTCTGGGATACAAAGCCATTTTACAGGTTGATTTTATTATACTTTTTTTTTTTTATATTGCTCAGTATCCACTACACACAGGACGGACTGTGACAGCAGCACAATGGGGATCAAAGATGCTCTGAAGGCAAACACTGTCCCTGTTTCTCACACTCACAATGACACAGACAGCTTTTTGTGTAACACTGATATAAAAAGTCAAAGATAGCTAAGCGTGTGTATGCCTACAGGGGAACAGCTGACTGCTTTGTCCTGATTCTCTGACAGAAGCTGCAGTCTGCACGGCAGATGTGACAATAAGGAGTATGAATCCGGACAGAAGAAGTTTTACGAAAGGCAAGTTGTGACAGTTATTTATATTTTTGTGTCTGAGCTTAAAGGTTGAATTGCATTTCATGCTTTTGGGCTTAAAATGGGATGAATCAGAATAGCACTATATCTTTCCTGACAGACGTCCCTGGATCTGACGTGGCAGGACATCACACACACGCACACACACACACTCCTCTCTGCTGCTAAGGTGATGCGACACTTGGAAACATTTCAAACCAAAGCCTTCACTGTGTCACTCTGCCTAATACATGAGGAAACAGTGTTTAGAAAACTGAAAAAACTAAACAGTTTCTTTTTTTTTATTGCAATGCTAAATATAAACAGCTCTCCTTGTGCCCTACCATAGTGTCATTCATGGAAAGTAGTTGTAAATTAATAGAATTTGAAAACACTTTTAGTACATTTTTTACACGCTTGAGGTAACGTGTCATTAGTGTCATTGCAAACATCTCTATTTATGTAACAGAAGCTAATAATGCAATAACTATTATGTCAAGAGAATAAAAAAGCAAGCCTGTATGTGACATTAATGAAAAAGCTGAGACAAATCAGGATTACAGTTATTATCACAATGACTTTTTAATGGACATATTAATGTCTATTAAAAGAAGAGGTGGTGATATTCTATATATTTAACAAATCCAATGAAAAGTGTCCACTTTTAATTCATTTTCACATAATGAAACAAAAGTAACACAAATGTCATTCTTTAAATCATTTAGCAATTTACTTTTTAATTCTTATACTTTAGTCTCATATCCAAATATTTATTTTTATGTAATGTCCTATGTGCTGCCATAAAGTTAGGTCAGCATGATAAAATATAAGTTAGATAAATAAGTTAAAAAGTACATAGAACAAGTTAAGGTTAAAAGGTTAAAAACATATTTTATTTACATTGATTTCTTAGTGTGTGATACACTGCCATCTATTGGTCAGTGGTAATTCAGCAGTCAAACAGGCACATTATTCAGTTGAACAGACAAGCAAGACAGTGCTGGAGTAATAGTTGCTGCTGAGTGTTTTTTCTACACGCTTCTGCCTTGGAAACTATTTGTCTGTGAGTACAATGTGTTAGTATTATAAGCAGTAGTATATAGTATGTATTATAAGTGAGTTTTCATGTTAAACATTTTCTATTGTTTTGGAGAAACATGTTCTGCTAGTTAGCAGTTACAGCAGTAAGCTAATTCTTACCACTGTGATTTGTATGCTTTTTCACACAGTACAGTACGGTTACACTTGGACGCATGTATGTGGTTACACATGTACTGTATATGTTGATGTTTATGCACTGATATGTGTTCGTATCTCTGTAATGTTTCAGTTTTACAAAAAATCAGAGAGAGAAGAAACAAGAAAAATATTAAGTTCAACTTCAGTAAAATGCAAGAAAAGTCAAGCCTTGTGTGTTTATTGGAGGATCTCTGAAATGTTAACTGGCTGTCTAGCTTTGCACAAGAGAACGCGCTGCAAGGGCAGTATAGTAAAAAGACAAGAGCACAGCGGGTTCAAGCACCAGAAAACAACACTCAGTCAACATGAGTCTACGTTCAGGAAGAAGTTATCTGAAGGACTGCACCACTACGCAGCAAGATGAAGCTAGTGGAGGGAAAAAAGCAGATGTCGTAGATTAAGTAACGGAGAGGCATGAATACCCTCGAAGCATTTGATGATAAGTCACAGTCATCTAGAGCATCCACCAGACATCCATCAGCGATCATCATCAACAGCTTCTTCTGCCACGAAAGCCTATGCTAAGGCGAAAGCTGCCCGGGCTCAACTAGCTTATGCAGCAAAAGAAGCCGACATTATGAAGCAAAAAGCAGACTTAGAAGCAACCATGTTAAAACAAAAGGCTGATTATGATGCTAGTCTCCATCTACTCCAGTGTCAAAGAGCTGCTGCTGCAGCTGAAGCTGAGGCTACAGCATATGAGGAAGTTGAAAGCGGGGAGCTAGTCAAAGAACCCCATGTTGAAGAAGAGCCCCTCAGCTCAGTCCAGCGTACTAGTGAGTATGTCCAACAGCAGTCTCAGTTGTTTTTGGAGCTGCCTATGAAACACGGAGCTGTGGACTCACTTGATAAAACAATAAATAAAATAGAAACACATAACACTAAACCAGAAATTGAACATGGTATCCAAAAAACACAGTGGGCTTATAATGACATAAAAGAAGAGCTACCAGTCACACAGCACACAGCCAATCCTGAAAGAGGAAGTACACCTGAACATCAAAATACACAAGACTTTGCAAGATATCTCATCCGAAAAGAAATGGTGAGCGCTGGTCTTCTACAGTTTGATGACAAACCTGAAAATTATTGGTCATGGAAAGCCTCCTTTCTTAGTGCTACCAAGGACTTGAATCTTTCACCCAGGGAAGAACTGGACCTGATGACAAAGTGGCTTGGAGCCGAATCATCAGAACAAGCAAAGAGAATTCGTGCAGTACATGTCCTCAACCCCACAGTAGGTGTCAACATGATCTGGCAACGTCTCGAAGAGTGTTATGGGACACCAGAAGTCATAGAAGACGCGCTGCTTAAAAAAATAGAAAACTTTCCAAGACTGACCAATAAAGATAATGTTAAGCTAAGAGAATTAGGTGACATTCTCCTTGAGCTGGAGTGTGCTAAGGAAGATGGTGTTCTACAAGGGCTCTCATATCTGGATACCGCTCGTGGGGTAAAACAAATAGTGGAAAAACTTCCCTATAACCTCCAAGAAAAATGGACAATCCTCGGAAGCAAGTACAAGGAAGATTATGGAGTAGCATTTCCCCCTTTTACAGTCTTCTCCAAATTTGTCCGACAACAGGCAAAGATAAAAAATGACCCAAGCTTCATTTTATCCACCTCCAGTAGTTATGTTTGCTCCGGGACAGAAAAGCCTGTGAAGAATATTAAGAAAGCCTTTGTCACTACACACAAAACAGACATCCCTGCAAAATTGACAGACAGCCAAAACAGTCATGTTCTAAAGAAGTTGGAAGAACCAGACCATCAGTGTCCAATACACAAGAAGCCCCACCCTCTAAAAAAATGTAAGCTTTTTAGAGATAAATCACTAGAGGAGCGCAAAACATACCTGAGAGAGAATCGCATTTGCTATAGATGTTGTGGGTCTACTCAACACATGGCAAAGGACTGCAAAATAACTGTAAAGTGCCTTGAATGCAACAGTGACAAACACATTGCAGCTCTACATCCAGGCCCACCTCCTGTAGCGACACAGAGCATTACAACTGACAAAGATGACAGCGGAGAGCAAAATGAAAGTTCATCTTCTGCAGTCACCTCCAAGTGCACAGAGATTTGTGGAAATGCAGAAAGGGCACGCTCATGTTCAAAAATATGCTTGGTGAAAGCATATCCTGCAGGAAAAAGGGAGAAAGCAATCAGAATGTATGCAGTGTTAGATGAACAGAGCAACAAGTCCCTCGCCAAGACAGAGTTTTTCGACATCTTTGAAGTCAAAGCTACCTCTGCCCCTTATACCTTGAAAACCTGTTCTGGTAAATTTGAGACCTCAGGTAGAAGAGCAGCTAATTTCATCATTGAGTCTATGGATGGGAAATTACAACTTCCTTTACCCACCTTGATTGAGTGCGACATGGTTGCCAGATGACAGGACAGAAATTCCCACCACAGAGATTGCACTCCATCATCCCCATCTACAACGAGTTGCTAACAAGATTCAACCTGTAGATCAAGATGCGGCAATCCTTCTGCTCTTAGGAAGAGACATCCTTAGGGTGCACAAGGTGCGTGAGCAAATCAATGGGCCACACAATGCTCCTTACGCGCAGAGGCTGGACTTAGGCTGGGTCATTGTGGGAGAAGTGTGCTTGGGAACAGTTCATAAGCCATCTGAGGTCAATGTCTATAAAACAAACACACTTCAAAATGGTCGCACATCTTTTCTCAAATCATGTCCAAACAGTATGCATGTGAAAGACGACTACAGTGGCATGACACAGCATTACAGTCCTACTTTTCTCACATGTGAAGAAAACACAAGTCTCACATTGAGTGCTGAAAACCTGGGGTGTTCAGTGTTCGACAGGTGCAAGGACGATGACAAACCAGCACTCTCCATAGATGACAGAGTTTTCCTGGCCATCATGGATGCAGAGGTAACCCAGAATAAAGAAAATAGCTGGGTGGCACCTTTACCATTCCGCTCACCTAGACGATGCCTTCCAAGCAACAGGGAACAAGCGTTGAAACGTCTCTGCTCACTGCGGAGAACTCTGGAAAAAAAGCCAAAAATGAAAGATGATTATGTCAACTTCATGCAGAAAATGATAGACAATGATCAAGCCGAGCCTGCTCCACCTCTAGACAAAAATAAAGAACACTGGTATCTGCCATCATTCGGTGTTTATCACCCACAAAAGCAAGACCAAATACGTGTTGTGTTCGATTCAAGTGCTGAATGTGATGGAACATCACTCAATGATGTGCTCCTGAGTGGACCAGACTTGAATAATTCCCTGTTGGGAGTACTTCTGCGTTTCCGAAAAGAGCTCATAGCCCTTACAGCAGATGTGCAGCAAATGTTTTATTGCTTTGTTGTGCGGGAGGATCACAGAGATTTTCTCAGGTACCTCTGGTATGAAAACAACGACATCAACAAGAATGTGGTTGAGTACAGGATGAAAGTTCATGTATTCGGAAACAGTCCCTTCACCTGCCGTAGCTATCTACTGTATGAGACGAGCAGCTGAGAATGGTGAAAAAGAACATGGTTCTGAGGCAAGACACTTTGTTGAGAGACAGTTTTACGTCGACGATGGCCTCACCTCAGTAGCCACACCAGAAGAAGCAATAGATCTTCTCACACGAACCAGGAAGATGCTGGCGGAATCCAACCTGCGACTGCATAAAGTGGCATCCAATAGTAGTCAGGTAATGAAAGCTTTCCCAGCAGAGGATCGTGCCACAGATCTGAAGGATCTGGATTTGGGAGTGGATCCTCTCCCTCTTCAGCGGAGCCTGGGGCTCTCCTGGAACCTAGAAAGTGACAGCTTCACTTATCTGGTGTCCCGTGAAGAGAAACCATTCACACGAAGGGGTGTGCTGTCGACAGTCAACAGTTTTTACGACCCCTTAGGCTTTGTAGCTCCCATAACAATGCAAGGAAAGGCATTAATGCGAGAACTGTCCGCCGAACAAAGTGAATGGGATGCTCCTCTCCTTCCAGAAAAGGAATCCGAATGGAACCTGTGGAAAGAATCTTTAAAGGCTCTTGAAGACCTTCACATACAGAGGTGTTACATTTCAGTCTCACTCTCTTCAACACAGAGAAAGGAACTGTGCATCTTTTCAGATGCTTCCACCGTGGCTATAGGAGCTGTGGCCTACTTGAGAGCTGTTGACACTCAAGGACAATACCATGTTGGGTTTGTTATGGGGAAGTCGATATTGGCCCCTCGCCCTGCTCATACTATCCCACGTCTGGAACTCTGCGCAGCAGTGTTGGCCGTTGAACTGTATGAGCTGATAAGTGAAGAGATGGATACTGTAATGGATGCTGTTAAGTTCTTCACAGACAGTAAGATTGTGCTTGGATATATCTACAACTCCACAAGAAGATTTTATGTGTATGTCTCCAACCGGGTAAATCGGATTAGAAGATCCACACACCCTAACCAGTGGAACTATGTTCCGACAGACTCAAACCCTGCAGACCATGCAACCAGGTTCATAACAGCAGCCCAGCTCCAACATAGCAATTGGTTCTCGGGTCCAACCTTCCTGTATCAGGACAAAGCAGCAGAGATGCCTGAATCCAATCTCTTCACCCTTGTGGAACCTGAGGCAGATGAGGAGATTCGTCCTGAAGTAGTAACTCTGGCAACCAAGGCATCAGAGTCACACTTGGGCTCACAACGCTGGGAGCGATGCTCAAGCTGGAGAAAACTCTGCAGAACTGTAGCCAGGCTCATTCATGTCGCTGCATCCTTTAAGGGAAAGTCAAACAATACAGAAAAGAAAGGATGGAAATGTTTCAAAGAAACACCTAACATAAATGAGCTCTCACAAGCCAGAAGCTGTGATCATTCGTTCTGTCCAGCACAAGGTCTTCAAGGAAGAATTGAAATGTGTCAAAAATGGACAGACATGTCTCAAGCAAAGCACACTCAAGAAGCTCAATCCAGTTGTGGATGAAGATGGTCTGCTTCGTGTCGGAGGTCGTCTTTCCTTGGCTGAAGTGTCAAAAGAAGAAAAACACCCACTGATCATCCCTCACAATGATCATATTGCCACACTGCTTGTGAGACACTTTCATAAACAAGTAGCACACCAAGGGCGACACATCACAGAAGGAGCTATCCGAGCAGCTGGATACTGGATAATTGGGGGTAAGCGTCTGGTATCTTATGTCATCCACAAATGTGTGATCTGCCGAAAACTTAGAGGGAAGTTGGAGGATCAGAAAATGGCAGATTTGCCTGCTGACAGGCTCACTCCTGAACCTCCATTCACCAGTGTTGGCCTTGATGTTTTTGGGCCAGCCTATCATGACACGGCGCACGAGAGGAGGAGGTGCTGATAGCAAACGCTGGGCCATACTCTTTACATGCATGTCAACCAGAGCAGTTCATATAGAACTTATAGAAACCATGTCAACAGACAGCTGTATCAATGCTCTAAGGAGATTTTTCTCTGTTCGTGGTCCAGCAAAACTTCTGCGGTCTGACAGAGGGACAAACTTTGTGGGAGCTTGTAAGGAGTTGGATATAAACACAGATGACACAGCACTCAGGAACTACCTCCAGGAGAAAGGCTGTTCTTGGGTGTTTAATCCTCCTCATGCTTCCCACATGGGTGGCTCCTGGGAGAGGCTCATAGGAGTTGCCAGGCGCATCCTGGATGCATTGCTGCTTCAGAGAGGGCCGACACGTCTCACACATGAAGTCCTGAGTACTTTCATGGCAGAGGTGATGGCAATCATGAATGCAAGACCCCTTGTGCCGATATCCACTGACCCAGATACGCCTGCAGTACTCACCCCAGCGATGATCCTTACACAGAAGGCATGTGCTCTTTCAGCCCCTTCTGGAAATTTTGGCACAGCTCAGTTATATGGAAAGCAGTGGAAGCAAGTTCAGTGTCTCGCTGACACTTTTTGGAAGAGATGGAGAGGAGAGTATCTGTCATCTCTACAGGGCTGCAGGAAGTGGACAAAAGATAAGCCAAATGTTAAGCTAGGAGATGTTGTCTTACTCAAAGACAGTCAGGCCCACAGAAATGAATGGCCAATGGGATTGGTTGTTAAGGCTTTGCCAAGCAGTGACAAAAGGGTCCGTAAGGTAGAGGTGCGGACTGTGAAGGATGGGACGGCCAAGGTCTTTCTGAGGCCGGTTTCAGAGACTGTGGTTCTTCTTTCAGAGACTGAGTGACTCTAAAATATGTTGATGACAGGGGACTTTACCTTTTAAGTTTGGTTGTATCTATAGTGATATAATATTATTATATCAAGCGGGGAGTGTGCTGCCATAAAGTTAGGTCAGCATGATAAAATATAAGTTAGATAAATAAGTTAAAAAGTACATAGAACAAGTTAAGGTTAAAAGGTTAAAAACATATTTTATTTACATTGATTCCTTAGTGTGTGATACACTGCCATCTATTGGTCAGTGGTAATTCAGCAGTCAAACAGGCACATTATTCAGTTGAACAGACAAGCAAGACAGTGCTGGAGTGAATAGTGCTGCTGAGTGTTTTTTCTACACGCTTCTGCCTTTGGAAACTATTTGTCTGTGAGTACAATGTGTTAGTATTATAAGCAGTAGTATATAGTATGTATTATAAGTGAGTTTTCATGTTAAACATTTTCTATTGTTTTGGAGAAACATGTTCTGCTAGTTAGCAGTTACAGCAGTAAGCTAATTCTTACCACTGTGATTTGTATGCTTTTTCACACAGTACAGTACGGTTACACTTGGACGCATGTATGTGGTTACACATGTACTGTATATGTTGATGTTTATGCACTGATATGTGTTCGTATCTCTGTAATGTTTCAGTTTTACAAAAAATCAGAGAGAGAAGAAACAAGAAAAATATTAAGTTCAACTTCAGTAAAATGCAAGAAAAGTCAAGCCTTGTGTGTTTATTGGAGGATCTCTGAATGTTAACTGGCTGTCTAGCTTTGCACAAGAGAACGCGCTGCAAGGGCAGTATATCCTATATATTAATTTCATATTGGATGCTCTATACAGCGGTTCACATGTGTACTTTGAATTCAGAAAACAGCTTGACTGTTTATCAAAGGAAGTGAGTAAGACCAGTAAGTAGTGCATTTGTTGGGGAGCAGCAGAGTGGTTGATGGGGGAGTGACTCAAAATAAACTACAGTTCATGGCAATGAAGGATCATGTCAACCAGCGCAACAGTGAGGCTCATTGATGTGTTTTTAGTATTTTTTGGACAACAGTGAAGTTCTATGATGGAGATGATTCAGACAGAGCAGGCTTCAATACACAGACAATACTCAGTAGGAGCAATAAATTGTTGTTTCTTTGCTTTTTACAGGATTTTTGACAATGAGAATACAGAATATCACCAGCCTTATACTCTAAAAACAGTGTTCAAATGTGTGTGCATTTAAAAAAAAATAGAAAAGGCTGCTTTTGATTTCCTCTCCAGCTCCATTGGCTCTGAACTCCCAGCTCACACGGAGGAAGCCCAATGATTAAAGACCCAGCCTGCAGTTTACTCCTCCCAGATCTCTGCATTTCACCTGCTGCAGGCCAAGGCTATCACCTCTAATACACTTTCTTCTCTCCAGATGATAATCTGACTTCCTGCCTTTTTGTCAATGTCACTTTAATGGCCCTCATCCCATTCATCACACCCACTTCCTCCCACGCAGGACTCCTCTGAGTACAGCGTCCACCTCCCTGCTTCTCCCTGCCCGCCTTTGCTCGCATCTGGTGTCTCCTGAAAAAGGCTGCTGTGTTTATTCATGTTTGGCAGGAGGAGAGTGCTCTTCAAGTACTTCTTTCGCATTTCAGGGGTAAGTGCTCTGCTCCAGGATGCACTGACGAGGACGCCTTAGCACCACGTTCATCTCTTTGAAGCATGAAGTCAAGGACAGCTGAGCACACTGACCTAAATATCCTGGTTCTCATTCAGCCAACAGAAGGCCTTACGAGGCAAATAAAAACATGATAGGCTAAAATAAGCAAGAACAAGACTATTTGTTGATTGTATTCTGATTAATGCATATCCTCTGCGTGTCTGCTGTCAGCTTATTGCTTTTTGGTGACCCTTTGTTCTGTCAGAGGGCATCGATCAATAAATTAGACACAAGGTGAATTCACTTGTTTCATGCAAGCTCCGCTTTTAATTAGGTGGTTAATTGAGCTCGCTTCCAGTGAGTTATAGGAGGCGACAGGGCTTCCATTTAATTAACCCAGCCTGGCCATTAATATAGTAATGCAGCTCAATAATGGTGAACCTTGGGCGGGACACTCTGGCTTATTTAATCTTAAAGTCAGCAGAGTAGGGTGTACTTACATGACACAGAAATCCCCATTCCACCTTTGTGGTTTTTTATCTTACACGTTGATCTGTGTGATTTTTCTGAATGATGTTACAGACCCTGCCTTTCTCTGTAAATAGTGAGATGTTACTGTTTTTTATCGATACCTGAGAGACACTTATGGGTCTGACAATACAGGCTACACACACACATACACACACATACAATGCAAATGTGATGCCTGTAGTCAACATCCCACCAGATCACATGGAAGCAAAGATGCAACTCCAGCACATTGTTCAGCTGAATTGCCAGAGTGCTCCTCTATAAATAGGGCACACAGCTGAGAGCTCTGGGGGATGTGGCACACGGCAGGGGGAAAAAAAGGGCTTTCATTGAAAAGCAGGAGAAAAGAGAGATTCTTCTAAAGCTCCAGCAGAGGGATGATGTAAACAGTAGGCTACACAGAGAAACAAATTTTCAAAATGTGGGGGAAAAAAAAAAAAAAATGTCAATAAAGCTGCTCTAAAAACCCCTACTTGGCCTTCATATAGGCTGAATTTAAAAGGATGGAGGCATCCCACTGAGCCTCCTGTGGGTTGCAGGTCCAACGCAATTTGAGTTTTCAATTTCCGGCCAAAAATGAGATTCTACAAAGCCACGGGAGAGCACGAGCACAGAGCAGGGGATGATCTTTTTCTCTGAGTCAATGTGAATCAAAGGAATGCTTAATGACGACTTCAAGAGCGGAGCTAGGCTCCACACTGCAGCTAATTCAGTAATCACTGATTTCTGAAGGAGGGTAAGTGAACTATCAAAGAAATACACTTCTTCAAGGGAAGTGTAAAGTATCCTGGAGAAGTGATGTGGCCTATAAAGAGCAAATAGAATAAGAAAACACAGAGAAATTCCATGTGGAAATCTAAATAGATAGAAAATAAAGGGTTTTCTAATGAAGTACAGCAGACAAGCTAAAGACTAAAGGGCACTGGACCAGTGAAGTGAGGATGAAGGAATCTCATCAGTCAGCTCATTTCTCACACCTCAACAAACAGGCACAGCTGAGTCTTAGACACACTGATGAGCACATGCTTGGTGTCAAAACATAGCTGCGCTTTATTAACCCTTACATACTGTTCGGGTCAAATTTGACCCGTTTTGATTTGACAGCAGTAAAAAATACCCAAAACGTCATTCTTTCAGCCTGAAATTTGATGACTTTTCCTAAAGTGACCCAAAATACAGAAAAATTAAAAGATTTTAAAATTTCATACTTTTGTACAGGTGATACAAATTTTTGTACACTGAAGCTGTTTCAGGGTCAAATTTGACCCGTACCTATTGAGATGTATTTTAGATCTATCAGTGTGGGTCAAATCAGAGAAAATGATGATTTTAGGGGATCTTGAAACTGTGAAACTGTACAGGTCATGTTCTTGTGTGTTTTTAATGGGACAGTAGTGACAGAGTTCAAGGGGGACCTCAACACAGTCACGAGACCTGGAGTTATGAAATCATGAACATGGGCGAATGTGTTCCCATCACATTCGCCCATGTTCCCACAGAGACAGACACCTGCTGGTCTTTGAAGCAGAGCATGGACGAATCTCAAAACAGTGAAATAGTAAAAGAGCAGAGGAGTGATCATATATGGTGCACAAAGGGAACAGAAGTCATCCAGAGGTCAGATGGCGCATTGACACAGACACAAGATCTGCACCTGCAAACACAAACACCTGCAATGTAATGAAATAATCTATAAAATAACTCATTTGAATCAATTTGGGTTGGGAGGGTGTTGATGGGGTTTTCATAACATTATAAAGGTACCTGTGCTGCCATTTCAGAGACTGACATCGTGGCAGCAAGACTTGGTGGCAAAAGGCCCTTGATCTCATCTTCCAAGATGAGGAGGTTGATAGTGATTTGGAGGAGGATGTGTCAGAGCAGGAAGACAACATGGAAGAAAACTCTGATTACAGCCCCTCCTCCTCTGATGGAGAGGAGCAGGCAGCAAGGCAGACGTTTATGTAGAAAAACAGTGCTATTTGTTGGTCCTTCCATATCAAGTTGCAGGCAACTTCAAATGAGTCCAGGACCCACAAGACTGACCATCTCCCATGCATCTGACACTGTCAACGTTCCAGCTCTTCCTCCCTCCAGCCATTGAAAAAATTGTCATTGCAATGACAAACATGGAGGGGATTCATCGTTATGGTCAAGAATGGATGACCATGGATGTGACTGACCTACATGCCTACATGGGGCTTCTAATACTGGGTGGTGTGTACAGGTCCCGATGTGAGACTGTTTCTAGTCTGTGGGACACCGAGACGGGAAGACCAATATGTTGAACCACCATGTCCCTGGAAATGCTTCTGCACCATATCGGTGGTTAAACATGGTTATATCATAAATTCCAACAGTTCCAGAAAGTTAATTCCATTTGCAAATTAGCTAAAATATATTTAAATCATTATAGCTTTTATGTTTTTATGTCTTATGTACAACAGGACATGAAATAGTTTAAAAGTAGATGTTTTTCTCTAAAAAACGAGTGTTGTAAATCTTAAAAAATACTCTCTCCCTGCTCTCTGAAATATTTATTAATGATTAATCATACATTTAAAGATGTGACACAGACTATTTAGACATTGTAAATAGATCTGTACTTTAAAATTTGGTATAGACATTAACTATAAGGGAATTATTGGTCCGGGTGAAAATTGACCCGGACCATACTGTGAAGGTATAAAACATGAACGGTATGTAAGGGTTAAGAAGCATCATCATCAGAGACCCTACCAGACCGGTCAACTCTCAGACCTCATGCCAAAAAAATTCACGTTAAATAACGTTTTGAGTTTTATGTTCTATGCTGTTTATTTTTCTCACTACTACGAAAGGTAGTATAGTAAATGTACAATATAATATGGTGTAGCATGGTACAGTAAAGCACAGAAGAGAAGAAAAGTGCATAGCATTGTGTTGCATGGTATAGTGTAGTATAGCAGGCCTATAGTATATAGTGCAGTATAACAGTATGTATAGTATCGTGCATGGCATGTATCAAGTGGAATATTTTGTGTGGGTGTTTTTGCTCCTCTGCTCCAACAGGGTCCATACGGTGAGCACGTGCATGGGTGATTGTGAGCAGCTAAATTTGACAGCGTACGCTGATCTGTTCCACACACACCTCATTCTGCCTCCTGTTCATTCCCTCAAAACACCTCAATTGCGTCTTTGTTATTCTCGCCGCCTTCGCTGTGACTCTGTTAGTGTTTCGCATCGCTTGTTTGTTCTCCCTTTGTTGTTTGGAGAATTGTTCCTTTTTTTTTGGTCTTTGTACTTGTTTTTAGTGATTTATTCATAGGCGCTTGTAAAATAGACTTCAGTCTCAGAGGGATTGCTTTGTGGATATAAAGGATGAATAAACAAAAAAAAAACTCTCCTGGACATGATGCAACAATGTGACACAGCACGGCAGATTTACTTTGTCTCGTTAAGATAGTTACCTTGCAATACCTGTGTAATAATGAAATGCTATTTATGAAAGCCAAGAGACAGCTGACCTTCCAGCGGCGGTATATTTTTCTGATTTAGAAGTTTCTGTCATCCTGTCATTGCTCCAACACTCCAGAGGGGATGAAGGCCATAAAAGAGGTGAGCTTTCATTCTAGAAAAAGGTAACGAACTGAAAATTAAAAAAAAAGTCAAACAGACATGAGTAGAGAGATTTTACTGCCCCAACAACTAATTTATTTATTAATCAAGTTCCACCATATGAGTCAAATTTTGGGGGAGTGACTTAAATATTCTTGTATGCATGAATTTCTCTTTATTGGATCAACCTCCTGTTCCGGCCTTCAGTGCGTGACTACATTGTTCTTGGCTGACTCCCATCTCCTGAGCTGTAAAGTGGTGTAGATAGAGAGAAATGACCTGAAGGCATGACTACAATCCCTTGAATAGCACTTCTCTATCTGGTGTTGTGCCAACTACTGTCCCACTGTGATATCCAGCATCACAGCGGGACATTTCTCTATCTGTGAGCGCGCGGGTGGGGGGGGGGGGAGATGATATGGAGCAGAGCTTCCCTACATCCTCTGGGGGGTGCAGGGGGGGGAGTACAGTACAAGATAAAAGAGAAGCTCAGTATGAAAGCTGATGTGCATCTGTAGTCAGTTTTTTTCTATTTGCTTAAGTGGAGATATGCTTACTGTCTTTATAAAAAAAAATTACTTTCCAAGATTTTGTGTTGAATATGACTCACATCTGTTCACCGTCTCTCTATCTTGCTGCAGAGAAACATTTTTATCTCGGTGATTTTATGTGGCGTATGTGTTTGCTTTGTTGTTCACTCAGATGTATTTTTTTTTCCCCATCCTGCACTCGAGACACTATCTAATCTGCCTGCATCAATATTGTCATGCTTCCCTGCGTGTCTCAGTGTGTTGTTTAGCCTTGCCGGCAGTGCAGCTCCAGGGACGGCAATGCCAGTCAGCCGGCTGATCGGCCCCTTTGATCCAGGTTGAAATAATTCAGCCACTACTGGATGGACTGCCATGAAATTTGGTGCAGACATGGCTCCCAGAGGACTGATAATGACATTGGTGCTCCCTTATCTTTTTATCTAGTGCTATCACCAGAACAAAGTCTTATGACATCCCCACCAGTCAGCTCTACTTTGAGCTCAGTGGTAATCATGTCAGCATGCCAACACACTGATCTACTAAACTATGATGGTGAATGTGGTAGTACCTGCTGAATATCAAAGTGTTAGGAGCATCTTTACACGTTGACATTTATCACCGCTGTAATAGAGCTGCTGACACTGGTAAAGGCTTTTTCACTCCAATATCTGATGTTTTATTGTGTTTACCAGGGTATAACTGCAATTTTAATGTTTAAAGCACTTAACTGAGTTATACAATTATTTCTTACTGTTTGTCTTCATCTGTGCTACTCGATGTTCATCGTTCGGCTATTTTAGCACAGCAGAGAGATGTGTCATTTTCTTGGGATTTATCTGTTGATGACAATTCTGTAGGTTGCATTCTTTCATTAATTGCAAATAAAAGATTTCATTCCTACAAATTGAATAATGTGCACAGTTATATTTTGCTCAGAAAGTCTTTCAGGCAAACTGCTTTTGTATAGGCAGAGTGAAGAGCAGCAAGACAGACATTTAATTGAATGTATATGTTCCAGATTATTATTTTTCACATGATGCTTCAGGGTTACAGATTAAAACCTGGCTGTCATATTCATAAAAACCATATTTGCTTTCTCAAGGACTCTCTCTCTCTCACCTGGGAGAGCAATCACACAAGCGAGCCTCACTCTCCATCTCTATGCATGCTATGAACGCACCTTTGTGTGTGGGCAATGAGCCAAAGCTGTGAGTCACTCAAAATAGTCCTCTGGCTTCCCAGGATCCTGTGCTACTTCATCTCGTCTGCCTCCGAGGCATCTTTGGGGAGGCGTTGGCGTCAGCACGGCTAATTGAGCGGAGGATGTATCGTCAGAGAGCGCTAACGGCAAACCTCAACATAACACCGCCACAAATGAACCCTGTCCGGCCTCCGAGGGCCAAAGACACCAAGAGCTTGAGGTGTTGCTGCCATCAATGAAAAACAAAAGACAAAAAGTGAAAAACTGCACATATGTAAAGGGGTATAAAAGAAGTATTTTTCCCTGCTTGCAGGTGAAAATCGTTTGAATTGTGAATTCAAATGAATACGTGTAAGTGCAAAGTGGATTTGACGCTATGAAAACAAGAACTGACATGAGGTGACTTACCAGCCCAACACTGAATGTCTGGTGCAATCAAATCCAAACTCTCGTAAATATTTTGAGCTTAATGACTATTTAAGGCAAAAACCAAGAAGAGGATGGGTTTGATGGGTATGTAGCACAGGAGACTTTTATGCCCGAGACCAGAGCTCGCTTCCTGTAACAGACCTTTAATCAATATTTACAATTTTGTTAACCTTAACCACAAGCTTCCTAACCTCAGCCAAATGTTTTTGTTTTCCAACCTCAACCACACCTTAATCTAACTAGCCTTTTATTTACCAAACTGTAAACGCAATCTGTGACCATAAAATAGCAGTAAGCAAGAATTTTATAGACATTGGCAATGGATGTAAAAAAAACCCTGAGTAATCTGGAAATTCAGCAGAATCATTCAATGATGATGAATGAATGAAAGTCTTCTTTGTCAATATGATTTTAAAACCTCGACATTGTGAAGAGAATCATTTTCATCGATACCCAGTAAATACCTTATTGTTGATCTATTGTTAGTTTATTTCATTTTAAACACGTTTTTCTTTCTGAAAACAGTCAAATGTGTAACTGAAAATAGGCTGAAGACCAGCTGGCTTGCAGCTCTTTGTAGATCCAGGAAGCTCGATGTCCCACACTGGAACGTCTCATCTACAAGAAGAAAACTGCCAAATGCTGCAGTGCTGCCAACTGAGCTCTTGTTTTGCAGTGCTGCTTCATTTTTTATTCATTTTCAAGTTCAATATTTGTCTCCAAATCTGCACAGCAACATAAAATAGCTGACCTCTTTTCTGATGCTGAGTAGGCAATTCTTTCATTGAATAATGCTATTAGTTTATATGGCAAATGTGACATATGTGTGTCATGAAAAAAAAAAAACAATGAAGAGGAGCCATAAAAAGGTTTGGGAATCACTGGTCCATAAAATTAATAAGCATGCCTCATCTAGCAAATAATGACAGGAACTTGTACCTGACGCCTGAGGTTGGGTCTGAATGTCTGGGAGGAGATCCTGTCACACACACACACACACACACACACACACACATGGATCTCATCCTCCCAGCCTGAGACATGATGGGAGGACATGAAACCGAAGAGCCTCTTAAACATTTAGACTAAGTGACACTCCAACACTCGCTTTCTTATGACATCACCCCCCCACCTCTGATCCTCGAGCAACCTCCACCACACTTGCCTTCAGTGCAGCTCCCTGCCTGCCACCAACTCTGCCAGCCAGGATTAAATGTTTGATTCACTGCCACGCTAAAAATTCAAGTTCTCAAAGAATAAAAGCAGCCACCAAATGGCAGTGTGTTACATCCATATCCACATAAGAACAGCAGCCGGTGTATTGCATATTTACTCACTGAAAATTTCATGTTTCCTTAATTGACTTGCTTTCACAGCTTGCCTCACAGCTCCAGCTGACGCCTTCAACCACTTACACCTGACAAAGATTGCCATCACCTCCATATGCTGCGTTTGCGTGCGTGCATCTGCCAATAGCACGAGTTAACATGCATGAGATGAGTGCATATGTGTGGCTGCTGTTTATAGTTTGCATGCATGCGCTGAACGCTCTCATTTTTAATGCTGCTGGTGGTGCACGCTTGGACAGAGAGCTGATTCCACCTCAGAGGCAGCTCAGCCACTCAGAGAGGCAAAAAGCAGGGACGAGCATGGGGAGGGTGAGGCAGGGAGGAAGGTGGAGAGAGAGAGAGAGAAAGAGAGATGAATTTGACTCCAGGCAACAGATGCCCAATTAACATATCCCCATAATTAGGATGATGTGGAAGGATGAAGATGAAGATGTAAGGGCACAGCTGTTGTTGTCCATCTCGGGCAACGCGGAGCCGCCTGAATATTCATGTGACATTTTTATGACTTTTCAATATCTTGCTGCACACGATGATGATGCTGCGTTCACCAATTACATGACCTTGGTGCTTATGTTCATTAAAGATGAAGGGAATCTTATTAGTGCAAAATGAGAGGATTGTATTGTGCAGTGATAAAACACAAGAAAAGGCACGTCAAGAAGCAGAAGTGTTTTGCTTTTAAAGCATCATGGGAACATGCTGCACCCTCTCTATATGTTTGCATTTCTGCAGTGTAAATGTTTCACTCGTTTAGAATCCCCCCTACAGCTATTTAATATGTGCAAATTTATACCAATGGGCCAGAGTTCAAACATTTGTAATAATGTGGTTAAATGAAATTATGCTTCAGAACAACGACTGTGATCTTTAGCACACATAGGGGAGAATAATGAAGAACGAAAGGAGACAACCACGAGCCCCAAATAGCTGTTAGTTCCACGGCAGAGAGCAGAGCAGAGTGCTGCACTCCCTCCTCCGTCTTTGTCAGAAACTTCTGCTCCAGTAACTCCATCCGGCACAGCTATCAGGCTTTTCTTTGTGTCCTCGTGGCTCAGTGGCCGGCTATTCCAACTTCCAGATCAATTATTCAGGCAGCTCCCCTATAAATACCATGTCTGTTAAATGGAGGAGATACCCATCTGATGGGCTTTAGAGCACTGCATGTGCTAAATTTAGATCCACTATTACATGTAAGAGGACATTACATTACAGCATTTAATCTGCTGAATGACATATGGCTTTTTGAGAGCCCACATTTAAAATTCAATACATTTAACTTATGAAATCTGAGGCCTGAAACAGTAGTGTCATACGGTTATTTTAGGAAATGCAATAATGTGTTAATGATGTGCTCTTACTGTTAATGTTAAAATACTGATGTAATACAAAGAGTGAAGTTAATAAGTCATGTCAGCCTTATGTAGCAAAATGTTACAAATTGTATGTCCATAGATGGTTCAGGTACTCCCTAAAAAGCCCTGGATGAAACTTCGGGAGGAGCAGCAAAGGAGAGTTGCCTGTTATGGGACAAGACATGCAATGTTGTGCATACAGACAGACATCACCATCCCTTGAGCCACTAGCATGACTGATAATGTCACATGATAATGTAAGAAAAATTAACATCCATATCATACATTTAGTTTGCAATTTGAAATAATACTAAGTGACTTGGGCTGCTCGTTTGCACTGCGTGCATTTGTGTGGCCATGACTTGGGGTGAAAGAGCTTACTTAATCCAAGCAGCACTGAGCTACAAATGAATGGATGAGTAAAGAGAAAATCAGAATGAATGACTGAAGGAAACTACTGAAAGGTGAGATTAATCTGTACAGTACGAGGGGTCACTGAGAGGTTTGAGGAGTATGAAATGATGTGAGTCATATGCTATGGCCTTCACAGTCACCAGTTTCTGATGCAGTTGAACACATACTGTATTTTTGGAGCATGTTCGACAACGCTTTCTACCACTGTCATCAAAACACTAAATGAGGGAATAACTTTGTGTTTAAAGGTGTTCAATTATTTTGGCATCTGTATTTTGCAATCTGACGACAAAAAGGAGGAGAAAATGTGCCAAATCAAATCAATGTGGTTTATCTGAAGGTTCCCTTAATAAATAGTGTTGTTGCATAGTGTGTACTGTATCCAACAGCATGATGTTTGAGGTTCATCTTGGGAACATTGAGTTTGAGAAACCGTTCTGGAATTGCATCTTGTGTTTCGAAAAAAAAAAAAAAACTCAACAAAAGTGCCCTTTGTGGTGCCCCTACGGTGATAAAACATAATAAAGTGCCTTCTATGGTGTCCCAGTGTGCAGGAAAACATAATGAAATGCCCTCTCAGGTGCCCCTTCACTGGGAAAAATATGATAAAGGAATAAGTGCCTAATAAATGGAGAAAACATAGTACAGTGCCTTATAGGCTGCCCTACATGCTAGAGAAGGGTTTGGAAAAGATTTGCCATGGGTGCATCATGACTTTCTATACGCCAGTGCCTCACCACATGCAGCTGGTACCCTTCTATTATTTTGCCCCTGCAAATCAGACAGCCTGAGTCCACCACGGAATCAGCATCATTTGGCCAGCTGTAGTTTGGATATTTCCAGTCATACTGGCAGGCAGCAGCAGACAGACAGAAGGTGAAGTGGCACTTCCTCTACTGGTGAGATAAAGGAAAGACAGTATGACAGGAGTCTGAAGAGCCTCCCAGAGACAGAAGCCTGCGCCCCCTGATGCCAGACCCTCAGCCAAAAGCCAAAGCCCTGCCCTGCACAGCAGAGGGCCTGTCAGGTCAGCTGGAGCTGAGATGGAGAGATGACTTTTAATAACTTGCTCTGTAACACCGAGACAGACTTGATAAGTCATTTTTATAACCAGAGGCACTCTAAGCGGAGATGCTCAAATATTCACAGCCTGTTTGATATTACGGTTTGAGGATGAGGCATGGATCTAATCAGCGGGTTTGGGGAGCCTCAAAAATGGCGCTGAAAAAACTGCACCATCTGACAGCAGCTCCGGTTTAGTGCCAGAGTGCTGTCGACAGACTCATAAGTGGCGCATAATGATAATTAACACGCCAATTAGACATCTGCTGTGTTTCCAAGGCTGTCTTGAGAATAATGTGTTTACAATTGAGAGGAGAGCTCAAATGAGCAAAGAGGCACACATCATCCCCCTTAATGGCAAGTGTTCAACAGGACGACGGACTCGGGTGCGACAGGTCGGCCAGTCGCCTGTGATTGTTTTGTAAGTGGGGGCCTGGGGAACTTGTCATATCTGATTAAGTGGAGGGAGATGCAGGGGCCAAATGAGCTGGATGGAGCAGCAAGCACCAGGAGCGACACATTACCACTGGGTGTCACCACTGATCAAATCATATCATCACTCCACTCCGCCCCTGACAAGTCAATCAATGGCCTAATTGACTGGGACCAGGGCCGCCGTCACAACAGGTCCCAGCATTCAGGGAATAGCCTGGCTGCAGCACTGATTTATGGTGGGATTAAAAATGGTTTATGACTCAGAAGCAGGGCTGGAGTTCAAGGTAATCTCTTGGTTTTACTACTAGTTTAGCCACAAGATGGCATAGTTGGATTATATATAACAGGCTGCTCTTTCTCTTCCTGCTGGGTGTTTTTCTGCCTTTGTTTTTCCTCGTATCATAAAGTTTTTACTATACTTTTTCAATCTGAGAGTGGTGACGAAGGATCTCTTAGCATAATGCTTAGGTGTTCATATTCACCAGGATTAGATTACTGCTGGTCTGCCAAAACAACACCAGTGCATTCCCCTGCCTCCAACCTTAGTTTCCATGGAATTTAATTACATCTTAACCTGAAGACTGCTCTATATGAAAAGTATTTATGCACTGTACATATGAACACCTTGGATGTCCAGTTCATTTCAGACTTTGGAAACATATTTTCCATCTGCTCAGAAAGATTGTGCAATAAGATGAAAAGCTCCAGAACAGCTAATGAGTGGACTTTGTGGTCATATCCTCTAATTTAGACAACTTTCACACTTTAACAATAGCTGAAATGCTTTTGCATTGACTAATACGACTCTCCAGCCCCTAAAGTTAAGAAAATTTCAGACATCTAGAATAACAAGGCTCATTTCTTTAGATCCTAATAAGTCAACATCTCGGAGATACAAGTTTTTCCCCCGACACCAGTGATATGGTCCAACAAAATTACTGGCTGATGAAACGGCAGAGATGGGAATACTGGAATTTTCAATAAAAATTGCCCTATAAGATTACATACTCAGTCTGCACTGCTGGAGACTGGCCAACTGCATGCACACAACACACACACACACACACACACTCACACACACACTCACACACACACCGTAGTGTCACAGCTCATTCACTTATACTCCCTGAATCTGATTTTGTCAAAGGTGGGCTGACCCAGTGGGAGAAGAAAATTGCTTGTTACCTTTAATTATTTTGTAAAAATATGTTTCCAAACATGGTCATCAATAAGGGCTTCATTTTGAAAGTCTTCACTATAAATCATGCTGTTTATGCTGGCTTGCTTGATGCCGTCGTGGAGAATCTGGCTCTGGTTGCAAACTAAGCCCAAGTGAATGTGTTTCCAGCTCTCCTGCTGTGCAGACGAGTAGGGGACTGGATTTCCACTGGTTGGCGGTGAAACACATATACGGTACTTGACTGATTGAGCTTTCCCTGTTTCTGTCTGCATCCTCCTTGGAAGCTCAGTGGGTGGAGATCTGCCTACAAAGTCACGTTCAAGGAAAACTCCCCATCTGCCAGGTATTCTGTCCGGGTGTGCATATGTTTATCTCTTCATTAATGGCCAAAACGCAGAGACAAAGGCACACACTGGCACATGCACAACATCTAGAAGTCCACTTTCTAACATTTCTAAATAATCTGTCTCTCTAGTGGTCACCTGGTGTATTTTCTAATGACGCTGGGAAGTTATTCATCTATGTAAATCTTGTGTCAAACATAAAGAAACAGAGAATGTGCTGAGGAAAATTTACAATGCCGCTCTCTGTCTGTGAACTACCAACAATGGATATGCAGGCTTTTTCAGGACTGCTGTCTTTTTTCCTTAATGAGGGTGTGCAGGGATGACACTGTTCAAGCCTCCTGGGAAGGCTTATGCCAAACTGTTACAAATGAGACCAAAATATGAGCCTCAGCTGCAGGAACAATGCCAAGTTTTCACTAAAGTTGAAAAAGAGTAGATTCTTTGAATAAACTAGGACTGCTTTGGGTTCCTTCTGACATTAAATCAAACATAATCTACGATGAATGTGACGTGCCTTGTCCACTCTGCAAGTTGTGATATTCATGCTGCAGCAGCTTCACTAGACTTGACTGAGATCGAAGAATGTGTCTCAGTCAGTGTGTCGGTCAGTAGGTCAAACCCTGAAGTTCTCTGCAAGAAAACAGTAACCAGCTTAAAGGGTTAAACTTAAAGGGTTTATTGGAGTCTTATTAAAGGATTGCTGGGTGCAGTGATCTCTACAATACTAGCATTGTTCCAGAACACGATGGAAAGCCATTAAGCAAAGCTCTTAATTTACCTTTGATGTACTTTCAGTTCATGAACTCTGGGTGCTGACTGGAGACTGAGGGGACTAAAAGCTGCAGTGGCAGCGTTAGATAGAGATACACGAGGACCTCAGTGTCTAGCTGTTGGCCCCCCATAACGAGAAGCTACGTGATTCCTGCACCTTGTAAAGATATCCCTGAAGTGTGACCATTTGTAGGTATTGCAAGCAGGGCAGACCCAGGAATTACTAAAGGGATTATATCTCCCAGCAGGCCTACGGGCAAATTGACCTTTCAACCTGACCCTGGTACTCACTGAAATAATGCATGTATGGGTAATCCCTGTGGGTGAATGTGAATGTTGGGTCAAACAAAGAGGAGAGAGGGGAGATTCCAAATAAAAGAAATACATTGTATATTTAACAGGTCATCGAGCACACTAATGGGAACGCAGAGTACAGTGAGCTGAATTAAATATTTTCACCAGAACTGAAGGATTTGATTGAATTAGTGAATTTAAATTGAACAGTGCAGGAAATCTAGAAAGACCTATTGAAATACTAGAGATATGAGTAAGAGTATGAGTCATAAGAAAAGTTGCAGTTCACACCAATGTCTCTCCAGACTCATAATATATGTGGTGAAGCAATTTGTTAAAAGGTATTAGGTATTATGCTGACATGTATTGGTTCCAGTGAATAATTTCCCATGAAAAACATACTGTCTTCACTGAGAGATTATTTCTAGAGAGGAGTACAGATACATACAGCACTTCGTCACATGATGCAGCAAAAATCACCTGAAGCTCAATATCAGCCCATAAACAGTGAATTTGTGGTGGAATATGAGAGGACGAGGAGGCCCCTTGTTGAGGGTGGACCTATACAAGTAGCTTGGTGTCCAAATCAATAAAAAAACTGTCATAGCTACTGTATTATTTCTTGAGTTATGACCAGAATGTGTTTTGTGAGATCACAATGACCCTAACGCAAAAAATCGAATCAGTTCATCCTTTGTTTCCAGGTGGACGCTTGTGCCAAATTAGAAGAAATTTTCTCATTTTTGACTCATTGCCTTCATGAGAATGGGATGGATGGACGGATGGACAGACGAGACATTGTGCCTCCAGCCACTGGCATTGCCTGCACAGAGACATAAAAACCACTGAGCAGGACCAGTAATGCTCAATAATGAACACACCATATTTCATTTGTTCAGTCTCTTCAGAATCTATTGTTTAAAAGCCTGGAGATGTCACGTGCTGCAACTATCTGTGGTTGCTTGGCAACCTCACAGAGATGACAAGACTGTTTCTGTTTGTGTACAGAGGGCAGAAATGCGATGCAACGGGTAATTAGTGATCTTTAGAGATGCTAACCCTTATCATTTTGAAATCTTATATAATTGGCAAGCTGCCCCCCGCACCCCCCAGCTTCAAGTCTTTCTGCTAAGCTAAGCAGCTAAGCTAATCGCCCCATGGCTCCGGCCTCATACTTAGATGAGACAGATGAGGAGATCGATACCACTGTCATGTCTCTCTGCTCTCAACAAGGAAGTGGATAAGCACATTTCCATTAACTGTTCATTTGAATGTGACAAAGACAGCAGTGCAGGGGAAATAGAAATTGAATAACATTACTGGGAACCTGTTGATAAATCAGCAGGAACAGAGTAGCTGTATGTGTAACGAACCACTGATTTGGTTAACGGTATCTTTTTGTGAGCAGAGCGCAGCGATAAGGAAATAATCCCACTCAACAGACTAATGAATGTTATAGAAATACTATAATCAAACACGTAAATGCAAATGTGATAAATCATTACAAAGTCACTTGTAGACTTACTAAACTGACAGAGGTGGTAGGAGGGATGATGATAGGAGTTAGTTAATGATTTTTGGTCAAGTATGCATCTGCTGTAGCTGGCTGCCTCCCTGTTTCCACGGCAGCATGGAGCAGCGGAGGTGCATAACAGCACAGCAGCCTGCTTTCACATTCATAGAAATCCTAGCCATTAATTCCCACGAATGGAGGTGAGTTCCAATGCTGATGAAATATATGAGAGGAGCAGAGGCAATTTCTATCTTTAAGCCAACAGACACCCCCTCCACTTCATTCTGTCTTGGCTGGTCGGGGTGGTGTGGTGAGGTGTAGTGAGGTGATGTAGAGAGAGAGAGTGGGCCAATCTTTTTTTTTTTTGGGGTTGTTGTTTTTTTTTTTTTCCTGCCTGTGAGTCCCCTGCATCTCAATCAGACTGTGAAAACATCAGGCCGACTGAGGCTGAGAGGGAAGAGAGAGGGAGGCTGCTCGGCTGCTGATGTAAACAAAACTGCAATTCATGACTGCTGCGAACAAAGCTGAGCTACAGCATCTCCATTCTGTAGATATATTCATCTTACCCCTCCAATCTCCTCGCAGCACATCGCAAAAAGTGTGTCATACAAGTGTTGGCAAGTTGGAGCGAGAACATAAATGATTCACTGGCTCGCTGACTCCAAGGGGCCCACGATGCTCTGTGGGCGCTGCAGGAGAGACGCTCAATATGCAGCGCCGGTCGTTCCAGTTGGCAGCAGGGCGCCGTCGGTTGGCACCGCTCAGAGCCCTTGTAGGTACTGACATCTTCAACAGGATTGTAACATCCCATATGCCCCCATTCTTCCACCCCCGCTCCTGTATCCAGACAACCGTCCTCACCGGAGCCTGAAATAAGACTGGGGCTCATACATGCTGCGCTCTATCTCCTCTCAACATCTCATTATGCTCCCTGCTGCAGAGGAGAGGGGTTTCTACTGCTACATATAAACCTTGGAAAATAATCAGGCAGCAGCTAAGGCACTTTTCAATCACACCAGTGCATAACAACCACTCGCTTGTGAATTAAATGTCAGAGCAGAAGCACCTTTATTTTGCTTCGCCTCAGATTTCAAATTCCTCCTCCTCCTCCTCTTCCTCTTTTTCTCCTCCTGCATCGTCTTTATTATCAGTTGCTGTTAGGAGCGCTGCAGCTGCACCAGTGCAGGCAGCAGCTGCTGTGCTCTTTGCTGCCTCCATGAAGATCAGAGAGCCTCCAAATCACTGTCTAGAACCTGTACACAGATAAACATCAGGGTGTTATGAGCAAGTTCACAGGCACTGACAGGTGAAATCCTTGTAAACCACAGCCGATTATGTTATCTGTGAGGTGAACGTTGCGCGCTCCTCCTGACATCAGGCACTTTATGTGATGGCCTCCTCGCATGTCAGTCTGTGAGCACCGCTCCTTCAAACAGTGTTTGTCTCAGCAGTTGGTGCATAAAATGTACACGCTCTTGCATTATTCACTCTTTCACAATAATCAGGTCACTGAATATTTGCCAGCAAGGCCAAGTTGATGCCTTAATCATGACTGCAGACACTGGAGCTGTATTATAGTGATACTTTGTGGAGAGAACAGAGAGATTTGCAGATCGCGCGGTCTTGTAAGCGTTTCCTTTAACAGCTGTAACAGCAGCAGCAACACAGGTGTCGTTACAAATGTACACTGGCAGCGCAGGTTCCCCAGCTGGAAAAAGAGTTGAAAGTAATGCTTTCAGCACTTCATTATCTCATCTCTACCTCAAACACGGAACGGCAAAGCTGTCAGACTGTGTTCTTTAGGGCTAAGTAATCTTGTTGATGTGACAGAGCACATTTCGGAGAAACACCTCATTCCTCGTGGAGTGGATTCCTTCTCCCCCGCAGATTCCAGTGGAGGAAACTCTCCTGAAGCCCGGGGTCGCCCAAGTGAATGAGTTCATGATAGCCTACCTCCAGTTCCCTGGATTGCTCATTAGGAGCTTGGCTGAGCACTCAAGGTTTTGTTTGGATGGCTCCCAAACGGAAACACACGTTTGGAGCCGTGCCAAGCTGTCAGCCTCACGGATGATTTGCAGCATGAATGATGGCCGGCCGCTCGGATAGAGCAGTCCTCCTGGCTTGTCAGTGGAACAAACTTTGAGTCCAAATGAATGAAGCACTAATCACTCAGAGCAGCTTGTCCCTACTCAAATGCTTTCTAACCCGACACAAAACAATAGCTGGGCTTTTCAGATATTTTGTTATGTGTTTGTTTTCTACATACAGGCTTCCTGTATAAAACTGAAGATGCAAGCACAGCGGGGTGGGTGTGTAATTAATTTACACTATATATGGCAATTCTGAGTTGTTAGAAATAAAGGAGCTTCTTAGAAAACCTGTATAGTTGAAGTAAATGTGTGTGTGGTACTCATCCTGGTATTTCACAACCTTTTTCACCATGCATCACACTTTGATAGACATCTATTGGTTATTGCTAGATAAAATGACTCATGGTGAGAAATGACAGCTAGAAGGAGAGATAATACAACCTGTGACTACGCAAAGCTAGCTCTTCCAGGTAGTGGCAAATGACTGTGACTAACTATCAACAGGCAGCACAGGTTAAAAGCACAGAAGCCCGCCCCACACAAGTAACATTGGTCCTCCAATAGATGAATGATAGATGAGATAGATAGATAGATAGATAGATAGATAGATAGATAGATAGATAGATAGATAGATAGATAGATAGATAGATCCACTTTATCTACCTCAGCTTCCTATCTCTCCTCCCTGATTTCACTGGGCTGTGCAACCACAGCAGAGCACAGATTAAATGGATGGTGCATCCCACGCAGTTTGGTCCTATTAATAATTAAACAAGGCGAATATTATACAGTTCACATACTTAAAACATGGAGTTCAGTGAGTAGGTCAAGAATGATTACACACTGCCGGCTGACAGGCAGCGAGGAGCCATTTATTCAGCAGTAATTAGCCTAAATGATAAAGTAATGCGCCCCCCATTAAGAGAGAGAAGATGGAGCATTCAGGAGGAGACTAAAACTGCAGATTAGCCACAACAACACAGGCAGCAGCGCAGATCTGGGATTTATTCTCGTGGGGACAACTTAATCTCCTCAATTCACTGTTTACTCTCGAGGCTGATTCACATGTGTCTTCTGATCTGAAAAAAACACACACACTCAAAACCAAATAAAACATGCAGCGGTCATGTTTAATGTATTTATCATGTAAGTGTGATGTCTAAATGGTGTCAAAAAGCATGCGAGCAGGCCCTGAGGGCGTGCTGTGACAGATATCATAGACTGCGTTTCTGACCTCCAGGTGAAGCTGCTTTACAAGCCTCTCAAGGCTCCAGGGTTCATCAAAAATTTACTGCACCGCCGGTCATGTTAACACTATCCTTAAGCGCGCTCATTATGTACCTCCACACACACATCCAACATGCATGCACAGACTCAGACATTTGTTGGCTCGCTCCCTCCTCCAAACACACACACACGCACACACACATTTACACACATTGAGAGAGGATTAAGGTTATAAAATGATCCTCATTATCTTGTATCATCTTGATGAGCTGCAGATAATAACAAAGAGGGCAATGGCTCTCGCAATGTGGTCCATTCACAATGAAGGGGATATTCCAAGATGCACGGGGTGCTTTGAAATGAGCATTTCTTTTTCTGTACGGCTCTTGGCACGAAATAGCATGAAAAATATGCAGCAGCTGTAAAGAAAAAAAGGTCCTCCCACAGACATGCTGGGGAAAAAAAAAGTGGTAAAGTTCTTCAACAGAGATTTACTGTTCCACTTTATGAGCACTGAGGTTGCTGCTCAATAAATCCTTTATCATTGTGCTTTTATTGGGAGATCTGATCTCAGCAGACAGATGGAGGGGGGGCAGCGTTAAAAATCCATCTGACTTCAGTCTGGTCTGTGTTGTTTGAGCAGGCAGGCACACAGGAGAGAACTAGTTCACTGGGACCCTACATTGATTATGTCGGTGATGATGATGAGTGACGCTCACTCATGTGGTGAGTAATCATGGCTGGAGCTTCCCCGTAGAGGCGTGTGAGCTCCCACTGCTCGTGCCTGATCTCTGGTGGGTTGTAGAGTGATACAGTCTGATTGAGACGTCTTCATCAGCTTTGTCATAATCACGTCAATAGGAGTACAGCACAGAGTCCTTTAGTCAGATGTGTGGCCATAAATACACTTCTCTAAAGTAAGCTATCATCACTGCCTTGCCGCAATTACACAGCTCTGTCGGCAGAGAGAAATTCATTCCCTCAGAGTGGAGGTCGATGTCATATTGATGGATAGGCACCAGATAAGTGGTTCTCTCCATTGTTTACATCTGTACATAAACAAAACATATAGGAAAGCCCTGTGTAATGCCAGAGCAGCCTACTATTCAGCATTAATAGAGGAAAATAAGAACTGCCCTAGGTTTCTTTTCAGCACTGTAGCCAGGCTGACACAGAGCCATAGCTCTATTGAACCCTGCATCCCCTTAAGTTTAAGTAGTAATGATTTCAATGAGCTTCTTTAATAACAAGATTTTGAATATTAGGGAAAAAATTTGTCAGGATCTGCCCTCGTTAGACTCTGATCTATCTATCTGACTTGCTTTCAGATTCAGGAAATTTAGGAGCAGATACATTAAAACCTGATAATTGCTTAGACAGTTTTATTTCTAATTGGCCTTCCCAAATTATCCTCGTTAGTTTCATCATCGAAAGCAACAACTTGTCTCCTAGACCCGATCCCAACTACACTGCTTAAGGAAGTTTTCCCATTTATTGGCACATCATTTATGCTGCTGCATATTATTAATCTGTCTCTGGTGTCAGGCTTTGTACCTCAAGTCTTTTAAAGTAGCTGTAATTAAACCACTTGGTCAAAAAACCTACACTTGATGCAGATGTGTTAGCCAATGCCAATTACAGACCAATATCCAACCTCCCATTTTTGTCTAAGATCCTAGAGAAAGACCGTTGCCAGCCAGTTATGTAATTATCTCCACAGTAATAGTCTTTTTGAAGTTTTTCAGTCAGGATTTAGAGCTCACCATAGCACACTGAAACAGCACTTGTGAAAGTCACCAATGACCTGTTGACAGCATCAGATAAAGGGCTTCTGTCTGTACTTGTCCTGTTAGACCTCAGTGCTGCCAGTTGACCATCACATTCTGTTACTGAGAATGGAAAAACTGCTTGGTATTAAAGGGTCTGCATTAAACTGGTTCAGATCATACTTATCAGATCGGTCTCAGTTTGTCCATATTAATAATTAATCCTCTGTGCATACTAAAGTCTGTCATGGAGTTCCACAAGGTTCAGTGCTAGGTCCAATTCTATTTATTTTGTATATGCTGCCCCTTGGCAATATCATCAGGAGGCACTCCATAGATTTCCATTGTTATGCTGATGACATCTAATTATATTTATCAATGGAGTCCAGACAAAACTGATCAGCTCCTGAAACTCCAGGCCTGCCTTAAAGATATAAAGGCTTGGATGACAAGAAATTTCCTGCTGTTGAACTCAGATAAAACTGAAGTGATCCTATTAGGTCCGAAACACCTGAGGAACACGTTCTTCTCCTAAGATAGCCTTGCTGGATGGCATTAACTCGGCCTCCAGCACCACTGTAAGGAACCTCTGTGTTTTAATTGATCAGGATATCAAGCATATTTCATGGTATGCCTTTTAACACCTGCAAGCAACATTGCAAAAATTAGTCCATGCATTTGTCCTCTTCCAGGCTGGATTATTGTAATTCACTTTTATCAGGCTGCCCGAACAAGTCGTTAAAGACTCTACAGCTGGTCCAGAATGCCGCTGCTCGGGTGCTGACTAGAACCAGGAATAAGAAACCATATTACTCCAGTACTGGCTTCTCTGCATTGGCTCCCTGTAAAATTTAGAGTGGATTTTAAAATCCTACTCCTCACATATAAGGCTCTCTGCATGGTCTGGCACCATCATATCTTAATAAATTGATAACTCCTTATCATCAACCGAACAGAGTGCTGCGCTCCTAAAACGCAGGCTTACTTGTAGTTCCCAGGGTTTCCAGAAGTAGTCTAGGGGGCAGAGCCTTCAGCTATCATCAGGCCCCTGTTCTCTTGGAACCAGCTCCCAGTCTGGGTCCAAGAGGCAGACACAGTGTCAGTGTTTAAGAATAGACTTAAAACCTTCCTTTTTGATAAAGCTTATAGTTAGGGTGGGCACAGGCACCCTTAGTTATGCTGCTATAGGCTTAGACTGCCTGTGTGTCTGTGTTGTGGAGAGAACGTCGAGTGGCCCAGAGCTCCATATGAGGGACATCTAGAGATGCACCTGGACTCACTGGACTCATTTCCATTACCTGTGATACCTTCACATATGGACTAAACCCATGAACTCAGTATATTGATGATGATGTTCTCTGTACATGTGGCATCTATTGCACGTCTGTCCGTCCCAGGGAGAGGGATCCCTCATCTGTGGCTCTTCCTCAGGTTTCTTCTTTTTCCCATAAAGGGTTTTTTGAAGTTTTTCCTGACCTTCGGTTCAAGGGTCTAAGGACAGAGGGTGTCACAACTGTACAGATTGTAAAGCCCTCCGAGACAAACAATGTTTGTGATTTTGGGCTTTAAAGAAATAAATTTGATTTTGATTTTGAGCTGTAAAGGTTAAATAAGGACTGTCAAGGTTTATGTTTCACAGTATGCTTTTCATATGAGATGTTTCCTGCTCTCATGACCCTGATAGCAGTGTTCAGAACATCAAGTTCAACGCAAAAAAACTCTTGAAATTAATAATTCAGCACAGTTTGTACAGTTTGATCAGATGAATGTCAAATAGCAATTTTGTTCAACTTCTGAGACAGCTTCATAACTATTATAATAATGGTTGAAGGCTGGATGTGTCATATTGAACAAAATAAAACCGGAATGAACCTTTGTGACTTTTTAAAAGATACATCACTGCTGTTTCATATTTGTTCTCAGGATGTAAGCGTGGATTGTTGTTTTCTGTTTCTGGTGCTGTCAGCAGAAGCGCTCTGATGTCTGATTTCCAAGGTGTAAACACAAGCGATCTGACCAGTGGAAAGTTAAAAGCTAAAAGCAAAACAAGTTGTGGGCTTTCACCCCCTCATACAGTGGGTCCACTGCATTCTACATTTTTGTAGAAAAACAGCAAATAGTTTGAGACACTTTATCATTCAAAACAAGTAGCAAGCGGTGTTCTGGTCAACTTGCTAATATATAACACATTTAGGATAAAGGAAATGTGGAATAATATCTGTCTTGAAAATGAATAAAATGCACAAAAGTCAACAGAAATACCACATTCCTTATATCACAGCACTATCCCTGACTAAAATAATGTTAGCTAGGTTAGCAAAATCAGACAATATCCACTCATCCAACAAATATATTTCTCTATATATTTCTCTATGAATGGTGAAATGCATTTTAAAATAAACATACCTGCATTTACTCAAATAAGTCATTGTAGTTTCAAGGTGGAATTCAATTGATTGCTTGGTTTCTAAAATCAGCACCACACACACATTTAGAGATGAGTGAAGTCTGGACAGAAATCCAACGTGATGGATTATAGACAGTATTCAAGAGGACCAGGTTAGCTGCTGCCGCCTGCCCAAACATGAACCCAAAGAAATCGATTCCAACAGGAACGGACCAGTAGTCAGCAGTGTTTTTTGTTACCTAAAATTATTGATGAGGTGTACGAATTCTACAACTGAGAGGCAAGTACTACTTTGATCACACAAGTGTTAGCATGCTTGAATATGTGTTACCTGACAAACAGACTGGAACCACTCAAAATACCCAATTGGAGGTTGTAAGCACCCTTTTCCCACAAAGTTAATCTTTCAATTAGATTCACTACAGAGGAGTCCTGCCTCAGTAATGAGGAGGGGGTGGACCACAGAAATGTAAGATGTGTTGCTGATGGAGACCCACCCATCCAGGGTGTCTGGTAAGTTTTAGAAGCTGGTTGCAGCAATCAGGGAAGCCGGGCAGAGTCCGCAGTCTCTGGATAACGACATGCTGAGTCGCTTTAAAAAGTCTTTGAGGAACAGGGGTCAGTGCTGACCTTTCACAAGGTCACCCCCTGCATGGTTAAATGGGTTGATTTTGATTGGCTGAGCATGTGCATGCAAATTTTCAGTGTGCAGCTCCATAATGATGTGCCCACAGAGCCCTGTTAGCGAGCTGTGCGTGTGTGAAATACAACATAATTTTACCATCACTTGTTGCCAAGGTTTCCACAACCTCCATCTATAAACGTCACACCCTGCCAATTCGCCTGCAAACCCAGACTTGATGAATGTATGAAAACTGTGCGATATTTGGATATTGGTTCTGGAAAAAGTGAGTAAGTGGACCTTGAGTTGAGATTGTCAAGAATGAACCAGCAGGCTCAACCTTCAAACCAGCATAGATGAGAAGTTCTAGAGATGTTCAAAATAATGGAAAGTTTGAATTTTGTAGAGTTCCACAACAACTGAGCAAAACCTTTGTGATACTGTCAAAAGTTCTGGAACAGACACGTAAGAAAGAAATGGAAAATTTTGTCAAGTGTACCTGATACTTCTTTCATATGTATGTTGCAATTCTGATATTTTTGACATTTTGGTAGGAGTAGGAAAAGAGTTAGTTAAATGTTCATTTATTAAGTCAACTTGGTTCAAGTTTGTCTATGAAACTACAAAGAACTTTCAGGTGTTTCTTTGTCTTCGTCTCTCAGTGTTGCTGGCCTTGGCACCAGCCTGCACTGATAAAGAACGCACCAACACAAGCTCCTTCCCCAGTGTAGATGAATTGTCTCGATGCGCAGTGAATACAGATTCACGTAATCCAATATCAAGTTCCTGGAAGTGATGTATAATTGTATGTGTGTAATTTGTGGTTCAAGTTCTCACATTCATGCGTCTTTTACTTCCTTTTAGTTGTGAGGTTTTCCTCTGTAGAGCATAAACATGAAAACTTTGAAACATGATTTAGGCCATTTTCTACTAGATCAGTTTGATACTGTACAGATAGAGGGAAGTGAATAAGAAGTGGATTTAATGACTCACTTGAATTTGCCTTTTGATGACTGTCACTCAATGGTAAAAATAAATGCCAGAGAGCTGAAGTCGGGCACAATGATCCGAAGCTATTTAAACCACCCATCTTCTTCAGTACTTCCGGATCATGAGCACAGGCACCACAGTTAACATCACAGAACTTGTGGTTTGAAAGGAAATATGGCTCGCTTCACCCCCTGCTTCACACATTGCCAGAGTTCTGCATCAAACCCCTCGACTTCCCTTTTACACAAAAGTGTTGGTTTCTTATCTGCAGATGTTCAGCCCTTCCTCAACATATGGATCTGGTCATGGTGCGGTAGTTCGAGCTGGCAGAGGGGTCGACTCTAACGGAAGACACCCATCTGGTCGGACCTCGACCTGAATGAAAATGATCCCAGAGAAGATACTGTCTGCCGCTCTCTTTGAGCTGAGGCAGAGATACAAAGGAAGAGGGGTTCAGTTTTTGCTGTTTGACGAACGAGAGCTACCAGAAGTGAGGCCTTCGTTTCACCCTTGTGATTCTTTCATTACATTCCAAAGAAGACAGTAATGGATTACTGATGTGCTGCCTGCGCCTTTTGGATGCACTTTTACAATATTTGACGGTGGACATTGCGAGACCTTATGAACAAACACCATAACGGCACCCTCAAAGGAGAGGCCAGCTTGTTCAATTTTTACTCTGACGCATCAAACGGCAATTTTATTTTATGGTTTGAAAGCCACCTTGTATGTTAGGCTTTTGCCCTTGCTACTTGAGTAGTGACCTGAAAGCAATTTTCTTTTTATGATATACTTCATTTATCCCTCAAGGGGGAGATTCTCTGTGTTCCCTCCTCAGAAGCCCTGGAGCAGGTACAGGTTAAGTATTAGGGCTCAAGGAGGATACCTGGGGATATATAGCCAGAGGTGAAAAGAATACCAAAAGGCCTAGCTTTGACTGAGGAATTGCTACTGCTGCTGATATTTTACGGTAAGTAAATTTATGGTCATGAAGTAGTAAAAGCATCAATTAAGAATGTACTCAAGGAAAAAAAAAATACTGGGTTGTCTGAGCCAAAGACTTTTCTATGTATGATCTTTATCTGGCAATGCAAAAGGGCACAGATGTGCACAACAGAGTGCATAAACAGTACACCATCTTTGCTTGTTAAATGGTAATGATTCCATAATTGTTGAATGTACCATTCCCCAGTTGTCTCCCTATTAGCTCAGAATGCATAATTAGCATAGAGCAATCTGGTCAGAGCCCTGGATTTTAATAAGGTGGTGAAGGGCTTTGCACAGAAGCAAGCGAGAGAAACAAACACCTCTTTTAGGGCAAGACAGGAAGTTCAGACACGCTAATGTTATTAATATCTAGAGCCGAGGAGGTTCTGTGCTCTTACCTCACGCAGGCAGAAAGCAGGAACATCATCTGTGTTATCTGAGCCGCCGTTTCTCACTGGAGCCAACAGATGTCTCATCAGTGGGAGGCGAGCAGCACAAGAGGTCTGTAACAAGCAAGGAGTCGATGAGTGCAGTATACATGTTAAAATAAGATAAGATAATCTTTTATTGATCCCACAGTGGGGAAATTACACTGTTACAATAGCTCAAAAAACGACAATTTAAGACAGAGAATAAATAATTTAATATAAACACAAAACACAAAAACAATATGTACAATAAATAGTAAACAGTAATAGTAATAATAAGAAGAGACAGTATTTATATACACAGCCTCACCCAGTTACATGTGCAGTGGTGAGGTGTTACTGCACAGGTGTATATGGATCTAGGTATTGCTACACAGATGTTTATGTTGTTATTGCACAGATATGATTTCACAGTATATGTAATGAGTGAAATGAAAAAAAGATCATAAAGTGCATAGCTAGGACCTCAGTAAACATCAGTGCATTGATGAAACATCAGTAAACATCAGTGCATTGATAAAACATCAGTAAACATCAGTCCTGCTGTGGTATGAAAGTGTTTGTTACAATGACAAAAAGGTTCATAGTGCAGCATTAACCAGTCTGACAGTGAAGGACCTGTGGAAGCGCTTCTTCCTGCACCTTGGGTGTCTGAGTCTGTTACTGAAGGAGCTGCTTAAGGCCCCCACAGTCTGATGCAGAGGGTGGGAGGTGTTGTCCATGATGGTGGACAGTTTGGCCAGAGCCCTCCTCTCCCCCATCACCTCTTAAAGGTAGTTTTACTGGTTTTCATTTCTAAGTAATGAAGATGTTCATGTATAGGCAAATGTAACAGTTCATGCACTCTACTGTGCATGCAAATGGAAAAATGTCTGCAACAATTACTGATAAACATTTCAAGAAGGGGTCCGTGTTGCACTTCTTCTAATTGGGGGACTTATGAGAAACAAGTTAAAAAGTGAATGATCAAAGTGAATGCAGTAAGGACTGAGATGTCCTGACTTTTACCCCCCTGGAATTAAACACTTTACTGTAAAGCCAGTGTAGTGCAAGATGTTTAGCTTGTGTCCAGGGCTAAATCATATTCTGTATTGGTCAAGATGTAAAATACATTTCAAAAATGAGAAATCAACCAACTGATTCATTATGTACTGAAAGAAAAAATAGCTATTAATCAAAATCCCTTATTTGTTTGAGCTTCAAGTGGAAAATAAAATCAAAAATCTACACAAAGTTCTCTAAGATCTTTAAAAAAAGTTTAGGCCGCAAATTTTTCAGCACCAGAGCAAAAAGGGATGTTTGGACAAAGTGTATTAATGAATGATCCAGATGGAAAAGAGAAGACACACACACTTTGTGAATAATCTCATCACCAGAGTGCATCTGCTTTTAAAACAGCGCATCAACTATTCTCTTCTGTGGACTTGCATATCAGTGTGGATCATCAGTGGCGACAGAGGAGCGCGGCCATCGGTCGGAGCTTTTAGACGGCGCATTAGTGGGCCGCTAAGCAGCCTCTGGAGGGAGGCGTGATTGAGAGCTGTTGTCAATACGAGGGCTCCAACATGTCATGTGTCACTGCACTGTGGAGGCTTCCTCTACTATGAACACACCCCCCCCCGAGACATCGAAATCAATAGTCTGCCATCTCAGATCCATACACACTTCCTGTTACCTGACAGTGAAAAGCAACTTACACGTCTGTAAATATGTGCATGTGTTTATGTGGAAAAAACAGCATCAACAAAAGCACACAAAGCAGCCAGAGAGTAGGTAACTTTAACAATTTTATTTGTGAAAAACTACAAGCAAAATTCATAAATAGACATTTCTATTTGAAGCGGAGGAAAATGATCGGGTTAGCCTGTAAGCGCAAAGTCGTGCACATGCCAGAAACATGTATTATTTTAACATTATAAGCTAGACGAGGAGCCGTGATCCGCTGAAAATGCTGCGTACATTTCCACACCAGGAACATGTGACCATTTCACAAGGGGAAACAATGACACATCAGCTATAAGTTTAAAAAAAAAAAGAAAAGAAAAAGAAAAAAACTCGACTGAATTAAACAAAGAATGGATTATTGTACTGTCCCTAAAACTTTTTTTTTCTTTTTTCTTTTTTTAAACCGAGCAGTAACTTTAAAAGCATTGTACAAGACATTGTTATAGGAAGAAATGAGTTTGTATAATACACTTAATTGGAAATTCACGGTAAAGGTTATACAGTCAGTAAACAAGCCTTCTATATTTGGGTCTCTGACAAACAAAGCTAAAAAATGTAACCATCTTTACACAGTAAATTAAGGTTACTGGTCGCACACAAGAACAGAACTGCTTGCGCGGAAAGGAAACAGGAAACAAAAGACTTCAGCTCCAATGCCATTATTCATAGTGTTTGCTTTTGCACCTTTTTAAAATTCTATGTACAAGCAATAATTCATATACTCAGCAAATGGCCATTTGTCAATAATTTAACAATTAATCCTTTCTGTTGGAGTACTCAGTCAAGTGAATGTGGTTGCAGATAAGGCAGGTGAAAAGATGGCTTTTTAGGCCCATTTCTAATAGATTGCATTACAAAGCAGGCTTTTATTCTCAGTAAAAATTGGACAAAACATTTTTCCCCTCTGACCCAACAGTCCCACTTTTTTTTTTTTTTTTAGTTCTATTCACATTGCTTTTCCTCGCTTTGAACACTTGATTTCATATTTGTATGCAATAAAAGTACATAATTACATATTAACCATAGCTTAAGAGCAGAAAAAATGTATGAACACATATCTTTTGGGCTTCAAACATTGCTTACAACACATACGTGATCATCACCCCTGCGTGCGAAACTGCAAAGCTCGTAGTCGACACAGATCAAATCATGTCCCGCAGATCCTAGTAGGATATAATGAGTTTTTTTGTGTGTCATTAATCTCACCTAAACTGGTTTTAGTTGCTCTCAGTTGGTGTGTTGAGGGCCTGTGTTAAGGGAGCTACATGTGTACTGCGGTTGTCCAGCAGAGTAAAAAGGGGGAGGGGTTTACTGAGGCCGAGGGCTTCGACCCAGCAGACCCAAAGCTCTTCTCAGCGACCCGCCCACACCCAGTCTGCTTCTCATGGCCTGCACAACGAGGCCCGAGGCCCGATCCAGCACTGAGTGTGGAGCCGGTCTCGTGGTAGTGTTCTTCGACTCAACTCACAGTATCGACAGTTCTCTTCCCCAATTTAGCCGTGCACAGAGACAAGTGGACAATAAGAACACCATTTACATGGATTATATTAGTCTTTATTTAAACTGTTATTCATCTCACACATTAGATAATTGCATTTCAAATTGTTATTTATCTGTCTATTTATCATGTCATTATGAAATTCCTTTGGTCCTTCAATAAATAAAACTAAGATATCATATACACATTTATTCTTTATACAATTTCATACAGTTAAAAGGAAATTATGTTGGTATAGTATCAGCTAAGGTGAAAGTGAATTAAAACCCTTAAATAAGCCTTGCTGTTCTAAAAATTTAAAGAGCAATTCTGTTCTCTTAACTACTGTAATAGTTTTTGCCTTCAATGACAGGAGTCTTAAATTAATAATAATAATAAAACAAAGTCAATTGAATTGTCAATCTTTGCTAATTGTTCACGTCTTTGCACTTGTTTTCTGGGAGATTGGGTTGAGAGAATGAAGATTCAAAAGTTATCTTCAGGACCACAACAAAAGAAAAGTGAAATCGATTCACAACAGCTTGACACAACAGGTCTATTTCACAGTTCGACGTGGTTTTACCAAGTGGAACTGCATGTAACCATCCTTCAGTCACAAGAGAGAAAAAAAAACACTCTGGCTCAGGAGCTGAGAGGACAGCTCTGCCTTCAGCCAGAAAACTCAATATCTAAGTACGGAATGCAGAAAATATCAACAGCTTTTAGTGTTTTACACAACAGCCTACACTGTACAGTTAAGGACATAAGATACTGTATAAGAGATCTGCTATAGCATACTAAATCATAGACAATCTAGTTGAAAAAGTCAGGTGTCTGAACCTCAGGTGACCTTCTTCTGATGCACATTGACCTGGACAGAACAAGTAGCAGACCTGGTGGAGGTCCCAACAAGGTTCAGAGTGAAACAGTGTTGTTGAGAAAAAGTGAATGAGAATTTGATTGATCAGCACTTTGTCACATTGAGTGAATGGGCAATCCCAGACCTGCAAAACTGCTTCACAGTGTATCTAGCACCAGTGTGTGTGTGTAAATGTGTGTGTGTGTGTGTGTGTGTGTGACTCTTGTCTTGTCCTATCATTTTCAAACTGTAATAAAAACACTGAAGGAATGATCGATCGGCAGAGCTACACAGCAAAGCTTCAACATAAAGAGAACATCAAAAGTATACAGGTGCAACAGGTAATAAATAAGGGTAATAATAGTTTAAAGTTATTGAAATGATGGTGTTATTGTGCCCAGCGGAGAATTCTTCTTTACAAAAACAAAACAAAAAAATGTCGACTTGGCCTCACATCCACGTACGAATATAAAACAATACATACAAGTGTCTGGATGCTACCGCGGGGGGGAGGGGTTTGGGGACGGGGGCGTTACTCCTTGTAGCCCAGCTCTCCTCGCCTGTGCCACGGGTGTAACCACAAGGGAAATTCCCCCCAACCCCAGCAGGGCGTTAGTTTCCCCGGCAAGCGCACCGCACTGTTCCTCTCAGCCAGCCAGCTCCTCTCAGCATCCGGGGGTGGTCATGGAATGGAGGCGGGTCAGCGATGGCAAAGGTGAAATCTCTTCCCCTATGGGATCCATAGTGTCCAGAAACATGGGGGTTGGGGAGGGAAAGGGGGAGCGGAGCAGGAGGACGGGGGAGGTGTGGGGTGAGGGACGGGACCTCAGAACGACTCGTCGTGCCCCACAGAGAGATCCCCTTTAGGCGTAGAGGCGCGCGACGAGCCCTTGTCCATGCTCTCGGAGCCGGAGCTCTGGTGCTGCTGTTCGGAGCCCGCGCTGGATGTGATGGTGGACGAGGACGTGGAGGACGAGCGGGTCTTCTCCTTAAAGTCTGTTATGATCACTGTCACGTTCCCCACGGTGATAGCCAGCTGCTGGGCGGTGCTCCGGTCAATGTTCTTCAGTTTGGGCCTGAGAGGCATAGAGAGACAGAGAGATAGAGAGAGAGACGACAACGACAACAAATGTTAATACCCAGAAATGGCAACCACAATATGTGTGTCAGCAACAACAAGGAGGAGGCTGCCAGCACTGTGGGGGCGGTTACACTAAATTGCTCAATTCATCGGGTGACACACCAACAGTCAGAACAAGTGTATATAAAGTGAGAGTGGGTGTTTAGTGTAAAAGATCATTTGTGAATCATTTGAGCTTTCCCACTAGCCTTGTGCAGCATGACTTTCTCTAAAAGAAGTGCTGTGTAGTCATAGATGTGAAACCATGTGTTTTACCCAACAGACGTACGAGAGGCTGATACACACCTGGAAATGTGAGAGTTCTTGTTGGTCTTGGTTGCTGATTTGCCAGACTGTATGCTGTGTTTGTCACTGGGAGGGCTCTGGTGGTTGTCTGATTTGGGTCTGGGAGAAACAGAAAACAGCAGTGAGGATGATGCCGGCACAGACAACATCCTGAGACATGAGCGCTCATGTTGCACATGACATGCACACCGACTGCACACCGACATGCACACCGACCTGGTCTTTTTGCTGCTGGGCTTCTTTGTGACGGCCGGACTGATGTCCTTCTCTGTGTCGGGCTTGTCTTTGATCGGCTGGTCCTTGTCGCTTTTTTCCTTCTCGGGAGCTTCCCCCTCTGGCCTCACTCTTTCCGGACGCTCGCCCTCTGGGCGTCCCTCTCCGACTGCACGCTCGCCTTCATCTGGGCGCTCCTTGTCTGTGCGCTCGCTCCTCTCCCTCCGCTCCTTCTTGGGCGGGGGAGGCATCGGGTACTGCTGAGCCACCTGCTGGGCAACCAGCTGGGAGTTGATCCTGGGTTTCCTGTGGAGGAGATCCAAGGCACAAACATGGATTAGCCTCATAGTGGAGCTGTGAGCCGACTCTGGCCACGCACCAACAGGGCCACACCATGGCTGACAAAGAGAGGTGAGTGAACCTACGCCAGCGAGGGAAAGGGGCTGCTGCAGAGGTAGGTTTTACGCTGCAGCTTCCTGGTGGAGCAGCTCTGTTTTCAGGGCTAATCTCATTAGCTCACGGCAGTAATAAAATGAATGCACAGGATCACAAGGTGGGACATTTGCAGCACGTCACTTAGGTCCTCTAATCTGATTACTGTGGGGTTGGCCCCATTTGTCACAGACTGAGATTCAGTTGGACATGGTGTAGCTGCTGCGCTCACTGAGCTCACCAGCAAACACAGCTACTCTGTCCTCTTTGACTCATTTTCAAACACAAACATAAACCACAAAAACCTCTGCAAACAAAAACAATAAAAGCAAGAGAGATAAATATCACGTGCCACTTGGAATCTCACTCACTCACTGACTGATGGGTGGGGTGGGTGGAAGATTCACATAAACCCCACCCTTTTCTGAAAACTTCTCTGAGCACCATCCTCATCCACCAGCTGAGCAGATGAACAGGGCCTGAGGCTGTGAGGCAAAAAATGCTAACCCAAAGTCAGGCTGCCTGAGCCAACACACACACCTGCAGCATAATGGACACCAGCTGGCAGCATCTGGGGGGGGGGAGAGGGGGAGAGGGGACGGGGAACGCACCACAGCCTTCCAGAGACTCCGACTCAGCCGAGACCAAACTGCAGCCAGCAACATGGATAATCACAGGCCAGCACTGGGCGAGCATGGCGAGGAGCGAACCGCATGCACACACGCGCACACACACATGCACACAAAAAAGCTTAGCATACAAACAAACAGCCTGGCACGGCTCAGTGGCTGCTCAGGAGGCCTTTCAACGGGAACACAACAAGTTATACTAGCTAGCTGTGTAAACGCAACCCTTCCAAACCCAATTCCAGAGTTGGCAGAGAGAGTTTTTGTGATATCCCAGCAGTGGAGAGGAGCCCCCTTGATCCACAGGACTGCTGTAGGAGACCTGTGGTCAAGTAGAAACTCTGTCAGTATAAGCATCGGGCCAGATAAACAAGCATTATGGCTGGAGAACGAAGCAGCACTCACAGTGAAAGCAAATGTTCTTGGCTTTGCCACGGGAAGGGGCTGCAGTGAAAAGGGCAAATGTTGCAAAAACAGAAGAAGCTCAACAGTGTGATGACGCTGATTTCAGTGGCTTCCTGCGGGGAGTGGTTTTCAGACAGCTGCTTAAGTGGTTAGCCTCAGTGTTTCAATTTGGCAGCATCATATTGCCAGTCCAGTTACTCTTGTTTGGGTACTTCCATCCTCGCATGTCTGTCACGACTGACACTGCACTCGCTCAGTCCCTCTATCTTCTTCCACTTTTAAACTCTAACAGTCCAATTCTTTGGAGACTTTTTTTCTCCACTGCTCCATCGAGCTCATTAGTCTCCTCCTGCTGCAGTCTATTACAGACAGAGAGGGCCTCTCCTTGATGAAGGGGGGGGTGTCATGTGGCTGATCAGACGGCAATCAATCAGGGCATAATAGACCATCATGTCATAATGTTCGTGCTACACTCCAATCAATACACCAGCTGCGGTGAATGCTGAGGAGTCCTGGGCTGTTGATCCACGATCCATTAGCTGCCTCGGTCCTCTGGAGGTTGGAGCTCTCTACCTGCGGCCCGTGTGTGAGCCACCCTCCTGTTGAGAGGGGGCTCATGTGGGCGGGAATTAAAGGGTGATGTGGGAGTGAAAATTTCTTCCCATCTCATGCTAGCTTCGTAATTGCCAACCCTGCCCTGTTCCCATTAAATTGATCCCAATTCCATTTCAATCTACAGTAATTACTTCCCATGTTGAGTATTAGAGCTCCCATTCATAGTACTTTAGGAAGTCTAAATGCGCTCTGCAATGCTTTAACACTTGAACCGCCAAAGAGTAAATTTTTTTTCAATTATATGTAACTCTGTCATTGTCCCCCAGTCTCTGACTTTTGCTAAAATTTTGTTATGTAGCACACCCTATTGTACAAAACTGTCATGATAAAACCAGATTTTTCAAAAATATTGCATTTATATCCTCAAGAACACCATAATTTTTTAGCCATTCAATTCTCACACTGACACACATTTTATTTAAACCCTACACACCATAGTGTAATGTTTAATAAAAGTTATCTTTATGCATTTTTTTCATTGGATACAAAAATTTACTTTGAAAACTCTACGTTTTTTATTATTATTATGATGATGATGATGGCCTATGAATATCCTGCAATAGTTAAACGTTTTTTCTGCACTGCTGCACACCGTGTGGATGGCATCAAAAGAGCCTTTGACAGATGCAAAAGAGCGCGGGAGAATGATGTGCATGGTGTAGGCCAATGCAAACAGAATAATATATTCTGTGGGAAATGTATAGCCAAGGTGCTGAATGTTTGTACAATGTGTGTTGGGCAACATGTGGCAGAAATCACAAAATAAATGCTTTTCAAAGGCGGTTATATTTCACCCCTTAGCAATTTCAGGTATACAGCGATCCCTGCTGGCTCGGCTGTTAAATGCTGAAGTGATTAAGTTGATAACTTATTCATCAGAAAGCAATGAGGTTGGGTTTAGCGCAACTGAAACATCTGACAAACACAATTTATCTTAATTTATTTAGGCCTATACTATGTGACTGATTTTCTAAATACAGGGGCCGTCTTCCTCGTATAGCGCCACGTGATGACGTATTCGTCCGCTCCGCTCGCCAACTAGTTCCCGTGCGAAATTAGTTTTAACGTCGCAAACGCCGTACATCGGAATGATGGAACAAGACTTTCTTAATAAATGTTATGGGAGGTGGCGACGTAACCATGAAACGCCGTAGGTCGAGGACGTCGTAAACAAAGGACCTCCTGTACACAAATAATCCATGCCATGGCCCCACGCTGACTGGGCTGTGACATTTAAAACAAAAGGTCACATGTTATTAACATAAATTCCTTCAGACTCCCATATACCTCTGAGCCTTCATTTTCCCTGTATTATTCAAATGACATAACACAGCCCCCCCCCAATCCCCAACCCCCCACCGGTGGGAAATCATCGACATGTAGTTGAGAAAGTGTGACAAAGGCGGGGGCTGCTGGAGTTGCATGAGAAAACAGCAGTGAGCAAAGCCACAATGGTGTAATGTGAAAAAATAAATCTCTGACCTGCAGCCATGAGTAAACAGATTGTGAGCGCAGACAGCATCCAACAGGACTAGAAATCATTTTGCTTGGCAGTGTGAGCTGTTAGCTGACAAGGTGGTGAGTGAATGACTGACTGATTGATTGATTGATTTGAGCTCCACGCCTCTTTTGCCTGTTGCAGAGTTGACGCCCAGGTCAGAGCCTGAAATTTGTGTCAGCAGCAGCAGCAGCAGTAGTGTTGGTGTTGGTGGCAGCAGCGGCCCCGGGAGTAAAGCAGTGATTCAGTGCCAGCTGTAAGTCAGCCATGAGTTGCTGCTGGCATGATAGAGCCAACGCTCTCTTTGCCCCAGTATTTATTTACTAACCACACATCATGGCTTTGCGTGGCTGCGCTCTGTGGCTCATTAGCTTTCTGGATATTCTGATGCCACTATATGTGTGGCACTTGCATTAATTAAACCGTGGTGGCTCTGAACAGCTGGAAAAAAAGTATCCTGCTGCTTAAAAACATACTTCACGTTTAAAAGTAATTATGGTTCATATTTGAATAATCTGTCATCAGAATGTACTAATTAAACTACAACACTGCTGAAAATGGTTCTACAACTGAAGCCTATTATTTTGCAAACAGCCAAATCAAAGAGGAAACATCTATATTTCACAAGAAGTAGTGGAAATGATCCTGGCAGAAGGACCAGGAGTGAAACCCAGGGTCCAATTGCAGAAATTGCTCCAACCTCCCACGGCTGCCAATATATTCCTGGGGAATCAGTGCGAGTGTGTCAAGTGTGTAAAGCCGGCTGTCGAATCATTTCCCACTGTGAGGGCTCACAGCTTATTACCGCCCCTTCGCACAACAATAGGCCATGATTGACAGCTCCTCCTTTACTTGCCCCTAAACTCCACTTTCTGGTGGGGAGGCAGGGAGTGGGGAGACTCCCTCCGCGGGATGCCCTGAAATAACTATCATCATGCTTAAAAGCTCCTAATTCAGTCAGACCGACACCCGTGGTTAGACCGCTCCACTCAGCCTGAACCATCCCCGAGACAGACACACCTCTGCTCGGCTGCTGCTCTCGCCGGCCAGGAGCGAGAACACAGAGCAAGCCCAGAGCCCACGTGGAAGCTGCCGTTTCAGGGGGAACTCTTTCTAGAGAAACCAAAAGACAATGAGCCCGAGCACTTCATGGAGAGGCAGAGTAATGAAGAGAGTGAGCGCGCAATGGAGGGTGTGATAGAGAGAGAGAGAGGCGCAGGAAAGCCCTCATTAACACAGCTCTTTTATTTGAAGTGCTGTGTGGAGGACAAGCAATTATTTCCTGCCAGGCTGAGTGAATGCAGAGGCAGACAGCTGAGCGAAGAGAGAGGAGAGAGAGAGAGTGAGACAGCCAACAGACAACGGTATTCTTCAACCACCGACGGCCCACTGAAGAGCTCAGACTATTTAACAACACCCACTCTCTCATTCAGACTTTGTAAATACACAGTACCAACATGGGCTCTTTGTCCTCAGTGACGTATAAAGGCGTTCAGAAACATGAATCCTTGGATCGTATGCATTCAATGGTGACCCGGTTTACTCCACCACTACCCTCACATAGGACAGAGACCGTCACAGCCTCAGACTGGAGCACATCCCTCAGATCTGCCATGTGAGCATGCCACAGGGCTCTAGTTTGATCACAGCACCTCCCTGTGACGTGCTGGCAACCATGTAATCGATGATCTACATGAACTTGTCTGTGTCAACACTCGCTGTATGCCTTGATCATTATGTAGAGTCATGAGATGCCCCCCCCCCAGTGTGGAGGGCGATGGAGCAGAGCCCAGAGCCGCCTGCCTTTGCTGCTTCAAATTTGTTAGGCAGTCAGCGGGCACATATATCTGTATGCTCTATTGTTCCATTGTTGAATGTTGGACCATCTTTCCAGAGAGACTTGAGATATTTCAGGGAGCAGGAGGAGGCCCCAGTCTGACCCAATCCATGTTGTCTGACAACGGACAGAAATTTTTACTGAAACAGTGCGACAGCCCAGAAATACTAATGTGTGCTTGTATGAGATGACTTGAGACAAAATACCTGTATGAAACTCGTGCCTCATTTTACAGTAAATTCACCATGAATAGTGAGTTTAATGGTAAGTAATGCAGAACCAACATGTCAAATCTGAAATTCAATCAGTAGACATTTTGATAACTGATTAGAACTGAGAATATTTGTTGACTTTCTTGCTCTCCTATTATATTACATATAAATTTTATTGGGCGGGCTAGGGCTGTTGGCTGGAGAAAAGCAATGTATAATGGTCAATTTGAGATAGGACTATCAATTAATCTGTCAATTATTCTATGTTGGTCATTGATTTGTCAGAAAGCAAAAAAACTAGATCAGAAAACAATGAAAAATGTCCACAGTCACTAGTTCCCAGATCCAAAGTGACATTGTCAGATGTTTTGTCTAACCAACAGTCCACAACTCAAAATGTCGCGTCACAATAAAAGTGAGAAAAGCAGCAAATCTTCATATTTCACAAGTTGTAACCAGCAAATATTTTTAATTTTTTTCTTGATAAATAACTTGTTGTTGACAACTAATTCAATTAAAATATTTCAGCACTAACAGAAATGTGTATTTTAGGACCGAGTCTGACCCTCAGCATGTGAGAATTAATCTAAATCAAGCTTAGATTTGTCGGTGGCTTGTCCTTTGGGCTTGTCTGCGTTTGAGATAAGCGTCCAGAGACTGAGACATCAATCTTTAGCGGAGTCTTTAATAAATGCGTCTCCATCCATGAACAAACCTAGTCATTTATTTACTTAGTGGGATGATGGATTGAAAAAAATGACAAATAACCACTTCATGTCGGCTGTGAGGAAGTTCCTGACCTGAAGTGACTGCTGCAGCGTTGTCAGCGGCCAGTAATCTGTGTGAGTGAGCGTGTTGTGGAGGTTGAATGAGGACGGTACCTGAAGAGCAGCCTGGGGCTACAGTGCTTCTCCATTCATTCCCACTGCCCACCAGAGGCATTAAGCATTCATCCCTTCACCAGTCCCTTCCAGTCAGGACTTTGAGGACGTAATGTAGCCGTCATTCCTTCCCCTCCATCCTCTCTGCTGTGGGGGTCTGTGGATCCCCCAACAATGTTCCCATCAAATTTCTGGAGGTACTCTGTATGCATAGCAGGCTCCCAGAAAGCAACCACACATATTTTCCTCAAACAGCAAAAAAAGAGCTCAGTGGTCGGGGATGACATTTAGTTTCTGGGTTTGAGTGCTGACAATACTGGACAGAGCAAAGCAATTTAGGGAAATCTCTCAAAGATATCTCAAATTTTTCTGCAGTAAGTGGAAGCCTTATACTCCACGTTGACTGGTGGGAGTCTGTTTTTCTGCTTCTCCTGACAGGCGAAAGCAGTCAGACAGTCTGAGTTTCTCTGTGTTTGAGTGAGATGGAAAAGGAGGTCTATGACAGAGGAATTAAAAGAGAAAATGTCCACGTTTGTGTCTGCTCATGTGCAAGAAAGACTTCATCCTCACGCTGACAAGCTTTTCCTTCCTCTGACTGACCTTTCAGGCTACGAAACGCCTGGCATCAGGCAGACTGACAGCGAGTCACTGCGAAGGCACTAAGGACGTATGAGCTCCTTCCATCAGCAGCGCTGTGTCATATTGCTCAGTATCGCTCATCTGTTTTCTTCCTCTCGATTGCCTCTTCATCATTCCCTCTTTGTCCTTTCCCCTGCTCTGTCTTTCCTTTCTCCTCTCACATTAGTCTGTCCCTCCACCACCACCACCCGTCCTAAATCCTGCTGGCTTTAAGTGGGTCTTCTTCACCTCTCCTCACCCTCTCTCCTGTATTTGCCTCTAGTGCGCATGAGTTATCTGTCAAGTAGATCTGGTCACCCCATCTTACTGCTGTTCCGTCATCCTCTTGCCTGCTCGCTTTAGTCTAAACAGGGGCCTGGTTTGAGACTGGTCAACAAATCATCAGGCAGCATTGCCAAGGGGGACGTTGCACCTTCGCAGCAGGCTCATGTTCTGCACAAGAGGGAACGACAACAAGCGAAAAGACCAACCGTGGAAATCTGACAGCAAGAGGTCTGAAACAAAAACTATACTGGTTACAAGAGCAAACACCAAACACCAAAACACCAAACTGATTCGATTTGTTGACTAGAGCGTCTCGAAAATGCTCAGAAAATGCAGCAGCTGAGCACGATCAAAAGCTTCGACTCCAAGAATGATTTCACAACTTCACTGAGAGAAAAATGGTCACTTCTGTTTTCACTCTCGATGTCATCTGTCGGGAATGACATGTCGAATGGTGCCGTGCTTTCCCCATGCACGGATGGTGGTGCTGGTAGAAACAGAAGAGGCTGTCCAGTCTAGCTCTCTCCCTCCCTGGGTAATGATGTGCTTCGCTCTGCTTCGGCCCCTGGAGACTCTTGGTTGAGTGAGCACATCCCCCTTGCAGCCATCCACGCCCCCCACCTCCCCTCCCCTCAATACACACACGCATAAATGTCCAGACGCTACACTCCTCTCCGTCCCTGCACCGCTCCGTTTCTCCCCTTGTCCTGTCTTGCCCTCATCCTCCTCTCTTTACTCCTCAGCTAGCTGCGACTCCGCGCTTAACAACTCCCTCGCTCCCTCTCTCCTTGTCCTTAAATGCCTTTTTCTGTGTTTTTCCCCGAGACTCGTCGCTCCCTCGCTGCCATACTCATTTGCTTGCCTCATCTTTTTGCTTTGTGGGAGGAGCCTGTGATTTGACAGCTTTCTCAACATTTCTCTGCTTTGTCAGATTACCAAATTGGCTACTGTATTTAATCACTCACACTCTGCCAAATCCCATGAAGTAATTAAGAACTTTTAAATCCGGCAATTAACATGTAAAGATTAGGGCTACCCGCTCATGCTCAGGGTTTTAGTGCAGATGCTGATAATGCTGGATAAGCAAAAGCAGTTTCCTCTGAGCGGGGGCTGCTGTGGGGGGAGGGAGGGTTGGGTGGGTGGTCGAGGAAGTGCAGATATAAATTGAGCGCCAGCATGTCCCTCTTATGTAATTCCATTATCCCAGACAATTTGCCTTAATGTGACAGTGGTAGAATCCACGGATTATAATGACTCTATTCCATCATTGTAAAAGACAGAGAGGCGCACACACGCTGAGACACACAAACACAGACGCACACTGCAATCATTTTCCAATAATTGTGCAGCCCCTCAGCGCTTACACAAAGAGAGATGCACTTTCACTTTTTTAGCCCCACTTCTGTCTCATGGCTTTATGGCTGGGTATCCTTTAGATGTGATCCGGTCTGATTCTGCTCATCAATCCTGTTTCTACCATTCATAATCTGTGGATTTATGGGTTTCCCATGTGGTCTTCGTATTAAGTCACAAACCATGCAAAATACATTTTCTAATGTTCTAAAGTAATTTAACACCTGTAAATATCTACAGGCTGCCTGTGGCTGAGTGATTGGAAAGACATCTTATTGGCACCTTAAAATCCTTCACAATATTTGCACATGTCATTATTCACACATCAGTCTTTATAAGTTACAGGTGACTGGGGGAAAAAATTACTATCACCTACAGCACTGTCTCATCTGTTAACTGAGGACAATTAAGTGGGTTGGAGGAAAGCTACAGACAAAGACTGGTGAAAAACACACCAAATCACGTATGATTTGATTAAGGTCAAATCAAGACACCTTTACATCATATTCACAATGCCAATACAGATGGGCTGTATGAATAATCTGGACTCCACCCATTGAGATCACAGGACGAAAGTTATCTCTGTCTACATTAGCTGTATGTTTAATAAAACACTGTATGAACACAAATCAAGTGGCTTTGATTTCTGTCCAAATAGCATAGCATTTAGTGGTAAGGACGCGCTTAACCTTTTAAAAAACATTCACTGTCAGCCTTATATTTGACACCTATATGAATAATCCTCTATATCTCACCCTGCTGTACACACAGTATATCTGTTGCAGTGGTTCAGGTTCTGAGTCTATTCAGCAGTCTGAGCTTCAGATAAGTTGGGGACCATAGAAGCACTGCATTTTGCTAAAAAAAAAAAAAAAAAAAAATGTGAGACAGCCATTTGTTCTGTTTTATATAAAGTGCAGATGGAAGCTACTTGAAGTTGTTGACAACAGAGCAACAGCGCACAGATAACAGCACAGCAGTCAAAAACTGAGGTACCTCAAGACTTCCTGTGATCCCCACCATCAATCAACTTTAGAGGGCTCCTAATGGTTTCTCCCTGGGCCCCAGGGCTGACAGAGGCGCATACCAAACACCACCACAAAGCAAACTGACGTACAGCAACACGGTGTCACGTTCACACAGCGATCGGGTTCAGATGCCAGAAACATTTAAATATGATAGCACACACCTCACAGCCGATGCTAATGCATGCCGTTCTCCAATTACCGAAGAAGTAGCCACTGAATGCAGAGGCTGAACGCTCAGGCTACTTGGACTTGTAGATTAGCAGCGGGGTCAGGTGCAAAATGCAGAGTGCTTTCTTGTTTAAAAGTCAGAGTGGTAGAGGCTAGATTTAGCCTACTTGGATATCATATTACATCACTGAGCTGGACTGGGTCAACAGGTTCGTTAGGCTGTGCTCGCACAGGGAGAACGGGGGCCTCTCCCCACATGCTGATGCCACAGGCTGAGTTTTGCTCTTGTTAACACACATTCTTGCCTCCATCGGCACAAATCAGAGCCGCCTGACCCACAGTTACCTGGCTTACCTACCGCTGGCAGGGGGGGCAAAGTGCAATTCAAGCTTCGCTGCAGTGTAAGTCGCGATATGTCAATCACCCATGGATCATGTTGATTGTGTATTCCCCATCAGCACCTGTAGAAACAGCTGGTGTCTCAATGACTCAGTGCAGACTGTGAGGGATGGGTGTATCGAGCTTGAGGGGATGGAAATATTCATGTGAGCTTGAATATCACTTTGGACAGGTAAGTAGACCCTGTATGAGTAAAACTGCAGCGAGCGGCCACATCGCTGCACTAACGCCCGCTAACTGCAACTTGTTGTGCAGCAGCTTAGGAAGCTTTTCAGGAACTGGTGAAGGTTCAAGCTGCACCCATCTGCTCCTTACTACGTTCAGATCGAGTTAACACTGCGTCACCTTTGTATCAGGAAACAGAAAAAAAAAAAGGGAGGTAGCCTCCAGACATTCACACGCCCCAAATGAAGCCACTTCCACCACAAGTAAACATAAAAACATGTCACACTGACCGCCCAAATAAATAAAGTTCACCTGTCTTGTGTTAAACACAAACTGAAGATCCAACTCAAACGTCAGCGTTGGGAAAAGAAGCATTTAGACTCCTATTGGCAGTGAGAAACTCTAATTAGTGAACACACGTGTCCCTCTGCATAAAAGCACATTCAAAAGGATAAAAGCAGTGAGGCAAACATCCACACATAGCCTTAAGTGTGAGTAATTTAGCTGAGAGCATGTTGCTTCGTCCCATGCTTCGCTGGAACACATCAAATGGCGAAGAAAAGACAGCTAATTAGTGCTCATTAAAATAAGAGGCAGCCCCACAACTACACAATTGCATTAATCAAAGGTTAACTATTCACATCAAACAGGAATGTGTGACAACCAGTCCTGTGATGTCATGCGCTCCCATTTACCAAATAGAGGCAACTGGGCCGCTGCCAAGGCTCGACGGCAGGATGGCTACGACGTGCTCGTCTCTGCTTCCTGCTTTCACGAAGCACATGCAGCCTCCATCATCAGCTGTGGTCTTAAGCTACACGCTGCGAGGAAAAGATCATTGGGGGGCAAACAATCAAGACTGAGCTTAATCTTTTCTGGATTCTCAGTAAACCAGCGTCGGTGTGTTCTCCCCAATTGTGGTGCGCCGGGGTGTCAGCCGAGCCACTCATTGCAAAACCACAGCTGGAAAGGTTAGAGTGCAGGGGACTTGTCAACAAACCCACAAATGACTCATCTGTCTCTCCTCTCTCATCATGCAACTGATGACATTAGTAAACAAACTCACACCGCGGCACGCCGACTTCTCATCAAAAACATTCCCCAGAACAGAAGGAGGAGGCGTAGCTACGCGTCAAGTCGAAAGGGAATCCCATCACAATATTCAGGTTATACGGTGATTTCATCTCAGTTTCCCATAAGAGGCCATCTTCTGCTGACACTACAACATTTACTCTGAGTTCAGCTCACGGGAAACGTCTGGGACATGCAGGCCTGTTACTATAAGTGCTGATATGATTAATCTGGAGAAATCCACTGAGAGCAAACATGAGTGAATTTACTTGTAAACAGCTTCAAAGGGGGGGAAATTCATCAAGTTTATGGCAGATTGAGTTTTGAAAATGATTAATCATTGGTAAATCATATCATAAATGTGTGGACTGACATTTACACACTTGACTTTTGGAACATTTGGGGAAAACAAAACAAAAGAACCTGGTGACCCTCCTGTGAACACAATACGTGACACAAGGGGGGGAAAAGGCTCTGATGCATAGAGGGATATCAAAAATCTGGGTTTTACTCATAAATACAAACAGTTTTGCTGAAATACAGCCATCCCCTCAGCGTACATCCAGCTCACGCACAGTAAATCTGAATGGACAGACCATTAACAGCCTCTGCAATCCTACAGGTAGGTGAAACGCTCACACTTGTTTTAGGAGGAAAAAGCCCCTTTCTGCTGCTGTTCCTCTGTGGATGCACTGTTGCTGTACAGCCATCATGAAGTGCGGTCCCCTCATCCCCACCCCATCATCACCCCCACCCACCCCTCTCTCTTTCTCTGGCTACTGAAGCAGCCAGCCTACCTAGACGAAACGCATAAAGGCAATGTTAGTCGCATAAGAAACTGGGGATAATTCCAGTCCAGATGTGTGCGAGACTGCACATCAACAAGTCCCCCATCCGCTCAGACAAATAGGCTGTCGATCAAAGTTGTCATACCCATAAATTGCGATGCAATGCTGCTGCAGCCAGCCGAGCAGGGGAAAACGAGACGCTCAGACGAGAGAGAGGAGAGGAGGGAGAGAGAGAGAGAGAGAGAGCTACCTTACCTTGTGGATGTGCCCTTCCTCACATCGCAGATGCTGCATTTGAAAGCCTCGGCGGTGTTTCTGAAGGTGCAGACGCTACAGTCCCAGTAGCCGTCATCGGCGGTCTGTTTGGCTTGTCTCTTTGGCCTTTACAAATCAAGAAAAACAATAAAACGCGTTAAGGTCAAGTTACTTCTGCCACACCACCGACACTATTATTATTTTTTATTTCTCCGCGCATTGACAAGAAAGGAGACGGCGACGGACACGACGCGTCGTGCGGCTGCACCGCGGCGGTGTGTCATGAGCCGCGGGTTCGAGTCCCGGCGAGCACAGCCTCCCGTCGGTGGATGAACCCCCCCTCAAACACACACATATACACATACACACAGCGGCGGAGCACCTCACCGTCCGACCGTACAGCCAGCTAGGCTAGCAGGCAGGCAGGCAGGCAGTGCTAAAAATTTTCGGCATCGAAGCGTGGCGTGTCGGCTAACAAACCCGATATCAAACAATGCCCATTTCGACATTGACCCTCCAAAAGGCTTCGTCGAGGCGGAAGAGCGTTTCGGGGAATGGCAGGCGTCTCCTCTGAAAAATTTCCCTTTGTCTGTTAAGTGACTGGGTTATAGGGAGCGAGAAGCCGCCATAGTGACTGCACTATTCTAGCTAGCTGTGGCATACCAAGTGAAAAAGGGAGAAACGAGCCCTGAGCTGAAGGGGGGAAACGCGTCCAAATATCGAGCCCGAGACGGACGAAACAAAGTGGAAATCGACAGCGGGCGGTCGCATTACCTGGTAGGGCTCTTCTTGTCGCCCATGGTGAAGAATAGTCCTCGGAAATAAGAAGAAAAAAAAGGGGGGGCCTCCTTTAATTGTCAGTGAGTGTAGTGTGTTTCCAGATAGAGCCGCTGCTGAAGCTGCTGGCAGACAGGCTCCACTCAGCGCTGGCTCCAGGCACGGCGACTGACTGCACCGCGCCACGTGATCCGCGCCGGCCAATCACAGCGCGCCTCCCTTTAAAAGTCTGGATGGAGATTTAGCAGCTCTTCTTGTGACTACTCCTGCAAGCTGACAGACCTCACGTCAACCAGCACACGGCACGAAGACGCAGGACGCTGCTGCACGATCAGCGACCGCTAATGGAGCCTGTGATGAATAATGATAAAACTTTTGAAACACGCTGTAAGTGGTGCACAAGACAGAGGAAAGATGGGGGGGAAAGAGGAAAGGAACCAATAGCAAATTAAGTTACAAAAGTTACAGAAACACATTACTGCAGGTTGCACAAAAGTACTAACACATCTTAATATAAAAAACAAAAATTTTGCATTAAGACAAGCAAAGCCCTGATCATAAATAATCCTGTTTTTATTTTAGATTCATAGAAAAAAAAAACCCAGCAACACTCAAGTTCTCCTTAATAATAACACCTCTATTACTAATAATAGAGTTACTGATGTTTCCATGATGATCCAGGAGTTACATTCAGCACCACAGGATGCATCCTGCTTGTTGAGATTCTCCCAGCATGTGTTGGATGGATGAAAGAGAGAAAAAATCTCTGGACAGTTTGCAAGTTTAAACATGGTCAGACAGACACATTTGCACTCAATTTCACACGTGTGGGCAGTTTTAGTGTTTCAGGTTCACCAAGGCTGCACCTTTTTGGTCTGTGAGAGGAAGCCAGAGTATCTGGAGGACACCCTGTGAAACATGCAAAGTCCACACACAGCACACAATCATTTTATTGTGAAGTAATGTTTGAGATTATTTAAGGAGTGCCTCCCACACCTTAGCTCCATTAAAGAAAGTTTTTTGCGCAGTAAGTCCACAGACTGTTTTAATCTGTCTTGTATGAAGTTGTTGGGAAAGTCATTTTCTTGCATGGAGGATTATCTGTGCAGAATAACTGTTGTCTTGCCAAAAACATTAGCTGTTTCTCTCTGGTAGAGCTCTCTGGTAGACCCTTACTGAACACATTGTCATGGAATGTGTTGGAGCAAACCCTGCACCTCTTGCGCGCCTCCGCTCTGCCCAGGACAAGGCTCTCAGTGGGGGAGACCAAGAGTGAATCATGTAGGCTCATTAGCCGCTCTCCATGGCTCCGGGTCCTATTGTGAATCCCTCACTTTTTTTGTTCAGAGTGAATATCCGTGCCTCCACATAAGTCTGCCCTCCGCCCAGTGATTACCTCTGCTTAGCTCATGGCATGCTGCTCTAATTGAGCTTCATCACAGTGGCCTACTGATAACTACAATTCAGTCAAAACAACATTAAGCCCTGCCTCACTGGTTCTGTAATGAGCTCCTGGGAAAACTGCTTTTTTTTTTTGTTTTAACTTGCAAGTTATACAGCATTCACTTGCACAGAGTGTAGCAAGTGGAGCTCATCTGTATTCGAGGGAAGAGACGAGTCCTTGCAGATTGATTAATATGATTTTCCTTTTTAGACAGACCACAATCAGGATATCTGTGCAGGCTGGTTTATTCGCTGATTCAACCGGGATGAAGAACATACTAAAGGAGGCATTAACAAACATTTACTGAGAGCAGCCGGCCTGAAGGCGAGAGAAGTGCACTTGTGGAGCAGATTCTTCACTCCCTCATCAACTACACCCTTGAGCAAGGCGTTTACATTACTCGCCGGCAATTTTCACAAGACAAACAGTTAGCCCTCATTCATTATTTATGAGAGATGAGTAGTCGGGTTTGAACAGCATGACATTAGGATGGTGAAACAAATCAGGGGTGAGAAACACTGAAAGAATAACTTTATTGATCATGTTTGTGCAAAATTGCAAAATTTCACCCCAGGAGACTCGCAGAACAAGTGAGTCGCCATCAGACTGTTGGTTTTTACCTCCAATACAGAACTGTTGAGACTCGATCTGACTGCATCCACTGTCTCAAACAGCACGCTGTTTGAAGCGCGCAGCAGCCTTGAATTTCAATAACTCCAGAGGGCTGCTCAGTGTCTGACAGCAGAAGATTGAGGTTGTACTGCTTCTAGGCATGAATGTGTAAAAACTGAGTAATATCTGGTGTTTGGAGAAATCGCAGGTTCAATCTCTGCGTCAGCCAATATGCCCATCAAACATCATCGTCATTACAGTGACAGCACATACGCAGTGTCCCAGGAATTATGTCCATATCGGACTATCCCACACCTCCCAATTTACCGACCAGCGTTAAGTGCCAGTGCAGGAAGCAATGTGTCTTTCATTGAGGGAGGGGGAATGTAATTCTCAAAAACATAGGTTAACATGTCAGGTTATTCTCAAAAACATGGATTGTCCAAAGTGTTTAGTTATTCCAAACAACTGCAGGTGGAGTAAAACGGTAGCTGTCATAGAGAGGGGGAGAACATGATATCATTTAAATATTGGGATAATGGTTTCTCTTGGACTTTCATTGTGCTGCACTCGGTTATTAACGCAAAAAAAGTGACAGATGCGGGTGTGTAAAGAGTGAAAAAGGAGATCTGGAGAGAGAGGTTCAAACCCCGGCGCCTCTCTCACCTCTGCGCGCCTGACCAATCACAGCATGAGGTGGGTTTGAATGTTGAGTTGTCAGATTTGGAAAGTTCCAGGAATGATTGGACACAGAGCTTTTTAAACTACCTGACACACAGTTCTCATGAAGCATACAGGCATCTGAAGGGTGTGGAGGGTGGGTAGCGTGTGGGACTTTCATGCAGAGGACTGAAGCGTGCATCTCGTCAGAGACCTGGAATTACCATTCACCTTTTATTAACCATAACTACAATCTTACTCTAACCTCAGCCATACTTTAACCGTATTTTATTTACCATGACCAGTACTCCCTAACCCTATAGGTTTTAGTATCCCTGAAACAAACTCATTTGTACAACGTGTCATCCGTCCAGGTCTGAAGGAGAAGTGTTTATGGTTGTTCCACACGGCCACACTCAAAGGAGAGGTAAAAGACCACCAACAGCAAAGGGGGGGAGGGGAGTTGTTTGAATGGGGATAACAGCACATGCTTTCAGATACACTTGCCACAAAAAACATTCATAGAGATGCACTCATTTGTACATATGAGCTAAATGACAGAACTTGTTGTGTTAAAAAAAACGGAGCTAAAGAGATAAATTCAAACCCCTCTTACTTACCAATTCTGACTCAGGAAAGGTGTTGGAGGAAAAAGACTTTCTTGCTTCCCTTCCCTTTCTTGACCATCCAACAGGCATAGAAAAAGGGTAAAATTGTAAGGCAAGAATTTGAAAAACTATTGGTCTTTGCAGAATGGGTCAGTGGTTATACTCAAGGTAAATCTGGCCCGTGATGTAATGGTTGGGGTGGGGATGCTGCACTGCGGATTACAAACTGAGGCTGTGAGGTATCTGCTGGTCTACTGGTTGAAAGCTGTGCAGGATTTCGGTACTTGAGAGTTTTCCACTGAAACCAAAAAGACATTTGAATGTCACAAAGCCAAGCAAGTTAACATTTTATATAATGTAACATGATATCAGGAACTGAAGACGAAATTGAAATTGAAGACAAATTCATGAAATCCTTTTCCCGGGTAGCCATCATAGAACATTTGAACTGAAGGATTAAAATGTTCATGAGCAGAACCCAAATCAGATAGGCGATGACTGTCTCGCAGACTTTTTTGGCAGGAAAAAAACAAATGAAATTTCCAAAAGGACCCCATTCAAAGCTTGAGTAGTAAAAGACATGAAACAGTATGTGGCAGCTAAACTCTGAGAAGAATAAATCTGTCCAACATCTTAAAAACAAGTCATCTTGCCTCAAGTACTTTAGTCTGTATTGAGCATCCAACATTTGACCTGAATCTCAAAACTCCTCTGCAATTTTAGCAGAGGAGCCCACTCTGTAATTTCAATATGCCACTGAATCATTTATGTGGGCACACAAAAAGATGCCGTGCCACGTATCTGCCTGGTGAGCACAAACCACCCAGGAAAGGAGGGAAGAAATCAGTTTCTCAAAATCTCTGTCCGGGGCCATTTTGCTCTGTTTGCAGGTTGCTCACAAACGTCCAGAAACTGAGGAGTGGAGATAAGATGGAGAAAGCGGGGCAGGAGTGGCAGAATTGGCGGCTAAAAAGGCAGCGGGGCAGTGGATTGAGGAGACATCCCCTGTCTCTCTGGCACTGATCCATACGCGCAGAGGAGAAAAGTGACTTATGATTAATCATCTCTCACAGTATTCCCCAACAACGTTCCCCCGATCGATATGCCTCGCATGCCAGGAGAGAAAACACAGAGCTTATAAATAAGATTTTAAATGATTTAAAGCCTTCTTTTGCCTGTCTGACTCCCTATTTTTGTTTGACTTATGCTGAGAAGAAGCCTCCTATGGTTTCTTCCTCCTATGCCTACTAATTACGCAGCTTATTTTGCCCTCCCAATGATGCTGCCTTTGTCATTAAGAGGACAAGTCATCCTTTGTTAGCTGCATCGTGATGCCGTTGCGTCAGTCCTGGTTCCACTGTATCACCACGATTAGTCCCATTTGAACTTTCACCTGCAGATGATGCCAACGTGTTCTGTCTCTGTATCTCACCACATTTATCAAAATTAAGAGCAGCGTTGCCTCTTTTTTGCAGATTTATTGCTTTTGCCCAGACCTGCTGTCTGGTTTCAAAGAGCCCCGCTGCAATGTTAAACAAATTTACTCCTCTAACAGGCACATAACAGCCCTCCAACTGCTCTCTCTCTCAGTGCTCTTCACAGCGATGTTTGCGTTTCGACTGAAGCTTTCATGGATTTCCAATAAAAAAAGTACAGTTAAAGAACCTCTCCAACAACTTATGGACAAGTGCAGTGAATAAACACACTAAAGAGTAAGTTTTTCATTTCAGAGTCAGACTCCAGAACCAAAATTTTGACATGACAGCATATGATGATGAATGATGTGGAATAAGTTGATGGTAGTTTTCTTTACAAAATTCATTTTCAGTCTTTTTTTGTGGACTCTCTCTCTCTCTCTCTCTCTTGCTCTCATACATACCCATGCACACACACTCTGTCTCTTTCTCATACACAGTCACGCACGCACTATTTCTCCCACTCCCACTATTTCTGTTTGTCTTCCTCTTTCTCACACACACACACACACACAGCCATCTTCATTTCCATGTCCATGGCTGTGCTGAATGGCAGTACTCTGTGCCCGGTCTTGTGTGTGTGTGCATATTTGTGCGTGTTTATATGTGCGCTGATTGTCCAGTGGTCAAGCCCCGGCGGAGCTGTGTGGGATGTGTGGAAGCGTCTCGGGGGGATTCGAAATGAGGGAGGGGGGGGAGGGCGGTTGAGGACACTGTTTCCTTCAGCGGTGGAATGTCTTCATGCGTGTTCCTGTTTGGAGAGGCTGCTCACAGCTCCCAGAAGTTGGCAGGAAACCACATGCTGCTTACACTGTGGCCGATAAGGAGGAGGAGGAGGCAGGAGAAGAAGTGGGGTTGTGGCGGGAAGGGAGGGAGAGAAAGGGTGCTTTAGCAAACCTTCAGGAAGGTAGATTATCCCATGAAATGCTGGCAGAGCTTCAGCCTTTGTGCATATGTGTGTGTTGAGTAGAGAATGAGGGTGTGCGACAAAAAGAAAAAAGCCAAAAAAAAAAAAAACTCTCCTCTAGCTCTCTCAGCAGCGGAGAGTTTCAATGAATCCGGGGCAGGCTCCACAAAAGGCTGCAGAACAAAAGGCCTGCAAGCTGAGAATGTGCAGTGTAGAGGCACGGCCCAATCTCACGCTTTGTTAACTCTCAAACATAACACTGAATAAAGCCTAAGACAATCATGCCTCACTCGTCAATTACCTGCCTGTTGATTACAAATCTGACAGCTCACCACTTAAGACCCGCGGCCTTACGCAGGATGACTGCGCGCCGCGTCCTCCTGCAGCTGAGCTCATTTGCGTCGCACTTCTGAGCACGATGTGCAAAGAAAAGGATTTGTTTTTCAGGTGCCATAGTTATGTATGCGGAGAAATTAGTATCAGGCAAAGAATAGATTCTTCAGAGCAAACTAAAATAATTTCTACGCTCACTTTGGCTCCTGTCCAACAACTGGTAAGATTATGACTCAGCTGGGAAACAGTTAAATCTCTCCTATGCTGGTTGGGGAGTGCAGAATAGATTTTTGTTTGCTCAATTTAAATTACTCTTTGCTTGATGATCATTTACACGCCTGCACAAAAAAAAGGAAAAAATCTCTGCGTCTGTTCAAACTGTCTCATCCCATGCTCAGAATTAAGACACAAATATAATTACATGGAGTTTAGCTTCTTGACTCATTATGACGTTATACTTTATTACAGAGTTTATTGCAGCGAATCAAATGAGATAATGAACCTAATTTCATAATAGTCATGCATAAAGAGACGTGACAAATGAGATTGGATGAAAAGGGTGTCATGGGTCACCAATTTCCTCTTGGCAATGCTGCTTTAAAGAGAGTGGATGGACCAGGAAAAATGGAAAAGACACTTTTGGATCATGCTCTTCCACAAGTGTATGAGGCTTTTTTCGCCCCTGACAATACAATAGCATGGGCTGAGCCCTACATGTCCAACCACAGTGTATAGTAATTCCCACAAGTGCACACACACAATCCAGGGGATTATAAATCACAGGCACTTGGGAAAGGTTTCAGCTGACTATGGCTGGTGTTTATGGTTTTCTATGACTGAATCCAGCTGTTTGGAGACGCACAATGCTCCAAGAGGCGCTGTCAATTTGGCTGATTAGTGTATTGACAGATGGTGCGCCATCCATCCAGCAATCAATATGTTTTATTTTAATCCCTTCAAATGTTTACTCAAGAATCTGGACTCTCTCTCTCTTTCTCTCTCCCCAGGCTCCACCGGCTATTATACAATATCTCCGCCCTCCTGTTACACCTCCTCCTCTCCCTCCATCCCTCCCTCCTCCATCTTTTCTCTCCTGCTAGGAATGACTTTCTGGCCATCAGCGCAAAAGCAACACTCTCCCCTCACCCAAAAAGAAAAGTGCAATGGGATATGTCCCTCCCCCCTCAAGTAGGGCAGCCAAATCAAGCAATCAGACAAGACATCCATCACTATCCTGTGGGGTGGAGTAAATGACCTCGATGCAGTCTTCACACTCAATTTCAGATACCCTTGAGCTCCATTATGGGGAGATTTAAGCAGCGAGAGCGCAGCTGGCCTTCACATTTGATTCTTTGCGATACTAGATGTGATAAGTGTGTGATGCGGTGCGGGGGAAAGGGAGTAACGCGGGAGATACAGTGGGGGGGTCAGCAGGTGATGAGAGCGCGGAGCAAAAATTAAGATGGAGTGAGGGGGCTCCAGGAGATGGGACGTGGAGATGGTTGGAAATAGCCTGGAAGAGCAAGCAGGCAGAAGAAGGCTGTGGATGGAGGAGGAGGAGAGATTGGTTCTGAAGGACTTGCTCACAACGCTGAAACGGAGCTCTGGACCAACAGCACTCTGGGTAGAGTCGGCACAGTATAAGGGTCATTTTCAGGCAGGAAAAAAGGATAACAAGAGTGATTCATCGCAGCACATGACTGAGATTAAGCATCTCTGTCCCCCCTCTCTCTCTTTCTCTACTTACCTGCTGGAGAATTCAGCCAGTCCATGAGCTGGTAAGTACTCCCCCCTCCTCCTCCCCTCTTCGACTCTCTCAGCTGGATGGTGGGAGGATAATAAAAACCTGTGCACAGATGAGCGCTCCCAAATGAAAACATGTTTGCATAACGACGATGAGAAGGAACTGGGAGCTGCAGAGACACCAGATCCATTTTGACGGAGCGGCAAGAGAAGTGACAATGTGTCAAAATACACAAAGTGTGCAGAACTGCCGAAGTTTTGATGTAAAGCGGCTCGGACGACGGTTTCCTCTTGTTTCCACGTTTTTTTCCTCTCTCTGCCTCCCATGCCAGTGTGCAGGAATGAGCCGCCTCCCCTGGGAGTTCATCTGAGAGACACCACCTGCAGCTTTGAGTGGCATCATTAACAAAGGTCACATGTGCTCACTGTGAAATTATACACACGCGGATTTCTCATTGACTTGTTAATACACCTGATTTCCTCGCTGAGGGTGACAGTTTGCCCTTTGCCGTCTTCCAGAAGAAGGGGAGGGGAGGAGGGGGCTGCATGTGGGCACCATGCGTTTGATTTAATTAAGAGGCTGCTGATAACACTTGAGTTAAACAAGCATGTAAATAAAATCAGCATCGTTAACAAGCCGAGCGGCAAAAACAAATCAATGTGGGATGTTCAGAGCTCACGGTGGATTGTGGCTCTTTATTCTCTGAGGCAGGAGGGCTCGTTACTGTAACAGTAAGGTCAGGTGATGCTTCTTTACATGTAAATAGTCATAAAGACAGGGCCCCTGTTCTTCGCTGTGGAGGATATATAAATATACAACATATAAGCCAGCTGACCTGACCCTGTTTATTCACAGTTAAGAGGTTTGACGTGTTAATCTAGTACAAAGTTATCATGTAACAGTTGCCTTATTGTGAAAGTTACAGGAAATCAATATTCCCATCTGAAAATTCAAATTATGTCAACATAGTTGATTGCTGCCCATAATTAGAGTAATTTGAAATAACTTCATGTGGGGCTTTTATACTGAAAAGAATTAATCCAGCCAATTGTGAAAAGCTGCACTGAAGGTTTGAGTTTAACAGTCTGTTGCCCTGACAACAGGTCCAGAAGTGGTCGGTACAGGATGCTGTCCAATCGAGTAGGAAATCAAGTGTTTATGGCTGGAAGGTGATGTGAATAGCAAGTTGTCAGAGAAAGTTAGAAGCTAAAATTAGAGCTAGAGAGTTCAAACTTGACAACACTGGTGTCTTTAGAGTCTACATCCACGCTAGCTGTACTTTGGTTCTAATTCTGACCTGACCGCGGCACTTGGTGAACAATGCATCCTGAGGGGGACATAAATGTCTGCACAGTACATCATAGCAATCCATCCAGAAGCTATTGAGGTATTATCATCTGAAACCACGTGGTGGACTGACTGACAGACCATCAGACGACACAAAAATCAGGTTTCCTACAGTGGCTTCTCCTACTGAATTAATACAGGGGAAACACACCAATAATGTATTCACACATTTCCTGTTTCCAGAGAGGTCAAAGAAGCGTCTCCCTAATAGCATGAACAATTTGCGGTCATAACGTTGTGAGAAGGGCTGTCATGTGAGGAGAAACACACCACTAAGAGTCAAGCAGCTGTGTCAGATGAGACTTTTACACAGCCCACTGCTTTATCATGTCTGGGAAGGTTGCGGCTTGTCCTTGTCCACTGAAGCGAGTGTCTTCACAGTGGAAACAGGCCCAGGGCAGGCTGAGTGTGCAGCACTCACCCATGTAACTGTAACACATAAAATACTACGCGGGGCCTCTACTTTCTCTGCCCTGTGACTGAGGCTCGTGTGTGCACATCAGCCTCCACAGCGCTAACGCAGGGGCAACACAGTGGAACCAGGGCGGGTGGAGCGTCCCCGTGTGTCATCGCCGCGATGCTTGTGTTGAGCACATGAAATATGACTCGCCCTGCAGATGACTGAGCACGGCCACAAGGGAGAAAATCTGCATAATTAGAAGACACCATACCGCAAGAAAAATATGCAGGATCAGTTGAGAGGACTGAAAAACACTTTTTTTTACTAATACAAGGTTTAGAGCTGTCTCAGAAATCTCCTAGCATTTAGGCTTAAAGCACTGAGGAGCTGGGGACCAGGAAAGGTTACAGTTCACTAGGGTCAGGATTATGGTCTGTCCCCTCAGGTTTCCCAGAGGAAAGGATGGCTGTCCTCTAAACTGATCCAGTCTAAACCAGACCAAATAAGAAGGCTCCATGTGTTAGCACACAAAGCAATGATCTGATCCAGACTAAAACAATATTCAGAATTTCTGTGAAGGTCAGTATATTATGAACAAAGACTAGTTCTAGTACTATTCACATAAAAAATGGGCTTACAAACAAAATGAAGCATCGCCTATGGTTTCAGTGCTTTTATATTGTTAAACATGTTTGTCCATCGCCCTTAATATAATGATCACATTGTTGATAGCTGACTCATAACTTCAAAACAGCATAAAGGCAAAGGACCACCAACATGGTGACCAGATGATGTGTTTGGTCACTCCAAAGCTTTCTAGAAGTAAAAATAGCTTCCTGGTGAGAAGTTACAGTATGTTACAAAGCTCACACCAAGTAATTCTGACTCAGCCACTTATCACTTGTGCTGACTCACAGAATGCAGTGTACTTAAATTCAATCGCGCACATCCACGATGAAAATCAATGAACAACACGGATGTGAAATAGGGGGAGGGAAGCAAATCGAGATCCGGCTGTAGTCTGTTCACAATGTGATTTTACACTTTTTTTTTTTTACTAGAAAGTCTCCATTAACTTGATTTAAGATCACAGAATGTGAGCAAACATGAAGCGAGTATGTAACAATGAGGCCAAACAGACAAAACAATAGCTGATAAGTTGACAGCAGCACAACATTTCCCCATTAGGTTCTAAATAGACATCATCTCACAGTTTGGAAGATGACAAGATGCTAGTTTTCTCTCGAAACTGGTGTCCAGAATGAAGGTCTGTTCTCGATTAGAGCCTGCCATGAAGCCTTCTGTCGCATTCCTGCATCCTCCAACAGGCTGGATGCTTGTGAGGCTGCCAGGCTATACATTTGCAAGAATGAGGCTGTTGGCAGTGGACTGTCTGCTATATGTTGATCTCCATCTCTCTCCCTCTGAGATGAATACTGAGAATCTACTTTTTGATTTATTCACCGCTGCTTTTCTGACCCCCCCCCAGGAGAGGTGGAATGTATCCATGTGAAGGCTGAGCACTTGTGGAGCTCCTTGACATGTACACAGTGTAATAGTAAACCTGGTCAGGCCAGCTTTTCAAGACATCTCAGACAGTCTAGACTGGAAAACACCTTTCATAAAATCCTGTTTTGAAATGATTTTGAGTTCCTTTGCTGTGGTGCCATCTGGACAGGGAATTGAAAATATTTTAGAGCAGAAACTTCACATACACAACATCTCTACACAGCAGATGCATGTTTGGAGCACTTTCTCGGTATTAAAGGAACATAACGATTTCTAGAAAGCTTTTAGAAATAGGAAAAGTAGCAGTAAACATTTTTTCTCATCCCTGTAGACAATATGAATGTTAGCTTAGCAAGATTAGACGCAGGGGGAAACTGCTAGCCTGTCTACCAGCCCCACACTAGTTAGCATGCCAATCTTTTCTAATCTGCACAAAAAACAAAAATGTAAAAACAAATTGTTGTTTTGTGAGGCTGGAACTTTTTGATACCACTTACTGTTTTTATGCTAAGCTAAGCTAACTGCCTGCTGGCTCCAGCTTTAAACTTGGCACATATAGAAAGCATGGTGTCAAAATTTTCATCTAACGCTCAGCAACAAAGTGATGAAGTGTGTTTCCGAAATGCCAAACAATTCTTTAAATACTCACCATATGGGGACATAGAAATGTCAATATTAGGTTAATGAATTAATCAATTTCTCCTCCGCTCAATCACTCACTCACACACACACACACAAATGAACAATAGAGAACTTGAGCCATGCACTGACTACACTTTAACAACTGACCCACCCCTCTACTGTGCATTGCTGCTACAACTTTAAATCTTTAGATGTTTATGTACATATTACATATTTTTACATATATTTATGTTTAAAGCTGGAAGTCACCAATCTTAATTTCATTATGTGAAAACATGATGACAATAAAGATTCTTGATTGTGTTGATTGATTAATTCATTTGCACATGTGAGCATTTTCTGGTGAGTATGGAGAGAGAAATCACTTCTGTTACTTCTTTTCTGGTTACCACAACAACAGCAGAAAATATCCCACTCCACTGCATTGCCTAACAAATGAGTTGTTGTTATTAACAATAAGCATTTATAGTGAGCTCCACTTGACCCCTTGAGGCAAACTGACATATAATCTCAGATTTCTGCACACTTGAAAAATGTCCTGTTGCCTCCTGATAAGAGTCTGAACAGGACATGCTGTGTGTCCCGATGCTACCCACGGGCTGAGGGGAGGTGTGTGAGAGCAGGCATGTGTGTTTTGTGGACACTGGTAAATCCACGAGTGATGCTAACATCCCACAGATGTGTGAAGGCTGGAGTCTCCTGACTCAACCGCAGAGATGAATGTTGTGTGGGTGGGCGGGCGCTTCATCGATTTTTGTGTTGGAGAGATTAGTGCGCGTTGGGGTTACGCACACGGGGCATGGATATATTAAAGAGGAACATACACTTTCAGCCCGACTGCAAATCCTGGTCTCCCGTCAAACTCCATCTCTGCCTGCTGAGGTCAGAGGATGGGCCGGACCATGCTGCAAACAGATGTATTACCAAAAATATGCAAATCCAGTCGTTTGATCTCACGGCGAATGTTAATGTTATTTGAGTGAGAAAATCTGGGACGAAACAAATGCATGTGTTTCTAATTCAAATCAAGAGTTATTCGAGGATGGAGGTCTATTCTTGACCTTTGGGAACAGTATGTGTAACAAAATACTCTAAGCTCAGAGTCCCACTTGGAGCTTTCATCTTGTGGTCTTCATTCAGCAAATGGAGCAGGCTTAGCCGTCATTGCACGACACAAGGGAGGACCTTCAGTCATGTGATAACAAGTGGTCATATATGCAGGGAAATCATCAATCATACACCTTCTGTGTCTGTTTGAGGATGGTGTTTGGCAATAGATTGGAATGGCCTCCTTGATTTTCTGGACTTTCGCCGAGTGGATGGTTTGACCAGCTGTGGTTTAGTGCTCGCTGACAGACAGACAGAGTACTACAGTGATTGTTCATATCAGCAGCCTTAACTTTATTCACACATTGATAAATAGAGCACACCTTCAGACAGACCAAAGTCTCTGCTCAGCACCCATAGGTATTCCATAATCATCATGGGCCATTTGGACCGACTAAAGGTTAGTCAAAGCACTCACTTTGCCAGGGTTCAAAGGTCATCTGCCTCCTTGTGTACAAGTAAATGGAACCACCAACCGTATCAACATTTATCCAAGTGCAAGCTGGTGATCTGATAGCTCCTTTTCTCTTTTAAAGTGCAGAGTCACTCGGCTCACAGCCCGCCTGCAGATAGTTTTATTCCACATTATCAGTTCTTATCTGATCTGACACTGTTCCCACAGCTCGACACAGCATTAACATACAACATGCGTATTCCACTGCTCTGATGTCAGGGAAACCCACCGGGCTGCTTGTCACATTACAACAGATGTCGAAGGCAGAGCCGCGGCCCCACGTTCTGTAAACTCAATGACATTTTCGTCATTTTTCTGCTTTTTACTCCTTGTTAACATGCTTGCTGGAATGTTTCATTAGCCTCAAGTCGGATTCTTTGATGAGAAGCAGCAGAAGTCTTTCCAAGAAACTAGAAAGAAGAAAGTAGGAGCAGGAGGTTCAGACCAGACTGCTACCATTAAAGGCGTGCAACACTGACAGTGATTTCCTCTCCTCCTCCTCTTTTACCTTTCACTGCTCTCCCCCTGAGCCCCCATTTTTTTTACTCTCTTCATTGATGCCGTGCGTCAGCTGGGAGGCACGGCGCTGTACCATGCAGGTGTAATCTACACATCTCTGTGCCAGAGAGCAGCGATTGAACCGCGGCAGGCGGCCGATCCGTGACATGCTGACAGAATCGGCATAGCGACACATGTGTGGGTATCTGCTTTCATGCAACACATCCCAGGGGGGAGGAAGGAATATGGTAGGAGGCCAACTGTTGTGAAGTGCGTAGGGGTGAAAAGGAGAGGTGCTAGAAATGCTGCACGACTGGGTGGGACCCACACAGGACGGCTGACATCACATTAAAGAGATCTGGAGAGAGGGTGAATTTAAGCAGGGTGGAGATAAGGAAGAAGGCCACAAGTGTGAGGGCGAGGGGAGTGTGTGAGAGACAGAGCATGAAATAGAAAGAGCAGGTTAAAGGAAGTGTGGTGGACTAACTGGGAAGAGAGCCACAGAGGTACCAAGGATGAAACAGGATGAAGTTGTGTTTTGCTCCAGCAGCCGCGATCAGGGTGGAAAGTCTGCGTGTTTGTTTGCTTAGCGCATGTCAACGAAAGCCCCACAACTGACACCACTGAGCGAATTTAGAGAAGGAGTGTGTTTCTGTGTTTGCACGCAAGCGGAGGCTTTTATCTGTGTCAAGATCCCGGCAAGATGTTGGCAATGTCAGGGGAGCTTGTCTGCAGAGCGCTCGGGGAGCACGAGCATGAGAGAGCTTTGTTCACTGTCTGGTTGCAACATACTAACATCCGTGAGGCATCATTAGTCTGAGGCTCAGCCTGCTCCGCTCTGAGCCAAGAGGGGAAGAAACGTGGACTTCACATGAGGGCTAAAGGGCACCGTCCCGTGGACATAAGGCAGAGCAAACACAGGCACTGCCTCGGAGGCTTCCTCTCTTTCTCTTCTGACGGGGCTCTGATCTGCTTGCCTCTGAAAAGGAGATATCAAAGAGCCTGCACGATGATTGTGCAATCTAACGTAGCGTGAATGAAGTGATACACCAACAGCTTGTTGACACCAAGCAGAAGCAGCTTTATCCATTTTATTTTGATTTCCATGCTGCGCTGCTTTGTTTCGGCGCTCTTAAAAGAGCCGTTCAGTTCCATGAAATCTGAGCGAAGAAGAGGCAAATATATACAGCAGACGCAGTTGGAGCAGGAGAATGGCAGAAACAGCGCTGGTTTGTTGTTTCCAGCTCCCCTAGCACTTAGAGGTTCCCTCCAGCACAGTCTCTCGCTGAAATATTAATCATGTTTGACAGCTGTTTTAGCTATGAAAACAAACACGAGACCGGAGCTTTTTTGGAAAGCGCGGAGACATACGCTCGAGCGTGGACTGGCTCAGATAAGGAACAACTGTTGTGGACAAAGGGAGAGCAGGCTCGAGACAGCACAATGTGGAGGCAGCCTCATTAGAAATGTGCTGTTGTTTACCAGCGTGAAATCTGACATCCGAGCTGCTGTCAGGTCCTCGGGGGTAATGTACTAAGTGAGAGAATATATAGTTTAAAATGTACATTCAGACATCAGCGGGTCAGAGTTTGAAGAAGTCAAGCCTCGCGCATGGCCACTCTTCCAGGTGACTCTCCTCCACTTACCGACGTCCCCGCAACCCCCAACGCACTTAACAAGGTGCTATAACGATGAGAGGCTGTCTCGCTCACACACTCGCACACACACTTTCGCTCTCTCTCTTGCTCCAGCACGGCAGAGGCAATTTGCAACATTAAGCTGCCTGATAGCACATGTCCACTGAGAGTTAGGGAGTGATTTAACGGACATTGCTCACACCAATTAGAGTGAATCAGCCAGGCAACGCTACAGACGACAAGTGGATGCCGGCGCTGTCAACATGCAGCCACACACACGCGTACGCTCCCACACAGTGCGGAAAGGGGGCATTTCACTGTTTCTTTTGTGATTAAGAGCATGAAAATAGCCCATGTAGATAATCCCTCCCTGTCAGCACTGTCAGCCTGAGAGACACTGACACATCCCATGCACTCGTTCCCTCATTACCATACGTCAGTCATTTCAAGAGGGCCGACTACAAAGCCCCCAAGAATGAGCTGAAGGGACCGGCCACCTGCTTCTCTCTTTTTTGCGAGCGCCGGAGCTGCTCCTTGTTTCTTCGCCGGCCAGGCTTGGAGTGACATGACACAGTGCGAGGGCCACAAAGGGAGAGCCGAGCTAGACCAGGCGACACAGCCGCCTTGAGAGAAAGAGGACGCACAAAAGGATTTCTATTTGCACACCCATTGGAAGGGTCAGGCCCTGGAGAGCACCTGATTCATTTCTTCTTGAGGGCTATTAATCTTTTCAAGCACCAGAATCACTTTGCCTCTCAGGAACGGGAGAGGAGATTGAGTTTTCTATTACAATCAAGCGGGGGCGGTGCGTCGCAGGGAGAGGGGGCGGCGACCACACTGTCCTTGCTGCTGCCTTTTCCCACTTAAGACAAAAACAAGGGAGGGAATGCATTATCACATTAGTGAGATAAATAAAACATTTTCGACTCACAGTGGGGCAAACAAGGGCACGGTCAATGCACTGATGTTACAGAGCTTCTTTATCCGAAAAGGCCAAAAGGTTCATTTAATCTTTACGGAGATAAAACACAAATAATTTCAACCCTGTGTTTTATTGACGCTCCATACTTGAAGTCGTCCCATACATTGGAGGTGAAGTTGAAAACTTCTGAAAATTTTTAATGCATTGAAAATCCAAAAGTTGAACTTTAATGGAAATCAATACCACTCTCTTATCTGCCTTAGCTTAGCTAAGCATAAAGACTGGAAACAAGCAAGCAAGCATGACTCTGTCCAAAAATTCAAAAAAATATTTTGGTTTGGTTTTTGTGGTACCAGCAACTCACCAATAAAACACCTGTGTAAAAACGAGACACTGTGGTTTTACGAGGGGCTTTGTGCCAGACTATTTCCTGGTTGGGGGCAGTGACTTCTGGAGTCTCATTCGATCCGTCAGCTTTGGAGATACCAGAGTGGTATCAATCTTCTCATCTTACTCCCAGCAGGAACGAGTGTGTACACATAAATGTTGAGTTATTTCATTGAAACCACTATTTCCAAGATCGAGTATGAGCTCCTGTATGCACCTTTGTTCCCTCTTTTGTTTTCATTGTGCAAAAACAAAAAAAGTCTCAAGAAGAATATTGTGGTGTTGGCCGGAGATGATTTGGCCCTGAGCTGTCCTCTGTACTTTTTCATTCTCCAGGAAGACATAAAGTACGCAGGTGAGAATGTGAACAATGCTGCTTGCGTTGCAGCCGTCTATGCACGCACTGGTAAAAGGCAAATATATCACAGGCCTTAGTAGACATGTTCAGTGCCTAATGGCCTAATTACCACAGTGGCCCACATGAGTCCGGAGCACATTACTCCAGTTCTTTAGACCAGTGAAGGTCAAAGGGCACACTCACTACACGAGTAAATGGCTGTTTTATCAAATCTAAGTCAAAATAGAGCATGGACATCACATTAATTACTGCCTTGTATAATTTATCAGCTGCCTTCATTAAACCAGTCTCTTGAAAAATGCCTGTCGGCGAGGAGTATTAATTGCAGAAGAACCAACTGAAGTGCCGAGCTTGGCCGCAGATCCCCCCGGCTGCACTAATGGGGGAATATGGAGGCCACTTTAAAATGAAAAACGGCAAAAGAGCCCAGTGTCACTTAATCAATGTGAAACCCCAGCGGGGAGAGAGGACCATCGCCTGCGGGGGCCCACGCAGTCCCTGGACTCATGTCCCCCAGAATGAAGGAGGTTTCAAATGGGACTTTCACAGTGTAACTCATCTCAGTCACAGCAATGATGGCACTCGCTCCCAACGGGCGTGTTTGAAGGAGGTTGTCTCTTCTTGGGAGGTGCTTAACAACACCATTCATCTTGGTAACACAATGCTATAGACACCGCCTACCTAAGGAGCTATCATCACCGGTGGCTCCTGAGCTGTCTTTATTCATGCAGGATGAAATTCGCCACAAAAAAGCCTGAGGCAACGCCGTGGCTGTGCTTGATCAATCACTCCCTCCTCATCGAGTTATGAGCCATTAGGATCACAAAACCTGACTAATTCTTCTAGTTTCTCCCTGTTTTCTTCCTCAATTGCAGCAATCAACACTACTCATTCTGACTCCACTCGGGGGACACAAATTAAAATGTGTTTTATTGCAGGGTTGGTAGATAATGCTGCTTCCGTTGGATGTGGACATCTTCACGCCTGAGCTGGCCACAGTGTCAGTTTGTCTCTGCTGGCCCTCCGCTATCTTGCGGCCGCCTCAGACCCTGGGGTGCTCTTATCTCTCAAACGGCTCCCGTGCCGCAGCCTCGCTCGCAGCCCTCATCTATCTGCCTGACATGTGCTTCCTTGTTTGTTTTCTCTCGCCTGCTCGACGCGGCTGATGATATTGAGCTGTGTTGACGGTGCTCTTCCATTCATGCCAGATGAATCAATCACTCCTGCGTGCTCCGCAGCCCTGTTTAGTGCTGGCAGAGTCTTTTCCACTTCAATCACTGACGGGTCTTTAGGAAAGGGGTTAGTGCTTTTCCTACCATTTATTAGGGAAAGAATAGCTCCCTAAAAGTAGCTCTGCCAGGCACTTTGGCTGAGTGATATACAACAATGAACAATGACAAATGTTTGTCAGCTTCCTGGAAAGGCATTCCTGTTTATTTGAGCCCAGACTGGTGATACAGACTGAATTAGTTGATATGTGTGTGGAAAAAAATACAAAAGAAGAGAAGATCTACACTAGTAGCAGATGTCAGTGAACTAAATTTACTTCACAAACACAGCTGAATTACTGTCTTCTCTGAATTAAAATGGAGCAGAAACAACTCATATAATATAATACAGTCTGTTTAGAGGGTAAAAATATATATGTACACCATGTAGACAGCTAAGCTATAGAGAGAATCAGTAGCAAGAAAGTCAGATAGCACATGAGGCAAGAAAGTACAAGAAGATGGCACTCCCTCTTCCATCCTCTGATGAAATGAGAAAATCTACAAACATACACATGCTTATTAAACAACCATATCAATATGAAAAAAGGATTTTAGCTTAGCATACTTAAAGAAAAAAAAATTCTTTATGTAAATTAAAGTTCTTCATTGAAGGGTTAAATCATTTAAATGCACAATGTGGTATCACAAAAAAAAAAGAATATGACCCCAAAAAATGACATGAAATAATTGAAAAACAAATAGTCAAACACATTTTCTGACATCACTCACTCGCAGTTAACAGTTCAAAATTCATCAAGTGACTCTCAGGGTTCCATGACATCCTCTGTCAGCAGATGAAGTCACTCTCATCCAGATCTTCCTGTGTCTGGACGATGAGCAGAGGGTTCTTGCGAGGACTCAGCTCCAAGAAAGTCCCACTGCTGCTCCTCCCAGATGTTGCTTCAGTTTTCGCTGCAGCGCTGCTCGGCTGTGAACAGTTGCTCTCCGCTTTGTAGCTGGAGTCTGGAGAGATTCTCAGCTCCTCCGCCACCCGTTCGCCCAGTTCCTGGATCAGCTGACTGGAGCCTTCTGAGGCTGAGGAGAGGGCGTCCACTTTCCTCTCCGCTGAGAAGAGTGTGCTCGTGGGCTCTTGGGGGATGGGGGAGGCAGCAGAGGTGGGTTGGAGCTGCAGAGGGCTGTCCTTAGAAATCTCTCCTCCTCCTCCCTCGTTGGAGTCGGTGCAGCCTTGCCCTTCAGCCTCAGATTCCTCACTCTCATCAGACGACTCGCTGCTGCTGCTGCTGCTGCTGCTGCTGTCACTGGAATTGCTGCTGCTGTCACCGTGGGATATCAAACCTCCCTCCTTCTCTTGTTCTTCTCCTTCTTCTTCCTCCGCCACCATTGTCGCTGCCTCCTCTAGCTCCTCTAGTTCCAGCTCCAAGTCTTTTTTCTGCAGGGAGGCTTTTTGTAATGTCGCAGCCAACGCTGCCATCTTCTTGGACCTGAGATAAGATAAAGAGTGGGAAAAGGGGGGACAAGTTAGGAAAGCAAAAAGTTAATTCAGTAATAAGGCACAATAAACCTGGTGTACAACTATGCCAAGAAAAAAAAAGAAAAAAAAAAAAAAAGATATTCCAACTACAACTTCATCAGTGGTACCAAATGAGAGAGAGGCACAACGGCTGACTGATCGACTGGCTCAGCGTGCTAAAGACATAGCCACAGGATAACCATCTACAAATCTAATCCCCATTAACCATATCCCATTCTCATCTGAATGCTAAGTAGACCACGATTTGCCGAGGCGCGGGGGGCTCAATGAAATATGGAAATATGGATGTTTAATAATGTAGGGAGATGAGCGGCACTGATACACAGGGGCTCGGGCTCTTCTCCTCCCCCACTGCTGCTCTCCCTGCGAGAGGTGATAAGAGACTGAGAGGGATTACGGAGAGAGGCAATCCACCCTCCCCCTCCCATGTCGGCCCACACGCGCAAACACACGTACACTTTCTCCTCCGCATTCACAGAGGCTCAGCCAACAGTTAGAGGCTGCAAACAGCGCGAGACGAGAGGCAGCGGCGATCGGCAGCGATCACACATCGTGTGCGGAGGATGAAAGCGAGCAGAAGACGCTTTCGCACCAGACGATGTGATTTACATTTTTCAGAGCGTACATTTGTGCTCTGTTTTAATTCCAGAGTATGTGATTTGATGCCTGTCAGAGACAGACAAGGATCCTTATAGGAATTTTAAGATAGATATTTGACCCAGTGAGCGGACTGCAGAGGGAAATAACAGAACCAACACAGGCACAGTGTGGGAATAAATCCTGCAGAATGGAAACAAGGTAACCCTGAATGGGCCAACAGGCTGCAATTGGACACAAAGTCTGACTGCAATACAGTCAATAAAAGTCTGGACAGAGAATGGCTCCGAGCTGCAGCCCCACAGCTGAATGTCTCCAAAGATTAAGATTAAGAGAATGCCCCCATAAAGCAGTACATTAAACAATGTTCCTATGCTGTAGCTCCAGTTTTATAGTTGTGTCACCACAGACGACACAACAGACTCCTTGAAGAGAGGGATGGTGTTTTATTGCTGATGAATGTCCTCCTACAAGGCCCCATTTGTGTAAAGCCATCAGATTGTTGGGAGGCCCCTGCCTGCACATTATTCACGCTGGGAATGCCCACCATGCTGCCAGAAACTTAAGTGGTTGCTATTCGTCCCCTGGTGCAGAAAGGGCGTGTGTGCCGCCCCTATTGCCATGGTGATTAGAAGGTGACCTCTGTAGGTCACTGTGATTCAGACTATGTCCATTCAGGGTGGGATAAAGTGTGTGAGCTGGGCTGGTGTGTGAGGGTGTGTGTGGAGGGGCTACTCTTCCGCTGCCATTCACATTTTCACACTCGGCTCCTGGTGCCCTCTCTGGCCCAATTAACCCACTGCTGAGCACCAGGATGGCTCATTACTTTGCAGCCCTAATGAGCTCCCTATTCTGGTGAGTAATGTGTTGCAGCGTGTTGGGGCTGTGAATTCATTTAAGACCTCAGGAGGGACTCTGTAAACACATCTTATAGTTGTGCGGTATCTTAAGGATGCACATTCTGCTCTTTACAGAGAAACAAAGGAGTGGGCTGAGGATGGGGGGGGCAGGGTGTAGAGAGAAAAATGCCCTTTCTCACATGCACCTCAGTTTTCTCTGTCACAATGTGATAGAATTTGAACACAGTAGCCAGAGTCGATTTTCCGGCTAAGATGTTCGGGCAACTTGCCAGCTCACAATGTACAAATATTCTTGAGAAATCTTCCCCCGTGGTTTCAGTCATGGAGCTTTGAGTCCAGCTGAAATGCATAACATTCTCAAGCTACAAAATCTCTAAAACTAATCAGACAAGACCCGCAAGACACAAAAATAAAAAATGTTGTAAGGAAAAAATAAAAAAATCACATCACCGCATTAAAGGGCAAATATATCTATATTCGTGAAATTCCATGAAAGCAAAAATGAGGTGAAGAAACATGTAATATATATAATAATGAATGTGGTCATGCTGGTGGTGCAGTGGGGGTGCCAATGCAGGGAGCTCCGGCAAAACAACCCAGGGTCGTCTGCAAAACTTTTTCTGCAATGCAATATCATGTCACCTAACTATCTATCGATATGTCTATCATATACATTGGTAGCAATGAAAGATCAAATAACTGCTGATAACTTTCCAGAGAAGCAAAAGCAGCAAGAAGAAGCAAAGAAGAAAGAAGCAAAAGTGTAACGTCTTTAAATTCATGGGATTCAAACTGGACTTTTTGGATTGTATTAAAACAAGCGGTGAAAAGCAGCAACAGATTTTTTTTTAACGCAGAGCTGATTTTGGTCTGAACATTCGCTTAGGAACAGCAGCGCTCAGGGATAAACACTACCAAGCAAGCAGGTACAGTGTAACATATTCACCATCTCTTCTTTGTGTGTTAGCATGCAAGTGTTATAATTATCACTATCACTAACACAAAGCACAGCTGATTCCACTGTGAATGCAATTAGCTTTGCAGGAATTTGGTCATAAATCAAAGTATTGGTAGTATACATTTCAGTACTAAATTAAAGGGATCACAAAATGTTATTACAATTCATCCACAGGGGAGCATAAATGTCTGTGCCAAATTTCATGCAAATTCATCCAATAGTTGTCAAGACAATTCACTCAAAACCTCATGTCAACCACACGTTGCCCTGGAAGAAACAAAGTCATTAAGATACATCCTTTGGGCGTCATGGATATCTGCACCAAACATCATGACTCTGCATGGCCACTGTGGTGGACCGACTGACCAGCATTGCCATCCATCGACCACTGCTTAATGTCTGTGTAGGGGAAGTGGACATAATTTCACCACACCGGAATACTTTTCGAATGAACGATTACATATAAAGACGTGTTCTGGAGACACGCTGCCCTGCGTGAGAAATGTTTAGCCTCCATATGCAATCATGTCAACACATAAGCTGTCTGAGGAGGTGACTTATGGATGGACGACAGAAACCGCTGCATTTTTTGGACAGCTGAGTCCAGCAATTTTGTGGTCTCCGTGTGTGAGAGCCACTGAAGGCGAGCGCAACTTGAGCCAAAATCCCCAAGTCCAACTCTGACTGAATGAACGGTATTTCCCCACCATGACTACAAGACATCGAGGCATTAGTGTAACTTCAACTTAAGATGAGTGTATGTGCAGGCTGCTGTAAGAGCTTCCTGTAGCGAGGCTGGGCAGAAGAGCCTCCTGCAGCACAGCCACTTCAAAGACTGCCCCGTATTCTCTTTCCCCCGTGGGAAGTCATTATTGAGTTAGCATTGGGGAAGTGCGCTTGTTTTCTCTCCCCTCCCTTGCTCTGTGGTGGGAGAAGCTCGGCCTGCGGTGAATACAAAGGCTCTGTCCAGGAGGGGGAGGGATAATGTTGTACACAATCCAGTCATTACTACACCGCTGTTGTGGCTTGCCTTCATTAAGCTGAGGAGGAGTGGCTTTTTCAAGGTTGGAAAACTTCTGGCGAGACAAAGACGCCTCCATCTGCCAAAGTCTTTCGATGAGAATGGGCAGAGAGAGGTAGAGAGAGAGAGAGTGCGTGTGTGTGTGTGTGTGCGGACGTGCGTATGTGCGGCGTCTGAGAAAAGAGCCGAGCTAAATTACAATCTGACATTTCTTTCATCAGGCTCGTGTTCATTGAAAGGGCAGCTCATTCAGCATGTCTGTGCTCTTCAAAACATCTCAGATAAAGCTTGTCTTCAGATGCATAAATCTGTGTAATATGAGCACCAGATTTCCTCAGTGTAACTCACAAAATGCATCCTTCACTAGCTGAGGGGGATAAAAGCCGACATTGGGAGATATGATCCGTCAGTGTGACTGAATACTGGAACGGTCCGAGGCATTGGATGCCACTTCCATTCCAGAAATGAGAAACACAGATGTATTTATTCAACAGGCCAATGTTCAAGTTCAGACTTATAGCTGCCTATGAAAGACTCATTGTACTGTACAAACACTGATACATCATAAATATCCATTGACTGTCAGGTGACTGATGTCTGTGGGCTCTGTGCTTTCATGACAAACGTTGTACAGAGATCTCTAGTTTTACAATGCTTATTTGTATCAGGCAACTATTCAAATTGTCAGCCTACATATATGTAAATGTCCATTAGATTTAGCAGACTTCCTGCTTCAGCCTCGACTCACTCTACATACAGCAGTTGTACAAGCACACAGTTTTTAACTACACTTTCAGTGTGGCTCTAGGACTGGCAATCTCACTTGGACAGTGCACCACTTTGGTGCTGACGTAAATATTTCAACGACTACTGGATGGACTGGTGTGAAATTTTGACATTCAAGGCACTCAGATGATGAAGCCTTTTCCTCTTTCCACCACCAGGCTGACGTTCATAGATTAAACGGATTGACAGCTATGGGATGAATTGCTGAAATAATACTTTGGAGAGTAAAACGTTATCATAACCAATAGAAGAATGAACATGTCTAAAAAAACACCTTTTGTATGAATAAATCATTTTCCTTTAAGGCTTTGTGGTTTGGTGGAGCATAAGAAGGAATGTGGGAGAATTCTTAAAAAGCCTCAACTGACAAGGCTGTGTTGTATTTCCCACATCATCATTTAAGTTAAAAAGTCAAGTTAAAAATTTCATCAACATACACCATACAGTAACTTTTCTATCACAGGCTTTGGTTTGGTCTGTGCTCAAAAAGGTCGAAGCCCTCAGGCTTGGATTTGAAAGTTGTTCTTTTTTTAAACACATCAACTTGAAAAGCTTGAATTTTCAGACCTGAGATACAATCTACAGTTGGGATTGTGGGATCTTTACCACTTGTTCAGCTCTTTACTATCTGCTTTTACCATCTCATTTCTCACCTTATGATTTATGTAATCCCTAAGACATTACTGCCTTGAAATTATATTAATAGTTACTCAGTCTGTCTGTGTTTTATTCAATCGTTCATATCACTTAATGTGAAGTAACGATGTTAGGAGCAGTTGTTTCATTAGCTTCTGTTAAGAAGCACAGGTCTTTGAGGCTGCAAAGACAGAAAAAAAATCACTACATTATAACTGATTCTAATAACTGGAGTGGGCACTCCAAACATGGATTGATGAAATTAGGCAAACACAGTGTGCACGTCTGTGTTTAAGATGAGCTTGTTTACTCTAGACAAAAAGCTGGAGTGGCCTCATGCTGGGAGGACATCTGTACTACTTATCCCTGTTAGCTGGGACACGTTTGTATCTTTGTTCTCCCCAGCGGGGCCTCTAGGATCTCCTTCAGTGTGGAGGGTGCCATCTGACAGAGCAGCTCCATTATCTGTTTCAAAGCCCTCAAGACGGGCGTTAGTCAGTTGTTGTGATGTTGCCTGGTGGTTCCAGGGAAGTCCTTCCCAGCAAACATCTGGTTGTCACATCAGCTGTGTGGTTGAGGGGTGACACCAGGAAGCTGCCAGACTTGGCCACAAGACAAATCCCCAATTTCATCCACACCTAATTTGAATTCTTCAGGAAAATCCCCTGAGCACAAGTAAAATGAAAATGCCAAGTCACCGAAGGGAAAAACTGGATAACAAGTACCTTGTGCTTTTACAATCACACAGAGAGGTTTACTGAGATGAAATGACCAGGCGTGCTCAACAGGCGTGGGTGGCGCCACCACGTACAAGTGCATTTTCAAGGCGTTTGACCGCAGGTCTTAGCTGACATGCTGACCCCATGCTTGACCTCGTTGCCCTGAGTCGTTCCCAGTTGTTGCTTTTCCCTGCGGGGGAGTTGCTGGCGGAGCTGCCGACTCTCTCCAACTGCTTTTGTCATGCACATGCTGATGATGAATGAGATGAAGGAGAAAGACAGTATGGAGAAATCCTCTGGATTGCACCATCTTACTAAACTAAAACGGATGGTCTCAGGAAAAAGCACATCTACAGCATCATTGTTGGCTCCTTTTGTTCTTTTCTTGCAGTGCTGCATGCATTTCTTCAGTGAAAACAACACCCATGTTCTTTGGGGCTAACTCACTTCACACCTACCATTTAACTCAATTATTTGAGCCTGTCCATTAAGCTGTTAAGATGCGAGGCTCAGTTTAGCCCTAAACCCTTTCTTGTCAGTTTTCCAGTCTCTGGAGCAATCTGTGATTGTCCAACTCACACATCTTTTAGACAAGTCACAAATTCACTCACAAAAAGGAAAAAAAAAAACACAACACAGAACATTTGTTTTCCTTTACACTAATGACTTCATATGGAAATATGAATCTCACCTCCTCTCAAACAAACCCTGGAGCACATCACTTGTATGCTGCCATGTGTTTTTTTTGTGCTAGAATCTAATTGACCCAATTAATAAGGGTGGGTGGGTGGTTGCACATGCACCAGAGGAAACTGTAGCCCTTCTGAATTAACTGAGGTAATGTAACACAACACCAAGCTTATAAGCTTTGTCTGTGCTGGCTGCCGTGGATCCGTGTTGGCCTCTCTCCAAGCTTTTTGATAAAGGGAGAGACGACAAAGAGAGAGAAAGTAAGGCGACTCACTTTTTCTTTGCAGTCCAGCAGCTCTGCGGGGGCTTTGGCATCCAAAGACCTTCAAAAGCATACCCTGAAACTAATGGAGTGGAGAGGCTGCTGCTCCATTTGGAATAATACTCTCTGCTAACAATTCAGAGATAATTAGGACTGGATGGGTGTGTGAGGGTGAAGTTTAAACAGTTTCCACAAAGGAAGTGTGTGTTAAATTCTGGACCGATGACCACTGAGACGAATGAAAAAAAAAAAAAAAAAAGGTTCCACATCACTGAGACAATGTGAAGAGCAATTTGCTTTGAGTCTGTACTCTTGATTTCAATACGCAGGGTTCTGCTCTAACTCTGTGTGAGAGTGTAAAAGGGGAACGCCTGCCCCGTGGCTTAAATCACGGTGAAGTCTTTACGAGGCTGTAAATTTGAGACCGATGTCTCGGCAGTCGGAGGAACTTTAGGAGTCGAAATGCATGTGGGACAGCGAGGAGATTAAATAAATCAACCCCCCAGCCAGCAAACATCCATTAATCGGCGTGTCCATCATGCGCAGCTGATCGCGTCTGCCATGTCGGCTGCGGGGAGTGACAAGATACAGGGATTGTACCGGGGGGGTATAGATTACATCTCATCTTACCGCTCCGCTCCCAGAGACGACTCACTTAGCGGAGGATGACAAATCCTGCGCGGGGGAATATCTCGCAGTGAAGAAAACAATGCCTACACGATCTGTCATGAAACCTGTCAGACGACACAAAAGGGCTGCCACAACAAACCGCATGTGTGATAACGGAGGTCGGTCTGCGGAAACCACGGTCGCTCCAAACCTCAGAGAACAGGCCCCGTTCTCCTGCGCCGCTTTGCATTTCGGCTGTGGGCTCTTTTTAATATTAAACTCCAAACATGGGAACAGAGTTTGAGAAACCACAACTGAAGACTGTATGGAATTCCTATCGAGTGCGAGCCAGAGGACGCGTACTGAAACAACAAAAAGCAGTACATGCTTGGTTGCTCTTTCAAGTGGTTGGAGGTGACAGAAGTGGTTCACAACATGACAGCTTATATGAGGGGAAAAAAACTCAGTAAACTTCACTTCCTTCATTGACAAAGGGAAAAAAAGAAAACAACTGGGAAAAGTAACAATTCAATCACAGGTCAGTACTACAAGAGCACGGGCTAATCCATTTAATGATTGATGCAAGGCGTAGTAGTAGCCGGCATGTTAGGTCAAGCTGACATTTAGTTCCAATGTACAGCGCAGGAAAAGAGGAGGAGCAGGGAGGGGGGAGGGGGCACCTCAGCTAAGAAGAGACTGATTGAGTTTTTCAGTGAGTTGACAGAGCTTCAGAAACTCTGTGCGCCTGCAAGGTAAGATAGAGAGCCTCTAAAAACACGTGTCTTCACTCTTGTCTCTCAGAAAGCGATCCCACTAAGCCTAAACTGAGCCACTGATTTTTCCCACCTATTAAGATCCCAGCATTTTTAAGAGCAGAATTCAAGACTTCTGCTGGAAAAATGTAGAAATGAGAATGTGAGGAGGAGGAGGAGAAGGAGGGGGGCACTAAATCCCTGCAGACCTTTTATCGTGTCTGCATCTGGGCGCCGAGCCTACAACATCAGGCACACATTTTTCAACTGGGCTTTTTCCAGACGAGCACACCACTTGGCTGAACTCTGGCCAAGAGTAAAACAGAGCTCATTACTGAGTAATGTGCTCGCAGGCTCACATTTGAAATGTGTAAGTAATTGTAAAATATGTACGAGAGCCATCAAACCTGTATCATCGAGAGGAAAAGTGCGGATTTTGCACATTTGGCTTGATATGCTAGTGGAGGGTTACACCCAGGGAAGACATGAGAAGCCCCAGCACACACATGTGCGCTCTTAAAAGTTACACATGGCGGGAATCTGCTGAGTGCAGCTGCCTCTTTTAAGACTCACTGATGGTACTTTTCATACATGATAATGGAGACAGGGGAGATTGCATTTCTCCCTGGCTTAGTCATCCAACTGGCCCTGCTGTGACAAATGACTCGTCCAATCCTCTCCTCTAAAGCACTGATGCATCGTGGGGGCTGAGTGGCACTTCCCTCAGCTCTGAAGGTAATTCTCTGAAGATGACGGTCTCTGAGGTGTGTGCGCGCTTGGGTTTATGTGTGTGTGTGTGTTGGTGAACTTACTTGACCCTCTGGATCCAGATGCAGTAGTCTGTGATGTACAGATCATTCAGTATGTAGGCTGGATCGTTCTCTCTAAAGACTTTGTGAATATCCAGCAGGCATTTGAGGACACAGGCTTTCCCTAGGCACAGGAACACACCATGGCAGGCAAATGGAAAAACAGTGTTATTCGCGCTCAGTATTAAGGATGACAATGCACTCCAGCTGCTGGCAGACGCAGCATGCATCTAAAGGCTTGCAGTCATTGTTCCATACATAAAAGCCAAGGTACAGGATCAGAGGAAAATCCCAGCGAGCTGCAGAGTAATTTGATCCATACGGTTTAAGCAGAGTTCCTGGTTAAGAAGTGGCTCATCTGAGACAAAAGAGCCGAAGGAGACAACTCTATTTTTGGGATTCATTCTGTCAATTTAATGGTGGCTGTGCTCAGACTTTCTGTCAGAAATGTGTTTGCCTTGATCTGTCAAAAAATAGCACTGAATGTTTTTGATGATTTTCCACTTGACAGCCATTCAAGTCTGCCCATTCAGCTATTGTTCAGCATCATCACAGTCCTAATCTGAAGCCAGTTTACTGTTATCTGACAAACCTGAAGGCCTGGAACATTTGACAGACATCAATAATTCAGTCTAGCGCAGTAATGTACTGGAGTGCTTTCCCAGCTGTGCATGGCACCAAGTCCAATACAGGTCACTTGAAGCTTTAAAATGTTTTTTTTTTGTTTTTGTTTTTGTTTAGTGTTCAAGAAAAAAAAATCCTGTCTGAAGAGTATCAACTTGTCAAAGCTACAACCCAAACAAGTGTTGCTTTCCTTGTCTGCTATACTCCCTTGGGCAATGTACAATACTGCAGTCTTATTGGCAATGTATGGATTTGCCACTCAATTCCACTTATAGCGTAAGCCTTTGAACTTTGAGTATATTTAATTTAGTCACTTCTTTAGTGTGAACATACTACAGACTCTAAACCTGCTCAGAATTTGTCCGTGGTAAGGAATATGGCCACAGCAACTGTGTCGAAGCCTGCTGTTTGAATCAGCCATTGCAAAATGCCCAAAATGCCCCAGCCAGACGAACGTGATACTGTTGAGCTTAAACCTTAAACCAAATATAGTAAAGCTAGTGAGGGGTTTCAAGCTCTTTGAGGGCTTTGGTAAAGTGATGCCTTAACAACTTAAACAAATAGTACAGATGTGGATTAGAGTTTTGTTTACACCCACTACAAGTACACACTATGTTATGTTAATACATATACACGTACTTAATAAAATCTTTATTTCAGTGCATTTCAACTGTGTCTCAAGTTAATGTGGATGTGTGTGTACAGGGTTCTTTGGCATATCTTTCAGCATGTGACCCAGCATGCAATAAAGCTTTGAGCTTAATCATGATTTAAATAAATCATCTGTCAGCTAAAGTATGTAAACCATCAAGCATGTTTATCTATTAAATGGTGGGAGCTTTTTGTTACAATGCACATGATATGGTTCAAGGTTGACACCTCCACTTTGGAAATACGTTCTGAGGTCATTTTGGCTAGCATGCTGCAGCTTTCAACACCACAAATGTATGTCCTGAGTCTCCATTTGTTATTCTGACAAATTACTTTTCCTTGAATTATACAACAAGCCAAACTGCCACAGGACTTCTCCCTCCAATCAGGCATATAAATAGCTTTATGATGTGGCCAACAATCCACTGAGGGCAAGAGAAAATGCTCCTCTCCACCTCCGCAGAGATGGTTGGCATTGTCCAGAGGCATTCCAGCCCAATCAAAATAAACAGAGTGCTGGCAGTGAGGAAAACCTTAAACAAACATTTGGTTCTCATTTAAGCATGGGATCGTATGCAGGGAAGTCAAATTCAGGACTTGGATCATGTGAGGCAAACTTCTTGTTTGCAGGGAAAATTCAGTTATTTGTAGAAAATCTGAGAAAAGTTTTCTCTCTGCATCAGTTCAACATTGATATTCTTGGTGAGACGAGAGAAGGTAAGTGAAAAAGGTGTGTTAATTAGAGTGGGTGGGGAAGACTGTGTAATCTAAATGTATAAAACTACTGTATATCATTTCATATTAGCACCATACAGATTTTGTCCAGCTGACTTTGTAACTGAAAAGAAAACTAAACTTTTGAAAATCTCAAGAATGGCAGGGAAGGATGACTGTATCTCAAACAAAATTAAAAGTACATCATCTGCAAAGAGAGAAATGCAATAATAAGCAGAATATATTCATATTTTTAATTGCTGAAGACTATCTGGGCTAGTGGTTTCATTTATAAAATAAATAATATATTTAATTGTACTTTCCATATATATATGAGCACTAAGTTTTTTTTTTGTCTCAGATGAACAACATTTCTTCAATTTTTTACACAAAGTAGTCCTTATTCTCTTTTCTCACTTTTTCTTCACTGAGAGCAATAACAGAGGCAGCTTCAGAAAAAAAGAAAAAAAAAAAGAAAAAAAAAGGGTTCTGCTTTTGTCTGATTTTGTCCCGGCTGATGATGTGCTTGACAGATAGGAAAGGCACATCTTCAATTCAGCTGGGACATAACGGCCCACTGACATCACAACCCAGTTCAATGCAGTTCAATTGTCTGGTTCAATTCATGTAGTTCAAACACAGGTACACTGTAGAAATCAGCACCTTCTTTCTACCACATTTCTCTCTATACTTTAGCTCTCAGTCAGTCTTTTCCTTTTTTCCTCTGTCACACATACACACACAGAATCCATGCATCTCATCCTATAAAAAGACCATCAGCGCCATGAACCTAAAATGTTCACACCCTGCCCTGGTTTTAAAATTTCCTTAATTAATTACCTTAATTTTCCATAACTAGGTCAGACCACTCATTTGACCTAAAATTTGACTTCCACAGATTGCCAATTCCCAAACTTTTCTTCCCCTTCCCCTCAGAATTCCATAAGAAATTCCATGACCCGTGCAAAATGAGCCTTAATGAATGACAGCAGAAATGCGCGGTGGATGGGTCTGTAACAGCGCAGCGCATCTGACATTTCTTGTCTCAGACTGTCAGTCCAATAACGAGAGCAGCATGACCCAGAGGTCCTCCTCCACACTTGCCAACTCCTTCTGTACCTGCCCAGTAGCTCTTTAGTTACAGCCACTTAAGAGGCAGGTGGAGGAGCTCCTTGAGAATACTCGCCACGCTGCCAGAGGGCTGTTCAAATATTTACCCCCGGATAACATTTCCTCAGAGGCCCTAACCTGTGCGCTGCCATTAATGGGTTTGTTTTGCTAATACCTATGAATGTTTGCTTTCATAGCCACTTAAAATGAAGTGCCTCAAACATGGAGCGTGCATTTCCATTTGCTTTATCCTGACAAATTAATTAGTGTGCACAGTAAAGCTGGGAGGAAACACACCCTCAGACACACGCCAGGCCGAATTACTGTAGTGTTACAGTTCATTAAGGGAAAGCCCGATTACTCATACTTCCCTAATGCTTGCAAATAATGAACGTTATGAATCAGGAGTGAACATTATGAAAAACAATAGAGAAATATTTTCCTTAAAATTTTCCTTAATTCACTGACACAAAAAAGTAGAGCCTCTTATCAGTTGGCTGTTTGTTTGGATAAAGAGGAGCCAGAGTGTGGTGTTGTATGAGTCATCAGAAAGCGCTGGAAAACGTGAGGGATCTCATAATGGGGGCAAAAAAAAAACAGGGGTTATGGCAGAAAAACGCAAAAGACAGAAGCTGAAGCAAAAGTGTGAGCGCTTGGGTTTCCCTGGCTCTCCTGATCAACCCATCTTCCTACTTAATGAGGCACGGAAATGCTAATCTGAAGCTTAAAAGGCCTTTAATTTGCTGTCATTTACCAGTGTTAAAATCATCACAAGCTGGATAATCTTAGCCCTCACACATCCTGAGTGTGTTTACACTGCCGGGTTTCATCTGTCCGTGGGGGATTTTGATTTAAAGATTACTCTGGGCACTGAGATATCAAAGTCAACAGTCCGTTCTCCACTAAACCACATTTCGCTCCCCGAGGAGGTGGGAGTTGGGCCACTCTCTTGCTCAGCTGGAGGAAAATTACTTTCAAACATATGCCCCAGTATGCTCATGAACCACTTTCCCATACTTTGCGTCTATCCGGCACCCTGCTTCTGCTCGACAATGCACCGTGAAAAGCATACCGACAGTGGGGCTGTCTTTTCAACAGCTTGCTCTCACAGTGTATGTGTGTCTGTGTGTGGGGGTTGGTGGTGTTGCACTCCTGGCGGACTCACCTGACTGCAAAATCTTAGCTGTGTCACGAACAGCAGCAGACACCATGGCAAAGTGTCTGTAGAGCGGGTAGCACAAAGCCCTCCGTCCAAATGACACCAGGACATCTTGTAAGGAGCTGTACGTCTGCAAAACAGAGGACATGAAAATCAGAGAGCGATCCAGCACAAGAGCAGACCGTGTTCTTATTCAAATAGAGAAGGAAATGGAGATGGATGCAAAGATTGGTTTGAGTTTGGTTATTTCAGCCCAGGACTTTTTCCTACTCTCTTTCTCTGAGCTCGAAGACTAGCTCCCATTGGCTTTCACTGCAGTCGCTGGTGCGCTAATTACTGCTCTAACAACACTAACAACTCCTCATTTATAGAGCTGGCAAAATAGGGGCTCACAACTCTTAAACACCTCCGCAGCCCTGGCTTGTTAATTGCTACTTCTCTTTAATCATTGCCTTCACTCTCAGATTTTCTCTGCACTAATGGACACACAGCCTGGAGACAGAAACGGGAGATTTTTATCCTGTGTATCTTTGTCTTTCTTTGGCTTGCTAAGGATGTGTCGCAAGCTTGTGAATGCGTGTCATCGGGGATCATGCTCTCCCTTGGGCTTGTTTAGCGGGAGTGTAAATAAGGTCTGCTGCTGCAGGGGGGGGGGCTCACAGTCACACCAGTGCAGTCGACTGAGGACAAGTAAACATGCAGCAGATGGAGGGGGAGTAGGGGGTGGGATAAGGTGGTGGTGGGGGGGAAGAGAATGTTCAGCATAAGCGAGGCAAGAGAGATAGACAGCGAGAGCATAAAAAAAAGAGACAGCAGAGGGGGAGAATGGAGTGAGGAAGCAGAGCGGATATCAGCGGTGACACACAGACAGGCAGGCAGTCAAAGACAGAGAGGAATCTATTGTAGAGCACAGGGTGAAGGGAAGAGGAGGAGGAGGGGGAGGCAGGGAGCGGGGTGGCCTGTCAATAGGAGCAGACAGCTCTGCTGACTGACTGACGAGCAGTAAAGGGCTGCCAGGCAGGTGAAGACTGTTCTTTACTCCACTGTCACCACAGCAGGGAAACTACTAGCTCTCAAACTGAGGCTGAGTCTAGGCAACTAAACTTCTGCAGGCAGCCTCATTGGCTAGTTTATAATTAACAACAAGATGCATCGTGGATGATCACAACTGGCGACCATGTGTGCGTGCCCAACGCCTAATGAGGACACTCTGGGATCCTGCCACTCAAGAAACACTTGTTGGTGCTCTGGGACACACTTAGCACATCTGTAGTGTAGCGTGAACTCAAATGTGTCCCTACAGCAGTACTGTATTTGGTTTGTGTCCTTAATGAAGGATCATCTATTCAACAGCATCATCTGTCTTGGCAGATGTACGTGTTCATGCACAACTGTCACTGAAAGTCTCAACTATAAAAATAGTAGAATAAGGTCCCATTTGAGCACCACAGAAACAGAAGCAACTAATTTTGTGCACTGACAACAAGTATCAGCTTAATGTTTGGTTGTTCGTTAAGGTTTTGTAGCGCAACTGATGTTCCCCTACTCAAAAATGTCTCTGCATCAGGGCAGCTTGGCTACAAAGACAGAGTTGAGAAGTGGAAGGAGCAACTTCGATAGGCAGAAACTTCGACAGTCGAGCTGCATTTTGGCAAGACACATTCCAGTCACAGAGTTTAAAATCCTGTTATGTGCGCTGCTAATGGTGTGTGAAAGCTAAATATCACAGTGTTAAAAAAACTGATAACCCTGCATACTGGAGCTTAAATCAATTTCCCTTTATTTCAGGGTCAACTGTGGGTGAAATTCAGCAACAGTCCGAACACTGTTTTGTTGTTGTCAACTCTAATGAGGCTTTTCAAATTTGTTACAGTTTTGATCTGCCTCTTTTCCAAGGCAATAGTGGCTGTGGTCAAGGGTATTGCAGTATTTAGACCTGAAACATTGTTTCTCACACTAAATTGAAATAAATAAAACTGGCAGCCAGGACACAGACCTTCATGATCATTACATCATCTAGGAGAGTGGCTTACCTGTGATTGGCTGCTGGGCTTTCTTCTTCTCCTGTCTGATACAGGTGGGGATTGTTAATAATAACAGCAACGCTGGAAAAAGTTGAAGTAAGACTCGGTAGTCTTCCCCTTTTAACACAAATTTAGCAACACCATCTCTATTGAAAACCATCTGCAAACCACAGTTGTTGCTCTGTAGCACAGTAACTGAACAAACAAAACACAGCAACTGCAAGGGATGTCAGTGATGAGACAAGATGAAATAGTAACCTGCATAGCCTCCCATCACTCTATAACACACATATCCAAGATGAGCCTCCTATGAACCCCTTATACATCCAGCTTTATCTGAGTCTGATGCCAGACGTAAACTGCAATATGTAGCAACTCCATGTACGTAATCTGCATGTGTGGTACTGTGGTAATTAAAGGCTACCGCTTCCTAAGGCAACGGCTGCATTGCTGGAAATTCATAGTTTCCCCTACAATCTGACCACCACGCTAAACATCCTGGAGCGCGAAATGTGAAATGACACCACAGTGCTTAAGAAAAATTAAAGCACACACATTTACACAAGTGGCGTAAATGTTTTACAGATATTTCAAGCACCCAAATTTGTTTTGCCAACATCCCTGTGATCAATCACTCAATATGTTGTTCTCACAATACGTGGCCTTGTTCTAAGTAATTTTACAGAGTAATGTGTATACCTTTGCTGAGTAAAATGTGGAAGCTCCTCAAAACTGGAACGAGGTCTGACGTAAAAATACCTGTTCCAGGTCAGGTTTTACTCAGCAAAGTTATCCGGATTACTCAGTGAACCTGCTTCTTGGAACAGGCCCAAAGAGTCAAACATTGATGTTAATGTAATTTTTATCTTGACAGATTAAATCACTATTTCATACCTGTGCAGTCATCTGCACAAACAAAAACGCCACCATGAAGACTAACCTGTCATGTCTCTGACTACACAGAAATACTCAAATAAATGATAACGGAGGGCAGCAAACAATAGAATAAAGGTGTAATGAGCCTGGACCAAACAGAGTAACTGTGATTTGTCGGTCAGAGTGGGGCACCCTTTCAACCATTTACCCTAGATGCAGCCATCATCAGCCCCAGCAGGAGGGAGAAATTTCACTATTTCCTGCTGTCGTGGCATGTCAGTGTGGAATGCAAAGTTAATTATTCGAAAACACAAGTGTGAATGGAACCCGGTTTGACAGAAACACTATTTTAAAAATGCGTCTTCCTATTGTTTACATGGGCTGCGATGTTATATTAACACATCCTATTTCTTCACCAAACACACATACATACGCACACAGCGCACACTCGATTTTGTCTCAATTGTGAGCAGACAGACCACACCCACATACAAACACACATTTTTTTCCTTTGAATTGGGAACACCTGTTACTACAGAACACAGGTGATGTACAAAGTCCAACAATGAACCCCTCCCTGTGGTTCACACTGAAGGCCTATGTTAGTGACATGATAGAGCCTGAACCTGGCCCGTTCATCTCAAAGCAAATATCGGTGATGGAGCTGTGAAACCTTGTTTGTACGCGTGACACAGACATTCACACGCACTAATACTCACATAAAGAGTCTCTCTAATCGCGTTATAATACATCCAACTGACCCGCCAGTCAAAACAAGTTTGTTCAGTGGCTGCTGCTGAGCCGTGATCAGAGACAACCACAAGTCTAAGAATTACAAGAGGATAGAGAAGAGGAGCTGTGCTACTGTTTTCTGTTAAAACGGTCTGAGTCATATTCACATTGTTGGTATTTTAAAAGGGTTCACAGTTCAATGCACTCAATGATTTCACAGTTTGTCTGAAGAAAGTCTGAAATACAAAAAACTGCAGACAACCATTGCAGAACAAGGGAGATGACAAGATGTCCTTTGATGTATTTCTTTGTACATTTTTTCTTTTGTAGTTATAGGAAAAAGTGCATGATTGCATTAAATAACCTTGTTTCACATGCGGTTTGCTCCCAACATAAACCATAAACTTGAAGAAGAAAAGAATTGCCTCTGGGAAAATGTCATCATTAAGAATAAAAAGCAAACCTGCCCTATTTCTGCCATGAACTGTCTTTGTATTTACCCTCTGATCTGACAAATAAGCATTTGTCTATTTGCTGGCTGGTTGAAACTAAAGACAGGAGTGAGCAGAACATTTGGTCCCTTTTCCTTTCAGTAACTGATAGAATCAAAATAAGCAATCAGACACTCAGGTAGAGAACAAGCTGAGTTTCCGTGCGCTGCTGTCCTGGTGTCACGCCATGCTGAAATCTAATCGGCGAGAGGGACACAATCAGTGAGGCATCAGAAATATTGAGAGCGGTTGATAAAAGACACTCGAGACACAGTAGTGTGAACAGGAACAGCGGCGCGCCAGTTCTCTCACAGCAGGTTGGCAACAAAACCTGCCACCACGTCCTCTGAATACACATCCGGACTTGATGGAAATCAATTCCATCCGTTAATGGGTCTCATCATTAGCTGCCCATGGACTATTTCAAAAGCACCAGTGCTTAAGGCTGCTAGCCAGTTGCATTTTAAAGCAGGAGGAAATACTTAGAGGCATCCAGTGCGGCATGAATTAAAAGAGGACTCCACTGATTTAGTATCAAATCGATGCAGAAGAACCAAAGATATCACCCCCAGGCTTTTTTTTTTTTTAATCTTTAAACGTCAGACCCAACCAATGCTGGCTCAAGTGACAGAACTTATCAGACTTTTCCTTCCAGACTGCTCCTTCTGGATCCACAAAAGGCTTTATACACTTGTTTTCACCTAAAGTAGCACTACCAAACACCTGTAAACGCACTTTAATATGTAAAAACATTTCCTCTTGAAGGCCATCTGAGCAATAAGTCTCTTGTCTAGTCTTTGACTTGAACTCTGGCACCCTGACAGTAATCTCTAACTAGGTACAGAGTCTCTGTCAAATAAACAAATAAATACAGGGAGATTAAAACATTCCCTGCATCTTATTTCTTGTGCAACAAGTGACTCACCTCCAGCCAGCAGAGAGTCCCGCTGAGTTTTCTGATAGTCCATGGTGACTCTACCTGCAGGGGAGAAGAGGGCACTTATAAGGAATATAACTGACAGGAGATGGAGGACAATTAATTCCGCGTGGACAAAAAGCATGGAGAGAAGCTGCTCAGATTTCTGTTCACAGTAAAGAGCAGGCTGCAAATAACCTGAAATGAACTAGGGGACTCGTTCTAGACTCTCTCCATATCATAACAGCCCGCACAGAAATGTATATATGATATGATAGACTTTGTTTTCATAGCTGGGCTTTAATCCGACACTCTGCTGTATCAAATACCTCTCGTATTTCATTCACACACACTGCGAACTGTCTTTAACAATGACATCAGCCTCGCTCACCTTGCCTTTCTGCAGCTACCTCAGAGGAGTGACACAAAGAGGCCTGGACTGAGCTCCCGGATCTGCTGGTAATCTCTTAAGGCTCTGAATGAAATGGAAGGGGGTCTAAAGGATTTGAGGATAGAGGGCTTTGTCATCCAAGGCTAAATGCTGCTCAGGAGGAGTTGCCTCTTCGCGCGTACACACATACTCACTCACATTATGCTCTCCCTCTGTGGAGCGCGCTTCATAGCAATAAGTCAGCAGGATGTCCACAAGGCTGAGCCACACTTGGTAACGGGACGTCTTGTCCAGCAGGTAGGAGCGGTTGGTGAACTTCCTCAGCTGCTCCTTCTCCTCGTCGGTGAATGATACAGCTGCATAGAGACATGGATTTGACAATTAAGTGTATTATTTGAAGCTTAAGAGATTATTTATGAGGACAGAGACACTGATCTGCCCTGTGACCTGTCCAAGAATCCAGCAGTGGGTGTGAGAAGTGGTGGTGGTGGTGGTTAGGTGGAGGAGGAGTTACATACAGTCCTTTGGTTTGCACACATGCAGTTTTGATGTAAAGACGGAGGGAGTGTGTAACTTAACAGTCTCTCCACATCACCAAACTTTCATCTTTGAGGCATGCTTTTCACTGTTTGGAAATACAAAAGGAACCATTTTCACATCAAATACATATTGAAACCGTCATGTATCAAGATAGAAAGCACAATGTTTCAGTTAGGCACCGCTGGGATAAAAGCAGCTTAATAAAGTGGGTTTACAGTCCTAAGTCTTTAAGATTATGTCCACACTAAGCCAGCTAAATTGGAAAATGCATCATTTTCCTGTCAGTTTCAGCATTCCATCAACAATAATCCAGCATTTTCACACCCAAAACAGAACTCACCAAGTCTCAGTCACCAAATCAGACTCAGGAGCACGTTTCAACAAACATCCAGTTCCTTGTAGGCAGAATCAACGCACCCGGACAGCTGCATGAAATCGGTTTTCCTTCTTTGTCTTACCACACAGTGTCCAGTCAACACTAAGGTAAGTCACACACACCACAATAACCACTCAGACATGGTTCCCTAAAAACACTAGTGTGAATGCATGTCATTTTCACAGGTAAACCGTGTTTTACAAAAGCTGTATTTACTTCCAAGTTCCTTTCTCCTTTAGGTTCACACTGATTCACATGCTCACACCAGCAGAAGCAGTCGTGTCCTGTTGGCCTATAGGCTGCTATTTGGGAGCAGTTTGGGGCAAAGAGCCCAGTTGAGGCGCAACATGACAGGAATTGATGAGGAGGAGAGGCTGCAGATAAAGAGGCCTACATTAAATTAGTGAAATTAGTTTCAGAAATCAGTTTGACAGCTGAGCGACTTTGCATCAAGAAAATATAAACTTCCATCATATGAAAGTATCTCAAAAGCTCTTCCTCCCTCCTCTCTGCAAATTCTCTAACTGTTGCCTTTTGAAAGAGACATCTGCTTAATGGGGATCTGTGGCAAGCCTAATAGGGCGGCACAAACAGACTTCAATCCCATTTAAGCTATCTGTATCATTCAGTATTGAAAGGCGCACAACTGAATGTCTGCAGGAATGTGCTGTAACTCAACAGTTTTTTACCCCCCTTTCTCCCAGCAGCTTATAAAACAGCTGAAAGCAATTCCTCTCTCTGCATGAGGAGAGGAGAGTCCCTGCACTGAGCCCCTGATGTGATGTACAAGACGCACTGGTGTCTATTAGCTGGAGCTGGAGCTCGCACACAAATACACAAACTCTTACGCACACAGGCACACGCTCGATATATATATATATATATATATATATACACACACACACACACAGCGCTTCAGAATGATCTCCCTGGCTGCAGTGGGATCTTGGCTCTTCTGGGGAGGAGATTCCTGCTGCTGCTGCATTACGTTAGGTTTTAGCTCCCTGCAGACGCTACCTGAGTCCCTCGTCGGGGCAGCTGCAGGGGGAGAGCACGGCCGAGCAGAACACAGACAGACAGACACGGAGACCCACATGCTCGTGCACCCGCATCCGCACACGCTCAGACACTTGCAAAGACACCCGCATTGAGAGGAGAAGAGAAAACACATTGAAGATAACCCCCACAGATTTAATACACTCACTTGCAGAGTCACAAGCAACAGAGACGCGAATGTGCACCGAGCGTCTCTCAAACATGCATGCAAAACAAATGTTGGTACGCAAAAGCAAAGATGTGTCTAGTACACAAATGCTGACACAATGTTTTAGTTTTGTAGATGATTATTCACTCAAAAACAGTGCTGAAGATTTCAGCTGATACGGTGTGTGTTCTGCAAAAACATGTTGCACAACACACTCAGATTTTGCAACTGAAAACTAATCTTCACAAAAAGTAAATGCAGATTCTAAACGGCAGCATTTAGGGTGGTCTCATGATGCTGATAAATTTGTTATTAGTTCTGCAGCCAACCCGGTGAAGTGAGCAGACCTGATAGATTCACCAAACACAACATTCATTCATCTCAGCTACGGAGCCAATCAGTTCTAATGGGCATTAGCACACAGTGTATGAGGGCCTCTGCTGATTGCAAATTAATTTCTGACCTAATTCCTCCAGTTGGAACGGCAGCCTGGCTCTTCACTGCTCTCTACAGGTCCAGATGGCCTGATGGCATGGAGTAAATATGCTTTGTCGAAATACTGCTGAGGGTTGGAGAATGCTTCCAGAATTTCACAAATGTAAGGTGTCAACATATGACCTTGGGTATAGTTACTTTTGCGTGTGCACACACTGTGACCGAGTTAAGAATCAAACCAAATTGTCACATTTGGTGATACGCTCTGCTCAAACTGCAAACTTAGGTGGTTGTGGTAGTCCTATCTAACTTGGTCGAAGGTCAGATTTCTAAACCCAGCCATAACAAAGTTCAGCAGGTAGAGAGAGACCAAGCTGTCAGGACCATTTAGGCTGCACCAGTGTATGAGTACAGGCTTCCAGTGGACAGCTGTTGCCTGTCAGTGTGCTGGCCCTGACACCGGAGAGCACAAAGGGGCCGGTTTCTCCTTCATTAGCACTTCCACATCCATCTGTCAGGTGACATAAATATCAGACTTAGCAGAAGTGAAGAGAGGGGGGGAAAAAAAAAGTCTTAAAAATCCACATGGAGGAGTTGTAGTCGCCATTTTAACTATACGACCAACAGTTAAAATCATGAGCGTGCTTTCGAAATTTGATGGCAAGCTGCTTAAATCTCCTGACTGACGCCATTCTTCATACTCAGCTGAGGCTAATGCTATTCGACCTGTCAATCAAGCCATTAAGTTTAATTTGGCCCATTTATCTACGCCTGGGCTCCCGACTGAGGCACTCTGTCTTAGAATACAGAATGAGGCGAGGGAGCCGGCACGGCTGTAGGGGACCGTAATGTTCTGCGGAGGCTCAACTAATGGCCTTTGCATTGCTGACTGATGGCTGCTCATCAGCGATCGGGCCGTTGCACCGGTGGAGACGCGACCAGCAGCACTCCCTCCTGCGATAATGCTATCTGTTTAATCTAAATCCTCTCTCAAGAGTACAACACCCATGCACTACACATAAGCTGTGGCTATGAGCCATGCGCCTGCTTAAACAGTGGAAGTGCAGGAATTAGCGGGCTGTTAGAGCAGCCGGATGGCACAATTAAATAGTCTCTCGCAGTGCAGAGGCTTCACGAGCTATCACCCACGTGCGAGAGGCTGAGCAGAGAAATGAAGCCGGGAGGCTCGAGTCAACAAGCAGCGTGTGTCTCAATCTAAGTCAATGAGCCGTTGTTCTGAAATGGGTGGGAACTGACTGCAAAAAGAAAACCTGAATCTGGAGAATAAATAAATAATGAAAACGCGAGAAGGTAGAAACTGGCCTTGTTTGAGTTGTCACATTCTAACTCAGCAGATGTCAAACAGGCAGCAGAGAGATGTAGTGATTAGGAAAGGTCCAAGTTCAATCTCTCATAATGAAAAGTGTCTTTCCTGTTGAAGAGCCCTGAGGCACTTTGGCAGAGAGTGCAGCTCTGTAGCTTTCCAGCTGACCTTCCTCTAGAAGAGGGCAGTGAAAAGACTCATGTGTCCTTTGGGGATTGATGTATTGTCAGACAACAATGTCAGTGGCTTGAGGGTATGAATCTCAGCCAACAGATTCCTGTTTGGGACTTGTATACGCCATATCTCAAGTCATAATACTATTAGTGGAAGTTTTGGAGCAGTACTACAGGGGATAATAAAAATGGTTAAGGGGAGTATTTTAATTTGGTTAAATAATATTAACAAAGGATGATTGCCCTCTCAATTTTTGCAACTTCATGCCACCTTCTGGTAGCCTTCAGTCACTACTTTGTTGGTTATTTTTAATTGTGATAAAATGATATATGTGTCCCATTAGGACAAAAAAAGCGCTTTGACATTTTTTCAGACATTGAGCATAACTGTACAAAATGTAGGTGCTTCAAGTGAAAATTGCAAATTCACATGCACTTAATGCAAACTTAATACAACTCTTAGTTATCAGGCATTATTGTTGAAGGTATTTTTATTCTTCTGTATAGAATTTATCTGTTCACTGTCAACATTTAAAAAAAAAAAGTGCAAATTCATGATTTCTTTTTTTTTTAAAGCAGCCAAATGTTAGACTGATCCTGGCAACACAACACAGATTAAAAGCTTTATCGATCATTTTCTAAAGATTAAGAAGGGATAACTCTGACTCACCGGCCTCTCCCTCCTGCACTGTAGAAGGACTCAGCTTTGCCCACCATGGCCTGAACTTCAGCAGTCCTTTTATTTCATCATCCTCAAACAGATCCGCCCTGCAACGCCACACAGATGTTAGTCGACAGCACAGCGGGGCAAAAAAAAGCAATGTTTTTGAGTGTCAGAGGTTCTGACTGTGACTCACAGGTAGTGGTCAGGAGAAAAAGCAGATGCTTCTGCGTCCAGCCGGGCCTGCCTCCTCTCCGCTGCCGTCATTCCCTCTGGGTTCTTGACATCAGTCACATCGCTCAGCTCCTCCTGTCAGAGTCCCAACACATGAAATCTTGCAGTATCATCTTACCTTCACTTGTATGCTTGAAAAAGGTTCTATTCAGCAGCTTTGTTTAATCAGATTCATGAAAAGATGGAAGGATTTCACAGCTGGGGGAATAATGTGAATCTGGAAGCTCACCTGTAATCTTGCAAACACTCCAGACCTCTGACTGCCAAAACCATATTTCTGCAAGGCTCTCAGCTCCTCCTCGGAGCTCTCCTTGTACACCTCCTGCTCAACCTGCCAGTCAAACTCTTCCTCTTCTTCTTCATCCTCTCCCACACTCTCACTGTTTCCTTTTGAAATGTTAAGAAGTTATGGTTGGTTCTCCACTAACACTGAACCATTTCATGTTATATATACTATCTACATAGTGTAAGTGATTGGTTATAAGTTAATAGACAGGTTACTGGTGTATAGATTAGACTTACCTGCGCTTAAGTCCTCTACCAGTGGTTTTGCTGAACGGGAGCCTTTTGGGGCGAGGAGACTCGTCAGCATCTGAAGTTCTTTAAAGTGCTCTCCAGGTATTTCCTTTGGGACCCAAAGAGTGAAGAGACCTGCAGCAAGAAAGGACATGAAGTAAAGGATGTTTTTAACCACAACACACCTCATTTTTAATATCTTCACACCTCACAATGCAGACAGTTTTATACAGTAAATTTGGTATTTTTGATGACCAATTAAGCCTGTCATTTAAAGGTGTTGTACGTAACAAAAAATAGCTTGTTAACAATGACCACTTTGGCCGTAAAATCAGCTGCAGTCAGATTCCTGTTGCTCATAGTTATAATTATTTATCTTGGATAATTTTACCTTTTATTTCATTTTATTTTATTTTATTTCATGTCTTAAACTCTTATTGACTATTTCCCACTATGTGTCTTCGCTGCTGTTATGCTGTGAATTTCCCCGCTGTGGGACTAATAAAGGAAATCTGAAATCTGAAATCTGAAATCTCACACTAAAAAGTGACATGACACACACGAGACTGAATGTGACTGACATCATGTTGACAGATTGCTTTTCAATAAAGTTGTCAAAAAATGTTGATAGCGTGGTAGCCAGCTTTAACAATCACTATCTCTTTGTCTTTCACTGAGAGGGTCAGCAACATCAGCAGAGCTACATTACCTGGATGAAAACACTAACACTGAGAATGAACTACATGAATATTATAAATAAGATGTGATACCTTAGCGGACTTCATTTACTAGAGCGGTATGATCCCAAAATCCAGTTAATTAAAATAAACAAATCAAAAGGATGCTGAAATAATAATGGTGATGCTGATTTGTAAAAAGTCTGAATTCATGTTTACTCTGGTCTGTCTGCAAGATAACAAGCAAACAATTTCTAAAATGTTTGTTTTCCATCAACCTTTAAAACAGCATGATCTACATTTTGTAGAAATATGAAGTAGTATCATAGAGCTAAGTTGCTAGTGTTGCACACTATTAACTCTGCAGAGCCGAAGTGAAGAAAGACACTCTGGAGCAAAATGGTCCTTTACATAGAAGTACAACTACAGCCTGTTCCAGTCAACAGAGAAAGTCGGGGAAGGTCTCAGTGTTCACTGGTCACTGTTCACACACTGGCACCAAAAAACAAAACAAATGAACAAACAAACAAAAAAAACAAACATAAAAAGCATGCATAATTGTCACATACAGCCCCTTTAACACTACCAAATATTTTGGCAATTAAAGAGTTTCAAGTAAGTGTACTTTTCTTATTTCTAAATATTATGACCACTTTAGTTTCTAGTAAACTGAGCTGGGAATTTATATTTAGTTTTGACATCTTATAAAAGGCCATTCAGTTAGAAAGAATAATCAGAAGATTATTGGATGATGAAAACAGGCGTTAGCACAATATATGTTTTTTTCATGGAAAACATTAATTACATGTGAATTATTAAATGTACCAAGTCGACAAGACAAAGTCGAAATGCTCTCTATAAACTGACGTGACCTGTCTGAGAAGAAAGCCTCACATTGATGGCTCACTGCATGTGAGAAGAGAGGACAGCAAAAACATGACAACACACTAAAAAGTCAATAACTGTTTACATACTACTAATTTCATTCCTAAAGAAAACATAAACAGTGAACTCTTTGTACAGTCACAGATTTACATTTGTTTCATAACAAACGACATCCGACCAATCTGTGTGCGTAACACTTCAAAATGAAGTTCTTCCTTCACACACAGCTATTAAAACTAAACAGGCGATGCATGATTGATGAATTAGACTGACTTGGCCACACCGCAGAGATAATCTGATGGTCGCCTAAAGACCTCATAAAACTTCAATGCACCCAAGTGTTAAAAGCTTAGATGTGCTTTACGCTGGAAGCTGACTAATTGCTTGAGTTGCAGGCCTTGCAGAATGCAGAGCCTGGAAGAGGGTTCTTAATGATTGCTCATTATAAGTCTAAACAAGGACACTCATTAGCGGAGCTTTATTAGCAGATGTTACAGGCTTATTTGGACACAGCGTGTTAACCGGGGCCATGCTGACAGACGGGCGGGCAACGAGGTGTCAGAGCCCATAAGGCAGACACCTCCATAAAGACAACTTCATTAGAACTGATTATGTGCAGCAGAAAGTCAAAGACAGATCACAGTGACAGAGAGTGGTGGATAGACACAAGTGACTGCCATCCCTTTAGTCGTTATGATGTTTAATTTGTTCGTTAGATATTAAAAGAAAATCCTGCACGAGCTCCCCGTCACTGTGAAGAGAGATATTACAGGCAGCCTGCAGGCAGTAATCATTATGACATTACAGATGGTTCCAGTGGCTCTTTAAAGGAGCTGAAATAACATGATCAGGAGGTTAATTTACCCCGGCTGATTGACTCAAGTACAAACTAAAGACACCCCGGGGATCAATCAATGGCTGCGATTACGACCACGTTTCAGTCGGTGCCTCGACGGAGTGCGACTGGTCGACAGCATCATGCAAAGAAAGCACACTGATGTTTTCATAAGGACGCCTCTCTCTCTCCATACGCTTCCTGTCTGTATCCTGACGGGGAAAGATTCATGATTTTTATTTGTCATGTGCACTACAGTTACATGGAGCAGTCACCGGCAATCAAATTCATGAGTCACAGGCTCAGTGCTCAAAAAATATTTAGAAAGAAAACCGCATAAGTATAAATGACTAAAAGATATAGCTATAGGAGTACAATATTGTATATAAATACATATAAAACAAAAATAAATAAAATACAACATAGAATATAGATAATACTGTTGAGCAGTAGATGTGCAAACACTATAAGGGGCAGATGAATATTAACAAGGTGCCATTAATAGGAGTACGGAAAAACAGTCCAATAAAGTGCTTTTTACAGTTCAGTAAAAGGTTTGGTATGATTCTACGGGTCAGTGTGTGTGTGTGTGTGTATGAAATGTAGCTCAGTGTGTGCTCATGTTTTATACAACTTAGAAAAAAAGGCAGAAAACTGGAAAAGTGTTTTCCTTTGGTGAAAGAAAGGTCAGCACATTCTGACAAACACAGGAGGAAAAAAAACAACATTTGTCAGAACTACAAAGTATCCCGATTCTCTTGCTCAATGCTCATACGGTGCTAATTTCCAATATTGTCATGGGTGACAGACGTCCAATCAATCACAACAATCACAACTTTACAGTGAAAAAACAACTGAATCACATTGGATCAAATATGAAAATTAGTAGTTAAACTTAGTAGAAAAAAAGTAGTTTAAGTATAGTATGTTTGTACAGGAAATGGCTTGCTCCTTCAAGATGTGTGCGTGCTAAATTTACATCTCTACTTGGCAGCTGCAATATTGCAAAAATTGGGCTCAATTTCCTGCAACAGCTGTCAGTGCATTTACAGAAATAACAAGCATTTTCTTACGTGACATCACCACACGACTGAAATGACAAGTCAGGCTGCTTTACTGCCACTGTGTGCATTAGCAGTATATAATAAAGTGACCTACCTTTATCAATGTCAAACTTGGCCCTTTCTCGTCCATCCTCCACTATTCTTCCAGGGAGAGATAATCTGAAAATAACACACATAGACCCAGATAGGTTACAGTCTATGTTACTAAGACAAACGCTCAATTTGTCTGATCCTGTCAATTTGCTACTGCTATTAATATTTACAACAGTAACACCATCAGACAATGAATGGCTGTGTATTCAAGTCTAAGATAGATTTTGTTACCTGATAAACCCATGAATTACCATTAAAGATTGCTTCAGTCTCTCTATATTGGTTAACTCACCTGAGAAAATAGGGTTTGGCATAGAACTTGAAATCTGCTCCATCAATGTAAAGGTCAAACTCCGATGTCCTGGTGTAGGGCACGCGGATGTTGATGATCAGGTACTCCGCATCTTGGCTCAGGTCAAAGGCAGGAGTTATCATTGTTAACACTGATGGAGCACAGACCTGCAGCACCAAACACAGGGACAAACTTCAGCTCCAGGTGTAATGGAGAGGAGGCACTACACAGCAGTCTGCCGGGCTGGATGGATGAATGAATGAATGTGGGGCCAGCTGACTACAGTGCCACCTTGTGGCTGACTCCATTAAATGTTGTTGTTGTTCACATCCCCACATGTGCCACGCTGACAGTGACAAGTGTAAACAAAGCTCGTGTAAAACTTAATGAAATGTTTCTTACTGCAGCGAGTCACAAGAGCTGTCTTTACTTCGGCTTAACATCAGCTTGTAACCCGTCAATTCTGTTAGCCCGTCATTAGCAAGAACTTCCAACCAAACTGCGTTAAAAAGTCTGGGCATTTAAGAAAGTCTTGCATATAGAAGAACGTGTGTATATTTCAAAAACACTGGTTAACCCGTGTTATTAATGATAATAGTCTATAATTATGTCCGGCATATCCCTTTTCTACCAAGAAGCATCTTAAAGACATATTTTCTCCGTTAACTCCTCTTGTGTAGTTATTCAGCGTGAAAAGTTGAGCTCTTAATGTTATCATTCATGTTCTTGTACATTATGAAATCACATTAAGTGGTGTTATAGTGTTAGTTAACGAGCTGTATGTCACACTGACTTTAAAGTTGTTAAAATGATGTTTGGAGTCACTGTTAGCTCTCTGCTAGCCTGTAAACGAAGCTAACACATGAGTCGTCTCCTCGTGTTTCGGCTAACAGGCACATTATACTGAAGCTACTTCACATTAGTCTTATTCACATACAGGCTGTGACCACGGACTGGTTAAATCACCTCAATGACAGTCACTGAAAGACAGTTAACACACGGTTAAGGAAAAGAAACACTCACCAGACAAACACTGAGTTATCTCAGCATGCTTCACTGGCAGCTCCTGCATGTGGCGTCCATCCTTTACCGTAATGTACAGAGTAAAGTGGCAGGGGAAAAGCCTGAGAAAATTCAGGGTTTCTTCACAAGACAGATAGTTTATAGACAGTACAGATATATCAGGGTGTGTCAGTACAACAGTAAGACATGTTTGCATGTATTTTACAAGACCTAAAGGTCTGACTGAGGTCCAGAGATACATGAAAGATCCTGAAGAGATGACAGACGAACAAATCTAGATGACTAATTAATAAACACTGATAAAATAGAAACAAATAAACAAAAAGTAAAAACACAAGAACAAAACAAAAACAACTCTCCGACTTTGTAGCAAATATCTTTATGCTTCATTCACCACTGATGATCAGATGAAGCACTGTGGTCCACTGAGTTGGCATAAGTGTCTCATTATGTGATCATTATAGTTTCTAGCTGAATCTGAAAGACTTCTTCAGATATTAAGCTGATCTGAGCTGTTCATCCTTCAGATGAACAAACCACAAGTTGTTGTAAGATTACAGCCAATTTTAAACATGACTTACATGGTAATTGTTGCTTTATGAATGACAACAAATTTTATTGTATTTGCATGAATTTCCCTGTAAAACATAGCTTGGCGGTGATTTTAAGAGAGACGCTATACAATTCAAAGTGCTTTATTAGCATGAAAGTTTTTTCAACAATGTTGTTGGTAAGAGGTGTGTGTGTGTGTGTGTGTGTGTGTGTCTGTGTGTGTGAACGCATGCCTGTGCTGGGTGTCTAAGTCACTGTCCCTCATGATGATACATACTGGACAGTAAGATATCATATATTACACAGTGTATAACACAGTGTAAGTTGTGTCAAAGTGTTTTACTGAGACAAAGAAATACATATACAATGAACAACCTCTCTGACTAAAGACACACTTTAACTACAGTATACTGCTAATTTTTGCATTATGAAAACATATTGTATTGTATTTTCACAAGTTTCCCTTATAAAGCTTAGCATGACAATGATTTGGGGAGAGACACACAAGTGTTTTTACCGTGCCAAAGATAAAATACATAAACAATATATACACAAACAACCTCTCTTACTAAAGACATACTTTAATGACAACATAATTGGGGGTAATGCTAATTACACTTTCTGAAAACTGATTGTGTTGTATTTGCATGAACCTCCCTCATAAAACTTAACATGGCAATGATTTGAAGAGAGACACTTAACATGACAGCACAGTATAACTTGTGTCAAAGTGTTTTTACTGTGTCAGAGATAAAAAATACAAACACAACAAACGACCTCTCTTACTAAAGACACACTTTAACTACAGCATACTGCTAATTATTGCTTTATGAAAACTGATGTAATTGTATTTGCATGGACTTCCCTCATAAAACTTAACATGACAGCTCAGTATAGGTTGCATCAAAGTGTTTTTACTGTGTAAATACACCACCAGCCCGTTGATATCTCCTCTCCCTGCAGACACACGCTCACTGACAGCACCACACAGCGCGCGGTGACACCACCGTCACTACGGTAACGCAGGAGAAGCCCCGCCCCGCCGTGTAGCCTCCATGGACGGTGAGCGGCTCCTCTCTCCGCTCTCCATCATCCTCCGCAGAAAACTGCGAGCGGGGAGCGGCGACAAAATGTCAACCCGGGCTGCTCTCTCCTCAGCCGCAGACATGAGCGCAGCCCCCCCGGCCTCTCTCAGCCGCAACAAGTCGCTCTCACCATGCGGATCCACGGCAAAGTAGCCGTGATCGCCGTGTGTTTCGGAGTTTTCCTACTTTTGTACTTTTTGGGGGGCAACGCCGCGGACGATCCGTTGTTGGGAGAAGTTGGAGAGGAGAGTCGAAACTCTCCGCCGCCGCCTCCCGAGCTCGGACGCGATGTTGCGCCCAAGTTTGCGAAGAAACCGGGCGGCGTGCGAGCGGAGGAGCCCCCGAAGAGACGGAGAGACGGGCGAGCGGGCGGCAGAGGGGCCGGCGTGAATGCAAAGAGGTGAGGGGAGTTTGTTTCTTTGCAGCCTTGATGACCCCCCTTCCCCCTTACTCCTTTTCTCCTCGCTTTCCTCCTCCTCCACGCCTGTTTGCATTTGTGCGCGCCACGGAGGCGGCACGAACTTCTCCCCGCTGCTCAGCCTCGTCTGTCCTGTCCTGTCGTCGGGAAGTTGTTCAGGGAGCGTGTCAGCGTTCAATCATGCCATGAAGCGGACGTGCTGCCTCCATCAAACAGCCCACATTGTGCTCAAGGACGCAGGCAGGCTGCACAATGGGCCGATCTGTCAAGGGGACACTTTCCAACACGCGTGTGTGCATCTGCTTGGCTGCTATGATTATTGTTGTTATCATTTCCTCTCTCACTCTCTCGTTTTATTGGACTGCGGTGCAGTCAGGGGGTCTGCTCTGATAACAGGCTGAAATGTGAGTTGGGAGCGTGACTAACGTGATTAGGTGGAAATGTTGGCAGTGTTTGCAGAGAGAGGAGGGCATCAAACTACACAGCATGGCAGAGCGAGAGAATCATTACCTGACCTCTAAATCTTGATCATTTGGACCCTTTTGAGCTCTTTTTTTAGGCCTCTGATTTGCTCCTCTGCTGCTTTAAAAGGGGTAAAAGGTCACCTTGAAAGACATAAATCGCAAATTAATGAGGAATACAAATGAGCACAGAGCTGTTTGGGTCGCCTGTTTAGTAGTTGCACTGCAGCGCCGGTGAGATTTGAGTGGAAATGACCCATCCTGTTGACCATCCTCCCATCAAAGTCTGCTAAAAAGAGAGTGTACGTGGGAGTGAGCAGCTTGTCAGGTGTGATTTTATTATATTTTTCTCTCTCTCTCAGGGTGGTTAAGGATGAGCTGCACCTGGGCAGATCTGATCTGATTAAGTCACCGTCTCCGTTCAGATTTCAACAAAAGCCACAGTTTGTCAGTTGCTATTTTCTGTTCAAAGCATGGGAGCCTTTTTTTTCCTTTTTTTCTTTTTTTATTATGTCTCCCAGCTTTCTAATTTCAGCCTCACACATCCCTTCTGCGTTTCCTCCCGGGTTGAATGCCAGGTTGCGGCGATACCCGCTCCGCCAGGCAGGCAGGCAATAATATGTATTCCACTCCAAAGCCAGGCTGGAGGCTTTTTGGACGCCATTCGGTAGATAAAAGCCATCAAGGCGTTACGCTGAGAAAAGACCTTTGCGTCCTCCCAGAAACCGCACTCCTCCGTGTGTGCTGGGCGCTGATAAGGGAGATGGGGTGGAAGGGGTCACTGGTGGCCGTTAAAAAGAAACACTAACAGGTTTGGAAAGCGCTCAAGACTGACTGCTGCGATTAGGGGAAACTCACCGAGCGTCTGGCCGGAGCCTGCGAGAAAAAGTTTCTTCTATTTAATTGCGCAAGCTAACCGGATGGATGTTTGCTCGAGAGTAAAAGAAAGGCCGGGGGATCTGAACAATGGGGTGTCGTTTTCACGTAACGCACACACACGAGCTCTGACAAAATAGGCAGCACTGAGGCTCCCTTGATGTGGATAACGAGAGGCTGGGTGGGTGATTGTAGGACTGAAAATCTCCTAATCTACCAGGGGTGTCCACTGTCACCTATAATTTCAGAAACCGTGTTTATTTTCACACAAACCTGCTTTTTTCAGCTCTGCTCCTCTTGTGTATCTGCTGTCTGACACTCTGTGAATCTGAGTGCAGGACAGACTTCCTGTGCAGCGTGCGTAACAGACAAACATCACTGTTTTTCCTAATCATATCATTTCCTCTTGACACATCACACTACTTCCTGTGGCCAAAAATAGAGAGATGAGCTCCAGCTGCCCCCCCCAGACATCATAGATATACCGCAGGCTATTGGAGGGATGGGGCAAGGGGGTGCAAATACTAGTATGAGAAAAACACCAGCCGATTAATGGCGGAAAATTCACCTACGACAGTTCTGATCATCATTTATTGCTTACTGCTTGTTCTTTTCTGTTTTTATATCATGTAAAATTAAATATCTTTGAAGAAGCTAACATGATGATGTCACCTCAGGCTCAGGGTACTCCTGGTGGGAATTTTTCACGACTTTGCAAAATTTTACACACCAAACAATTAATTTGACTGATCAAACATATCAACATTTATAGAAAATGAGCAAAGCCTCTGACTTATGATCTTCACAGCAGAACCTTTGCATTGTAAGTTGCACACTCCTCCGGTCTGATCTCTTCATTACCTTCAGTATACGTCTCGGTATAGAGTAACGCAGATGTAAGCCCTCCGTCTGCTTTGTTACGTTGAATTAAGGCCCGCATCTACAGGATTAGATGGGTGTTGATACGTGGTGTTGAAACAAATCCCCCTGCCCTGTCACTTCAGATATAGTAAAGCGGCGCTCCTCGCAGTAAAGGAGTCACACTCTCACACTAGCATTATGCATAGCTATAAAAATGTCATCTCGCATGACTGAACACACTCTCTTTCTTTCCCTCTCTCGCCAAGTGTTTTCAAATCTCCGTCCTTGCCTCTGTAGCCCGACGTGGCTGGAGAGGGTGCTTGTGCGAGCCTCATCAGAGGCACTTAAATCTGTCTGTTAGAGCGGCTAATTGGCTTTTAAACGGCAAATTAAGGAGTCATGGAGGGCGTGGAAGGTGAAGCCGGAGATGGAAAGACATGCATCGGATTTTTCCTCAGAAGGATGGAGATTATCCTTTCATGAACAGTTAGTGATCCAGCAAATGCCGAAACAATTGAGTGATTCATTGATTAACCGGCATTGATCAACCAAAACGTCATCAATGAAAACTTTGATTACCGATTAAATGTCAAGCAAGAATTCCAAAGGTTATAAATGAAATAATTCATTTATTAGAAATATGTGTTATTGAAAGAATCGTTAGTGTCAGCCTGAGTTTGTTTTATTATTTTATTCATTTTAAATTCTGCTGGTATCACCTTCAATAATTTCAACTCAACTTCGGTTCAACATTGTCGGCGCACACTCTGATCCACCAGACTTTGTTCAGTGTCGGTGTAACTTGCAACGCTCTGTAACGATAGCTCTTAACACACACTGGCCGCCGTACAGACAGATGCAGCAATGAAGCTAGCCAGAATGTGTCACATGGCGAACTGAAGAAAGTCGATCACCAACCCAAACGTCCTTCACCGTGCTCAGTACTCATCTGATGTTCAGCACTTTCTGTGATGAACGGTTCCGTTTCACCTCTTTAGAGCTGTGATTTGTTGGTGCATATGTCAGTGGAGTGAAAGTGGCTCACATTTAAAACGTGGTCCAATGAGCACATCTTGGGGGAATCAAGAGTCGCGCTGACACATACTGACAAACACTTGGCTCAGACATGCAGATGACTGCAAATCATCTCTCAGGCCAAAGGAAATGGAAACAGATAATCTGGTTCTCATGAAAGTTTTTCTCAGCTGGCTGTGGCTGCATCAGCAACTATTTTCAACCAATCAACACAGATTTGCTGAAGTGATCTTTCTCTTTCCACTTTGCAGCGTTTTGACAACTTGTTGAATAAAGCGCAAGTGGTGAATCGACTTCTCGGGCGGAAGGACTGTCTGTAGGTTTCATCGTCATGTGGCCAACATTTTGTGCCTGTTTGTTGTCTTGTTTCCACCCCCCTTGGAGGAGGGGCATGATGTGCAGTGCAGAGGCTTTGATGCCCACTGGTTCAAACCAAAGTGAACATGCTGGATGTTTGGAGTGCACTAAATGACCCAGTAATATGCTGATTCATTAAATGCCACCAGGGTGCTCTTTAGTGTAGTTTTTACTCTGTCTTTTCACGCCGTGCACGTACTCTTTTTTTCCTTTTTTTTTTTACATTATCTTTGAAGGTGCTGCGTTTTTCCCCCTTTCGTACATGATTTAAAAGGGTTGGCTGTGGTGCTTTGTAGGCAGAGGGCTCCTCTTATGCTCACTCTGGAACCAGTAATGGATTCAGTCCTTTTGTACCTCTTCTGTGCTTTCTGACTGCTTCCAGATGTGGGGAACAGTGCCATGACACAAAACATCATGTGTGCAGCGCCTGCTTTGTGCAGCAGAGAAATTTCGTGCTTTTGTTTTGTCGTCCCATTTTATGCAGAAATAATTTCAAGGGCATTTATTTTGCATGACTAAGTGCAACATAATTACGCCGGGGTTGGAGATATGGATTGCATTTTATGCCGGGAAAATAGGAATGTGTGTTCAACAACCTTGACAGAGCATCAGCCTTTGAAGCGTGGCAGACAGATTTCTCAGCACCTTCTCATTCATCCTAATCTGCGGTTCATCATTGTCCCTCAGCCATGCAGAAAACGAAGTGTCACGCTTGGAGACTGCCCTGCAACCCACCTGTCAAATTTCACTCTTCTCCCTTCCCATCCGTTTTACGGTAGACTCTTTGCTTCCTCCAGGCTCAGAGAGGATCTGTGCTTTTTTGAATATGCAGTCTTTAGTCGTAAAACCATTTGCCTTGTACTGTTCTCCCAAATAGCGCTACACGCGAGAAAAAAAGGCTCTCTGTTCTTTTTTTTCTGTGCGCCTGTCTTCTCTCCCTGCGGCTATGACAACACTTATGTTAAACATGTTGTTATTACAACCAGCCCCATGCAGTGTGCTGATGTGGAGGACAAGTAGATGATGTCGGCCTTCGCTTCAGGCTCCCCCATTGTACAAATGTTTCCTTATCGTAGTGGGAGATGCTCTGCACTGCTGCGTGTAGTCTAACTCTACAGCAGAGCTAGCTCTGCAGAGAGAGCACATTTTTACATCAGATAAAGGACCTCCTTGCCTTTGAGCATGGAAGAACAAAGTCCAGTGGGAACTCGCAGAGCTACAGAAGAAAAGAAGTGGTGTGTGTGTGTGTGTGTGTGTGTGTGTGTGTGCTGTGTGTGGAGGTAATGTTAAACAATATACAAAGGCACAGATGTCACGTTGAGAAAAATCCTTCACTATGACTGTGGAGAGCTGCTGTTTTCTTGGATTCTTTGCTTTCTCTTGATTCTCATATATTTCAATAAGAATATCTGTGCTGCTGACATGTTCATGAAGCGATATGCCACCAGTGTTCAACAGTGACATGTTGACAGGTCAGGAGAGCTTATGTGTGCTGTGCTGCGAGAACCAAATGTTTGTAACATCACGTTTTTAATTAATCTGCCCACTATGATATTACCTGACCTGGGTTCAGTGCATTTTGATATAGTCAGTATTTATCATACGATTTTAAAGCGAGACTGTGACCTCTGAAAGGAGATCTGAAACCTTGCTGTTCTTCTGAATGAAAAGGGTTAAATTCCTGTTGTTAAAGTAAGAGAGCAGACCCTTGCTCAGTCCATCACACTCTTTGCTTTGTTGCTACAGCCTGACTTGGTCTAGGTGGCCTTGGTGGTCTTATGGTGGCTAACACTTGTAAACTCTCGTCAGCCTGTTTGTTGAGCCTGCTGAATATTTACAATTTTCTACTTTTGTTACAGTGTGTTTTATCATTTATCATCATCCTGTAATTGTCACTTAACTGATTAAATGAAATGTTAAGCTAAATTTACATCGCATTTTCCTTTAAATCTTCTAAATCTGGCAAAAAAAATATTTGTCCTTAAATGAAAAGCAGTTTTTGAATTGCAAGAGCCTTATTTGAGCCTTATTTGCAAATAGTCTGTGATTTACTTCAGTGGCCATGTCTTAATGAGCTAAATGAAAGATTAAGTTAGCACTCGCAGATTTAGCCGGCTACATTGACTAGCCATTAGCTTGACAGCTGTGTCTAATTAACTTTAATTCTGTAAGTTTCTCGTAGTATTGGATGCTCAGCTCAGACTGGAGCACTACTTCGTAACATTTTGAACCGTACAATGTCGACCGTGTCTTTTTGCCTGGTCTAAAAGTGTTAATGACCCAGTGGCTGGCAGATAGTGGAACAAGTTTGTCACTTTTAAAAAAATATCTAAGCTATTTAAATTTAAAAAACTGTTGAGCAATACCATCTATAGCACTGTAATACTTTACGACTGTGTTAGTGAGCTGAATTGTTCAGTTATTTATAAATTAGACTAGAATACTAGTTTACTTAAAAAACTGAAGATGTTGGTTCAGAAAAGAAAGAAACTGCATCATTTTATGTGATTGTTATTTTATGTAAAAACATATATTTGGGATTTTTTGTGGTTCAATATTATGAAGACCACCATTATGAACCCTTTATCCTTTATCCTTTTATAAAATGATTGCTTGGTCTGAAAGAATCATAAAACCTGTTCCGGGACTTGAGGCCTTTGAGTTCTGCTGCTCAGTCTATAATTACAGCTGCATGTGGAGAAGCTGAGCTTGGTTCAAATATCTAACTAAAATAGTCAGTTTTTACTTTGTCATTGAACTGTGTCAGACTAAATTACAGAGAAATGTGAGTAAACAATGCACAACACATCATTTTCCATTTCATTAAATCACAACCAGAGAAAAAAAGTGTCCTGGCTTTGAATGTTATCTTGAGTACGAGCGTGGAGTTACTGCAATAAATGGTGGAAAAAAAGTGTTTGTTCAGCATTTTGAAGCAATGGGAGATTTTTAGGGGGAATTTTGGGGATCAAGAGGTTAATAACTTCCCTAGTTACAGTTTGTATGTATGTGTCGACTCAAGTTCGGTCCAGTACATCTGCTGTAGAGCACAAATCGCTCCTCACAAGCACTTCACAGCCGATGAGTGAGGGAAATAAGGTTTGTGAAACCAGTGACTGCCAGCGTATTCAGACCCCCTCCACCGTCCCCACACATGGCCTTGGTCCATTTAGATTTGAAAACGAGACGGAAACACTCACCGTACATGTCATTTGTTCAATTATTGGGGCTCATTTTTATGTCTGTCCTTATTATTTCATTGCATTGAAAGGTCCTTTTGCACCTCACTGTTTAGTTGACTTTTTATTCCTGTCTTTTTTAGTAAATCGCGGGGTAACGTGGCCCGACCTGTAACCAGGCACATGCGGGCGGAGGAGGTCATGCACCTGGCTGTGGTGGCGTGTGGGAATCGTCTGGATGAGACCCTCGCCATGGTCAAATCGGCCCTCCTGTTCAGCCTCAAGAGGATCACATTTCACATTTTTGCTGAGGACCCTTTGGCCCCGCAGTTTGAAGAAAGGGTAAGAAAGTGTAAATGTACACAGCGCAGGTTTTTACTGAGAGACACAAGATCAGGTGCAGCACCACGGAAACCTTTCCACACTTTTCTTTAGCTTATTTTCTGTGTGTACTGCTTTAGTGAGTCCTCCGACTTTTGATTTAATCCAGTGCCTGTTAAACATTCCTTCTTTCTTTTTGTAATGGATGATATCGAGATCAGAGCTGTTTTAACTCTGCCTTTCTGACTCACTCTAGTACTGACACATAACCCTTTTATCTCAAGGCTGGGGCATAATATATCACCAAGACACCCTGCTTTTTCTCCTGCGCCGTGTATCACTTCAAAGTCACCTTTACAGAGGTGCCTGCTGTGATTTTGATTAGGTCCACTGATATTGTAACTAACAGTCTATTAACATCACTTGAACTAATGGACCTTATACAGCACCTAAAGCACCTTAAACAGCTTTAAATCTGAACCCTAAAAACCTATCAGCTTGCCTTTGTGTGTGTGTGTGTGTGTGTGTGTGTGTGTTGAATCGTTTGCCATGTGTTTAAAATCCCCTTTGTGGAAGACAGGGAGTCATGGTAGTCAAGGCCAAGATAATAGGCTGGGTATGTACAGAAGGCATCCACAGAAAGCGTCCATCCACAATGTTAAGAGACATGGTATATGTGTGCTGAGGGAGTTAGGGAGGTTGTCCATAATCTCCTTTGATTTCTCGTCCTCGTCAGCACAAACCCCCGCCAGTCGCTTGCAGCGCTCTCACTCTTTTCAGGACCAAACTATTAAATTGATGATTATGGAGGAACTCGGCACCTAACAAGTCAGATAACACAAGCTTCAGCCGTACACTGAGGACTTTAAGAGGGGTGACTCCCCTTGTTTAGACTATAGCTTTTTATTAAAACAGCAGATGGCGGCTGCATGTGTTGCATTTAGGAGCACAGAGCACCGCGAGACGTGACTTCATTGTTTTAAATGGACGCCCGCCATTTTAAGTTGATAAGTCTGTGAAAAGAGAACGAGAGAGATTAGCTTTCAGACTAATGATTGTTTATTGTGGCTCTTTCTCAAACACTTTTCCTCACTCAGCCTTTAAAGAAGTCCATTACGCTCTTCTCGTGAATAAAATGTGATGTGTTGCTTCACTTCCAGCTGAACCAGTGGCCTCGCTCCGTCTCTGCCAAGTTCCAGTACAGAATCTACCCCATCACCTTCTCCGTGGGGAACGCCGACGAATGGAAGAAGCTCTTCAAGCCCTGTGCTGCTCAGCGTCTCTTCCTCCCTGTAAGGCTGCAGCACTCTCCTCTCATATTCCCACCATGCATAATGTCATTAACCAGTGTTCAGAGAAAAAAATGCCATTAATCTATTTCATTTCTACTTGAACAGCATTTTCCTACCCCATATTTTATCCCAGTGCATGGGTCTAATTAATTACTTGATTATTGATGATTTCACACCTTTTCTGCAGCATTTACTTAACAAATAAGCCGTCTCCAGAGACTGGATCCAGTAATTTCATTAGGAGAAGGCTGCGCTTGGCTATCGATTTTCTTTTTCTGCTGGTGTTCACTGAAGTAACAGCCAGCTTACTTACCATTTAATAAACATATTGCAGGTCAGACAGATCCGTAGGTGTTTTCTCTTGTTACAGTGAACATTCACTCTTGACTTTATAAAGAATAACTTTTGAGAACTCTTTCTACCTATTCAATTGTCTGTCTTACCTAAGGGCTGAATAGCTCCGTCCCATGCATCACATACTTCTGTGGAGGTTTTGCCCATTAATGCTACAAAAATCCAAATCGACCTTTTATTAAAAGGTTCTTGGTTACCGTCTTTTTACACCAAGCTCTCAGCGTGGCTTGGATGTGTGTTGAACCAGTTCGAGATAAGAGTCACATGTGGTGCAGTGAAAAATGATTTAGTGTGTACTGTAAGTCTTTTCCACTACAGGAACTGAACGCCCCCGTAAGTCCAGGTGTTGTTGTCATTGTCATGGCGTATGTTTCCACTGCTCTTACCATGCTGTGAGGATGCTTCGTGGAAGTAAATTTTGGCACTGCCCAGGTACTCTCATTACACAGAGGAGATGCAGAAATCAATTAAACTTAAGCCAGGAGGGGTTTCAATATACAGGTGTACTTTTGATACAGTTTTCTGTCAATATAAAGTCAATGGTGTACTCACCATTGTGAATTACTCTAACGCTGAATTTACATCTCTTAGTAGGGCTGTCATGGAAGTATAGTTTGAACAAAGTCAAACAATCTTGACTGAGCACCGCAAGAAGTAGGCAGTCATACCAGGTTGTACAGTTTACATTGCTCCACTTGCTTCTGGTGCCTTGGTGGTCTCACTTGGATGTTGAGTTACCGGCTGAGTTTCTGATTTGTTGCCATTGTAGAATAAGGCAGCAGCTTTTCACAAAGTCAGCAAACAGCCTTATCTTTGTTGGTAATAATGTTGTCATGTACAGTGTGGAAACAGAAAATACTTCCACACGCTGACTCAGATACTTGGGTGTTGGGATTATCTGATCAATGCCGTTTTCTGTTTTTTTGTATCAGCCCAGTTTACTGATAGGCCAGTAAGGCATGCGCTGAATTATAAGCACATCCTCTACTGGACCTCAAGGCTTCAAAAGGTCTGTAGCACTTATAAACTAGATAATTTTAATTTAACAGGTAATTACTGTCAGTTAATTGCATTTTTGCCCTCCACATGCGAACAAAAGCTCAAATTTAAAATAAAAAATGACTGCCCTATATCTTGGTAATTAAGGCTGAGTTGGTATTGTCAAAATCATATTCCAACATTTTATTTTCTCTTGAAGTAACATGAAAAAGCTCAAATGATTTTGTTGCATCCTGTCTGATTCTTCAGCTGCACCTCGACATGTTCTGAGTCAGGAGAGGATCAAGTCTTCTGACTCAAACCAAACGTTTCTGATTTGTAAAACTCAGCGGCACAAGACAAAACCTAGTGCGAAATTGTTACAGCCTCTTATGTGAAGCTCCAGGTTAAGTTCCCGTTGTGGAAAACCTCGAGCTTCTCCCATTATACTGCTATACTGGGGACTAACTTAATTTTGGTTAACAGCTTTCTTTATTGTTTAATCGACAGCACTCACCACACAATAGATATACACACACACCACTCACCCATTAAAGCTCATCATGGGTACGAGCTTTAAGAGGAAACTTTGATCCTAATTACGTGGACATGCAGTGTGCTTTTGTGGCTTATGATCCATTACGAGTGTAACCACACCATTTGCAAGGCACTATTCATATTGGCAGAGGAATGGGAGAGCCCAGTCCACAGTGGCTATTATTGCATAGCTGCGGATATACACACATAAAATGAGGTTGTTTGAAACAGTGGGGTACTGCTCTGTTTGGGATCGCTGCTATTGATTACTGTTTGTCACACTCGCCAGCACCCATTCATCGCTACTGTCAGCAGCGTAGTGACAAGGTTTCTTACTTACTTACTTCCTGCCCACTGGTTTTAGGTGGTTGTGTGTCTATTGACCTCAGACTTTATCATCGCAGTCAGCAGTGTTGTATCTCTGCCAGAGAGGCTGCGTGAACCTGTGTCTGTCTGTGTTGCATACTCTAAATGGCGTATTGTGACTGGTACAGGTATATTTTGTCATACCATGTGCTGAAGTAATACATAATGTACTCTGTCCTTATACTTTACACTGGGAAGTTACTTTGAGAGTTTAAACTGCATTTCAGACAGCCAAAGTTTCTCACTTCTGGCGTCTGGCTGGTGGTGAGGAGTAAAAACCAAATCTTATCTCAGACTATTTTTCTGCCATGCACTGGCAGCACAATTCATCAGTGGATACAGGAAGTAATTACCTCATCTTTAACTCATCTTATTGTTCTTAGCAGACAGCGAGAGTCAGCATTTTCCACTCCCACTGCGGTCCACACCTTCAGTGTGTGATTATCTAGGATGCTCTTCCACAGATCTTCTCTGTCTCGACAGTGACTCCTAATTTTCATCTGAAGAAGTCCAGTCTTTTTGGAATCTCTTAGATTTAAAGAGCCTTAAATCACACTTTCTTCAACACTCAAACATTTAGAACTAGACTGAACCTCTTGATGCTTCCTGCATACTTTCTAATTATATTTCATTAACATAGGAGTTGCTGTCTGGGTGAGCAAACCAACACCCAACAACAAAAAAGGAAGGTGCACCCAACAGAGCCAGTGTAGTTTGATGTATTTTTGACGTAACATTTGTCCAAGAAAAGTATCAACAGCAGGTTAACACAGTGACTTAGTTTTTGAGTATTTCATAGTGTAATCATGTCCATTCCAGTTCTTCAGATGAAAGACTGACTCATAATTCTTCTGCTGATGACTGTATCTGTGTTCTCCCAGGTCATCCTGAAAGACGTGGACTCGTTGCTCTACGTTGACACCGATGTGCTGTTCCTGCGGCCCATGGACGATATCTGGAGTCTCCTCAAGTCCTTCAATGACACCCAACTGGCAGCGATGGCCCCCGAACACGAGGTTCCAAAGATTGGCTGGTATAGCCGCTTCGCACGCCACCCTTTCTATGGAGTCACAGGGGTCAACTCTGGTGTCATGCTGATGAATCTCACAAGGATCCGCAGCACAATGTTCAAAGTAAGGTCAAATCACAGCCAGACTTCCTCACTCTGATCAGTAGAAAGCTAAAGGGAGCTGTGAGTTCCCTTTTTTCATTCCGAAGGTTTCTGTTTTTTTCTATGAGCTCAAGTCACAGGCTGAGTGCTCTGAGTGGGTCGTGATTGAAGCTTTCTGATTACCATGCTAGCATCACAGACTTCTGCCCTCAGAACTCAATTTAGCAGCTCTCCAGTTCTTAATACTGCCGGCACATTGCAAATGGGAGTGTGAATGTAAATGTGCTCCTCCGTTGATGATGTGTTTGTGGGGGAAAAGGGCTGCTTTTGAGCTGTTTACGAGTGAGCGTTGTTGTTGGTATTTCAGAACAGTATGATCCCCAGTGGCCTGTCATGGGAGGATCTTCTGCATCCACTTTATCAGAAGTACAAGAACCACATCACCTGGGGAGACCAGGACCTCCTAAACATTATCTTCCACGACAACCCAGGTACAGTCTTTTTTTTTTTTTACCGCTGTGCATCTACAGTGATCATAGAACATCTCACTGAAAACACGTTACATACACTCAGAAGGGGGTTTTAAAATGCTCTACTGAAGGTCTCTGACAGGCAGAAGCAGAATATCAAACAGTTTATACAGTCTGCACACTTTCAAAACAGCATTTTCACTCTGTCAACATGTTTGCATAAATTGTGTCTTATTTCACTGTTGATAAACCAGTTGACATAATGAATCTGGATCAGTAAACACACGAGGCTGTGGCTGTAGGCGGCAGCAGACTTCAGCAGCAGCCTGAGTTCCAGCTGCAGCAGCCAGATGTAGGCAGTAAGTGCTCAGAGCTATCAGGAAAGCTGCCGTTGCCAGGGTTGGCTTGAAAACACAGCCAATGCTTGTTTTACATGGTGCGGCTTTGAGCTCTCTGCTACCACAGGAAAGATAGTTAGAAGTTGGTCTATGAGCACTGGTCTGACCTCTTTCTGCAGAGATAATGAATGTACTACTGTATATAATATATCACTATAATGGGTCTAAATGAACAGTTGTACATCAACATGTGGTTCTTTTTATTTAAAATTCACACATGCAGTATGCACACATTCCCACTGTGCAGCTGCAGTTTAATAACCGTCAGCCAGTACTCGAGCAGTTTGGGTTGATTGCTCTGCTCAAGTGTAACCTGCAGTGTAAAGAATCGAGTTTGTTTTCATGCATTTTTGCTGTCTTTGTTTAGGTGCAAATAAATAAATAAATGGGATGACAGAAATGATCAAATTGAGAGACTGTACAGGAGTCCATCTTCTATCCTTTATTGTTTTTTCTGTATGTTGTTTGCATTGTTTGTGTGTGGCACACAAGCTGTTAAAAACAGACCTGCATGTCACATGACATAAAGAAAGCTGCAATACACATCCATAGCTTTGAGGAAAATATCCTGAATGTCATTTAATACATTTATTTATGAACCATTAGATGTAATCTCATCAACAAATGATTTTTGAGCTATTCATGTGTGTGGCCAGTTGGTCAGGTGAAGTCAGAGAAAGTAGCAGTCTCTGGGTCACATTTATAGGTGGATAATTTAATTACTCCAAATAACAAACCAGGTGAAATGGAGAAAAGACTATTCAACATAAATATATTTAATGTAAATATTTTTGGCATAAACCACTGTTAACTTCGAGGAAGGATAAACATGTATTCTACCAGTCAAATCCGCCTTTTTACTGTGTCCTCGTGTAGTATTTACATTAGATACGGTGTTTGGAATAAAATGTAGCTAAGACATGTCCGTGTGTGTGGTTTTCTTCCAGAGTGTCTCTTCATCTTTCCCTGCCAGTGGAACTACAGGCCAGATCACTGCATGTACGGGAGTAACTGTAAAGAGGCTGAAGAGGAGGGCGTGTCTATTCTCCATGGCAACCGAGGAGTGTATCACGATGACAAGCAGCCAGCGTTCAAAGTGGTCTATGATGCAATACGTGAAGTAAGTGTCCACATAGGATATTTAAGTTTCCTCTCACAGCAGATTTTATGAATAGCAGCCTCTGTTGAAAGAGCACACACTCAGTGGGGTGGTTGATCACTTAATAACATAACACAGTATACTGTATGGACATCGTTTCTGATTATGACACTTCCACCACATATTACACCATAGTGGCATTATAAAAAATGTAATCCCTATGCTGAATCCATTTCCTTAAGTCATTTACACCTAATTATATTAGATGGGAAACGGCATGACAAGCATAATGATGACACGAACATAAACAATTTATCCCAAAAGAATAGAGCGACTCACTGCAGACGTTTGTGGCATGTTAGATTAGAAAAACACAGCCATAACGAATCACATTAACAACGGCTGAACAAATACACCCTGCACCACAGCAACATTTTGGTAAATACAGTGAGTGAGGCTAAAAGCTCAATATATTTGTCAACCCTGTGCTTCCCAATACATCCTGACACATTTAGCCCAGCTTGGCACAGAGGAGGGGGAAACTTCTGACATGGCCTGATCAAAGTGATATTAATCCCTTCATCTGACTCCTGGTAACGCAAGGTGTTTATTTCCCTAAATGTTGGACAGTTCCTTTAATAAGTCCAGCTCAGAAAAAGAGCAGCTCTGAGTATTTTCTCTGTGATACAAATTCCCTCTTGCTTGCATTAAACAATCTGGGTCAGTTTTTAAATTTAGAATTTGTTTTCTCCAGCAGCAGAGTCAGTTCCCCCCCCTGCACTGCTGAGATAAGCCTCTTAAAGACGAGCCGGGTCATAATTTATGATTAATACAGAATGCCACCACCCCGCCACCATACCCCACCCCCACCCCTGCTGACGGAATTTGTAAATACTATTTAGTCTGTGATATGTTCCATTGAAAAAAAACTAACAAAATGAAATAGCTTTGGGATCAGAACTGACACAGGACGATGTCTCTGTTCCTGCAGTTTCCCTTTGAGGACAACATGTTCCAGTCGCTGTTCTACCCCATCCAGACAAAGTTCCTGGACACAGTCAACACCCTGTGCGGGCGGATTCCTCAGGTCTTCCTCAAGCAGATAGAAAAGACCATGAGGAAAGTGTTTGAGGACAAAGTGGTCCGACATGTCAGGCCGCACAAATAACCGACAGGGATATAACCGCCCACCCCCCCGGTTTATCTGACAACACCAAGGACCATCTTGCTGTGGATTACGGGTGATACCGGCGTCCCCCAGACTGAGCTGTCGGCTGCGTGTTTTGTTTGCTGTGTATTCAACACGTAACATTTCTTACTGGAATGATCCTCTAGTGACGGGATGGGCAATAAGCCTACAAAGAAGCATACAGTGCTGGTCAGTGATGCCGTAGAATAGGTTTGCCTTATTGCTGTCTTAAACTGTTCGCATCCCAGTTATGTGCGGTGACGAGAATGTGTGAGAAAAAAAGACGGCATGAATTTTTACTTTTTTTTGTCAAGAATTATGAAAGTATCAGCTCTTCATCTCAAGTGTAGACTAAAAGCAAAGTTTAAGGTGTATGTGTGTCAGTCGAGCGTTTAAACAAAATCATCTACCTTCCATGTTTTTCCTCATCAACATGGTGTACACTAAACTGTGGACTGTCAACTGTGGAAAGCTTTACTACTTGAAGTAGTAAATTCATAAACCACTCCTCTAAAATCATGTGAATGCTTAACCAGCAAATAACTTGAAATGTGAGCCTGTGTGAATGAGAGGAGTTGCCAGTTCGGGACTGATCTCGCAGTTGCCAAATGCCACTGACAGTATTAAAAACAGCACAACAGAGGAAATACGGACTTTTCTGTTACATACCGAATGTTAAAATGCACTTTCAGAATGATTTTGGAACCGGATTGTTGCTCGTACATAACATGTCCATGTTTAAAAACATACCACAGCTGATTATGTGCCATATAAATATTCATGTCTGCCATGTTTACTATTATAAGAAAATGAGTGGTATAGACGTGTGTGTGTGTGTATGTTTGAGACGGTGTCTTCGTCTGTAAAATGATGTACGGTCTGTTGTGAACACATGGGTCACATGTTTTAGCAGCATTACTCTCAATTTGATGTGATGATCTAAATATATCATTCAAACTGGAAACTGAAAATGACTGTACGGTCAACATGTGTTTCTAAATAAATCAATGCAATGTACCGAGTCCATTTACATATACACATGCAATGTATTTGAAATGTACCAAAGCAATACAAATAGATGAAATGCATTCTTCTCTGAAGTGTATATTAATAATGCAGTGAGGTAAGACACACACAAGGGAACTGCTGCACTACAGCACTTTGACAGAAGCATCTGCACTTATATTTATTTGGTTTAGTTGGTTTAGTTTAATCATTTGCTAGTCATTTTTAAAGTAGACTTAAACCGAACTTATCCATTGTATGCATTTCACCAGAGGCTGATAGTTTGTTGGGGTTTTTTGTTTGTTTGTTTGAAGATATTTTAATGTTTGAGTGAAAAGATGGCAGGTTGGGAGTCCCCCAGTTCTGTCCCGTATGGGTTTCAAACTAATTTTGTCCTTTAGACCCAGTTTCAGTTCTTGGATTTATGTGAGGGGCCTTGTGAACAGCCAAAAACCAATAAGGCAGACTTTGGGGTAATCTCTTAGCAACATGAGACAGTACAGTACAGTGTGTTGGCTCTATTATTAAGTTCAAGAAAGCAAATCCAATACACACATAATTACATGTAAATATACATATCTTATTTCTCTGTCATTGTATAGATAATAGACAGCATCAGGCAATGCCACTCTGTTATTAGCTGCTGTTTTCCATCTTGTAGGGGTTTGTTCACTGGTACAATAATATTCAACAGATTACAACTGCATGTTTTTTATCAAATAACTTCATATTTGTAGATCTGATTTTGCACTTGTCTTCTCAATGGTAAACACATGCTTTGTAAAAATGGCCCTGATCCAAAGAGGGAAATTGATTCAAGATTTAAGCTTTTATTTGTCATGTGCATAACAACTACATGGAAGTGAAATTCTTGTGTCACACGCTCCCTCTAGCGAAATATGCTGAAAGAAAATCACACAAGTTAAAATTAGTCTGAGTATAGTATTTAAAGTAAAATATAAAACTAAAATGAATTAAAAAATATATATGGAATATAGGCAGAAATATAATACAAATACAAATATACTGTTGAGGCAATCGCTGAAGTGGTTATGGTTAATATATATATATATATATATATATATATATATATATATATATATATATATATATATGTATATATATATATATATATATATATATATATGTATATATATATATATATATATGTATATATATATATATATATATATGTATATATATATATATATATATATATATATATGTATATACACAGGAGATACACAGGAGATACATATAAACAAGGAGATGTAAAATAAACATGTAAAATAGTGGGTAAAGTGACAGTGTTACATAACTGATTTGATTCAATATTAATAGGGTGCAATTACAAGAAGTTTTAATTGTGCTGCCAATAATATTTGTGATTGTGCTGAAACATGTTTGCACATTTGTGCATGTGTGTTTTAAAGTAATTCACATTAATAGGTAGGCAGATGTTGGCCAGATGTGTCGACATACATATCTATAAATCAAACTCACATTATGCATCTCTCTGTGACAGCCTGTAATGTAAACTATATTTTCATATTTATTGATTTTAAATCATAACTATCATTGTATCTGATTAGTTTGACTTTAGTGTCTGTGTCTCTGTCTCCCTCTGTTTGTCTCTCTCTGTCAGTCAGTCTCTCCGTCTCCCTCTCTCCGTGTGTCTCAGTGACCTCACGGCGCCATATTAAACAGCTCCCTCCTCCTCCTCCTCTCTTGTAGCTCGGCAGCTAGCAGCCAGTCTGCTTTTCACATCCTCAAGACTGACAGAGTGCGACGGCGTGATGGAAATTGACTCGCTTCAAGAGGCGCTCAGAGGTCACTTACTACTTATTTCGATAGTTGTGGTGCTCGTTGAGACAGTGTGTTATTAACGTGAGCTCACGTCATTGGTTTATTATTAAAAACCAAACCCAATGTAGCTCACAGGCTAATGTCGCTAGTTAGCCGCTAACCGTACAAGCGACTTCACGGAAATGGCTAGCTAGCTGTCCAATTCATTAGCCCGGCAAGAAAGCTAACTAAAAGGTGCTGCTGCTCTTTATCCATACCTCCGAGCCTAGATATAGTCTACGTCAGTATTGGACAAGTTGTTGATAGATATTTCTGGCAGGGATAAAATATTTTCCCGGTATCACCGGCTGCTAGCAGACTGTTTGCCGGCTAACCCAGCATGCTAACTAGTGAGCTACACTTGGGCTAGTCACAGCTAGCAGACCCCACTAGCCCGCTACGTTATGTAAATAGATCATTTTGATTATAACAATGTGACCGCCTTCAGCTAAAGTGTCATCGGAAACCTGCTAACAAGCCTGATTTATTGAAGTAAAGTAGATGATGACTGCAGGTCGTCATGCTTTGTATTTGAGTTATGAAAGCTGTGTGTGAAGCTAACGTGAGTTTAATGAGAGCCTGATCATCTCTGAGCAGTCAAATGTCAGCGTGTTTGTTCGTTCACCGCGAGTGTTTTATTATTATCTCCTCAGATTTCGATAAGACTGCAAAGAAGGAGGCATCTCCTCTCCTGGAGCAGTTTCTATGTCATATTGCAAAGACTGGAGAGACCATGTAAGTGATGCAGGCCCGACAAGTCCTCACTGCTAAATCACACATTTCATCATCTGTCAGAGGGTTTCCAAACTGACTGTAAATGTTTCCATAACTTTTTGTAGATGTACAGTCGTGATGTGCGCAGAAATGTTTACCCAGTTGTGCAGTTTTGGTTTCAGTGCAATTCCATGTCTGTTCTTGAATGAAATGTTACATTAATATGGATGTAGTTACCAAACATAATATATATTTTTTCACTGTTTCCTTCAGGGTTCAGTGGTCTCAATTCAAGAACTACTTCCTGTTTAAATTGGAGAAGGTGATGGATGACTTTAAAGCCTCGGCACCTGAGCAAAGAGGTCCTGCAAATCCCAACGTGGAGTCAATTCCATTTGAAGATATGAAGGAGAGGATCCTGAAGATTGTGAAGGGTTACAATGGGTAGGTGTCCAGCTGAAGTAGTATAAATATCTGCCTGACAGTGATAGAGGCAGGCTAAGGTGCCAAATTGAGCGTGTCTGGGTCCCCTTAACCAACACACGTCATCATGGGTGTCCTCTAGCCCACCTTATTTGCTGCACAGATAGTCTATAACTTAATTACAGTGGATTTTTTCATCATGATTTATGGCTGCGAAATGTGATGGAATTCCTCATTTGGTCATTTTTGGCAGTAGTGCTGCCTCTGGAGGATTTTTAGTGTGTCCCACATTGTCTTGCCCCGTTGATTACACCCTTTCAATCTGTATATATACAGTGTTGTTGGAGTATTGTACTCTGCGCTGCACAGTAATTACTGTGTGAGTGCCCAAATTCTTAGTTTGAAATTCCCTCCAAAATTCCCTCAGTTGAACTTTTAATAGTACTACAATGCAATACATGTGTGGCATTTGTATGGATATAAGAACCACAGATAGTTGACACCTGTCACAATACAATGCCACTAACCTTCCTTAGTTATGCCTAAACTATTGAGTGCGTAATTTGTAGCAAGTAACAAGTGAGTGACCAACAAAGTGATTTTGGACACAGCTCAGAGGAATTATCAGGAGTGTTTCATTGATATTTTAGGATGCTTAGGACCAGAGTTCGTCACAAATCGGTTATTTTGGATTTGATCCAAAAAAGACTTGTGGAACTCAAAGGTGATGTGCACATATTCATTTAAAAATTGAGATACCCCTTTCATAGGGGTCCTGAGGATGTTCCTAAACAGTCCAAAACAAGCAGTGCCAAATGTGGTCAATTCAAGTACACAGAAATAGAAAGAGAACACTAACACTAGCAATAGCATGGTGTATCAGTCATAAATTAGAGATGAGTGGGCATAAACAAGTAAATAGGAAGGGAAAAAGGATCATGGTGTTGGAAGATGTTTTCAAAACAGTAATGTGTGGACATTAATGTACTCTGTAAGTCTTATTTCTGAAATGATTAGACTAATAATTTGTGGACAGAAAATTGCCCAGGTTTGATAATAGATTAACCACTTTAAAATGCCTGGTACCAGCTTTTCTAAAGTGAGGATTTGCTTCTTTTTTGTTTTCTCCAAAGTAAAATGAATATCTATCAGGTTTGGACTGTGTTATGTCTTGTTTGGACAAAATAAGACATTAAATAATAATCGACTCTACGATGCATCGCAATGCTTTGTTGAATGATTCTGCATCATGCAGTAAAGTCTGTAATAGATTATCAGCACAATTTTCAATGGACTGTCATTTCCAGAGTTTGTCATTACTGCTACTTCTAGAATGCAAGAAACTGGCAGAGCAGCTGCAAGCAACAAAAGAAATAAAAAATAAAACCACCACCGGCTGGCTTTTTTAAAAGCAGATGTTTGGGCACACTTGTTTGTGCGCATTGATGGGGAAAAATAAACCATGTATAGAAATCGGAAATTGAGATGCATCGAGAATAATTTAATAATCAATTTGTGACCCTTTGAACCGTAATCAAATTGTGAAGTGACTGATGATTCCCACCCCTAATGACAACTGTCATGTAACAATAATGTACTTAAACATATTTTTCGTTCATAGACAGCTTGGTTGCTACTGTGATTTCTCTCTCAAGCTCCCCTGAGGACTGAACAAACTGACCAAATGAATTTGACTGTTTTCTTCTTAATTATAGAATTCCATTTACGATCCAGCGTTTGTGCGAGCTGCTCACAGAACCCAAGAGGAACTACACAGGAACAGATAAGTTTCTTCGGGGGGTAGAGAAGGTAAGTCCTGAGCAGTGTGGCTGTCCTTTTTTGTTTTTTCCCAGTTTCTTCTGTTAAGCTCGTGACACCTGCTTTCAGTCATTTTGAAATTCTTATTTCCCTCTAGAATGTAATGGTGGTAAGCTGTGTTCATCCAACCTCAGAGTAAGTGTCCAAATTAAACACACATTAGAAAAAGTAAATGACTTCACATGAAGTTTTTGGGAATTATATACCAGGTTAAGAGTTTCTTGGTATTTTTGGAATTTGCTTGTGCAGGAAAAATGGATGCAGTGCCGTTAATAGAGTGAATGGAGTGATGCTTCCTGGGAACACATCTGCTTTTACAGAGAGGTTGTGCTGGGGGCAGATTTAGTCCTGAATCCTAAAATTCACAAATTAAATTACAGCAGCTAATATTTTTCATCATTGTTAAAAGGCGTTTTTCCTCTCCTTTTCTCTTTTTGTTGTTGGTCTTTTATCAGGAAGGTGAACGGTCCCGGAACTCCACGGCCGCTGAACCGACCGAAGTTGTCTCTGGCCAACTCGCTAGCAGCCAATGGCCTCCCAGACAGCACAGACAACAAAGACCTCAACACAGAAGAAGGCGACAAAGACTCCAGGTATGTCAGAAGCTGTAACACAAACCAGAAACTATTCTCCGTGTTCAACATAAACCCAGTGCAATCTCATCTGTATCTCCTGTTTCTTTGTTTGTCAGCGAGGTCTCAGCGTCAGGAGGTTCCCTCGGGAGCTCGGTGAAGAACAAACACCCAGACGCTGAAGAGGACATGGAAGCTGAGCAGCAGGAGGTGAAGAGACTCAAGTTCAGCAAGGACGAGGAGGAAGAGGAAGATGAGGAGGATGAAGAGGAGGAGCAGGAGGTGGACACACTGAGGCCTTTACATGCTACCTGCCTCTCAAAAGAGGCAGAAGCCATGGTCCAAGAGGAAGAGGAGGAGGAGAAAGTCGGGTACAGCAAGGAGAATGAAGCCTCCAGCAGTGCTGCTGCTGAAGACCAAGGTGGGGTTTTTATTTATTTTTTTAAGCGCTGTGTTTTAATCGATAGTTGGATTGTGTGTTGAGCCTTCTGCATTACTGAGGGTAAATTATGGTTTATGGCTACACATTCTTGAAAAGTTGATTTCCTGCAGGTAGGCAGGTATAGAAATCAAGAACATTACTGCAATTTAATGGCTGCATATTGCACCCTGTTGATAGTTGATTAGTTTCTATAAGTAAAACTAATGCAGTCTAACACAGCAGTCCTGCTAAAGTAGCTATAGCTCAAGGTGACTAACAATGAATTAGTGTTGAAACTATCAGAACTGTATGTCAGTTTTGTAAAGCATTTCATCTGAAAACCAGATCAGCATATTTAGATTTAGCTCTTTAATTATTTCCTCTGTTCCATCAAAAAGGTTCCCCTGGGAGAACCACCACTGGGACTGGAGCTTTAACAACACTTTAGCTTGTTTGCAAGTTATAAACAAAATGTGCTGAGTCATGCTTTCATCTGACAGTGTGCCAGGAAACACATCAGTGATAACAGTTCATCAGTTGGGCTGAAAAATAGTTGGTTTTATGTCAGTAATTACTGTCCATAGATAAACATATTAGTCTTTTCATTTTCCCAGAGCACTCGGGTAACTCTGACAATATGCTAACATGCCACAGCTCACCAGATGGACATTACATTATTGTTTAATTAAAATACAGCGCTCAGCAAAGGTTACTGTAAAGTGACACACATGCTCTCATTTGGAAAGTGGTTTATACTGTGACCCAGCTCTAACTGCAGATATGTGGTTTCAACATTTGTCTTTTTATTGTTTGTCTAGCTTCCCTTAAACTCAAGCTTGTTCCATCCAGTGATTTCACTCTTAATACCTGCTGCTCTATTAATATAGCTCCAGTGTGATGTGCTCCGTCGCCCAAAGTCTTTCTCCTGGGGTCTGTGTCAGATGTAGATGGGTAGGTGGTAGTTAACTGCCATCACATTGGAGCCTAATGTGGGTCATATTCATAGGAAGTTGTTGTGTTGAGAGGCATATTATCATTGTGCTATTCTTAAATTGAAATACTCCTGTTATGTAAATTTAATCTAGGTTCTTTGCAATAATGAAACGAGGAGTTCTGTTGAATCACAAATGAATAAGTGTGTGTGTGAGAGTGATCCTTTTTGAAGTTTTCTGGCTGACAAGAAAGCTAACCTGCCTTCATCTATCTGAAATTGTCTGGAAAGATAAAGAGAAATGTTCCAGTCTGGAGGGGGATAAAACATAACAATGTAATGTGATGTTTTAATGTGTTTCAGAACCAACCAGCAGCACTCAGGCTGAGGTGTGTGCAGGCTCAGGTCAAGAGGCAGAGCAGGCCGAGAGGGAGGTGCCGTGCGGCTCCCAGGAGGAGGGCAGTGACATGGATCAGACGGAGCAGCAGGCACCTGCAGGTGTCCTGGAGAGCCCCGAGACCAGCAGGGACAGTGAGGAGAGCAACAGTGACCCAGTCAGCAGCAGTAGCAGCAGTGGTAGCAGCTGTAGCATAGAGGAGAGTGTAGAAGCGGGCAGAGAAGACGTGGCTCTCGCTCCCTCCAGCAGTACGACTGAACCTCCTACAGAGAGCGCCATGGAAAGTGCCACCTTGAACACTGGGACCACTGAGGAGCCCATGGAGCAGGACTAGACTGAAGGCCCCCCTGCAGCCACGTGTGACCATAAACCAGCTTGTCCTTGAATCCAGCTTGACTGTCACTGGGAGTGAGGATAACTGCACCTCATACACAAGACGAACGCCTCGTCCCGCTTTTGGACACTCCTCCAAAATGGCTACCTGGCATTGATGTGGGCATACAAATAAATTTTCATTTGAAGTTTTTTTTTTTTTTTTAACTGGAATATTTTATTGATCTTCTTATCCTCTGCTTTTAAGTTTCCCCTAAAAGGGTCAGTTTCAGCTGCCTTGAGTTTCTTGGCTGGATTTCCTCCTGTTTTGTTTTTTTTGTTTTTTTTGTTTTTTGTGGGTGATGGGGTCGTTCAGATGATGGGGTGGTCTGGTTCTTTTCTTATGCCATTCACTCAAACCATTGGGACATGAAGAGATTGGTGGTCTACGTTTTGTACCCTTTAAGCCCCAGTGTACCACACTACCAGGGTCAGAACAGAGCCATACCAGCCCCTCCATTATTTCTGAACTTGTTCAAGATGCGAGCAGCTACCACCATTTCTGTTCCTGACTGAAGCTCATGTAAAAAATGTTCTTTAGTTGAGCAGTGACTTGAGCGCAACACCCCACCACCACCATGTTGTTACTCCACCAAGTTCCACCAGGCTGTTGAGAACATGCGTTGTTTTAAAATTGTGTCCATCCTTGTGAGATGGGAGACCCCCCCCCCATTGTGTCCTTATATTATTTTAATCATATTTTTGCAATGATACACTACCAATCCCACTGAACAGTACTATGACATGCCACCTTGTAGAGGCGTCTTCTGTAAAATGATATATTTTGGATGCATAAAACCACCATAATTTATATGATCATTTCAATTCAATGAGTTATTTTGGAGTATGTTTTTGTTTCGTCTGCCAGTTGTAGTTTCCAAAACCAGCTGTAAGTACAAAGATGACTTCTGCTTTCTTTGTATCGTGATGTCACCATGTTGTCTCACCGACCGATATCCAGAGCAGTTTCTGGTTCCAGTTCTACACCTGTTTCTGCAGCTGTACTTTTTGATATTTAGAATTTTAAATTTCTGTAAAGTAGATTTTTGTAGATTGTAATACAGTATGTGTTCACTGCCTTTGTGAAACCATATATTATTGTATAATTTCTGTGTATACTCTGAATGCTTTTGCTTTCAGTGCGGTATTCAGAAACAGCAATAAATGTTAACATTTTTATGCGTGGCGGTCTTCCTTACTTTCACACTCATGTCTCCTGCTCTCTGTGTGCATTTCTAGTGTAAGTAATGTCTCCCTTCAACAAGCTGGATACAGTACTTACATTTTCAGTGCAGACATTTTAACCTAAAGCAAGGAAACAATGGTGTAATTAAAAGATTCAATTATAGCTGCATTGCATTTAAGGTAACATCCAGACTCCTGGTTTAATTCATGCTGGATCCCTGAAATGACAACAGGGCTAGTTAACAGAACAAACCTGGTAATGTCATTAGTTATGCCTGTGGTTTTCCTGCAAGGAAAAATTCCTGCCATGAAAAACACCATTTCAACCTTTCAAACGGTTGCAGTACTTCAAACATTTTGGAACTACCTAATTTATGGACCAATAATTTGGAAAGTTTTTACACCAGCAGCATGAACCTGTGTTGTGTCCTCATTCCATACTGCAAACTGTTTTGTGAATGTGTTTTGTAAGTGTGTAAGTGTGTCAGCAAACATCAAACTGTAGCTTCAGAGCACCACAGCCAGTTAACAAATCTTAAAACCAAAGTGTTTAATTTTTTTCTCAAAAATGTGAAACTTATTTTGTGTTTTCCAAAGTGCTCTGTGGGTCTGTAATTAATTAGTTTAACAAAATCCACTCTCCGGTCCTGGTTAGTATGTAATGTAGTATAGAACTGAGACACAGCTACAATACTCCTGTACTCAATAATTGCACTGAATTGCATCCCTGCCATATTTTGGCCTCTATTAGTCGGCTGTCAGGTATCTGGGTCCTGCAGCAGAAAAGATGGTTTTCTCATACAGAGGTGTAACTAATAACATAAACTGTGGCTCTGCTCCTTTTAAGATCCCAGTAAGCTGTGGAACCAGCATGCACAGTAATAATGACATAGAGCTATTATGAATGTTTCCACCTGTGTCTGACAGGTTATTTTGCTGCATTAATCCTCATGTAGCTTTGATGTTCTTAAGCACATTTTTCCCTGGTCTTGTCATGTGCACTAAAACAAGGTGAAGTCATAAGCAAAAAGTTTTTGTCTCTGCCTCGTTGCTCCTTATTATTGTCAGTCATGAACCAGTTAGCATTGCTGTAGTCTTATTCCTCCGTGTCACGTCAGAGGCCAAAGGATGAAACTTGCCGTTTTAACCAAAGAGATTTGAAGGAGAACAAACAATTTGTTTGGCAAACTTCTGTGGAGGCTTACTATCTCTTACGGGGCTTTGCTTTGAGTGTTGCCTGATAAATAAAGAGGACTCTGCATGTTGATTTGTTCAGAAAAGACTTGTTTCTATCAGTCACTTCACAATATTGCCTGTCACTGCTGCCTTTTGAATGCTGAAATTTACCCTGGCTCCCCGAGGAAATAAAGAGTGGATTGCATTCATCCGTGCGGTGCTGTTTAAACTGTGGGCTCTGAGGACTTGTCTCCAGGGATACGAATGCCAGGTCAGGAGGGATATTAAAAGCAGTCTGACTCCAAAGGATTTTTAATCTGACCCCGGGTTTATGAATGGCACATGATATGGACAGAGAGGACGGTGATATGAAGGTGTCACAAATTTTTTAGGACACATCAGTGCCCAATTCTTCTCACTTGTATCACAGTTTATACTCATGTCTTTGCTGCTCTTCAATTTATGTCATATTTCACTCTGGGCTCCAAATGATATCCTTGCTGTCTTCTGTGTCTGCAGCTGGGGAGAAGCAGGACCATATCAGCAGGGGATCAGATTTTAGAAAGGTAAATACACCAGTCTGTTGTCAGCTCTGCAAGGAGAAAAGCTGCCTCTGGCCTTCCTGAGAAACAGAAATTCAGATCAAATTGAGTTGAAGATGAAAGAAAACACACACACACACACACACAATAACACAATACATACAGTATATTATACTGTATATAATGCAGCAACATCACTTTCTTTGCTCTCCAATTTCATCAGTTATTCAAAAAAATGTATAAGAAACCATGAATGTTAGCTTATTTTATTGCCTATGAATTGTTAATAGGTATGGGTATATTACTATAATAGTGATAGCTGCTGTGAGTAGAGTGAAACCTTTGATCAAACGAGTCAGTAAAATAACTATGAAATTAAACTCTTCCTCATTTTGCCCTCTTGGAGCCTCCTCGTGGACCCCTCGGGGGCCTCTGGACTACACTTAAAACCCACTGGGCCACTGCATGTAGTTATATTTGAGTTTCATGCTCCACCACCTGCCTCAAGAGAAGAACTTTTAAATGGATCTCTGGTCATACAAAAATTGTCTGGAGCCATCATGTTAAAGGGAAGCGCTTTGGAGTTTGGACACACTCGGTGACGTTGACGGGATTAAAAGAAGAAATACATCAAGTCTTAAGGAAGTCATTATAACATAGGAGTTAATCTTTTGGGTCACGTGCTTCATCGAGATTTGAGCATGTTAAGTGGATCGGAAGTGTTGCGTCCTCTCTGAAAGGGTCAGGCACCGCCACACGCAATCTCCATATAATCCAATAGAGGGTACTGTTTAGTTTCTGAGCCGGAGCAAACATGCTTCTCCCGCCCTGAAATCAGAATGCAGCTCCTGTCCTGCTGCTGCTGGCAAATGTAGGCTGTGGCACATTCAGTATGCCTCTTCATACACTTCCTTGAATCGCCTGAAAAAGCGCACACAGGCATCATGACCTCCTACAGCTCCATCCAGCGCTGTCCGCATGGTGAACCCTCGCTTGACTAATTTTGTTTCTCTGGGAGAACACGCTGCCCGTGAGTGCTTGTGAATGAATATGAGCTGACATAACCATCTTATTTTTTTTTCTCCATTTCTTGTCCAAATGCCAGCTGGAGCGTTAGTTTGTGCTGCTGCTGCTGCTTGGTTCAACCTGTGACACATTTATCACGCCTCTTCAGAAACCACAGACATCAGGTCGACTCCCACGCGTCTCATTTCTCACGGGAGAGAAGAGGCTTTTATCAGAATGATCTAGGGTACGCCGCTTGTAAATACTAGTTTCTTCTCCTGTGGTGAGATTTCGAGTCACGCTATTTTTGTAAAGTAAATAAACAGGATAAAAAAAATTCTCCACGTTGCCTAATAGGTCTGTTAGTGTCTCTGCTCTTCAGGCACCAACAGGTCCAGGATCAGGTGGAGGGTTGGTGTCAATGTCAAGTTGCATTATTTGGCACGCAGCAGGGTCAAACATTCTGAACCACTCTGACAAAACGGCAAACACCAGCAGTGGGTGGGCTGCCGCTCAGCGTGTTGGCAGACTGGAAAAGTCTGAGGGAAAAACATTTATTTTCCCCCACTTCAAGAATACCAAGCGCACCTAAAAATGGAGTCAGCAGGGAGGCTCCACCGCAGGAGGCCTCCAGACAGACTTCACAAGCACCGCTTAGCAAAGTGGGGATCGGTGAGAAATACTATCTAATGTTCTGAAATGCTCGGTGGAAAAAGGTAGAGATTCAATTATTCTGATGTCCAGGCTCCTGTGGGCTTGAGGAGTGGGTTTTTATGCGGCTCAGTGTGTGGGCGGCGCGCTCGGCAGGCTCTGTACCTCAGGTGGCTGCTGTTAGAATTTCCACTTCTCTGTCAGGATGGCATCATCGCGCAGAGAGCGAGACGGCAAGCGGAAGACTGCTTTGATTTAGCCGGTCTATTTGTGTCACTGCCGATGAGCGTCCCCTCTCGGATCGGCCTCAAGTCCCGTCAAAAGTGCCAGAGTCAAAGACATTACACATTATGTAGTAAAGCACGAGTTTGGCAATAACACGCCGGCTGTCAGGCTGGCTGGAGAAATCAGTCAGTGTTTAAAGATAAGTATGCAAAGGAGCGTCAGTCTGTCAGTCGGCCCACCACTTTGGTCCAGACTGACGTATCTCAACAACTAGTGGATGGATTGTCTCGACACTGTATACAGACAGCCATACCGCCCAGAGGAAGAATCCTAATGACTCTGGTAAGTCACTGACTTGTCCTGTAGCGCCACCAGCAGGTCACAACTTGATCTTGATCTCAGTGGACTGCCACAAAATGTTCAAGTTTTTATGGTTTCTAGTTGAGTTATCCCAAAGACTTCTCTAATCCCCAGGCTTTTCTTCTAGCACCATCAGTTACTCATCAGATGAACTGTCATGGGACTTTGGTTCAGATATCGTGTTCCCCTCAGGATAGATAATAACAATGTAAGTGATCTGTTAACCATTCACTGAGCACCATCATCAGATTGGCATTTCCATCCGTACAATATTTTGATTTATGACCAAACTATTAACATTTCCATCATCCAAAGCTGCGCTTTATGTTTTGTTCCCAATTACCGAATGTTATATTAGCACGCTAATCTAAGAGGGTAAACATGGTAAACATTATAGCTGCTAAACATCAGCATGTTAACGTTGTCACTGTGAGCACGTTAACAGCCTCACAGAGCCACGAGCATGGCTGGAGACTGCCGTTTCATGATTTTTCAATTAAAACCAAAGAACATCCACTTATGCCTTCCTTCTGCCTTTTGTTTTATTCTGGTTCAATGAAGGGCTGTTTTTGTCACGATGATGATGGTGCTCAGAGTCAATAATAATTACCTGTGCGGTACTTTCCGGGCACGGAGCAGCTAAATGAGAACATATTTCCTGTCACAGGAGCTTTGCACCAATGACAAGAATTTCTGTTCTGTTACTGTGAACTTGTAGGAATTTGTGTGACATTCATTTATTTGTGTCTTTGATGCATTCCGCAAGGTAAATGATGGTGGGTTTTCCCCTTTCCTTCCAGTGTTTCGTAGTGCCTGATCTCAACCAGCCTACCTCCAGCTCTCTATAAGCATTAAGTGTTTCTGATGCTTAAGCAGTGACAAAATTTGAATTTCATTTATGTTCATGCAAAGATATCCTTCCAAAATAATAAACATTACCAGTATACATCAGGTTATAGCCTTTCTGGAAGTTTACTACACTCTAATGAAGTACACTAATTGACTGTATTCCCCATGTTGGCTGCACAGGGCCCGTCTGCCTTCCCCAGCCACTCCGTCTAATGGCACTGGAGGGTCTTGTTTATAGCAGCCCCATGCTTTTAGAGGCCATTTCCAGAGATGCGACCTGCTCTTTGCGCCGGGTTGTAAAATGTGTGAATGGGAGACTAATAAAGGTGCAATTACAGCAATTGTGTGTGTGTGTGTGTGTGTGTGTGTGTGTGTGTGATACTGCCGTTGAGTGGGATTGTATGTGTGCATCCTGCTGCTGGGGAGGTGGGCTGCTTGGATGCTTTATGATGATGATAATGGATTGTTAGGCCACAGGAGGGAGAGTTTCTGCACGGGGCTGCTGCTACCTGTCCAAGCAAACGCTGACATATAGCAATTCTTCAGGTCTGTGGTTCAAGTATGGCTGACAGCAAAGACATAAATAAATTAAAAAAAAAAAAAAAAAAAAAACTGACTGGGCAGGTTATTCAAACTCTTAACACTAAATATGATTAGCCTTTATTTATTGAGCCCGTCAAAACCAGCTTAATGAAATAGACTCTTCTGAGATGGACACTTAAGCTGTATTGATTTGACTTTCAGCCGGAGGAACATAAAGTTGAAATGTAGCCTGTGAGAACACGCCACGGATAGTTGAGAACTGCTGCTGTGGGAGGCCGGAAAAAATTGTGCCCCATAAGCGCAGTCAGTCCCGCACGACAATAGAGCCTTTGTCACATATAGAGCGGCTTGTTGTATTCTAAATCAACGGGCAGGAAATAAAAGTAACACACAGCCTAGAGGGCCAGAACTTCATGTGAGTTACTGGTGCTACGTCATGGCACATACATCACAAATGACCAGGCAAGGTGGAGATAGTAAATATTAAGAGACTGACACCTAAATTGTCAGAATGAAGCGCTCCTAAGCCTGTGAACTTCAGCCTTACCTCATGCTCTCCAGGGATATTAATAAATGCTAATGGTCAATAAAAGCCGAAACACCAAACTAGACGCGTGCACCCAGGCACACACACATTTAATGACACCACAAACACACACTCGCTTGGTACATGCGCTCATTTTTGCCCTTTAACAGAGCTTATGTGCTTATAGGGGATAATGTTCATTTTCACAAAATCACTGATGTTTCTATATAATTAGACTACAGTTTGAGCATGTTTTTTCTTTCAGAGAGTAAGTCTTTCAATTACTGCTCGTATCACGCTGAGATTGTAATTCCTCACCCCAGTGGTTCTCAAAGTGGAGTCCATTGGGTGGGGGGGGTCCGTTAAAAATGATGAACAGTTTCATTTTACCATCATTTAATTGAGCACATTGCATTGTTAACTCGTAGAACTCTCAGATGTGCAGTCAAATGCCAACATAATCCTCGGATTAGCAAAAATGTTTGACACGGTTCGACAATACCCGACGGCAAGTTACAAGAAGCTGATCGTTGAGCCATTCAGATTAGTCGTTTAATATGAAGGACGTCAACAGAAATGCCAAGGGATCATTAAAGAAGTTGTTTAATATTAACGAAATTATCTTATTTGCTTTCTTGTCCAGGGTGAGATGAGAAGATCAAGACCACTCTCATGTCTTGGCATTGAGTACAGAACCAGAGCTACAGGGCGATTGGAAAACAATACACCATCCAACACCTCTAAAGCTCACGTTTTGACATTTTGTATCTTTTTTTTGTTAATCCCGTACATGTAAAAATGACAGGTTGTGGTTTCTACGTCGTGTTGTAACTATTTCTTGGCGACCAGCGCTATTCAGCTAATCACTTCCTGGCTTTAGCTTCTTACTGGCTCCAGCTGCAAGTGGTATCAACTGTCTCATCCATCTCTGGGCCAGAAACTGAACAGGCACATTTCCCAAAATGTTTAACAAAATTTTTACCCTCTTGGAAGTATTAAATGTACTCCATGACAATTTGCCAGTTTAGAAAGGAGGAACTTGCAGGAAGTTTGCCCAAAGTACAGAAGGAATACTCAGGGACGTCCAAGTTGGAGAAGTTTCACCATCTTGGGAGCAATCTCCTGGTGAGATTTTATTGCTTGTAATTTCTGTGCTGTGACTGGATGCCAGGAAGTTGAAGTGCCAGTTTCATGGGATCTCTGAGAATCACTGTTTGGGTCTCTTAATGCTCACACATAACAATCTGGCCAGCAGTCAAGCTATCTTGCTGTTAACTGAAGGTTTCAGTCATCTACTCAGACCATCAAATGACAGTAAAACCTCTCATATGGTTTCGGGGGGAAAAAGAAATGGTTCTGAAATTTCCAGGGATACAAAGAAAAGGCAGGCCTCCGTCTTGTATTCTTTACACCATGAATAGTAATGTGAACCTTTACTAGATGCAACTACTAAGATGCAACATTAACATCCTGTGGTCGGGTGTTAATAAGGACTCTCATATGACAGTGAAAAACTCTGTTCTTTAATCTGAACAGTGGTCCTTTTTATGTGTATCCTCTTCAAAGCTTTAACCACATCGTCGGGGTGTAGTCTCTGGATCCAAAACTGCTCATTGTCTGTGGTTTTTCTACACTCATGCAGTCGTCCTGTTGTTGTGACAGTGCCGTTCTTCACACTTAATGATGTCGGTGTTATCAAGGTCCGCACTCTGCTCAGTCCCTTTGAACATGAGCTGCTGATACGTTCTGCACAAGGGCCAGATAAGTCCTTTGGATCCAGTTGGGAGATGTGGCGGTACAGAAGAATGACAGTGCGTCTCTCCCTTCCTTTCACTCGTCCTCTCCTTCCTTCCTCTGTTGCCACCACCCCGCTGACTGAAGCCTATAATTTGGAATGTGTATAATAGATAAATTAGCTGTCGGCCAATAAATCTGTGGGAAGGGAGCCATAGAGGTTCATGCGATCTGACCCAAGAAACTGCGTTGTGAGAATAGCTGAGGGGAGAGGGACGAGCTGTGGGAGGACGGACCGCGCTGAGTTATGGCTCCGCTGGGCCATAAACAAAACACAAGCAAAGGACCCTTTGAAGACCGTGCAAGGGTCAAATACGTAGTTAGAGACATTCATGTGTCTTTGGCATTCAGAGAGTTGCTTCGCATTTTGTGGCCGTCCGATTGAAGAAAAATGGAAGGAGATGAGACAAAAATGTTGTCAAATGGGGCTGGAAAAGTCACAATTCCACATTTTCTCTGGTGAAATATTTCATACAAAAACATATGATGCTTTTGTGGAGTGAAGAAATTATGTTTCTGGATTCACTGTAACCGCTTTGGTGTCATGGTCTGGTAAAGGGGAAGGTTATGTGACACACACGTTCTTCTAGATGACTCGATACCTGTTACCTGTCCTGACCTTTTAGTCAAAGAGCAAAGAAATCAAAGACAGAAGCATCAGCAGCCTGCAGGCCCCGCTACAGATAATCATGGTACCACCTCGTTGCAGACCTCTGTGAAGGTCGCTCGGAGTTAATGGGGTGTCTGAACTTTCAAATCATGCTCCCTACTTTGAATTATAAGTCTGGTAGAGTCTTAGTCTTGTTTTTTTTCAAATGAAATGAGGAAAGAACATCAGTATATCTGTGGATTTTGCCTTTGTTTTAGTTTGTTCTGTGTTTAATATCAGTGAAGGGCTCTTCTTCCTTAACCTATAATCTAGAAGCCCAGCACTGTTACATAAAGTACTGTGTGATCCAAATGGTTTGAATTGACTGGGCATAATAATAATTAAAAAATGAACAAGATTCAACTGAGTTTCTATACAAATAATAAAGCATTTTACATTTTTCACGGCCCTTTTATATGTTTATATGTTTTGGCTTGACAGAATGGTATTAGGCATATCAAAATGACCACATGATCAATATTTCTCCTCTGTTCATACACTACCTCCTAACTGATAGGTCAGGTTCTTGCATGTTGCTCATGTCTCCTGCAGGTAAACAACATGTCCCCGTGTTTTTTTCCTGCCATTAATCATTGTAATATCTCGGTGTTGTTCTATCTCATACTCCTGATAAATCAGAATAGCTTGTGGATTTTATTATTCATTTTATGTACGTGATATATTTAGTTACCTTTGGAGATTTGCTCATCCATCCCGGCTGTCACATATGATTTCACAGCCAACACGTTGTTCTGGGTTGAAATAAGAGCGATAAAACACCGTAAAGCACGAGGACATTGCATCCTGCCGATCAGATGCTTTTATTTCATTGTTGCCAAGTTTGACATTTTTGCAGTCAAGTCAGTCAAGATACAGATATGAGTCATTTACAGTTCTTCACAGAGTTGTGTGTAAGTACATGGTGCTTGCACTGTCCCACTCCATAGCTCACTTAGAAAAAGACATGTTTTGTTTATATATGCTTTCTTTCTAACACCTATTTTTGTCTTTTGGGACCTCTTTAAAAACCATAATGTTTTTTTCTACTGTACATTTCAGTTGTATTTTTTTCCTCCCAAAGTGACATTTTCTATAAAACCATAGATTCATTACTGTTGATATCCAGAAAGGTTATCACTGTAATCTTGATACCATGGACTTCAGCCACTGATGCAAGTCGAGGTCAGAATGATTGCTCTGGACACAAATATCCACAAATAAAATTCCAGAAAAAATACACTAATCACTATTGAAGATGTGTTCATGAGCAATATTAATAAAATCTGGAGATTTATTGTCTTGGGTTAGAAAGTCACATTTTGCGATATTTCCATTTTCCATGCTGAGCTCCAGTTTCACATCAGCGATATTTTTTTGGGGGGTGCAGCTTTAAGTTTTATTGTGAGTATCACATTTTTTGGAGCCGCACTCTTCAAACATCCTGAAGTCAGGGAAGCTCTGAGGACATGGCTCCACATCTAAGTACAACCTTTCTGACTGATGTGCAGACGCGATGGAGAGTGTGAACATGTGGTTCAGCATTTCTTTCTGTTTACCCAGCAGCTTGTTCTCTTTAATCCAAGATGTGAGATGTGCTAACACAGTCCCAACACCTGCTGAACTTGCTGGAGCGTTGTGGTGCCTCCGAGGCTTGTTGCAAAAGAAAAAAATAAAATAAAAAATATGTTTTTTTTATGTAGGTCATGCAAAAATCAGGCACAATGAGTAGTTTTTTTTGTGAAGACGGGCCACAAATGGTTCCCTGAATTGAATTCCACTGTCATCTGTCAGAATGAATATTGTGACTATGACAGTCCACTTGTAAATATGGCAAAGTGAGGGATAAAGTCTGGGCTGGTCGAGCAGGTACGAGCCCTTCAGTGCTGCTCCGTCTCCGCGGTGAAGCCGCTTTAGAATCAGCAGCGCTCGTAGGCAGCAGAGGAGCCGCCTCCTTATCAGTTAATGGATGAGTGCACCGGAATGTCGGCCTGTTCTTCGCGCTGACATTTAAACTGATGAGTCCCACTCTCCAGCCCAAACATGGGACTGTCAGACGGATGGGGAGGCGACCACTTTCATCCCAAAGATAATAAAAATACATGGGGGCAGTAAAGCCAAGTATGTGATCGACTAATCTCCAGCATTCTGTGGTGGTGTGGGGGGGGGACATCCCAGAATTGATTGCTAAAGCTTTTTGTTTGCCTTGCATGCCATATTGTTATCTCCCATTAAAAGAGTGTGTACAGAGACTCGTACTCGGACATAAATCACGAGGCTTGGGTTCGGTCAGACTTAAGAAGGAGTAATCAATTATACTCTAGCAGACAGAGAGGAAGAGGCTGAGCTTGCACTCCGGGCTGCTCTCATTATCATAATCATCCCCCTTAAGTGATGCAGAGTCAGACGTGGAGACAAGAAAACTCATGAACTACCAGGTCTGACATATAATACAAACTGAAGACAATATTCACACGGAATTTACAAAAGATTTAAGTTTGTCGATGGCTTTAAAAAAATTACGCAATAATTCACGCACGTAATTTCATATCAAACTTAAAACAGCCACGTTAATGACTGATCAAAGTCAATTCTCTGCTTACAGCGATAACTACTCATCCAACACTTGCCTGATGTCTTGTTTGGTACCTAGAAAGTGAGATTTCTAATTTACAGTCTGCAAATTTCTGAAATTATAGTTTGGACACTTCAAATCTTAAACAAGCGTTACAGATTAGAGGCATGGAGTCTGACACAGCATTGATACATTATCACTTCATAAATTTGGCTAACATGTTGCAAACCACTGCCTGTTTACACATCCGGCAGGCATGGAGCTACATTAGCGTTCATTTGAGTTTTATTTCTTGACATCCAACAAACAGAAGTCCAAAATTCACTGTGAGTTTTGTTTCGGACTCTTCTGAGTAAAATATCTAGATTTTAAGCTCTACTATGTTCATCAGCTAACTGTGTCTGTTGTTTGGTGCCGGCCATATAACATAGTATGCTGCTGAAATCCAGGTTGATGCGAATGGTGGTAATGTGATGTTAGTTTGTCACTACGATGGACATGTTTCACATTGCACACAGTCAACAGGCTCACCATTAATATAACAATATTGATTAGTTCAGCTTTAAGCTCAACTTTGCCATAATCGTTTGATTACATTATGATGAGTGTGATGAGCGTGAAAAAGATCAAGATCAAACTTTTAAGTACCAAATCTGCAAATGCACTTGAATAAACACAGAGTGCAAATTAATGTGCCCTGATTGTTGCCTCATTAAATAAAAAAAAGTAGTGTTTTATGAAGGTGAGATGACAGAAGTAGTATATCAGCAGAGTGGGAGCTGCCTTTGTCCTCGGTAATGAGGCACTGAGCTGCTAATTGAAGGATCATATGGGACTGAGGGTGCGAGGTCCCTCTAACAGATGGTAGGAGTCTTGAGTCAGATAAATAAACCATTAGCCCAGCAAGGAGACATCGCCATGTGAGGGAGCCTCATGCCAGCATCACTGACAACTTGGTTACAACATAAAAGTGTATCATGTGAGTGTATTTGTTAGGAACTCACGGACCACTGTGTTTGGCTCAGGAAGAGCAATAAAAGATGATGGAGGGCGGCCACCACTGCAAAATCCCTGTGAGGGGGAAAAAAAGACTGTCATGATGACAAGAGAAGACAAAGGATATAGATTTTCTGTTGTTGGCCCTCAACCATCAGATCTGGACAGCAGGGATCTCTGCTGATTGGATTGTTTTATGCTAATGCCAGTCTCACATGCTGTCACCCAACTCAGGCTCTGACATGAAACACAGACACAGTCAATCGACTTCCCTTTTGCCTCAGGACTTGTGAAATCATTACTACAAGTTTGACAAATTAACATGAGCAGTCCGAGTCTGATTCTGTGATACCATTAGGAATCTATTTCCTCTATTTTTAAATGTAATCAACAAGAGAGCAAGGGGGGGCTTTTATTGCCCAGTGTTAACTCGACAGTAGTTACGTTAAACAAGCACCAGAAGGAAAGAGATTTAAAGATGGACTGGAATTTATTTTCAAAGCTAAAAGACATCCTTATAGAAATTCTGCAGGCTGCCTGATGATTGGTGATTGGACTCTCCACACTTAATACGGCTCTGTAAGACTGTATAGACTGTAGTTGTGTGGTGTTTTACATAACGAACAATCCTGCTGTTTACATTACAGTGGACTCGCCCATTCATACATACTGGGAATTGGAAACAACAGCTGTTTAGAGTATGATTTGGAGATTACAGATAGCTTTTGTCAGCACATATTTGCAGACTGAAAAGTTGAAAGACTAATTCATTTCAAAGCTCTTACACACTTACTGCTTATTTGCCTGATTGGACCTGTGTGACCTGGAGGCTGGTGTGTGTGTGTGTGTGTGTGTGTGTGTGTGTACACACTGTGCTTGTTGTTGACAGAGAGAAGTTACATCTTCATCATTATTATGAAATTTGGGGGTCTCATGCAATTCAAACTAGAAAGCTATAAAATCTTCTACCTGAGCTCAAAAATAAGTGAAAACATCTGGGTTAGAAGAAGTTTCTGGGTCCAAACAGTGTTTCTCTCTGGGTTCATTTGGATTCTTCTTTCCTTCGCGTGGTTATTTTTTTCCAACCACTCTTACAAATGACAAATTCCAACGACATTTGAAAGCTCATCATATATAAAACAATAATTTATTATTCCTCTCATTTTACAAGACATCAAATTGTGTGGCTAACTAAGGATTTGTTAAGCTGTTACTCTGTTCAATACAAGAAACCCTAAGAAAGCAAAAGCGACTACAATGTGTGCTTTAACAAACACAAACATTTAAATTTCAATGTGAGAAACAGCTTTCTCTAAAGACACGAACATACACAATGATATCACGTTATGATGTTCTACATTATGTAACAGATGGTACATCGCTGGTGGTATTAACTTTGGGAAATCAGCACCTTTTGAGAGAAATTAAAACTAAAAAGTGGATTTGTTACAAAAAAATTATTTTTTTAATTTACAAAAGTCCTTTTGAAAACGGTTACTTGTTCTACCTTGCAGGAAAATAGCATTGTTTCCATAAAAGCATTAAGTATGCATAACAGTAAAATACTGATAAGAGATATATAGTACGAACAAAATAATGTAAAATAGTGTAAATGCTGGCTGTTTATGTGTGGCACACGGTCTTTACACACTTTCAAAACCTCCCAAAAAAGTCAAATATTGTGTTTTTGTTTCCAAAATTATTCAAAAGAGCAAGCACAAAGGTAGAAAAGACAATTGAAAGAATTTGAAAAAAGTTTCCAAAATCATCCTCGTGTCCCATTCATGACCAGTCCAACCACCATCTGAAGGACCTTCTCTTCACCGCACAGGTGGAAAATGTTCATCCAGGAAAGGCGCTCCTTATTTCCTATTTACAAAATGTTGCCACATTGAACGAGGCAGGAATCTCTACCCCAACTGGTAGTGTCCTATGTACAGTCCGTCACACTCCAGCCCGTCCTCCTCTGGCTGACCTGCCCTCTGAGCTCAGAGCAGGACTTACACTGTGGTCACAGACAGGAGTGAGTTGTAAACCCTCGTGCCGTCTGGTGACTTGGTACCGTGGGTCAGCAGTTCCTGGATGGTCATCCAGTTGTCAAATATTTTCTTGTTCCTCTTTTTCATCATCTTTTTGTGGCTGAGTTCGATGATGTTGGGCTCCTTTTTGTCCTCCGGGCCGTCCTGCTCCTTCAGACAATCGGCCCGGCTCTGCTTCATGAACTCTCGGCGCTGCCTCTGCTCTTTGGCGCGGACTGCGTGCTGCTTCCTCTCCTCTTTGCTCCAGTAGCGGCCCATCTTCAGCTCACTTATGGCGTCGTCGTCTGTGGTCATGCCGCTGCGCTCCTCGTGAATGCGCAGGGCTCGCTCCCTCAGCAGCTTGTCCCGGACAGGTCGCTTGGTGATGTAGCGCGTGCCGTCGCTGCGGATCTTCACCTTCCACTCCATCTTGGGCTCCAGGTCGTTGGGGGAGATGGGGTCCCTGCACATGCTGACCAGACTCATCTGGCTCTGGGCGTACTCCACGGCCGATTTCTGCTGGATCAGCTGCATGTAGCTCTGGTAGTGCTGAGCGTGGGCGGGGATGTGGGCATGCTTGTAAGGTGAGTGCTGCTGGGAAAAGCTGCGCCCGGACTTACTGGACTCTCCCAGCTTCCTCTCCTTGCTCTCTGCCTGCAGGGCTCCATCTGGATCTTTGGAGGAGCCTCTGCTCCGGCTCGGACCGCAGGCTTCCTGGACTGGGGACAGGAGAGGTTTGAGCATCCTGCCGTTAGAGCCGGACGCCCCAGCCGGACCCTGATTCTCTGCTCCTCGACGCAGAGAGTTGTCTGGAGACAGCTCCAACGTGAGAGGGGTGCTGCGGCAGCTCTCTCCGGTGTTGTAGGCGCTGGAGCTGTCTTTGTCTGACTTTTCCGGCAGCTCCGTGATGTCTGAGAGCTCGTGGCGGCGTGCATCGATGCTGGTGTTGTAGTTGCGGAAACCACTGTTGTGGAGCATCCAGGACTCGCGGCACTGCTCCCTCAGCAGCTGCATCTTGTGAGCACGGACGATGTTAAGGCACTCCAGCTCAATGGTGCGCAGCTCCTCGTTGAGCAGCTCCAGCTCTTTGTCCACGCCCTCCTGGTCCTGACCCCCTGCCCCGCCGGCCTGGTAGCACAGACTCTGGGCTCCACTGTTCCTCATCTGGCACTTGAGCTCCAGGAGTTCTCTGAAGCGTTCGCACTCATCGGCCGGGATGCCCAGAAAGTCGGCGTCAGCGTAGTCTGCGGAGATGAATGACTCGCTGCTGAAGGGCAGGTCTGTGCTGCCGAGGGTGTCCTGGCTGTAGGTCAGCTTCCTGCAGCTGCCCAGCGTGTTGGAGGCCATGGTCTGGTCATCGCCGAGGTTCTCCTGCTCCGAGCTCTCGTCGTTCCGCGTGCTCTCATCTGTGCGGCCGACCCCGCTGTCCTTCTCGTGGTGGTTGGAGAGCAGTGTGGCCGTGTCCGTGGTGCCTCCGTCCTCCTCGTGCTTCTTCTGTAAAGACAACAGAACGACTCAGAGGTGTATCCAAGGAGGGAGGAAGGGCACTGATGTGAGTGGAAACACTGCAGTCAACATAACCGAACATGTTATTTATAGTATGCACACTGTATAACACTGTATAACTGTCATGTTATGTGACAAATCATCAAAAATATTGGGCTCCTCCTGATTTTGTGTAAAATACAATTAATCATTCTAATCAATCTTTCATTAAAAACAGGCAGACAACAACAAAAATCAAACCAAAGCATAAATAAAATATTTAAAAAAAACATAATGCTTAATATAAACATACAAACAAACAAGAAAAGTCTCTCTTTACTGGGGATTAAGCAGTTTTGATCGTTCCTGATGTGATCCTGTGTAATATTAAAAAGCAAGTACACTGTTTAATGTAATTTATCTACAACTAACTACTCGTGAAACCTTTCAATCTTAAATAGATCTATAAAAAGGCTTCACATTTTTGACAGTGACAGTGAAAGTGGTTTCCATATGACATTCATTTCTTTTTTTTCATACAAAGAAAAAGAAAAAAAATGTTGCTAAGAACAACTGAACAGCTGTTCCCCTCCGCAGAGCTCGCTCAGCCAAAATAATCTATAGATGAGGAAATGTGTTAGAGCAGATTGATTGTGTGTCTGCACGTGTGTGTACCTGCTGCAGCATGCTGGCAGTGAACTGCATGGCCTGATGGTGCTGCTGCTCCAGCATGTCCATGTGGAGGTCATCCAGGAAGTCGTTCCTGTCATCATCCATCCAGCCCTCGTCCAGCTGAGACGCAGTAGGGAGAGGAGACGCCTCATTAGATGCAAATATTTCACTGAAAAGTTTGACTTAAAAAAATGGAGCATTGAATATCGACAGTCTCTTGTTTGGGAATGAAAACAGAGGTTTTCTTTGAAGGACTCTATTTGGTTCCAGTAGTGACCATGTGAGGTTTTAACATGAAACACCTTGTTGTTTTTAACTTTTACTGCGTTCACACCCATAATGACTTTCTAATTACCTGGATCTCTGGTCTGGCCACCAGCAGAGAGATATTCTGGTTCCCCTCACTGGTCAGCAGCACTACAGCATCCTCGCGGTTCTGGATCTCAACACCATTGATCTGGAGGGACAGAGGGATATATATTCTCATTAAGCTCTCTAAATATCTACACTGAACATTACATTTAATTCTAACCACCACTTCTTCTTAACATAGGTACATATGGTCTATTTAAACACTGGCGATTCATTTACAAGCAGACAATTAGGTCAAATAATGAAATGTATAGTGAAGATACAAATCCGACTGCAGTGATCTGACCTGAATTATTTTGTCCCCTTCTCTAATCCGGCCATCCTTTGCAGCAATGCTGTTTGGATCAATCTAAAGAAAAGAGTAAAAGTGAAAGAGAGCGAGATTAAAGTGAGAACCTGAAGTGAACATCATTGCTACTGACAGTCTGAGCTGTTGCTATTTATTCACTGCTGAAGTAGACTTGAGAGCCAGATACCTCACTGATGTAGATCCCGGCCTCATCTTCATCATCAGTCCTGTAACAGATCGTCAGACCCAGCTTGTCTTGGATATTAGCTCGGTACAAATCCACTTCCTGGTGAGACACAGGCACAAATTAATTTCCCGTACATCTGAAATTGTTAGCGTTTTTTTTTTTTTTTTTAAGGTTTGAGCAGAAAATGGGTTTATATTTGCTCTTATTTTTCTGGACAGACTGAATATATTGACAACGAAATGGGATCATAGAGCAACAGTGATCCATCAATCACTGTAATGAATCTTTCAGCTGGACGGAGGGGAGCCACTGGCTTTCTTACAGGCCCAGTGACAGAATGAGAGATGACGCAGTGGACTGCAGGCGGGCAGAGTCCCGTCTTTCACTTGTCAACACCTGTAATCTCACAGATACAGATAAAGACATGAGCGGCGCTGCTCTGCGAGGGCAGAGGACGGGCTCTGTCGCGGCTGAATACTGAAGACTATCTGAAAGGAATGGTTTGTGGAATTACATTCACTTCTTTTTCACAGAGAAAATGAGAAAGTCAATAGCACTCTCATGTCTGTATGGTGAATGTGAAAGCATACAAAAACTGAGGTGCAGAAATGACAACTTTTACTTTGATGGGGGGGGGGCTTGTTGTTGTTACCAACTTAGTGACTCTATCAGAAGAACTGAGGAGTATTCAGCAACTTAAAAGAAAAAAGAAAAAAAGAAAAAGAAAAAAAAGAAGAAGCCAAGCGACAAATCTCATGACTTATTGGGCAGACCTTACTCCTCTCTCTTGGGAAGATTTGTCAGTATTTGTGCTCTCATCCTGTCCACAAAGAGTTTACTCCAGCGTATGGATCCTCTGTATTCATGATACCCCACAGCCAACGCAATCTACATAAAACATTTTTTAAATTAAAGGTAGATTTGGATTCATATTAATAACATGATAGAGACTTTAAAAATAATACTAATTAGCCAATGACAAAACTAGCTGGGATAAGTAAAGTTTAGCTTGACTTTTATTGTTTTTAAAAAGTCAATAAGACACCAGGAGAGAAAGCAAATAAATATATGTCTCAAAGTATATTTATTCTATTGTATTCTATTCTTTAAACCTGCTGAAAAATTTACAAACTAAGAAAACATCACCCCCCAAATAAAATGTCCTCTTCACAGACATCCTATTATTTCCAATTTATTCTTGTGTAAATAAGAAATACTTTGATGTATACTGAGTGACAAGGCATGAAGACGGGGCACGAAATGCCACAAACAACATGACTGGATCGTTCGTCAGCCCTTCTTCTCTCAGACTTAGTCACTCTGTAAGGACACTAAGGGTTAGTCAGTGTTTGTCTGCTCTGCATCTGCCGTCAGTCGCCCTGAACTTTACCTTTCTGCTCGCAGCCTCAGAGGTTCACTATGACTGATATTAATATCAAGCAGTAGATGGCTAGGGTTTAATGGGAGGGGGTGCCAGGTTCGTCGGAGGTCAATGAAGGAGCACAACAGAGACTCGATCACGGCCTCATCATGGCCTCGTCCAGGCATTGTTAGCGTGCATCGGCAGATTCATCACTGCAGACCTTTTATCTGTGCCATCTAATTATCTGCTGGGCCTCATCTCCACTGCGTAGAGGAGCAGAAGACTTATTAGGCCTTGTCACTAATAAGTAATGATGCCACCGTTGTGCATCTGCTGGAACAAACCAGCAAACTCGATTTCTGTCTGGCCTACATCGCAGCGTCTGTATGTAGGGAAGAGTGCCCCATCAATAACTGTGCTAGCGAGGCCATCGGACTGGAGACACACAGGCGACCTTGGGTCTGCGTCTGTAGCGATGATGCGCTGCTGTCTGGATGTAGAGCTTCATTGAAAGGGAAGTGGAGAAGAGGGAAGGGAGCTGATGTTTTACCTCGTACTCCAGCTCCTCGCGCTCTATGTCCTGCTGTATGCCCTCCAGGAAGTCACCGGGGTCAAAGTAGGCATGTCCTGGAGGGTGTCTGAGAGGAGACAAAGAGCGTAAGATAAACGGGGAATGCAAATTCAACACACACCCATTACAAAAAGGGAAAAGAAAAAGCATTTGCTAACACATTTGTCAATCTCGATTTAATTTTGCCCCAGAGTTTGAAAATTAAATGAGAAGTAGAGAGGAAGTAATAGGAACTCAATGTAGAAATCACTCTCGAATCAGATATACTGAAGCTATACCCAGGGGCCAACCACAAATTAACACGCCGTGTTAATAATTTGACTCAGAAATCAATTAAAGAAATCACGATTATTCATTAAAGGGCAACTGCTGCTGCCACAGAGTGCAGCATGGAGCCAGACTCTCTGAGCTCCAGGCCACACACACACACACACACACACACACACACACACACACACACACACACACACACACAGAAACAATAGATGCAATTTAGGGAATATGCAAATCCAAATGACTTGAAGCATCATGTTAATGTGGCTGTGTGCCCGGGAGAAGCTGTCATCTCCCACAAGTGACATTTTCCCCTCAAACTCCAGACACATCCAGCGTGATCACAGCAGTGTGGTCTGAAGAGGAAGATAAGGTGTCACTTGCCTCATTAACTATTAAGGTGAAAGGTCTGATTGTGTCTGAGAGTGAGGTGACCTTTTTAACACAGCTGAGTTCTGACACTAAAGAAACTCCGTTGTTCTCATTAAAAGCGGACTCTTTGGAAACACGCGTTTTACTCCTGTTGTAACCAGAGCCACACTGGAGCTAAACCGGTTTCAAATACAGTTTCATGACGTCAGTTTCTATTATCATTATTTTACTTTCCATTGCAAGGATCACGATACAAACAGAAGAAAAAACAGCATTCATGGTACAAAATAATACCTTGTGGCCTTGTGGGGTGATGCTGGCAAGAGTCCAACAACACAGGTGTGTCAGATTCAGGCCACTGCTGAGCCAATACCTTTTTTTTTGCTATCTGGGAAATCATGAACATCTACTCTTGATATAAGAGAGTATTTGTGTTATTGTGCTATTAATTTTTCAAGTAGTTCAAACTGTGGTCATGTGCATGTACACCACATGGATACAAATATAGGACACAGCTGCAGATAAAGGACTGCTCTACCAGGAGATTTGTCCTTTATGCCATGGCAGCCTTAAATAAAACTCCCTGCTGACCTGTGTATTATGTGTGTGTGTGTGTGTGTGCATGGGTATGTTAGGATATGTAAGGATACATGGGTGGGGCAGGAATGTACATATATATGACCATGTGCATAGTATGTAATGTGTGTATCAGTATGTTTGTCACTAAGTAAGACGTGTGCAGGCTATGGAAACATTACTTCCATGGTGTATTTGCTAGTGGTTCAGTTTCTAAACATCTACTCTAATAGAAGTATGCAGTGCACAGAAGAGATGGAGACAGCCATTTCATTCATTCAGACATACACTGGCAGGAGGTCTATTGTATGTTAAGGCCATGACTGATCTGTGAAAGTGGAATCAGTGCCCACTTTTAGCGGAGAGTCGAAACTTACTCCTCAGGAAGAAGATACTCCTCCAGCTCCGTCATGGGGGGTGAAGAGGGGGACAGCTTTGTAAGGGCCATGATGTGCTGGAGGGTGATGTCGGTCTGGGTGCTGATGTCCGAGACCTGGGAGTCAGCGGCCAGTTTGGGATGCGGGGTCCGACGCAGAACCTGGACCATGATGGGCTCCTTGGCGGTGCGGAAGGCCTCCACCGCCTGGTCGTGGGTGGCCTTGGAGAGGTCCTTGCCATTGACCTGGTGGAAGGAGGGGAGAGAAACTCGTCAGCTGCTTTTCTTCACAAAGGAAATCATGAGCGTTTGGTGTTATGACTTTTTGAATAGGACAATCATTATCTCTGATGATTAAGGGCTCACATGAGGCCCTGTGCCCACGCAAACTCAGCAGCAATATTCTGTTGGAGAAATGACTCATTATTGCCTCAGCTTGTTTAACAGGGTCACAGTCGGACCAATCAGAATAAGACCTTCATTAGGATGAGTCTCTCTTTAATTAATCAAGGTCATTAGCTGAGACTGCATGGAGGAGCCCTCATTTAGCTAAATAATTTCTCAGCAGAGGATAAATTTGACCTCTTGTCAGAGACGGTGGAGTGGGTGCCGCAGCGTTAACCTGAGAAGATTTATTTGAGCAAAAGGTTGCGGCGAGTCGCTGAGGAGAGGCTAATTAAGTTTGGTTGAGCCACTTACGGCTTTTGTGCGCTGATAAAAGATGAGCGCAGACCCCCGAAAGTGTCCTCGGATCCAATGAGACTTAAAATTAAATACGGGAGATTTAATTCTGATCCACAGATCCACGCCCTCCAAAATGTCAGGATGAGCACACAGATTAAGTTTGGGAAATCTTTTTGCTTTGGCCCAAATGCCATCACATCACTTCAGCGTCGATTGTGGGAACAAAAGGAGGAACAGCCCAAACCAAGCAGCAGCCTGGTGATCTTTAGAGATGAAGCCCCTGCAGCCCCCTGCATGCCTATTGCAGCCTGGGTCGTCATATCGGCCCCCTCCTTTATCGACGTTTACACAGAGCTGAGGTTCCGCTTTCAATCACCACATCACACGGAATTTGTTGGTTTGTGATGCATGGATCTGTTGAAAGCTTTGATACGATCGAAGCCTGGGGCTCTTCACATTTCACAGACTCAATGCTCCCTCCTCCTGCCTCTCCAATGCAGACACACACATGCTCAAAGTTTTCTCAGAATGACACTTCTTCTTTGTAGTTTGTGTGTGTAGTGCTGCGGGGCGATTGTGCATATCTTATATCTTTAGCATCCCTTCTCACTGCTCCTGAAACCCAACATGCATGCAAGCCTGTGTTTGAGGATTCACTTTCTGATAAACACGTGGCTGCTTGGTGCGCCTCCCTTCGGCCGTGGCTGTCTCATTCTGATTCATGGCACAGGTCGCAGACTTAACTGTGGTGCTGCACATAACGGCCTCCAGGGAATGAACGTTTTGTATATGAAATAGAAACCAAACTGAGCAAATGTGTTTTTGAGGAAAAGAAGGAAAAGGAGTGAACTTAACGCAGAAGTTTTAAGAGGCTATGTGCCCACTAATAACCAGAGCAGATTAATGCTAATCCAGGGCCTGCAGGATAATTGGATCATCTCAGTGGACTTAAACTTCTACTTCTTCCACATCAAAAATTAATAGCTCATCTACTTGCAGTTCGCCCTGAATAATTCGACACTAAGAGAAGTGAGTTATCATATCACTGAATACTAAAATAAGAAATCCTACCAAAAAAAAAAAAAAAAAAAAAAAAAAAACCTTGAGATTGTTGAGATTCAAGACCACTGCCCTCTCATGCAAACAAAAAAAAACAAACCTGGCCTTGATTGTAAACTGAGACACAACCAAAACAAGTGACATGATAATATGAAAGATTTGTTGCTGCTGCTGGTATCTGTGATAAGCAAAAAATCACACCAGACCTCACATCCTCAACCATCTTTTTTCCCCCAGCGAGCCATGATGTTGGACATCAGCTGAGGAATACAACCGCCTTTGTGCTTTCTTCCCTCTGCATGCAGGCTCCAACAGTCAAACCTGGTTGCCAGGAATCTCAGGGCTTCTCGAAGGCAGTGAACCAGAGACAAAGCCTTTGGCCCCTGTCTTGATGAGCCCGTAGCATTTGCCTCTGCGCTCTCAATGGGGGGAGTCTCCTCCCAGCTGTGGAGGGGGGTCCCACGACCTCCATTCACCACGCTCACCTCTGACACAGAGCGGCCCTTTGCAGCACACTGGGAAAAAACACACAACACTCCCCTGACACAATACACAATGCCTCACCACTGCTGGGCTCTCCAGCTCTGCTATGTTAACCCTGTGCCTTAACACAGCCGCGGTCCAGCTGGTTGTATAGAACAGAAAGCTCCATTTACATCAACTAAAATGCAGTACTGAGCAAAAGAACGCAGACTTTAAGAGTTTCAGTACTCTGAATACCTCCAGAAGACTAATCTAAGAATACATTTGCAAATTGCAAATACCAAACATTTGAGCTGTAGTTCGTGCTGACACAACGTGATGATGACTGACGTGCAGAAATTAAGTCTGTCAACCTCTAGTGCATCATCGGAGAGGGGTCTCTGTTAAATCCATTTTAATGACAAGAGGGCAGGAACAGCCTACTTAAAGGAATACTAATTAGGTCTAAATCACCCGTCTGCTGTGTTGGTGTCTGGTGAGGAATTCACACAGCTGTGGCTTTGTTACTCACAGCCTATTTTCTTTAATTAAACTATCACATTCGACCTCCACGGCAGCACTGGTATTGGGTACCTGTATCCCTGCGCAGGATTTGGTTGAGGCTGTTTCAGTTTTCCTCCACGCCTCATGTGATAGCTATGCCAGTCTTCAGCCTTCTGGGTAATAATTAGGGGCAGCAGGGGTGAGCGGTGCCGCAAGCCTCGGCGCGGTATCTTCCATGGAACGCAAAGCAAACTGGATTGAGATGTTGATGTGGGAATCGGTGTGTGTTTGTGCGTGTGTCTATTCAGCGATCGCTAACCTGCTGCCAAAGATGCTTATCTTCCCGGCAGCAAGCTCAATCTTTTTCATTATTATCTTCGTATTACGGTGGATGGGGTGAGGCTGCCCCCAGGCTTTCATTTATTCTTCATTCAATCAGGTGGTCTGAATGAAATTGAGCTTTGTATTCATGAGAACGTTAATAACAAGAAAAGCAACAAACAATAATCAGTATAAATTATGAATTGAGCTGACGGTTCCCCGAGCCATGCCCTTGGTTACTGTCACTATGCTTGATAACTTTCTGTTCTCACACGCCACAAGTGCATGTTTACTATGTCAACCGTGGCAGATTTACCACTCAAAATCCATTTATATTCTGACACAACAAGCTTGATTTTTCAGACAGAGGTGCACAGATGTTTGTTAGCAGGCAACTGATTTTATCTGCTAACTTGGTTAAGGTTTGCTCCATGAGCTGGTTGAAAAATCTGTAAAGTCATTTATAATTTTATACTTCAAAAACTGTAAAACATGCACTTAGACAGCATCAGCAACGTCTTCTTGAATAACAATAACTTGTAACAACAGGCTTGCTGGGGCGAACCTTACACCCTGATGTACACCGATACAGCATCCAGGACTTGAAATGTTAGATTACTACTATAAGTAGTAGTGAGTAAGTAGCGAGCTTGTAGATAGTTAGCCAGATATGTGAATGATTGCAGCTTACATCAGAGGAGATAAAGACACTATTTTTTTTTTTGTTTCTGACATTTTTTTTACGTCTCTCTTTTATAATGATTGTCTATGGGGAAAATGTTTTGGACCATAGGTGATTTTATGTTACAATGCCACTGTTGGCCACAGTGAGCTGTTGGTATCAAAGCTGAGTGGCGGCATCGTATCCAGCTGGCTGTAACCAGTGACAGGCCTACTGAGCTCAGCTATGATTGGACAAATGCTTGAAAGTAAATGATAAAAAATATTTGCACACATGAAGGCAAAAATGTGAGGTTTGTTAAACAAAATTCACTGAGAGGAACAAAGTACCGTCACAAAGGCCACAGTGCCGGTACCACAGCTCACTGTTCTAATCGTTAACATACAGAAAAGCCTTTGCAGGATATTAAGTAAATTCACTGACTGTGTTGTGTAACATGAGTCTTTGATACAGCCATTCAATCACCAAGTAATCCTTTAATAAAGAGGAGAAGAACATCATTAAAGAGCCAGTGTTTCTGTTCTTCGGGGAAAAGCAGTGAGGTGAACAGAGTGGAAACTCCGCCAGGCAAACGGTGCCTTTCAGAGCCGGGCAGAGCAAACCCTGGGAACTTCACTCTATAGAGCAGCATTTTAAAGAGCCCGGAGAGCCGGGGCCCTCGCCTCCTCTTTCTGGTCGGATACACTCCTTAGATGGCTTCTTCAAAGTCTGTATTTCGGAACAGAGAGGAGCTCTGACGCGATAGAAAGCATGAAGACTGGCAGGCTTATTTTCTGGAAGGGAGGGGGCCCGTATAACGTCTGAGTGGCAGTCTGAATGTGGGTCATTCTACTTGAAAGACACAGTTAATCCCCCTTTTATTTCACTTTTAACCATTTTCATAAGAAAGAAATAAAACTCAAGGACGAGCCAGTGTGTGTGTGTGTGTGTGTGTGTGTGTGTGTGTGTGTGTGTGAATGAGCACACTTCCAAGTGCGTCTTAAAATCTGCACATTTTGTTCTTTTAACTGACCGGACAGAAGCTGGAAAACACAGCGGTCTTTATTTTACCACAGCGCGCGAGCTTACTGAGGATTACAGAACAAACAGCTAAAAACTTAATGCAGGATGAAAGAGACACCAGTGTTTACTTTCGCCTAATCTGATTTCAGCAAGGGACATTGTGTTATCCACAGCCGATCAATTAAGAACTCAGATCACTTCCAGTCCTCTCTGCGGTCTAATGAGCCTTACTGAAGGTGTGAAGCGAGTCTCAGGGAGCCGCTGAACTTCACTTCACTGTGAATATCATTTCTTCTAAGCTCTTTAACAATCACCTGTTTCATCCTTTGTGTTTTGGAATAAGCTCTGAAAAAAAATATTATGTAAAAGCTTAAATGGATTGGACGATTTTCTCTCTCTGGGATTTATTAGTGAAACTCCTCCATCCAGCAGTAACCTGCCGTCATTCCTCCAGAAGCCGTGCCTCAGACTCGACGCTAATCTGCAGAAGCCTTGAAGTGAAAGCAGACAATACTCCAAAGTTTTATTGGTGCTGCGTGTGGCGTTCTGACACCAATAACTCGCAACATTTATCTGACTCATGAGTAAAATTTACCACAAATCAACATTCAACTGCTGAAAAAAAAGCTGTCAGCCTGGACTCCATCGCTTCCTGCCCCAGATACAGAGGAGAACAGAGGAATAAAGGAAAGTTAAAGGTGCAGTTCATGGAGCAAACGGGCTGATACCCAGCTGTGTGTCATGCTTCATTAGCACCGTTATCTCACTCCCCTACGCCAGCCAGCCCACCTCAGTCCAACCCCAGCAGCTCCTCAGCTCCATGCCAGGGCCAGCTCTGTTTGTTCAAGTCAGCAGAGTCAAGTTTGCTCCAACAGCGATCAAACAGGGCTGCATAGATAAGGACTCCGCTGGAAGATGGGGTGGACGGCGGAGAGAGCAGACGATGGGTTATGCATCACGCGCAGAAACACCCAAAGTACGACGAGCCACGATAACTCTCCTGGATGTCCAAACTCCACAGAAGGATCACAGCTCCCTCCAAGCAGGTGGCATCCACAGCTGAGTCTAAACCAAGCTCTCACTGGCGCACAGCACCAAGCTCTGAATCAGAAGAAAAGCTCCTGGTCAGCACACTGCTGGGAGAAGCTCCTGTCACAGCCTCGTAATGTGAAATCATCATCATTCAAATGTGCCCAAACAAGTTGGAGCTATTGAATGTTCACCGGCCGTACGTGTTTTATTCATTACTGGGCTGTGTACACAAATAAAGCACTAACAAGGTGCACTAATTTTATTGTCAGCAAACTCTTAATCGTGTGCCTACTGTGACAATCAGGTTAATGCACTGCTGTGCTTGTAAAAGAGTAGCTCATTAATGCAAATTAATAGCAGTGCACTAAATTAAACAAATATTTTATAAAATATGATTCTATCCCAAGCCTCCTTGCAAAGACCGACTCATCCTCACACCACAAACTATTGTGTGTGACTCCAATATAGATTTAGAAATGTGCTGACTTTTAGCCTTGTTGGTGGAGGACATAAATCTTCATTCAGGCATTAATAAAGAGATGGTTTGGAGTATCAGACTCATTTGTTATGATGTATTCATGACATCTACATGTACATTGATTGACAAGTGTGATATAGGATATGGTTAAAGTCTAAACGTAATTTTATATTGAGCTATAATGTAAAACAGCACATTTCCTGAAACTTCTTTTGCCTAATCTGATGGAAATGTTTTTGGCTAATCCACTTAAATACTCAAAAAAATCAAGACATATTTTCATACTGATGCAAAAATTCTCAAAGATTATGTGATCTTAAAGGCAAACTTACTGTATCCTGACATAAACTATCTGGAAAAACATGTGTGTTTGGACTGACAATAAGTACACGGGGGCTCCTGTGAGTGCTCCCTTGTGGCAGCCGGCCACCTGCTCCAGTGTTTAACAGATGTGACGGCACACCAGGGCTGATCTTAGCTGTTATTAAAAACACACAGTGTCAGGCTCCAGTGGCCGCGCTCGCCGCTGGTGATCCCTGCTTTGTCTCTGTATGCCGTCTGTGTCAAGCCTCATTACGGGGACAGGGGCCGGGGTCTGGCGGGCCGAGCTGCATCGTCGCTGGTTCCCTTTCTGGTAGCTGCTTTGATGACAGGGGTCTCTGACGGTGGGACAGGGGGGCAGAGGATTGTGGGGGATGAGGGGCTGTCTTGTACAAACATTTCCATCTAATTTTTCTTTCTGTCTGCTCCTGGAGGATGTCATACTGAGACCATCTGCCGCTACGATAACTTGGCTTCTTGAGCTGAGCATGACATCTTTGGAGCCTTCAATCAGAAATATGGCTAATTAGGCAGCAGCACTTGGAAAGCCTCAGACAGAAAATGTTCCAGCGGCCTCATTTGTAAACTTCTATTGCTCAGCGGATCAATCGTTTTTGGTTTAAGATGCTGTTCCTATGTGGGGAACAGAGAGAGAGAAGGGGGGAAAAAAATCAACAGACAGAGACAGATACAGGGAGACCTAAGAAAGCAAAGGACTTAGCAGACAAACAATAGAACAGATCAGTTCACCGTGGATCAGAGCTACAATAGTCAGCTTGTGCCGAGGCTCTAATTAAGCCCCGGGTCCTGTAAGAGCTGCAGCACGGCGCCATGGCCATTACAGAGTGCTTCTGGAGAGATTTAGCTCTCGGACTGTCAAACAGAGTTTTCAAGGCCTCTACCTTGAAGTGCCTGACAAAAGCAGCTGAGCTTACATCTCCACATGGTGCTTACCTTTAGCTTTGAAGAAAGGACCGAGGGGTTCACTGCTGTCAGAGGGGTCAAGTTTAAAAATGGAGCACTGAGCTCGCCGCAGCTCAGGCCTTTAATGAGCCAGACGAAAAGGGAAAACGCTTATCTAAAATGCCACAATGGCTACGTTTAATAGGCCCTAACCATGTTTGATCTGCAGTATGCCTCTATTGACCATCAGTGCTGCAAACAAAACTTTGCAGAAGTGCAATTCTTTTGAGAAAATAATGCACACAGACGCCAAAGCTCTACATTAATTCTTTTCAGACAGACTCCCAAAGTTACCAAGTCAAGTGTGTATTTCTAATCGAACCAGGGTTGATAGAATGCCTTCTGGTAAAAAATGATGTGCAGCCTGTTAACTTTCACAAAACAGTATAAAACCATATCCTTCACGCATCCGACATGGGAGTTGGAGCTAAGGTGTTTAATAAACTGGAAAGAATTCAAGTGCTCATGGATTATTAAGTCCACAGAGAGACGACTGGGAGAGCGGAGTGGGCGATGTGCCAGGCTCACTGATCAAGAGGATCTGCCTGTATTATCAGTGAGGAGAAATAAGACCTCCCAGAATCCCCCCCCAGAGGTACAAGCCAGGGGCATGCCCACACAGATTTCACTTACCACCGTCTACCGTACCACAGAAAGGCACAACACCGGCTAACAGTTCATTTAAAGAGAAGGTTTGTGTGTGTGCTTCACGATGCCCTCATCAAGAACCAGCGGTAATGTGTGATAGCAAATGATCAGTCATCATCAGTGCCCAGTCAGAGAAAGAAACATGAAGTCACAAGTCTTTGAGAAGAAGTCTAAATCAAATCAGATGCCTTTTACTGTAGCTGACCATGACCATTACAATCTCACAGCACAGTTTCCTGTCAGTGATCTGCATACATAACTGTGATCGAGAGCTTCAGTACTGTTTGGAAAAGCTGTAGACAATAGAAAAGGTTGCGCTAACAATCAAACCACCACTATAAAAGCTTCACATTAACCTGCAGCACTCAGATATACACAGGTAATCCAAACATGACGTGTCAGGGGAAATGAGCCTGAACTCGGCCATCATTAACCAGTGCTAGTAGCTGTAGGTTATGAATGCAGCTTCTAGCAAGACGTATTTAATGATTAGACATACAAAGTGTGTCAGAGGGCTGGACTGCTTGTGTCTGCTCTGTAATGTATGCTGTCCTAGATTGATCTCTGTGGTACAGTTGGCCAAAGGCCATGAACAAGTCGACAGCTCCACCTGATGAATATCAAAAATACAGACATCCAAACTAGAGCTGTGCTCTGCCTGAAGAGGAAAACCTTTATATAACTTTCATATACATATGCACGATATATACATGCTGCTCATATTTTTTTATCTGCTGCTTTTATCCGTTTAATGTAGATATATGTGGAGCATCTTTGGGTTTTGGACTGTTATGCAAGATAAAACAGCACATTTGAAGACAACCCTTGAGCTCTGGAAAACTGTGATGGACTTTTTCATAGATAAAATAAGCAATCAATGAAGTGACAAACAATCTACAGATTGATTATGAAAAAACCTTTTTTTTCCAAGGGTTCACCTTTGAAAAGCAATCTGGCGATATACAAACAGAAAAGGTGTTGCAGCCAAGACCTAGGTGGAATTACAAATTACTTCAATGGATCTTCCAACCACATCTCTATCATAAATTCTTGAAATAGAAAATACAGTCCCAGTGCGCCAGAAATCATCTGTGTTATCTCTGCTGTCATGCAGGGCAGCTGATCGGCTTGTCTGAGGGCAGCAAGATGACAAATGACTCGTCATGTTAAACCCAGCACACTGACTCTCTCTACAGAGCCTCAGCGGCAGACGGAGCAACTGACAAAAGTAAAGACTGCTGTGAGACAAGCAGACGTATGTGAGCGGCCTGCCAATCCAGGACAACTGACAGGCAAGGCGACACTGTGACCGAGGAGAAAGCGGAACAAAAGAAGTGACAGCCCTCTTCCATACACCATGTTTCTGCTGTTATTAAAGGTCGGTTGGGGGTAGAAAATTGGAGAGCTCCCTGACCCCAATATTAGCACCCATAATCCATTTATCAAGCCACCCATCTTTTCTTTGAGACAAGCCAAAAGCTTTTAGTGTTTTTTTTTTTTTTTCATGAACAGCCCTGATCAAAGCCGAACTATGCGCAGGCACAATGTCTATCTTCCCCTGATGGGAGGGAGCTGTTTTTCAGCGTAGAATAATGAGCAAGATCCACAGAAAGCTTGATCATTACGTTCATTTAAAGCAGCCACTGGCCACCCGGCACCCCGTGCAGTAAATGGAGATGTAATTTGGTGTGATGGAGGGACTAACACTTGGCCAGGGTCCATTATGGATGAAAAGAAGGGAAAAAAAACAACCCAGATTTGAGTGTGTTACAGAAACCAGTCCTCAAAGACGAGCAGCTGTCAGAGTCGCACACTGTCTGCTGTCAGGCGGGATGTGTTTTCACTCATTAGACTGGACTGGCACTTGAATCCAAACACCCTCGTAGGAATAAACTAGCACTGAGTGTGTTGTCTCAATTAAAGTTGACACTGTGGCAAAGAACAGAGAGAGGCAGCATGCTGTAGATTTTGTTTTGGGGCAACACACGCTGGGCACAGAGCAAAACAAAAACCCCACATTTTATCCTCTGAGGGAATAACTCGGTCAGCTACGTTTCATTCTGCCTTAATATGAAACAGCTTGCTTTTTATGCTACAATCTACAATCAAATGAGTTTGAGGACAGAATTGTGGGTTCACACTGAGTTCATCTGAGGGCAGAGAAGATTGAAACAGAAAGGTGGAAGACGGGTCACTGCCCTGAGACTCTGAGCAACCTCTGGGGAAACTCACAAGGTAGTTCAACAGCCATCAACAGAAACAAACAATCATGGTTTACTTATCTTTTTCAAATAAATTGAACATGCAAATTCAAATAAAACAAGAATGTATTTTTAATTTCATGATTGGAGCAACTACTGATTATTTTCAGTATTGAGTTTTTTATTTTTTCATCTTTAACTACAGAACAGTGAAAATGCCAATCACTATCTCCCACAGTCCATGCTTGTTTTGTGATTATCAATTGACAACCATATAAAACAAAATAAGTCATAATTTTTCAAAGTTTGTATTTTATTTTTTATTTGAGAAGCTTGAATTAAAAAAATGTTTGGCATATTTGATTTATAAATATCAATTCATTTTTAATCAATCAACTAATCAATCAGCAGCTTTTGCACTGATCAGGATTGTAACAATGAATGTTTTAAAAAACACTTAAAAAAAAAGCTGAAACCTTTTCTGTCATTGCTCTGTTGAAAACATTCTCCCTGTGTGTTAATGGTATATCTAGAAAGATGCCTGCTCTATTTTCTTTGGTGGAAAAAAAATGTGCAAAACAAGCACTGGAGTGTTAAATATAAACTTTAGTGAAAGTCAAACAGGGGTTAAACCCGGAAAGCTCAGAGTCAGCATTCAGACTGACAATGAGGAGGTGGGCAGCGGTCGGCACACACTAGCAGACACATTGAGAGAGCTGTCACCTCTTCATCACCCCCTCCTTTAAACACAGTGCGCCACCTCCCGCTGACCCCTGCGGCCAGAGTTCAGGCTGCTCAGCTGCAGGAGCTCCGGCCGGCAACGACTCCACTCCACTTCACTCTACTCTGCTCCCACTCAGACAGTGACCGACCCCTGAGACACGAGCTCAGCCAAGTCAGAAAACACCATAAAACGCTAAAACTGACTGCAGCTCTGGCCAAAACTGGGAGAAAAAAAAAACAAATACAAGGAAACAAACAGAGTCTCAAGAACTCTTCCTGAGGCTTGGTCACAGTACCTGGCAGACTTCATAGAGTAGTTTGTATTGTTCCTTGGGCTTCTGCAAGGGTACAGAGGCTACATCCCATGGTGGACGAGATCACACCATCCAGGCTCTCCCCTCCAGCCACTCAGACAGGAAGAGAGTGTAAGCAGATCTGTTCTTCTTCTACCCCTCTCTGAACTGGTTCCCTCACTCCGTTCTGGGTCTTTTTTTTTCTCCTCAGCCACACCACCACTTTGGCTGACAGGATTGACTTCCCCCCAGCTTGTGGCTGTATCTCTCTCTGCTCAGCCCCGTCTCTCTCTCTCTCACACACACTACCCCCCCCCTCGCCTCACATGCTCCCTCCCTCTACCAACGCTCTCTCAGCCTTCTGCTGAGCTTACGGAGGCCGGTGCCAGAGCTCGCCTATATACACCCCCTCATGTTTATTAAGCAGCTGCTCATAGATTATTCATGGTGGGAGTGTTGGGGGGGGGGTAACTCTTTGGGGTTTACCAAAGAGGCTGAGATCATGCGAAGATGAAGTCTTCTCAATTAATAAGCATCATTAGATCTATTGTCCTGAAACAAGCTGAGTGACAGAGAGGCTTTTCATTTCATGACAAGACTAATATCTTTCTCTCAAGGGGTCCCGGAAGCTTGTTGGATAACAGTTCGACTTTTAATTTGAAATCCGAAGTGTGACAACGGATTAAGCACCAGATACTTGTGACATCCAAAGCTATGCTCTGCAGCTTTGTTACGGCGTACCCTTTCCGTGCCCCAGTTAAATTAGCACTTGGTGACCTCTGGTATACTAATCCAACAGAAAGAGACACTGAGCATTCTTTCCTCTTGTATTTCTCTCCAAATACACAGGCCCAAAGCCAGGGAAAACAAACCAGATAAATATTTATGCTGGCCCACTCCAGTGCAGCCTGACAAACTTTACCCAGCGGAGCATCTTCTGCACAGTCAGTACGGCTCGCTGGGGTCTGCTGTCCCGTGCGCAGGCGATGGGTATGGCTGCATAAGCCAGACCTGGCATCTGTTTGCTTTAACAGCACACGGCCAAACAAAGATAAATGTCCATCAGGGGCAAGGAGTTCAATTAATGCTATTGTTGGGTATATTCTGTTGGTCTGTGGGGGTCAGAGATGGAAAATTTTACATTTCTAATGGCAGAAGATGTGATAGTGTCAGTGCTCCTGCAGCCACAGTGCTCAGTGTTTGACCCCATGATGTCTTTGTTCGCCCCTTCACGATTCGATCCCACTCTCGTGGTGAAATACAAAGGACTGCTTTAATTAAGTCCATGGTACTAAGCCACATACCTGGATGGATTTCATGGCAGGAGGGGGATGGTCCTGTGGGAGATTCCCTGACTGCTGGTGATAGTGGTATTTCCTCCTGCCAGATGTGTCCACTGATCCCTATCTATCAGCACTTCTATGGCTGCAGCACTTTCCCAAGACTGCTGAGCGAGGCTCAAAAGGTTTCCAGTCAAATGTCAAGTAAATTTTATGTTAATTCTTTCAAATGCCACAGAAAACAATATGTGAAGCTTTAATGTGGAATAAAACTGCATCAGAAAAAGCAAGAAAAATGAAAGCTGTTCTGTGATATTAACTCACGTTGTCTCTATTTTAAAGCAACAACAAAAAGAACCCAGTAGTGAGCATTGTGCATAAACTGATGGTCCTAAATTCACAGGTTACAACTCATAATTTACATTGGTGTGACAGAATGTACAGCATTTCTGGAAGATTTTGCTAGACTCGTAATTTTTTGGCAACAAACACTGCTATATCATTTTATTAAATGCACTGCCACAGGTTTTTAAATGGCGTGATCTTTGTGCAGGCAAAAAACACTGCAGCCTGGAGATATCAAATAGATTTTTTTCTATTTGATCAGAATTTGCCATTTCTGGTGAGTTTTGCTAATTTCTAATTTACATAAAAACACCTGGATGGGAATTCGGCTAATGAGATTTCACTTTTCCATTTAATCTCTATGTTTGTATTCTGTCCAAGAGCTATTGACCAGGGGCTGTCTTCAAATTAATACTCAATTTCTTCCCACAACCTTTTTCATACAAAATACTGGACAATGTAAGAAAAAAAAAGAAAAAGGGAGATCTTAAAAATGCGATCCTTCAGGCAGAAGAACTGATGGTGACAAAAAGCTGCCTCGGGCAAACTGTGAAGATTTCTGTGTGAACTTTCATAATTACTGCAGGCTTTGCTTGTCTGGTTTCTAGGCTCAAACTTTCATCCAGAGTAGCATGAAAAGTAATTCTACGCTCACATTAGCTGTACTGTTGTGCCTGGGGCTGGGATCAGTGGAGAGTTTTAGCCGGTGCTCTTGCCCGGCTAATCTTTCTTACACACTGAGATTATCCCATTCGCAAAGTCAAAACGGAGACAGTGCTCTGATATGAACAACTGCACCAAAGGTCATGGCAGCCGTGCCGTCGAAATACGCATACTCATGAATAATCAGCAGCGGTCAAATTTGGAGCAGAGGAGTCAGCTGAGGACCTGTTCAACCACAAGCAATGTGTCTGCACACTGTCCGTCACTGTGTTCACAGATTTAATTTTGTCGTCGCTGATTCAAATTTCTTGCCCTTGCTTGCGACAAAACCTTTCTCCTCCGTCCCTGTGGTGTGGTTTGATCTGTAGTCACGCACACAGACTTCAGCTTTTATTCATTACTGGTCTAGACGGTAACACAGCATCGCAGGTTCCTATCTCAGCAGGAGACCAAACGATAATAATGTCAGGCGGTTTGTTATAATAAACATCAACATTTGAGGTTTTTCTTTACAGAGATGTGAGGGCTGGAGGTTGCCACTTCTACTCCCAATTAGCAGTGTGGTGCCTGTGTCTTCCACATTTGATCCATGCATGGTTGGATCAATTCATATTCATAGAGGCCGCCTGGTGTTGTTTCTGCGTCCCACTGGGCCCAGTTTAAGAGTCATGGCTTTAAGCGGAGCCACAGTGGGGATCAGGTGGCGATCGCTGCTGCGAGCAGTATCCCTGTGTGGTTTATAACTCCCCAGCACATCGTCTTCCCTCCCTCTGAGCTCTTTATCCTCACATAACTTCAAAAAAAGACAGTTTCACCTGAGTTATATGGCTTCTATAAACAAAGCTGACAATTACTCCCTGGGCTGCAAGTAGTAACCATTTTCAGTATTTCTGGATCCATTGATTAATGGTTTACTCAGAAAAAGGTGACAAAGGGTTGCCACAGTTTTCCAGACCACTCGGGAACAGTCTTCAAATAGCTTGTTGCGTCCAACCAACAGTCCCAAACCCACAAATATTCCCTCTCCAGCAACTGTTGGGCAGCTATCATTGATATAAATGAACAAGTCCTACCTCTTTTCAATATGTACAAAAGCTGAAGTATGAACGCAACAATTTTACTATTTATGGGTGCCAGACTATTTCTTCCCTGGCAAAGAAAAAGCGCTTTGATTTTATACAGAGTATCTTTAAACTCTATGCAAGAAAGTGATTAAGCATATTTCCAGAAATGTTGAACTATTCATTGAATTCACTATCTGAAGATTTACAGTGTTTTGGCTGAGAATAATTGCATATATATGACCCACACTACACATACGTATCTTTACATCGTGGGAAGCCAGATCTCAGTGATCAGAGCGGAGGAAAGATTTTTAAAAAAAGGTGGACTTAACAGGGTGTGGAGACAAAGTCTGCAGAAGGTGACAACGTGGCAACGTAAAGAAACAGGACGCCGATGGCTGACAGTGATAACACAAGGAAAAAGCATGATGTCCAGGTCTTCTCACACGACTCTAATGCACTGTCCAGATGGCAGGATGAGGGGAAGAGGGAGGGAGGAGGGGTGGAAGATGAGGAGTGATAGAGTGACGGGGAAAACTAAATTGGCAACATATTGTAAATCCATGAAGAGAATGTCATAGTGTGGCTTGTCCGTTGTATAGAGTGTCACTGTTCAGAGGCTGGATCAACGTCACTTCATGTTACTTGAGGTCAGAGGGAAAAAGAAGGACTTTCCACTGTCCTCAACTGTTACTTTTGTGGGTGAAACTCTGCCACAAATGCTGAATAACATAAACAGGAGGATGCTTAAAATTTGCCTTTTTGCAACATGACTGGATGGACAGACTCTTCAAAAACTCTTAAGTGTGCCTCTACTTAAAGCAAGGGGTCCCACTTCCTAGTAACATTTTGTAAAATGTATTGGAAGGCATGCATGAACCGTACATAGGAATAGATTTTGTCTGGTTAATTAATCTTAATTGTGTGCACATTCATCTGTACTTTTGTATTTTCCATTTGGTAATATCAAAACTGAGTGCCCTGGACCACATGTAAGCCAATACGCACAAAAGCCAACTTGCCTTTTATGCTGTCAAATATTAATAATGGTAATGAAAGAAGCCATTTATCGTATGAAAACACAGAAGAAAAATGTTCAAGAATCATTTATTCATTAATAATTTTACTGAGGCAGATTCTTCAGAATGTGTGATGTTCTAGAGCCCCAAGACAGACGAGACAAAACTATCTAATCCCATTCCACGTCATCTGCAAGTACTCACTGCTATCTGTTTCCTGGCATATCCCATTCCACTGTTAGTCCCAGACGTTGTCCAGGGTATCATCCAGTTAACACCACAGTACATTCAGTTTCCATGATGAGACCCAAAAAAAAAAAAAAAAAAAAAAAAAAAAAAGGGATCTTCCTCTATGGAAAACAAATTCAGTCAACATGGGGGCTTGTTCACAGGGAAGAGCGTTTGACTCTTCTGTGCTGCACAACAGATCTGAGGGTATGCGCCTGGATCAAGGTGCTCCTGGAGATGAGTGGCCTTTTGGTAAATATTTCATATGATAGGACTTTCTGCAGCGTCTACATTACTGCCTTTCAAGAAAAATAGAACTTTTAGTTTAGGTGATTAGGGCTATGTTTAGGACACCACCGATCAACCCTCAGACACAGCAGGAGATGGCCTATACTGATGTGCACTCATTCAATGGGGGAGTGCACGTCACCCCACAGTCCACTGATAGTCCACTGTCAAAAGTCAGTGGCTTGTTGGTTTATGGTTTGCACATGGCACTTAGGTCTGCTGCCCATATATGGGTTTACTGGGGTGTTTTCCAATGCAAATTGCAAATTGAATGGCATGTGCTTGCAATTTAATATCAAATGTATCAACATACTCAGGTGGGTAAGAACAGACTCGGCTGTCAGTGCGTGTCTCATGAATCTCACATAGGATTTTCTTATTTTCCTGTTATTAATTTGAGCAAGAAGAAATATAACATATATAATACATTGATGCATGAGGCCCATATTTTACACATTTTACTTACGAGCAGTCCTTTCCTTTCCTCCCTTTGCTGGAATATTGTTGCGTTTCAAAATCATGTGGAAACATTGGCAGGAAAGTGTACTGGGTCACTGTGTGTTTGTGCACACCATAGTGCTAAGTGTGGTCAAGAACTCCACAAGGTACTTTAATAGACCCTTAATGAAATATTGTCCATCATATCTGCAGTTGCTAATGAGTTATCAATAAATGGATTTTGGTCTGAGTGCCTCCAGCTGGTAAAAGTCCTGATATATTTGTACACATGTACGTACTATGTTTATTGTCTGTTGAAGTGGACATGTTGCACACGTCTACAGGTGGCGTGCTTGTAGATACGTATGGCTTGGTTGGCCGAAATGTTTGGGCCAGTTTGGTGAAGACAGCTGTACAATGTCTCCTGTTATACAAAGTGGAGGCGTAGAGTTTAAAAGACATCATCAGAAAGGAAGCTATTGAGTTGCGTTAAGGAAAATGTGGGATCCAGCACCTTTGGACCATGACCCATACTAGGCTTTACAAGTCAAGCCATCCTGACCTCTGCTGCTTCAGTTTGAGGTCAGTCACTTTTTAATCTGTCCCCATACACTTAATGGAAGTGTAAAACTAATTTCATTAAAAAACTGAAAAGAGGAAAAGGCACAAGTGAGTATCCTGCTGGAGTGCGATGAAACCAGCCAAATGTTATTATTAATGGCTTGTAACTGATTCTAAATGATCGGTTATAAAAACTTTACAAATGATCATTAGAGAGTGGTAGAAGAGCAGATCACCATTAAGATGATATACTGAACTGTTAAACCACTAGACCCTCTTTTCCTCTGATAACTTCTTTCTGAAGCATGAGTCTTCTCAGGCAATAGTCAACATGTTTGGTCAACCGCAGACAGGGATTATAAGGCCTCCACTGAGTTGATTTTGGCCATATCTTAGCACTCCTTCATTTGGTTTGGTCTGAGCCTTCATATCGGCCCTGTAATCTGTAGAGGATATTAGAGGAGAAGGGAGCTACAGTGCCGCCGTGTTAATGGAGATACCAGATGAGCCAACAGGAGCGGCAAGACGGAGGGAGAGCTAACACAGGGGATGTTCAAAGAAGGTGTGAAGAAGACAGACACACAAGGCGGAAAGAAACAGAACCCACAGAGGAGGGGACGGGGCAGAAACAGAAACTAAACGTGTGGAGGAGTTTAATGAGTCTCCAGTTCCTCTCAACTGTACCGCTGGGGCCTGAGCTTGCGAGGATCAGTGTGTGTGTGTAGGTGTGCGCGAGTGTGTGTGTGTGCGCGTGCATCCACCTCTGAACACTGGGCTGTGCATAATTTATCAGACAGCTGTCAGCTTTGTACTCCTATTTACTCTGCGAGCCAGATCCTGTGCCAACAGGGAGCCCAGCCAGCAGAAATGACAGCCACCGAAACAGTTTAATTGGAGACTCAAACAACTAATAATGCCATTACTATCACTTCAGTGTAATTACTTAAGTATGAGGGGATGTTAACAAGAATGATATGCTAAAATGCTATGATAATTCTCTTTCCACAAACAAATCCCAACACTGGATATTTTGGGGATTTAGATTTTTGTGGGGTTTTTTTGTTTTTTTTGGTTAACAGACGATGTAAATGTGTAAACCTGGTTCCTTTTTTCAAGCTCCCTGAGGCTCTTTCCATTATCAACAACCTGACAGTAAAATGCACATAATTTTGCTCTGGGCTGTATAAAATCACCTTCATTTTTTGGGGGGCTTGGATAAAGTAGCTTCGGGCATTTGTTGTAGCGCGGTCACTGAGGTGGTTTACACAAACACTACAGAGGCAATTATCAGTTTTTGTGTGTATTCATCTGAGTGGGACCTCTGCCAGCTTGTGGGCACATTACCTACTTTTTCAAAGAGAAAATTCTGTCAACTTCTTCAAGTAAAAACAAACATCACTCACAAAGGAGTACAGAGAACAGCTTTCTGGATTTCTAAGTGAGCTGGTATTGGTGCCAAGTGGATGCAGGCATGAGCAGGATGAATTTAAGTGTGAATTAATTGGTCTTGGTGCAGACAGACCCGCTCTAGCAGTGATTCTCTTGGCCTGGTCCCCGTCTGACTGCCCTGAAATCAAACCACCACCTATCAGAGACCTGTATTTAGCTCCATAATAAGGCCAGCAAAATTACCACCTAACCTTTGCTGCTATAAAAACCCATCCACTACCGTGTGATGGCAAGGCATAATGAAATACTATTTACAGCTAATTATCCAAATGCCACGACATTCCTGTGGAAGGTAACTCACAGCGCTTGTCAACACAGTTATTACACGGGATATTAAAAAGAGTTCATATTTCATCCCCTCTCCTGTACTGAGAGCAGGGCTCGATGATGGGCTCCACTCTGAAGATCCCTGTAGGGTTCTGCCAAGTCTGAAGTCCACACAGAGTTCCTGTCACCAGCTAATTCCCCGAGCCTTCATCACTCCTGGCTGCTCCAGCATGTTGGCAGCCAAAGTCGCCAACAAAAGCCTGGAGCTACACAGTGAGGGACCGTGGGGTGCACACACTGCTGATAGAGTGGGCAGAGGTGGGAGCTTACAAAGTGAAATGGCTCTGGACTGAGACTGCACAGAGGCAATCAGAAAACTTGGACAAAGGGTGTCACAAGTTTTGAGAATGGAGTTGACAGCCTTTCATTTTTGAAAGATAATTTTTGAAAGATTTGCAGCATCAGAGCTGAATTTGTCTGTTGGGTTGAACATACAACTCACTTTCAGCTTTGGCTCAACAGGCAGAGTTGGGGCATCCATTAATCGCAGGGTTGGTGGTTCAATCCTCCCATCTACATGCAGAAACTTCTTTGAGCAAGACACTGAGCCCTCTTTGCTACCAGTGGTTGGACAACTGTGTGTCTGCAAACTGAAAGTGCTTCAGATAACAGCTGTATAAATGCAGTCCACAAGTCTCCTAGTTTGGTTGATTACAGCATTTGCCAGGGAGAGATTGGAGCGTCAGACCTAAGGTCACCCACGAGGGAGATGGCTAATACAGAGATTAGCCACTGATGCAAAACACTTGGGTGAAGCCAGAGGTCTTTGAAACTTTGCCATCCATCCCTTTTAGATATTTAAAACAACCAGAACTGCTTACATAAGGAGAAGACCAAGCTGGCCAAAGCGAGAAGAGGATACTATGAAGCCAGACAGCTACATAAACAGGGTGTGGATGAAACAGAGACCAGTCCTGTTGCTACAGGCGAGTCAAACCTGTTCGCCCCAAGGTCAGGGAAACCCAACTCACTCATGAGTGACAAGCAGGAACATCATTTCAACTGACTTGTAACATAAAAAACAAGATTGCAAAAATAGAAAATATGTGTGTCCATATTTTCCACAGTTGCCTAAGAGGTTCACTTGATGGCAGGGATACGTCAGCCATAAGAGCTGCCTACTGACTGCATTGACTCACACCCAGACCTCTGAGTGCTCTGTGTTCTTTGTGCATCTGTGTGGTAATGATGCAGTTTATCTTACAGATGGGGATAAGTGACTATTTTCATACAGTCTCTCCTCAAAGGTAGTCATGATCTTACACTCAGCTATACACACAAAAAGGGATGCTACCATAGACATGTGAAGAAAGAAAAAAGGCCTTGAGAGAAGTTCAAACTCAGCGTGCTTATAAACCTCCATAGATCCAGCCAGTCGCTGCGTGAAATTGGCGTGCTTGTTCAGTTTTGAAAAAGTTACGAATCTTGTCAGACACAGCCCACGTAATTCCAGCCAGAAAATGGAGGGGTAGGGGATTTCAGATGTGGCTTGCATTTGAAGCATACGGAGCTCCTAACATTACATCTCATAACAGATGTAGTACTCCGGATTTCAGTAGTATTTTCTCAAAGAATGGACACTATAGAAATACAAGTTGGGTGGTGGCTCAAACCAGTAAAGGGCCTCAAATCACTTTGTTTTGTCATTTTCTTTGCTATCAGTCATCTAGGGTTCATTTACAATTACTTTCCCTGCAGTAATTTACCAGGTGGTATATCCCAGATTCTTCCAAATTATATCCCCTGGTACAGTATACATTTAGTCCTTACAACTTCTGCCCAACTTCTACGACACCTTTGCTTCGCCTATGGCCACTGACAGCACTGCTTGCATGAAGGAATCAGCAACTTCCTGTATTATCATGCCATTTAGGAGGATCTCCCAAAAGCATAGAAATAACAATGTCTACAGTAGATCTGGTTCAGTTCCTGTAGTGGAAAGGGGGAATATGTCAACCTGTTTGAGTGAAAGGTTCGAAAGAGTGAGTTATAACTAAAGGCCCATGTTCAGTCCAATCTCATTACATTACAGTGCTCTTCCAAATGAAAAACTCTGAGTGAGAGCTGAGATCACTGAGAGGTAAGTGACTGACATGTTGGTTGACATCACTCAAATGTCTCAATACCCAGATGGATAGCCGGGTTAAACTGCCCAAAGTCAGCTGTGATGAATGAGCCTGCCACCCTGGAAGTGGAAATATTATCTTTACACACATTCACATCTTAAGCACCCCACAAAAATTTGATGAAATTGCTAGCAATGCTAACTGGATGTCCTGACCAGTCAGCAAATCTCTTTGCGACGTGACCCCCGCCCATTAGTCAGGCCAAGGCAGTGACCTCAGAGGCGTTATTGGCAGTGAGGACCGATTCACAGCCTCCCTGTTGTTTTTGCTGAGCCAGTCAGAAAGAGGGTTGTCCACTCCTTTTTAGATGTGTCAGGCTCCAGTGGCCGCCAGATGACACTTGTTCTAAACATCCATTTGATTGATAGTTACCAGTCCTTATGTGGTAAACCTGAGTAGGCTTCTACATACAGAGGCACAGCAAAGATGTAAGGGCTTGTAGCCATTTCAGAGCTCAAATGGTTCAGACCATGTAATTTCTAGGCTTTTTTAATATTTTATTATTACCATTTATTACTGCTATTAAGAATGTATTTTGCAAAAAGCCACTGAGGTAAATCCAAATTTTGGAACCATCCAACATTAATGTAATAGCAGGTGACATTGTAGTTTAAACAAGTCTCTTTTACTATTCCAGGATTTTTAAGAGGTGTGAAATGACAAGCTGTACACTGGATATCATCATTAACCAACAAATCCCACAGGATACCTGAGACAATCTGGTTTGATGATGAGGCTGACCTTTAGGATTAGGCGAATCACAAAACTCATTTTCTGTCACTGGCACATTGAAAGTTAAAATGTCTTTGAGCAGCACATTTAGCACTGATACTGTGAATTCAGCTTATCTGTCCTTACCCTTTATCCTTTGTCAGATCCAAATAGCTCCAGGGTTGAGGTTTAAAAGATTACATATAGCAAGATTGCATTGTTCTGACTGAACAGTAAAAATGAAACTACAACTGATTTAAAATGAAGGCAATCTATAGATTTTACATTTTAAGTTCTATATTAGTTTTAAGATTATGACATGTAAGACAAAGAAAATGTAAAAGGGTAAGAAATTCTACAACCATTGATGGGTGCGTAATGCTCTCAAATTGATTGTTTTTATGGCAAACTGCAGCAGATGCAAGCAGCAGTTTGCATGTTGGAGGATTTTGCTTTACTGATTATGGAAATAGTCATGAGCTGTCTGTAATGAATTAGATTTTGCCAATAAACTCCTCTCAAATGCTTCCCATGACACATCTGCTCATGACAATACAAACCAGGTTTGCCCACAGTAAATTTAATTATCAACTCCCAGGAAATACAAATGTGGACAATGGTACTATTCTCCTGTACTGATCCAATGATTACCCAAAACAGTGGGGCTTTTAACAAAGAAATGCTAATGCCATTAGCCTGAATGGAAAATTTATTTAATTTATTTATTTATTCAATAAGTGCACTGAAATGATTGTGCAAAGTGGTTCTTGGAGTGCAAACAAAAGTGGCAAAGTGTTATTCAGAAAGTTCCCTAATGCTATGCAAAGCATGTCCAGAGGTGTAAATTAATATGGAAATATGACAGGCAACGTAAGATGTTCATGATGTCATTTTTCTGTTTATTTTCCAAATAAACTAGGGTATTGGAGCCTTTACCAAACAACTCAGATCACAACGGAGCTTTTTTTCCAGCATGTGCGTCCTTCAAAATGAAAGACATTATATGCTACAATTATAGCGACACACTTGGCTGCCAGGACAACAAGAAAATACTAATGTCAACATGAGGCGCTGGTTGAAAACTAATTCAGCCAGTGAGCTCAGTGTACTTCCTATCACACTGAGAATTGGAAAATGGCTCCAAAGTGCAGGTTTCTCCTTTGATGCTCTGAGCAGCATTAACCCAAATATAATTTCTCAAGCACTGTTTCCACCAACACATCCTGAGAAGGAGTGTGTTTGATTGAAAATAACGAGAACTACAAAATCAGCCTCCCCCCCCCACACACACTTCTCCCCCTTTACACCCTTTCCCCTTCCAAATGGAATGAGAGAAAAATAGAAGCGTGCTTTTAAGGAACCCAAGCCTGTAATTTCCATCTCGTTACAACTTCATTTTCACTGAAGTACCCTGCAAATGCTGCCTTCATGGGGCACAATGCTGTGGTGATGCTGGGAGGATGCAGTCCATTAAGAGGGAGAGAGAACCATCTTCTCTTTCAAGGAGAGCAGGGGAGCAAGGTGAAAAAGAAAAACAAGAGCAATGGACAGAGGACTGTTGATGGAGGGAATGGGGGAAAACACGTTCAGGAAAAGAGGGAGGGAAGAGAAAGATGGTTTAATGAGGAGACAGTGATTTTAGGAGCGCGCGGGGGGGATGGTTTGATCTTTCACCTCTCAGGTCCCTCGGTGCGTGTGACAGGCCTGAGTTCAGACAGAGGATTAAGGTAATCAAGGGTAGTAATGAGAACAGAGCACACATTCATCAGCCCGAACGCTCCCCGAAAGCAACAATTACACACCTTGCCCCCCTTTCTCCTGAGAGTGTGTGTATGTGCCCAGACATCATCTTTGCCTGTGGTGCTTTACTTCATGACAGAAGGGGGCCACTGCAGACAGATATAGAAGTGTGAAATAATGCCCGCAGATAACCCCACCCCCCACTTTAATGGGATACCTAGCCTTTGTCCCACTTTATGAGGACACGTGTCTTTCAGCTGGTACAGACGACACTCCAATCCATCTTGACAGGAATGAGTTATTGGAAAGTGGATATTTAAGGTAAGAATCACCTGGATGCCTGCAGCGAAGTTATACTGTAGTGCTGAAACAAAAAGTCAAATAATCAGCAGAATTTCAATTAGCTAAATAAATAAACCCCAAAACAAATTTCAAAAAACTTAGCTGTAGACCAACTATGCTGATAAAGGGCAATAAGGAATTATTATGTTCATTATCAATTTATCTGCTTTTAATATTAGAATAATCATTTGAACCTCACAAAACAATAGTCTGAAAGCCAAAAATATTCAGTAATTATGGAAACCTGCATTTTGTTTTATAGTTTTATATGTTCATTTTTTCTCCTGAAAAGGAACATTAACTGTCTCCATTACTCCTGACTGTCTAATCACAGGCCTGGGATGAAGAAAGTGCAGAGAAAAGCTCAGAACAGTTTTGCAAAAACTGGACCATAGGCTACCTATGGTCCCCCCCCCCCCCAAAATCTAACATAAATAATGGTACTACAAAAAGAGAGTAACTGGTCATTGTAGACATTTTTTCAAATCCTTACACCCAGTACAGTAGCAAGAAGAGGTATAACAGCCTTTCTGTTTGCCAGCAGACACCCTGACAAGGCCAGGAGTGAGGAGGCACCTTAAAAGGTTACGCTCTGTCTGCAGCAGACTGGTGGAACATGACTTCATTTTGAGGTCGGCACAATCCCTTCAATCGCTTCAACAATCCTGGCTCCAAACTTAACACCTACAAAGGGGACGTTTAAGTCCTCATAATGAGGATGCCACATGCCGATATCATCTTTCACAGGCTCCGTTTGACCGGTGCTCCTTTTGGATGGAGTCCTTTCTGGTGGTGCACATCCCTACCTTTTTTTAATCACGTGTTTTCAATTACTCCAGGAGTGCACAGAACCAACTTGTGCTGTAATTCAATGAGCACACAAAGAGGCAGGTCGAGCGGGTGGGACAATCGGGCATTGTACCGGGACAGCTGAGTGACAGGGGTGAGTTTAGGACCTCAGAGCACACAGTGGTTACTTTGTACCTATCAGTCAAGCTGTGACATGGGCAGCCTGCCGGGGTACATGGGGGGACGACTCGAGAGGGGAGCGAGGTGAGAGGTCCTCCACCATAGAGCAGAGCGCCACCCGTAGGGGACCCTCAACCTCTGCCTTGAAAAGGACACGTAACAATAGCATTCACATAATAAAAAGAGCAGAGCAGCTGGCTAATGCAACACAACCATGCAGTGTGTAGGGACGGACACACAGTGTGGACCCTTTAAGACCTTCAGTGCACCAAATTCAACAACAACATGAATTTAAACAGGGCTTGTCATTTCATGTCATTACCTGGCACTGATGCAACGCATTTGTAATTTTGCTTTATTTTAAATGTTAATTTATGTTGCAGCACAGCTTTTGTTTCCAGAACTTTCCAAGGTGTCATAAGGATTTGGCATCACACCTCTCAAGCCATAATTGGCTGATTTAAATTCACTGTTTTTTTAGATACTGGCAAATCCACATGACTGGTAAAAAAAAACAAAGCAGACAGGCAGATGGTGGATTTTGTTGTCTGGTAATGATAGTACTATTTTGACAAGAAGAGTCTACAGTCATGCTAGCAGCTGTGTGAGGCTGTACTTAGGGATAGTAGGATTGAGCTACACGACAGCGGGCTAACTTGCTCATAATGACAACATGACTGGCCAGCCCTCAGCCCCACCTCGACACCATCCAGTACCTTTTGGATGAAGTGGAACATAAATTTAAAGGCTGCCTTATCACCCAACATCAGTACTGGACCTCATTAATGCTCCTGAGGCTGCAGCTTGGTACAACTGTTCTGTGAATTGCCTCTCCAGAAGAGAGATTGCTTTAATAGCAGTAAAAAGAGAGCCAACTCCACATAAAAGCACCTGGATTTGAAATAAGAGTTCAACAAGCACATATGGATGTAATGGTCCAATGTCCATTTGGTACAATTGGCCATGTAGTGTCTAGTTCAGTGGTAATTACAGAACAGAACAGTCCAAGTAAAATATGCCAAACGCAAAACTCTTCAACAAAGAACAACCTAATTAATATCTTATTGCCTCGGTTTAATATAGTGCTGCTAAAAACGTCTCTATTGGCAGTATCTTAATGCAGCACTCTATGCCAGAGGAAACCTTCCACGGAGGTTCACACTCCAAGCTCTTTCAGCCCCATCTATCTTTGTCAAAGCTTCTCACTACAAAGTACTCCTTCTTCAGTTCACCACTGACTACTTCCTTATCTACTGCTCTCAACTAACACACCATCATTCAGACTGCTTCCGAGCCAGTGGACGTCCCTCAGCCAAGGAAAAAAGATCGATTTTTGCAGCTGAGAGGTAGAGGTAAAGAGGTATTATGTGCCAGTCACGCCTGGCTGTGCTGCCAGCTGGAGTGAACGGCTGCGGACAGCAGATCACACAGAGCGGGGACTCTGAGTAACACTAACAAACCTGAGGATCAAAGCTGAATACAAAAGCAAAATGTAGAAGCAGAAAACTGCAGACAGGACGCACTGCACTGCTAATTTACTGTTGGAGGTTCTAGCAGACAGACTGTGATGATTCACTCACAGAATACAGACATGGCAGCATGATCAGTGGTCAGTTACAAACCAGACTGCTAATGTGCTTCTGTAAAATGACAATCAAGATCTCAAGTGAAAACCCCAGACGAGGGACCAGCTTGTGTCATATTTAGAAGATAACAGAAACTCCTTCAAATCTGAAAGTCTATACTTATGTTGGAACATCAGGGTTTTTTTTAATTACTACTATTTTAGGTTTAATAAATGAGAGATCATTGTTTTTTAAAAAACAATCTGCACCTTAAAGTAGCAAATTTCCATTCCATAAAGGCTTCAAGATGTCAGGGTTTCTAAAGACATGCAGAATTGCTATTGGCACTGATACTGTCCTGATTGAGTGACTCAGGCATCGACCATGGTGTAACTGGTCCATATTTATTACATTTACTTGTTAATGCCAAATAGAAAATGGAGTTTTTCCGTTTTCACTTGCATTCAGCCATGGTATATCGGGGTGTCACAGCAGTCTCTTGCCTCACGTTGCTTTACATAAAAAGGATTATATTGACTTCAGTGTGACATACAGCACTGTATTGGCTGATATCCTGAGTAAAAGTATTTGAATTGGAGAGAAGAATTTGGATTGGTGCATCCATGAGTGTTTCCAGTATAATGGCATTAGTGTCAGGGAGAAGAATCCCCTGACACAGCTTTAAAGAGCACAAAGGCTTTGCACTGAAACCAACTTTAATTCCCCAAGTGTAAGCAGCTCTTTAAGACAGAGGCTGTCTATCCATACATTGAGGATACTTTTGTTCAGAAGAAATGCTGTGTACATGTTTGACCTTAAATAAAAGTGAAAAACAGAAACTCAAACAAACACATTTGCAAATTCAATAGAAAAATTCATCAGAGATTTCTCAGACTTAGGTAGTTAATATGATAAGCAAGTATATAAGCTTTGACAAAAAGCCCAAATCAAACGCAAGTGAGCCACAAAAACGAAAAAGAGAACTCCACATGTCGCTTCCCTCCTCCTCCCCCTCACAGGTCCCAGTGGGATGTCATTATCCATCACAGGGTAATATCTCCCCCTACTCCTAATTGAGAGCCACAGGTTGACATGGTGTCTAACTAACCCCGCTGCTTTGATGCTGTTGTTTCCCCTTCGCCTCACCACACAGAAGCTCCTAATGGGAGAAACAGGTGAGCAGGGAAAACCATTAGCCAACCTCAGTATTTCTCAAACAGACAGTGCCTCGAAAAACACAGATGAAGGGAAAGGAGGATGGACAAATAATTAGAAACTGAGAACTGGATCAGAATCAGGATCATTGTATAGAAAATGATAGGACAAATCCAACCTAATCAACAGGGACTTTTCAAATAAATATAGCTGTGATGATCTTGGTGAAAGTTTTTTTCCCCCAAGTACACCTTTATGTATGTGTGTGTACGTACGCGTGTGTGTACGTACGCACGTGTGTAAAATGTACGTACGTGTGTGTGGGCGTAAAGTGTGTGGATGGGATGCAAAGACTGTCAGAGAGGCAGCGTCTGGGAGGACAGCAACAATGAAACAAATGCACATGCCAGACAGGACCCCAGTCGCCAAGGAAACACAACCTGTTTCTGACCGTTGCCATGGCAACCTGCATCCCAAAAGTGTCCAGGGCTCTCTTCAAGGGGCGATGTCTCATTGTTAAAGACTTCTCTGTTGAGGTTGCCTGTCTTCATCAGCAGGCATCAGTGTGTGTGTTACAACAAAATAAGCGTTTTGCACAGCAAATGGAACAATGAATGAGATTTTCCATCAAAATGATCCACGATTAAAGATTGTGAAACTCAGCTAACCCTATGAGGTCACGCTATCCTTTCAACTGTACAATAATCTGAGATAATCCTTTCCAGTTACCAAGGAAATAATTTAGATGCTGAAATATCATTAAAAACACCAAGAAATGCTAATTCAGTTTTTTCATGTCTTGACGCTCATTGGTTAGTCAGTCTGACCCTGTCTATCAGCGAGCCTGGCCTTGAGCTCCGGCTCTGGTGGCTGTTCAACCAGCTCAGCTACACACATAGTCATGTTATGCAACCTGAGCCGGGCCGAGAATGTGAGTTCCCTCCGTCCAGCAGGCTCTAATGCCACTCTTGATGTGTAATGAGTACAAGGGTTCAGGTGAACTGGAGCTTTTGTTCTTGCTTGTGCGCTCACTTTGGTATTGAGATTATTGGTTCAGATGGGAGTTTGGAGGGGCTGAAGGATGGCAAGAGCTGCAGATACATGGAGGATGTGTGTCTGTGTGTGTGCTGCTTGGGTTTGGGGGGGCGAGGTTTACATGCATGCCTGGGTTGACTGCCCTGAGGGGCTGATCAGCAAGCAACAGGGCAGAGATTAGCCCCTGATTACATCACAAATCTGCCCCAAGCTGCTGTCCTCTGCCAATGCATGCAGCACTGAGATTTGGATTGTAGAATCCACCCCAGATGACACACACACACACACACACACACACACACACTCACACGCTCTTTGGCATGCACATTCACTCACATTCCACCACCGACGGGGGAAACAACAAACAGCTCGCCAATGCAAAACATACATAGTAAGTGAAACCCTTGCAGAGAGGGAGAAGCGAGGCCACTGAGAGTTGAGCTCCCGTCTTGCAGTCCAGACTAAACAACCCCAGAGAGCTCGGATCACTTGATTGGCTCTCAGTGGACAGAGAGGTCATGTAATGTGAGAGGGATGGAAGGAGATGTCCACCTCAGGGTTACGTTCACATGGTCAGACCATTCACAGACGGCAAGACAGAAAACAGAGGGAAAAAAAGGCCTGATAACAGGCACCCTGCTCAAACAGTCTCTTGACCTGTGTCGTGCCATCTTCCTTTACTCTTTCATCAAATTTATATCCCTCATACTTCACTCTGACACATCTTGAAAATGTATTATAAAAATGTGTCATATCAGTAACCTTATAGTCATGGCTGGATTCTTCTTCAGAGCTCAATCTGTCAATACAGTTGACCTGAAGACTTGTATAATCCTCAATCTGCAGAAAATATAGTGAGTATATTGAACAGCAGTTGTTGCTGTGTCAAAAAATCCATAGCACTCTACCCTAGTAAGAACCCCAAAATATAGATGTACTGTAAAATATATACTATTCTGTGTAAGAATATGCTGTAACTAATTCAGTATGAGAGATCCAACAGGTCATTTGTCCACAAAGACAGCTGACCTCTTTCCCTCACAGAATAGCAAACCATCTTTTACCCTTGCGTGCTGTCAATGTTTCTAAAGCTTGCGGGGAACTGTACGTGCTCTGCATGCAAATACATATTCATCTATCTAATTACAAGCAGACAAGCAACCCCTGAAAAGAAAAAAAATTCAACCAAATTTCTGAAACATCCAGGGTTTTTTTTTCTTTTAATGGAATATCAAACAAAGCAGTGACAAGACATTGTTTGGCTGAAGGTATGTGGGATCAAATAAGGGCAGCGAAGAATTTAAGAAGTTTATTTAAAAGTATTTATTTTCAGGGAGCTCTGAGTGAGCTTCTGAAGAGCCATATCGCCACCTACTGGGCGATCTTTTTAAAGTCTGGGGAGTGAACATACTCTGGCTGATCAGCAAGCGGGTTCAAAGCTCTCTGTTTTAGCTTTCATGTTGCTTAAATGTTAAACAGAGACTCTGTAATGTGTTCGACAGATGTTCAGTGAGGAGAAGACAAATGCAAAGAGGAGAGGGGAAGGTAAGCGAGGGAGAGGAAGTGGAGGAGAAAAACATAAACAAGTAGACAGGCATGAAGTGAGTGTAAGAGGGGGCGTGTGGCTTTTAGCAAACAGGGAATTTGTGGAAACGGCTTCAACAAGTGGCCTAATCCCGAAGCGCTGTCCTGTGGGGGAGGAGGGGCCACAGTGGTGTTTACCTGCTAGATTCTACAGCTGACCATCAATCTCAATGTGGGCCTCATACTGCCCACCCCTACTCCTTCAGGCATTTAATCACTCCTCCGTTCTGCCTCCGTCTTCTTCAGTGTGTGTGTGTGTGTGTTTGGATGTTTCAGGAGCCCAGCTGGTTATGTCGGCAGTGGGAGGAGAGGTGGGGGAGAAAGAGGGAAAGGGAGTTCTGGGAGCTGGAGCCCTGGCTCCAGTCTTGCATGACTCAGTCTGGGTGCATCCATGGCCCCGGGGAAAACACACAAAACATGTACCAAATCACTGTACTCTCACCCCTCCTCACCGTCTGTAATCAGTGTGTTCAAATGCTCACTTTCCCCCCTTTAACAAGCATTTCCATGTCTCTTAGCCCAGCTGCTCGGAGTATTAATAACAGCAATGGCAGGAAGGCGACTGGAAAAGCATTAGTGCAGGGTCTGTTTGGGCTTTCCTGCAAACAGAGAGCTGGGAAGAAAGATCTGTGCTGGGCTGCTTCCCTGCTCCCGGGGCTCTGCTGTGCTGTGGACTGAAGAATGCGACGCCCAGGAGAGAGCCTAAACTGGAAGATGTGAGAAGGTCCGGAGCGTTTACGGCCCCAGGGTGGATGGCCCACCTGTTCAAACAGCCAGAGCTATCCTGAGGAAATGAAAACTTCCATCTCTGCAGAGCTGCACACCAAATCCCTTTCACTTCCTTGCTGGCTCACTCGCTATCTTCTGTTTCCACAGCTGGCTCCAGGACCGTCTTTCCCTGCCTATCTGCACATCTAGACCCAGCACAGAACCAAATAAAAATCCCTCAACTCATTCAGGTGGAAAATTAAAGTCTTAAATGTCAATGTTTTCTGCGGCGTGTCACATATATGTCTATAAAAGTTATGGCATGCAAGCCAACTTTAAAGTGGGTCACAGTTGCCTGCCCCAGTGCAACCATAATTATTCACCAGCCTTCTCACACAGAAAAAGACCCCAGTGTAAGTCTGGTGAACTGACTGAACCTCTGCGGCACAGAAGAGGTCGAAGTCCTAAACAGAGTGTCATGGATGGGTGGCAGCGAGGAGGACAGGGACAAACGTGAAGTGTAACTGACCTTGGCCAGTGGTCGCTCAGGTCAGCGCTCACACCGAGGCGTGGAATGACTCTCTGGGTCAAGCTGGCTATGACCCTTCTGACCTTAAAGTACTGTCCTGTCTATGCTGCTTTAGACAAGCACAGAAAAGGTGCATTATGCACCATTGCCAAAAAAAAAAAAATGAAGATCTGACATCTTTATTTTCTAAGAAAAACTCCAAGAACATGTTTTTTTATCTTATGATTTCTTACTTGACTTTTATGATTTATTAAGTGCTGCTGTCCCTGCCATAAACTAGTTCACAAGGCTGTAGGGAAATACAGTAATTTAGTTTGCTGTTCCATTGGACAAATGGGAATAAAGTTTCTCTTGCACAACTTTACCCTAAAGCAAGAGCAAACGTCTCCCAGACTCTGGGTATTAACCTTGAGTCCCTGTCTCTTCCCAGCCAGTCTCGGCCTTATCAGCAGACACAGACTCCTGGCGTCGGACGGGGCAGACAGAGGTACCTGGAAACAAACACCACCTTAACTGCAGCCATTGCCATGGAAATACCCTTAGGGGGGAGGCCAATGAAATACCTGACAATGGGGGAACAGCCTGCCAGCGAGTGCCATCAGCTCTTTTTACGAGCCACTAATGTACTCCTTTGCCTCCGTCAGGGCTGTCCGTTATTACCGTTGTTCACTTAGTCCTCTCAGACAGACCCATGTGATGACTCATGCTGTGAAGCAGGAGGAGAAGGAGAAGGAGAGCTGCTGTTAATGTATTCTGTCACCTCTTCCCTTCACTGCAGGTTCAAAAGCCTGAACCTTTGGGTGTCGAGGGGGGTGGGGGGGCACATATGATCTGGCTGCTCCCTGCATGATTTGACAACGATGAGACACACGGATTTTTCCGAGCTTCCACCACAAACCTCAAATTACACCTTTCAGAGGAGTTATAAATCAGAGCTTGTTGGTTAAATGCTTTTGTGTCAATAAAACATCAGCATGACAGGTGCGGGAGAAGGGAGTCAGCTAGTAAAACGAAGGGAATGAAGCAGTAACTATGTTGAGAGCCATTAAATTAAAAAAAAAATATATATATATATATTTTTTTTTTTTTTTAGTTTAATGGGTTTCAACATATAATTCGTATGCCCTATATATATATATATATATATATATATATATATATATATATATATATATATATATATATATATATATATATATATATATATATATATATATATATATATATATATATTTTTTTTTTTTTTTATATCACAGCAACCACCAGTGACATGCTCCTTTCAGTAGGACTTCATTTCTGACAATGCTGCTTTGAAGATTGGAATGGCTCTTGTAAGTGCACACTGTATCCACCAGGGGTCGCTCCATCCCTCTAGTGTTGTGTTTTACAGATTAGGGCAAGGCCAGCTGGACAGGAGTCAAGAATGATCTTCACAAAGCTGAGCCTCTATCCAGACATAAAACCCAGTCTGTAAGCAGCATGCAGCTCCAGCAGGTCGACCTGCGCTCTTTTAACAGACAACACATCCAGTTACATATAAAATGCATATTTTAGGGAGCATGTAAATACTTTATAGAACTGCCACAGCTGGCACTAAAACTTGTAAATCCCTTCTCATTTGTGAAAACATCTGCCAGAATATTCTTTTGTCCTGGGATTAATACTGGAGTACAACTCCAGGGCTCCTTTGGAGAACAACGCAAAAAATAAAGCAAACGCAAAACAATACACTGTCAGCCTAAATTACAATTTAAGTATGAAATCTGCTTGTTTTGCCAGTGTATCAGGCCACACCGGAGGAGAAGGCACACAAAGAGATGAGAAATAGATTCCTCTGCTTAACATTTAACTCTCTCTGCAGATGTTGGTGACAAATTTATCTCTTATATTACAAGAGTCCAAGAGAACAGCAGAGTGTGGGAGGTGGAAAAGTAGAAAAATAGAGAGTGAAAAAAACTGTTGGATGTTTAAAGCCCTTTTGCTAGTCCCAAAGGGCATTGCAAGAGCAGCAACAGCACAAGGCTCATGGTTGACTTAGCCCATCATGGGCGCATTTGTACTTTTCCAGCAGGCAGACAGGAAGCACCTGGGTCCAAGGGGAGAATGGGGGGGGCCCCCAGCCCCACCCAACGCAACACTTCATCAGCTCGACTGGAAGGATCCTGTGTAGGCTCCGTAGCTCGAAACAGCACTCCCTGGCTGCCTGTGTGTAAACAAACATACCTCCTCTATACACGGCAGTGACACAAGGGAGTACATTCTCCCAGTCTGCTTCAGCCCTCAGACGCAGAAAACGCTGAGGAAAACAGCGTATGGTAGAACTGCTGGCTCTGAGACCTGCCTCTTTACACTAAAACCTTCAATGAATTAAATGGTTTTCCCTCAGCTGGGCTGGAAATCCAAACTGGAGATAGTTGCCACTAGAAAGGGGGAGGGAAAAACTGGGCTGTATGAAGAACATGACTAATGGAGCTCTGTGGGGTTTTGGGCGGAGCACAAGTGGCTGGGTGGGAGCCTGGGCGAGCTGTGCCTGGCTGGGTTGCGCTGGGTTGCGTTTTGGTGACTGTGTGGCTGCTCCTGCTGGGCTCAATGGGGGATGAGAGGATGGCCACAGCAGCCAGAGGCAAGTGGCCCAATGTAAACAGCTTATTCTGGCGGTGAGGCTGAAGAGCTGCTGTAATTACTGCTCGTCATGAGAAGATGAATAGAGATTTAGAAAAAGGGAGGAGAAGAAGTAAATGAGCAGGAGAAGGAGAAGGAGAGCTGAAGCAAGAGTTTGGGGTGGGGGTGGGGTGGGGGGGGGTGCATGGTTCCAATCCTCACATCGATCTTTATCTATCACAGATTCCCAGGGAAAGAATTATACGGAGAACAGGCCCGGGGCAGGAAGTGTAGTTCACACCAGTGTTACACTGTGAAGCCAAACACCTCTTGTTATATTCTCTGTTCCAGAGGCCCATGGCAAATCAGCTCCAATGCTACTGAGAGCCAGAGTGCTGAAAATGAAGTTAGTAGAAATTCATTTTCCCGTTACAATGGACTTTCTGAAAAAATGTAAAATCTCCTGCTCTCGTTGTGTGCCTGTGACCTGATGTGCCTTAAAGAAAGCTCCATGTGGGCTTAAATCAGCTAAAATCGGGAAAAGAAAATATCCCTTAAAGGAAATGGAAATATAACAGTTTCCTGCAGAGTCTCATCAGTTAGATGTAAAAAGTGCACTGACTTTTGCACTTCTGTTGTTGTTGCTGATGTTCTCCTGCTCATCCCTCTCCTCGCAAAACAAAGGCCCCTTAACAAACCCCACAATGCTACATTTAGCCAATTAGCGCCAGCTCTATTTTGCAGCATGCAAACCTTGATCTGAAGTGAAAAACAAGTGAAAAGCACTCAGGGGGCCACTGTTCTTTGAAGCAGCCTCTACAGCCGTCGATTACTGGTTACTCTTTAACTTTGAGCAACAAGTTGCAACTTCTGTGTGAATGATAAAAAAGCCCTTTTGTCAAACATTTCTCGGAAACCCAGAGTGTCTTAAAGACTGTCCACCGTGGGCCACAAGAAGGAAAAAAAAACGTATCTATCTTTAGAGTTTTCCTATAATGCTGCTGTATTCCTACTGAAGCTGCAACTAATGGCTAAACTACACTGACCTGACACCTAAGCATAGTGGCAGGGTTCAGCCTATAAATACCATATGTCTTTCCGTTTCATTAATCCATGACTAAATAAAAAAAAAATGTCTCTATATGCCATGCATACCCTCATGTGCAGGTCAGAGGTTGTAACTCCCCCTCTGACTGACAACTTCTCTGACTCATCCTCTGATCCCTGCGAAGCCTTTCCTCTAACCCGGCTCTGATTAACAAATTAACGAGCTCAGGAAGTTTTCCAGGCTTCAGGTAGTGGCGCAGGAGTACGCGACCCGACTGCTGAGAATTAAGGCTCTTTTATACCCAGATTACACAGCACTTAGCCTCCCTGGCAGAAAGAAACGGTGGGGAGAGTATGCGTTTGTGGGACTCGGAGAGGAGGGGAGGGGCATCAGGTGTGCCCTCGCAGATTAGCGCAAAGCTCCTGGTAATGAAAGAAAGGATGACCACCGCTCCTCGCAATGCCTTTGAAGTTTGATCAGATGGGGGAATAAAAGGCATCCCCCCCAAAAAAAGGAGCCCCCGGAGGGTCAAGATCCACACACAGAGGTCGGCACTGATAAGGGGTATCGGGATTAGACCCATCTGGCCTTGAGTTCTCTCTGTTTCTGACTTTCCCTTATGTCACTCATCCCTGTACAGTCATCCTGCCCTCGCACCCAACTAATTGAATTTGATTTCTCGTATTAGAGCGAAAGCCTCGCTGACAGCCAAAGGTGACGAAGGAAGTCTTGTTCTTTACTTTTCTTGTTGTTCATTGAGTTTGCCAGTTACAGAAGGTTGGCCTCCGCTGCAGAAGTTCGCTGGTGCTGCTAGAAAAACAAGAGAGTACTAGGATGCATGAGAGGGTGTGATACAACCTTTGGATTGATCTGCATTTTCTTTCAGCAAAACAGGCCAAAGCTGGCAGGAAGAGAAGGTCAGCAAAAAGTCTCCCACTGCATGCTCATACACATTAAATGAGGATTTAAAAAAAAAAAAAAAAAAAAAAAAAGTGCTAAGTCTCTAGTGCAACCCAGGGATGTTTTATAATCAAGTTTTACTCGCTGTTAAGGCAAGGACACTGGGCCGGAGGGAAAAAGCTAATTGAAAAGAAGAAGTCCAGAGCACAGGGACGAAGGAGAAGTGGTGTTTGAGGAGGTAAACATGGAGAGAGGTGAAATGTGCGTCACAGCTGCAGCGTGGGGCTCGCATGAGGTGCAGCAAGGGATGTTACTGATGGACATGTCTGACATTGTACTAACAAGCAGCCTGTGGACCGTGCTGCACACACATATCACACTGAACCACATATGCATGTGAAAACATACAGACACATACACACTATTGGATTTCTGTCTTTGTGAGAACCCTCCACAGTTATCTCCCAAACAAAAGGTAACCAGAAGTGACGCCATGTCAACCAAGACTGAAATATTAAATGCTAACCTAACCTATATTTCTTACTCCATCCACCCATTCTGAACATAAAGATCAGTCTGCTCACGATGGGCGGTACTACCCAGATGGTGTCATCAAGGCTATCCTGGTTCGAGCTCAGAAACCACATATTTTTAAATGAAATTCAGCATTTCAAACTGCATCTGTCACCCTTGAAAGACATTGAGTTTACCAGACAGTAAGGGTATAAGAAAAAATACTATCTAGTGGCATTATGGGAAATGTAGAATCCAGTGTTTGGAGCCAGAGGGATTAAAAGTAAACATCTCAGCCTGTGTGGTATCAATTTTGATCATTATGTCTTTAATATATCTCTTGTGACTCCCAAACCTTAAGGAAGTGCAGTACTAAATCCCTGTGATGTCTCTTCAAAATAAAAAACAGGAGTTATTGCTAAACATACTTCATATAAACAAATCCTAACTCTAACTTGTTTAACACCATGAGCAATGAGATCAGGAAAGGCCTTGGTCAAATCTGTTCATCTTTCCGTCTTTGTAACAACTTATGGTCCTCATAAAGACTGACAACAACAGGCATACACAAAAACACATTTTTCTCTCGGAGCAACTCCCACCTGATCCTGAAGCTGGGTTCAGTTGCTACACAAAGGTTTTAAATAGGGTGAAGGAATCTCCAACCAATGGCGGCCCTGGGTAAGAGGAATGCACCCTCTGACTGAGGGGGTGGGGGTGGGGGGGACTGCAAAGTGTACTAACAGAGGATTTGTATCCATCGAACTGGGCTGCCTCCAGCTGTGATTCACTCCGACGGGGTTAAATTAAAATCGAGCTACACAGCTCTTGTTAAACCCAGGATATCTTAGTTACAACAGTCTGGCTCATTTTCAAATGATGTTCTCCCAGATAAATGTCAGTGACCCCGCATTAATTTCCAGAAGGCTTTAACTAGCGACGCTTCGCTGACTCTTGAAGGCTGGATTTGGCAGTTTTGAAGGGTAAAGTGGCATTTGAGCCAGATCTGTCAGTATGCTGCCAGCCAGTTACGACTTTCTGTCACTTCACATTGATGCCCCCCCAGATCTACAGATGCCAAGGCGCTGCCATCGTTCGCCCTGATGAGCTGGAGCTGCTGGCTCATCATGAGCCAGAGCTGTAATCCTTGTTCCTCTGGCCCTTTGTGAAAATCATCAGCTGATCAGCCAGTGCCCCCTCCCTTGGCATCTTCACTTGACTCCAAGCTGATTGAGTGAATTTGGAGAGAGAGAGAGAGAATAAAGGAGGAAAAGCTGATAAGGAACACTATCGGCGGAAAGAGAGAGGTTGATGAAGAACACATGCTTATTTGCAGAGGCAACCCAGAGGAGAGAGGAAGGGCTGCCAGCTAGTTAGTCACCAGTACTGTTGATGAAGAGAGTGTCAGATGGCAGCGATAGCGTGGAAGTGTTGTGAGGGGGTGCGTGGGGAGGGGGGTATGTGGAAGGCTAAGACAAGGCTCATTATCACCTCTCTCTGCATCACATGGCACATCAACCCCGCACCTCAATCACCAGCCGTACCTCTCCCTTCTCGTCTGATAGCGGCGCTCTCCCAGCATGGCCTCTCAGCTTCCCGGGTGAGCAGAATCGAGCCTCACCCCGCTCCGTGTCACTGATATTTTTGCTGACACCAATTAGAAAGTAAGGTATTCACTACATTTGAACAAACCTCACAACAATAAAAAGGTCTCTCAATCTAATTGGCGACGTTGAGAATTCATTGTAGATGTGTCGATATTTTGGGGTAGGTTGAAAATTGCCTTTCTGAGAATTTTTTCGTCTTTTCTTCTACCTCAAAATGAATTCACCCATCTGTTTCTGTCTTCATGCAGCTGTAGCCAATTGCACTTACATGCCTCCTCACAAGGTGGAATTTAATTTTAAAGCTCCAGACTTACATGATAGGATCTCTGATTCCACCATGACCTTTCCAGCTATCCCCATTCTGGGCACTAAACACCCCAAAACAGGCCTGGGTTTATCAGTCCAAGAAGGGCCTGGCTTTGCACTTCTTTAGCAGCTGCCCACATCGTGTTTTATCACAGTTGCTGCGGCCCTTTGTGACCCCCGGCTCAACTCATCCACTGTGCATTTTTACTGGCAGCCCCACCAGCACCAAACCACATAAGTTTAGAAGTTTAGAATATGCAGCGCAAATTCAGCCTGCTTGACAGCCACAATTCTGTTGACCTTCCAGAAAAATACTAATTTCAGATCATTTTATTGAACAAATGCGATCATAACTGTTTATAAATACTGAGGGGTACCTCAAGCTCTGCTCGGTTGTAAGCCCTAAATGCAATTGAGGGTAGTTAGCAGCCAAGCGAGGCTGAATGTGATCCCTATCTGAGGTCAGGACTGCGTGGTTGTGTGTAAAGGAGAATCTGAGCGAGCCAGCAGAACTATCAACGTTTAAGGATGTGTGGTCTGGCCAAAGTGGATGAAGGTTTGGAAGGGAAATGAGGTTGAATGTGAGACTGCACAACATGCTCTGCTCCTCGATCCCAACGGTCGGGTTGGCTGGCCCTCCAGAGAACCGAGTTCAAATGTTCTATTTAACCGAGGAACCGAAATACACCCTTGACGTGGTCTCCCGGTGACGCAGCTGTTTCTTCTCAGGAGAGGCGAACCTAATGGGCAAAACAGTGATGATGTCAGCCGTCACAGTCGATACACGGGTAGAGTTTGGCCACGGAGGAATGTCCCTACGTTTGAAATGTGGTGAGCTCGGGGGTCAAAATGTTGAATATTAAAAAAGGTTGTACTCTTGCTCCTGTGCTTGGCAACTTGGTCCGAATGGAAAGACGTGTTATGGTAGAACAGTAATTTCTGCTTCTGCTCTTGACGTTGCGCACAGACGGCACCATCAGGATTTACTGTTCTGACTTGCGATACACCATTTCGTCATCCTTCCATCTTTACCAGCCACGCTACTGTGCTGTGCAATAACTTTATCTGCCAGCCTGAGAGAAGCTTCAGTTTGACTTGTGGCAGAGACAACAGACAGAGCTGAGGGGAAACTTCATGAAGTTTATGAACTTACTTGAAATTTCTTATTTGCTTCAAATTTCCTATCCGACACTGATCACTTGTTGTCAAATCCTTGAAACAGTTTCCAATACCAGAGAATGAACAACTCTATTGTTGACTTTGTTCGTTGTTAATGATAAGGATGTCTACAACTTCCCTACAATGATAGAGTAAACAGGCTTATCTTTAACAGCCCCTCGTCATCCACCCCTCCTCTGCTCCCTGTTCGGGGTCGGGGAGAGGCAGGTGGGTTATGTAAGCAAGAGTTATGGGTTCACAGGGGAAGTGTGTGAGATGTGTGTGCTGATGAAGGCGTGTTTCAGCCTGAGATTCCTCGTGGTCTATCTACGACTGCAAAATCTCCGAACCCACCCACCTAGAGCTTCCTGTCTTCTCAGGACAAATACTGCCAGTGTTGCTTTTTTTCAATTTCAGGCATTTAGCTGAAATTTTATCCAGAGTGACATGAAAGGAGTTAAAAAAAAAAGACTTTATGGACAACAAATAGTAGTTTGGATAAAAAGTAAAACAAGAGCTACAGAAAAAGACAAATGGATTTTTTTCTCTCCTGAACACCTGAGTCTAAACACACTCACATTGTTTTTGATGGACAATCTAAAGACAGAGGTTTTCTTTTATCCCTGTGTTAACATTGTTTTCCTCTATCTTTGGGCCTGAGCTCACGGCCCCTTAGTAAGGATTACAGCCAGTGTCACTCATCTGTTTACCTCTGCACTATTAAATTACAATAATCACGGGCACCCGGCTGGAAGTTACTCTTTAGCACTAGCTTAAGGATTATGCAAAGGAGTAAGTCAATACAGGTTAAGTCTCTATTATCGCGCAGCCAATACTCTCCTCATGGCGCTAAATTGCCACCGGTAAATGGCTCCTTTTGTGGCGTCCACACAATAGAAAGAGGAGGAGAGATAGCATCGGCTTGTGCCTGTAATCAGCGGCCAGGTTTGACTGACGCGCGGCATTATTAGCATGACACAGGCTAAAGAGTGAGAGCTCCCAGATTACAATTTAGACGCTATCTTCTAACGCGCTCAAGTCAAGAGCCTGTCACAACAACAGGTACCCTGGGGATATCTCACACACACACACACACACACTGAATAAACCAAAGCAGGGATGTCAGGAAGGGGGAGGGAAGGGGGAAAGGATAGAGAACCTAAAATTGTGACACTTTACTTACTTGGCAGATCATAAAGTCTCTTTTAGAAGAAGGAATCTTTCTTACCTGCAGAGAAAAAGAGAGAGAGATGGAGAATGATTAGTGTGTTTCCTTAGCGCGGGGTGTTCATGTCACTTGTCGGCTAGTGGGTTTGGGTTCATTCTTGTCTCGCTCAGAGAGACACAGAGGGCGACTGGATGTCCATATTTGGCCACGTGGGCTCTCCTCTAGACGGTCTCTGTTTAATAACACAGTGCCTGGTCTCAGCTGGTCGGGCCCATGGGCACAGCTGGAAGCTAACTCTCTCTGCAGTGGACTCTTATCTTCCACAGGCCTGTGCACGCAAACACCACAGGCCAGTGGACAGGATTCACATGAGTAAAGTTGGCACCAACAGTACTGGTGCTAAAGAAACTATTGCAAATGTGACTAGTCTTGCTTTTGGGTACTACTACTGCTATTACCATTATTACTCATTTTGTTCATTCTTACTACACTGCAACCACTGCTTCAATTAATGTCAGTGCCGCTACTACCAATAATATTTCTTTAATCACTACTCACTACTTGTAATTACTTCCTTGTAATAATACTACTACTGTTTTCACTGCTTACTTTTATTACCATTACTTCCATTTAAAGTCTGCATCATCATTAAAGTAAAATAAACACATTTAAATTTCTTAAATGTGAAGTAAGAAACTTTACTGACCCTCTTACTGACTGATGATAGCTGTATATTTTGCAAGAGATAGCATCCTCTCTAACAGTATAAAGGCACGCTTGAGTTTAGGAAAGCTTAAGATGTGTGCAGTGATGTAGGATACAGCATACAGTTTAAAGCTACATTAGTTCATATTTTTCAGTTGAAAATGGATTAAATAACTCTGTAATGTGAAGGGGGTCGCTTGCAGTGACAATCATCACCTAACATTGCAGTTCCCCTCGGCTCTACAGAGTGTTTTCGCATTTTTAAGCTAATTTAGGGTTTCACAACCTGCAACCTCATTTCAAGCAGCGACGGGCACCAAAAAAAAGCTCAGATAAACCCATTTTATCATTCATTTTAACAAAGCTACTGTTCCTTGCTTCCATATCTGATGGTTGTACATTGTTTAGTTAATTAAGATTTCCCATTAATGACAAATACAGTAACTGCTACTCGTGCTTTAAGTAACAATAAAGTGCTAGAACCTAACACTCAAATAAAAGCTCTGAAAAGTAACAGCATGGTTCAAATACAACCGGCACACAATTCATGAGAGAGGCAGAGAGAGGGGCTGGGCTTCCTCTTAATTCCCTGTCTAATTACTCGTCCCCGGCTCGCCCCAGGTCAAAGACCCTGCAGGTCCCACTCTAATCCGTCTCCTCGGCCCACTTCAAAGGGCCCTGATTACAGGGAGGAGAAGAATGAAGCGAGAGGGAGAGAGAAAGAGAGAGGACAGGACAGAAAGACAGAGGGATGAAAGGAAGGAAGGACAGAAGGAAGGAAGGTGGACGGAGCCAGAATGGAAACATATCTTGTCTGTCTCTGAACTGGCTGGCTTGTGAGGTCCATTTAACTCCCAGCTGAAGCTCCCTCGCTGGCTTAGCCCAGCCCTGGAAGGCACAAGCCATGTGGGACTCTGCTCAAATCTGCTGCATTCGAGAGTACAAGGCACACGCGAGCGCATAAACTCAAAGCTCTTCTTTCCATTGTCACATAAACGACGGGCCCATTCACAGGGCGGCAATAAAACCAAGCAGACAAATGTAGCAAAACAACGGGTGTGTGTGTTTTTGAACTTTTTCCAATCTTCCATTGAGACCGTCTCAAGCCTCGCATCCATTACATGATTTGAGGAGCCAAAGCATTCAGAGGAGAGATAAGGAAAGGCTGTGCAAGTACATCAGGGAGTATATAAGCCAACAATTTCCAGAACAAAAGACTACTATTATCATAACCCCAAACAAGTATGTCCAGTGCAACGTGTCTGCAGAAAGAAGCTGCCAATAGCTTACAGGATAGAGGATTTATTAAAAATCTTCTCTTGCTTAGTTGATGCTTTATTTTGTACATCTTATCACGTCTGTTTTGTATCAGATTTTCCCTTGGTACCAGGCTTTTCTTTCTCCAGGCACGGTGACAATCACTGCTGTTGCTTCGTATTTTATTTACTGGTATTCCAAACAAAACAATTGTGCCGCAGCTAAAACTATAAAATGCCTCACTTCCAGTGTGACCGAGGTTTTTCTTTTTTTTTTTTTTCCTTACTGGGGAACATCCTTCCAGGTGTTCATAAAAGCAAATGAAAACAGCTTTTGTACAAATTGATTTGCTGTTATGTTAGATCCATCAGCAGCTGAAAGGAGACAGATGCATTTGTTGGAAAATGTTGTGGATAATTACTTAAAAATGACAACTTCTCAAAACCAAAAAACTGTTCTGAAAGGATTGAATGGTAAGTGGATCCCGCCGGCGCATTATATTTCACCTCAGCGATGCTGTAAGTACTCTAATATATAGAGTTTTTCGCCCACTTCTGGAGAGTCTGGAGGCTGGAGAATGTAGCCTAAGTTATAAAGTATAATTTCAAAGCAGGAGTTTAAAGAAGAAGCTAGGGAGAAAACAGATGAGGGAAGTGAAGGAGAGCAGAGGAGGGAGTGAGAGGAGTAGGACAGACTTCAAAGGCCCGAGGCAGACTCTCTCTCTGTCTCCCTCTCTCTCCCTCTCTGTGCCATGGAAGTGGCTGGAATGAGGCTGGCCGCTGGGTAGACTTGTCTGTCCACAGGTTTAAATTTAGGATGGATCAGACGCGACGCCTCGGCTCTCGCCCTCACAGCCAGCCGGCGAGTAACTCGTGGAAGCCTCTGCTGACCGCATTATCATTTCTCCTCACCTCTCTGTGAGGAGGATGCAGCCACCCAACATTAAACTTGACTCGATGCGTGCAGAAGTCTTGGGATTTAAGGACCCTATTCATGATGCGTGTGGCGATGAATTCAAGTGAAAAGATGTTCTCTGCTGAAAAGCATTACCTGAATTTCTGCTACGAGACTGACTGTATATGGCTGATAAATATGTGTTTTAGGACTGTGTGAAGTTTACATCTCATTTTGACTAACAGCAGTTTAAAACTGCAAGCATAATTTCCAGCTTCAAACCAAAATCTCAACACACCCTATACATTATGCTGTTAAGTTCTAGACCACCAACTACATTTCCACCATATATAAACAGATGGTGGCTTCATCGCCACTTTTTCTTTGTGTTTGCTCCGACAACACAGAAAAACACTGACAGGCTACAATGCACGGCTCTCCATCTGATTCTGCAGTGTGCAAACAACAGTTCAAGCAGAGGTAATGATAATAGTGAGATGTCTTATCAGAGCTTCTGATGTGGAAAGTCTGACCAGCATTCAAATCAGCAAATAACGCATAATTGCGGACGGGCTCATTCAGATCTTTGAGGTACACATCTTTTTCCATCAAAGAATACGGGCCGGAGAGTATCTGTTTACAAGCTATTACTCACTTCCCTTTCTTGCCGGCTTGTTGTCCACATTGTGCTATCTTTTCTGTAATTGTGGCTTATTATGCCGGGGCGATAAGGGAACGATGAAACAGGGACACCGCCTCTCATGTAAACATTTGGATGTGATTTTGGCTCGCGCTATCTTAGCTGTTCTCTCTCAGTGTCTAATGTGTGTCTGTCTGTGTGTGTGTGCATCGAAGGGGTGGGGAGGGGGTGTGTAAACCTCCGACGGGAGAGACAAGCCGCGACCTTCTCGACAACAACTGAGGAGAACAGACAGCGTGGAGTCTCTGCAGCTGTTTCTCCGCGGCCGCAGAGGGGAGCTTTTAATTGAATGTGAATGCAAGTTGCAAAGGCTTTTAATTTGGCCTTGGCTGGAGAGACGCACTCCAGGGGTGGGGTGGGGTGGGATACATGGGGTGGGGGGGTTTAGCCTCAGCCATCCCCACCAGTCATCGCATCCAACTCACCTCACCCCCCTCTGTTTTCAACCCACACATCACACGCCTCTAATTACTAGCCATGGGAAAGCTGGGAAAACAACAACTTTTTTACAACAGGCAACAACAACAAGACATTGTGATGTGCAGAGATCAAGCTGGAACATCCGCTGAGCCTGAAATCAAATTAGGGAGCACAGACAAAAAAAAAAAAAAAATGCAGTGAAGGAGGGAAAAAAAAAAGGAGGCTCAGCTGTATCCTTGCGTAATGAGCAGAGGGACGGACACGTGATGGCTCCAGTAAGGCGGGCAGGGGGGAGGGAAAGGACCTGTGGTCTTTGTGTGCCGGCTACATTACAAGGCATGTCTACGTATTCAAACAGCTGTAATTGTGTGATAACTCCATCGGCCGGGTGGGAAGAGTGGTGACGTGGAACAGCCGAGGAGGGCCTCCACTCCTCTTTCTGCCCCCCCTCACCCCACCCATCTCTCCGGAGCACACTAGCACCTCAGTGGAAAACATCGCATGAGGAAGAGATGGAAATCCAAGCGTAGGGTCACTTCTTGATTCACTAACTCACAATGCATGTGCGACTGGCATATGGATTTGATTTGTGCTCTGCTGTAGGTACAAGGGGCAGAGGGAGGTGCAGAGTTAATCGCTTGAGATAACCAAACTCCCATCAATGACTTTGATTCTAGATTTAATGTGTTTGTGGGAAGGGCTGCACTTGCATTGCAATGAGTGAAAATTCAGAGCACTTCTGTTTGCTTTCCTCCCCAAAAATTGGAGTGTTTAATGTCACTGATGAGCTTCGTTTGTTGTTGTAGCACTCCTCCCCTCTTGCATATGTGTATACACACACATAAGCACACAAACACAAGCAGACAGACGAGGGTAGGAGGGGGGGGCTTGTGTACCCATCCATGAAAAGCACACAGACTCAGTGCTCCTCCACACCGCTGGGCCCTGAGACAGAGCACCTTTTCAGCGGACAGCACTAACTCATGGGTTTGCAGTTAAACTGCCCCAGGCCATGGCAGTGGTGTGAGGGCCAAAGGCATGTAAACAGCAGACGACAATGAGCAGACTGACCAGAGTGCACGCTTCTGTCATTCAAACCTTCTTTACAACCCTGTTCCCACAAGCCGCAGAGCTGTGCTGGAAAACAATACGCTTACTTTGCATCACTCGCATTCTGTCAAGCCAAGGGGATAGTAAAGCTCCACACCAGAGGAAGTAAAAAGAAAAAAAGAAAAAAATCCTGTGATTCCCGTGAACTCAGTGGAATGCTGCCCTGCTCGACAAAGACAAGTCTTTGAGGAGTTTGGAGCTTTTTCGGTGTCAAAAGGAGAGGAACTTTACTGTGAAAAGTTATCTCTAAAACATGATACATGGTTCTGTTACAGAGAGGAAAATATCATCTTAAAAGCCTCATGAGGCATTTGTTTGGACCTTTTTCAAATTACATCTGGAGATGTTTAAATGTCATTAAAATATGTGCTGGCTGAACGGCTTGGGCTCAAATTACAGCACCAAAATGGCTGGAGAAACACGCGAGTCTAGCATCGATCCTCATCACGGCGCTTTTTCAACACTCTTTTTTTTTACGCTCCCCCATCGAGAGCCACTGACGCAGATTTGTCGGAGCAAACGTTTACACTCCGGTAGTGTGAAAACTGGTTCAGTGGGGAAGGCAGATAAAGGACCCGTTTCCTTGTAAATTTATGAAGAGGAGAGCAGAGGTTGGAGAGTGGGAGCGAGGGGGAAGACAGAGCGGCAGTGATGGTGGGTGGAAATGGTCGGGAGCCTCGGTTCTGTGTGAGTGTCTGTGTGCGGCCCTTGCCAAGAAAAACAAGGCCTGAGCAACGCTGGGATCTGATTTCAGCATGAAGGCATGGCAGGAAACTGGTTCCTCTGGAGGGAGGAGGAGGGGGGTGGGGGGCTGCAGTGCTACACTTCATGTCCTCCCAGAGAAAAGAGAAAGAGATTTAAGAGACAGAACAACAGTCCTCTTCACTCAGCACCCATCCAGCTATGACGGCTGATGTATAGTCACCGATTGTGTGGGTGGCGCGTTTTAACCCCTATAGCACGTCTGTGGCGCTGCTCCTGCCAGCAACACTTTCACACTGATCACAGAGTCGGGCACGAGTCCCTGATGCAGATCCTTGTGCCACGGAGAGGTCAGCTCAGTTCAGACCCTTGTATCTGCATCTGGATCACAACTCCGCCGCTGCAGAGCCGGAGGGGTACTACTCAGAACATGTGCAGAGAATTAGCACTGGCTACGCGGCGTTCGGAGGCTTTCAAACCCTTTGTTACTTAGCCTCCATGTAACACGCTACTCCGCCTGTGTAAAACAGCCTTGATCTTATTTGTCACTGGCTTTGTTTTTACTGCTTCTAGGCAGCTTCAAGCAATGACAGCGACTTCCAGGGCGCTCTGTGGTAGCGGCAAGCTGCCGGCACTTCACCGCGGGGGCCGAGTTCAACTACAAGTGGCACAAGAGGGGGAAAAAGGAAACGGGAAATAAAAGTTCTGTGTCTCAAAGGGTGCGAGGTATGGTGAGGCTTCTCCTGAAATGAAGAAACTCTCGTCTGAAGGAGGATGACAGAGGCCTATGTCAGAGGCTTATGTCAAAGGAAAGTTATTTCCCCACATAAACAAAGCATGTAGTCTCCTGCTTTTGTTACTCTTGCACCATGTTTCATCTAAACCATACTAGGCTCTTACAGGAAAATGTCAAGAGGATCTAAAGGTGCTAAAAGTCCAAATTTCTCTTATTTAAAGATAAATGACAAGACAGAACAACAAAGCGTAAGCGTTGGGGTTAGGTATCATAGTTGTACTTAAATACCTCAGTTTCATTACCAATACAAAACTATACATTTTAAAACATCACTTGGATTCAAATCAACCATTTGATCAAAGAATAAGCAAATAAGAGTGAATCTGATCTACTTGCAGGTTTGCTCTGTTGCTGCTCAATACATTCAAAGAGGTGCTAGAAATTTTCATCAATCAGAAACAATTAAAGATTAATAAAGCGATTAAAGAATGAGAGAACAAAAGTCTGAATCCAGACAGACAATCGATTTGTGCTTTTCATCCTCTTTGCTACGGTGCAATTTGCAGTGCAGGTGCTTTTTTCTCATGTTTGAGGTGAAACACTCAACTCAGCCAGTGTTAGCATGAAGCACTGGAGCCAACTGTCCACATTTCAGCTACAGCTCAGTATTGTTTGAATTCTTTTTGATGCTTTTAATGAGGGTTGGTGCCACTATTACTACTATAAATTACACAATAACTTACTTTGAGTAATATAAACATGCTTCCTGCAAAACCCATTTTTCTCTTCCTTCATTTTTTATTTTGAGTTAAATCAGTCAACTCAGCAAGTGTTTGTATGGACAATTTCTGTTTTAGTGTTCTCATTGTTAGAATCATTTTTATACTCGCACAGACATAATATCAATTTTGGTATCAACGCCACACCGTAAACTCGCTTTTTTTTTTTAATTAACGAAAAAAGGGAAAAAAAACATTTTCCAAAAAGGTGCATGCTGTTTAAACACAAAATAGAAAATTACAACAAATGATTTCTTCAAGATTCTGTCCAAATAAAAAAAGAGTTATTTTAGCTTCTTTGTTCTTGTTATCGTACAAGTTGACCAATTTCATCCCAAATACTGTGTGTATCAGAGAAGACACCTCTGAGAAAAGAAACAGGGTCGGACTGAAGACAATTTTAAAGCCCAGTGTGCCGGAAGACCTCGAGGGCACCGAGGGCAACAAACACCGGGGGCCTGGCCAGCAAACACAAACAGAGCCGTGCTGCTTTTAGCTTGAGCCTTACATGCAGCACCACGGCCCCCCAGGAGCCCACTCCACCCCCGTCCACCGACACCCTCCCTTCCCGGGTCCCTTCCCAGCGCTGGACAACGCCAAGGTGGAAGTAATGATGCCAGATGTGACCGATCAAACTGATAAAGAGCAGGGTCTGCTGTGGGCCGACGCACAGCTGTGGGTGCAGCTGTGCACGGTTGTCAGGCCAGCTCGCTCGCTCTGAGAGAGAGAGAGAGCGAGAGGGACAGAGAGACACAGAGAGGAGGAGGGAAAGAAAAGAGAGAGAGACAGGGAGGGAGAAGAAACGGCCCTAAAATAATCTACTTAGATCAAAGCATCGACATCTCCAGCAGATTCATCTTCTGCACTCCTGCCACTTTACACCCAATAAAGACTTTGTCATTGTGTTTCTAAATTCAGCTTTTCTATTCTCTTGTCCTTTTTCCTTTTTCTCCCCCCTCCCTCTCTTTCTCTCTCTCTCTATTTCATCCACTCTCTCTGTCTCTCTCCCTCTCCTGTGCTGGGACAAGGCCTGCTCAACACATTAGCAAGATATCCTGTTCTGACAGCAGCTTTAGCCCAAATCCAGCCATCATGAAGAGTTATGCCATCGTAGCGAGCTGCGGATTTGGGAGATATAATACAAATCAAACCTAGAGGGACCTGGGGGAAGAAGAATGAGGAGAAAAAAAACCCTGCTCTTGTAAAAACAGCAACAATGACGGAAAACCGGAGGAGCTGCAAATTCGGAGGCATCTGACGTGCCGACTACGTTTGCATGCATTCGAATCATTTGATCTTAATCTGATTAAAGATTGAGGCAACATTTTTCTGAATAATGCATAAGTTTGTGTAAACTATGCATGCACGATACGCACCACAACAATGTCTTACAGAGTTGTCTTTTTTTTCATATTCAGTGACTCCTCACTGAGTTTGTCTTCATAAAAACTCTTGTGAAAAGGGTCAGATAATTCCCTTATGCCCACTGCAGTGCCACATTTCAGGCATTTTCCAGCACCAAGGGAGCGTGACACAAAGCGTGATGCAGATGACTCCACTGGTATTAAGAAAATGTCACTTAAGCTCTTAAAATAAGTTTGTGACGTCTATAGGGATGATTTCTTTCCTTGTTTGATGAAAACTTTCATTTTTCGATGCGATACAAGCCGAAAGCATTTTTTTTTTCCTCGCAGCGTCGTCATACCTTCCCCTTGCCTTGAAAATGGAAAGTAGCGCAGGCTTGCTTACTTTTCCTCCCTTGTTTATTTTCCTTTTGCCTTTGTCCATCAGTCTCCCCTGCTGTTCTCCCTTCCTCCCCCCTTCGGAGTTCAGCCGTCTTGCGAACAACCTGACCAAATTAAGAGTATAGTACAGCGGCAGACGCAGCGACGTGGAGCCAGACTTTTAAAAAATATATGTATGTGATGTTTCCTGAGGCAGAATACCACTCAAAACAGAAATAAAAACACTAATAATAAATAACAATAAATAAATAATTATGTATTGTATTGTTTTGTCCTGGCTGAGAATCTGCTAATTCAATCTAGCATGAATGATTCTGTTGACAGACACTCAACTTTGCGTAAACTTATTTCCCGGCCTAAAAAGTAATGTATTTTATGAAGGTGCTTGCCTCGGTGTCCCAGTTTCCAAAAACATTAGAGAGTAATTATATACTGCATCTTCAAGGCAATTACAGTGATTGTCATGTCAGTGCTTTAATCCAAGTAAGGTCACCATCAGTGTAAACACAACCTGATTAAAAACACTGTGCTTTCTCCTTCTTCTTTGATTTTCCTTGGGCGTGCAAATAATTAGATTTATTCAGATTACCTTCGGTTTTTCTGACAACGTGGCAAGTGCTGACAACCAACATCTCTGCTGCAGTAACAAATTGCTGTTGTGGCAGTAAATGAAATGCAGAGATCAGTGACAATGTTTGTTGAGGGCTTTTTAAAATATGAACACTGGGAATTTGTAGCTACTTCAAAACACGAACGCATTTAAAATGAGTTATCAGCTTGATATAATCAATCACTGTGATGATACCATAGTAGGCATGCACATATAATCAGTTAAGATGTTGTCTCTCTTCCTCCGGCTTGGCAGCAGGGATGAGCTGTTTTTAAAACAATAAAAGCTTCTTTAAGGCTGCACCGGAGTTTTGTTCAGTGCCAATCTGTCAAATCAAATCAGTCATTCAAATGTCTCATGATTGACTCAGTACCATCAGAATCCAAGCTTAGGGAGGACCAAATGTTGCATACAGAAATTGGATTCTTGACCGAGGCATTTTTTAACGTCTCTCCCAAAGGAGCTGACGCAGCCTCAGACCAATCACACAACAGGAGCTCTGTTGTAGGCTTGGCGAGCTGCTGACCACCACTGGGTCTCACTGGATGAATGTGGATCTTTAAGAGTAAACCCCCCAACACACACACACACACACACACACACACACACACACACACACAAACACACAATACACACAAGCAGGCATGAAGGTAGGTAGCGAGGCGCGCACACTCATGCTTGGAAAACTGTGCACATTAAAAAAAGGCAGCTACAACTTCTCAGAATTAAAACCCCATGTCACATGTCCAATGTTTGGATGTGAGCAGCACGCCACTCACGACTATCACATAAACAAACAACACAAGTAGATCCTGAGCCGCGATGGGAGAGAGCAAAGCACCGTGTCTTTCACTGTGCAACAGTCTGGAGGAGAAAAGACTTCGTTTAGACAGAGCCCTCTCTCACTTTCAGCCCTGCTGCTAAAAGCAGGCCTCCGAGGTGTAAGGATACAAATGACCTAATCCAGGATAAACATATAGCTGGGCGGTAGGGGAGAAGGTTTATATGTCTGCACTACGGACTGAAGAGCATGCCAGTGTTTTAGGAGACAAACTACCCAGAATACCTCTTGGTTGCTTCCCGTGCAAATGGAGTACCAACATTTGAAAGCGCCGGCTATTAATAAAGACTGTTTATGAGCCGTCTCACTACTTCTTGGATGTCTATGTGTTTTTTTTATGCTCTCAGCACTGGTTAATGCAGGTGGTTATCAGTGTAAATCCACATGAAGACATGTGCAGTCTGGGGATGAAGTTACACGGCCATGTGCTCATCAATGCTATTAGTTTCCACCAACGTTGATTGCTTTGACACTTCATGCCGTCCAAGAGTGGCGATAAAACAGATCAGTTTCGCTCATGCCAAATTAAAGGCTGATATACGGCTCCTCTTTCGAGGCAAGGTATCAATGGCAGCCTGAGAGCGTGCGAATCACACTCAGACTTGTAATTTCAGGATCCAAGGCAGATAACCGACTGCTGAAAAATGACAGAAACACACCCAAGGACTGGTGGAGTGCTTTGCTGTAACACGCAAGACTGATCCTGATCCCGAACAGTGTGTACACTGAGAATAGTAGTGGCACCAGTTAGTGGGTGGGCACAAATTGTGAGTTGTCCCAGCAGGACCTGGAACCAAAAACAGAACAGCACCCGGGTGTTGCGCTAATGTGATACATAAATGTCATGTCCCTGTCAGATTTTATAGTAAGACTACTTTACGTGACCTCTCAAAGAACAGAAACTTTTGAAATGGGACATTCTCCCAATTACTAGTTCTGGTGTGACCTCTGGTTTACAGTGGCTGATGTTAGCCAACGTGAGAAAACTTTGGGTCATGTCTGGATCAGTGACGTTTCACTATACAAGCCTGTTTCGTCAGGAATGTGTGGGTGATCTGACCGACAGTGGCACCTCCCTGGCAACACACACAAACTACTAGAAGTCTAATTGGCATGCTGAAATATGAGACGTCGCCTTGTTCTAACTGAGCCCTGTCCACTTCAAACCAGTGAGCAAAGCATGGACAAAAACAAAGATACTGAAGGTAAAATGATGAATTGTTTTAACTTTGGCAGAAAATTGTTTTTTAATGTCAGAACCAATAACTTATAGTACGATACTGAGAGAAGGGGGAGGGCAGCAGGGCGTTTTAACATTCACAGCAGGAGATGAACAAAGTTACTTGACAACAAAAGGGTCCAGATTTGAGCAAGCAGCAAGCAAGAAAAGTACAACAAAAGTGTGCTGAAGTTCTCTTTGCACTAATGAGTATAATCTGATGGGACAGTTCTAAAAACACTTAAAGAGATTTAAATGATTACTAAAGCCACTAAACATCCCTGATCTGACTGATGATGTCCAACTCCAACAACGTGACCACACAGCTCAGGGAGATATTAATGATGTCTGTAAATACACCTCTCCCTAGGCCAAACCTACACACACACACACACACACACACACAACACATCATCTGCTTCTTCACTCAGGCTTGAGTCAGACCAGAGAGATGAGCTCAGCTCCAGCTGGATGCTGAGGCAAGCTTTAACTCAGTGAGCCACTCCCCCGGCCCAGCACAGCTCAGCACAGACCTGCACTGCCAAGTTTAAGATGGCTGCCTGCTACGATACCTAAATCAGAACCCCTCTAAATCAGCTACCCCACTGACAAGACGCAATATTTCATTTGCATGTTTTTTTTTTGTCCAACCAGATTGGTGAAAGGGAAAACGGAGGCTGTGTACGTATTCTGCTAATGAAATTAGAATGGCTCATCTGTGAGGACGTGAACACCGTGACAGGACACGGACCTCGGCGAGCTGCCTGCGCTCTGACTGGGCCGGCTTTAAGCAGATTTATGGTCTCCGGTAGGGGAAAAGGGGGATTTTTGGTCCAGACCTAAATCATGCTTGAAACTACGAGCAGCTAATTACTAGATGAACTGAGTAGGAGTCTGGGGTCTGTGTGGTTTTCAGTCGGGTCCACCGCCACTGAGCATTGTGCTGCGTGCAAAAAGCCTCTCTCTACCTCTCTCTCTCTCTTCCGTACATGGTAGCTAGCAGCAGTGTAAAGTGAGCTAAAAATCCATGCTGAGTTTTGTTTGGAACTTGAGTGCTGAGTCACCTCCAAGTCTGATTTTTTTGGTGGTAGTGAAGTAGCCATCTGGGCAGCTTTCAGTAGGTAGAGCACTACCCAGAGAGCTCAGAGCAGCTAGCTGTTCATGGTTTTGACAAATGTGTAATGTGCTCTGGGACTCATCCCCGCATAATGTTAAATGGCAGCGGGCCTCTTCTTAGCTCTGCCTTTCTACTTAGGAGGAGAAGAAAACTATTTTCATCTGCACTGCGGCAGATCTCGCAGAGTCGAGTCTTTCACATCAGCCGATTTTCTGATGTGAGAAATTCGTCAATCAATCATTCCACTTCAGTTTTTCCTTCACATAAAGCGCAATAATGGGAGCGGCTGAAATGATAACAAGCCGCCGATAAAAGATATTGGTTGTGTCTCAGCCACTCTGAAGGCCACTCATCAGTCAGTCCCCACCTCTTGCACCAAACTCGGCCCACACCCTGCACTAACTAGGCAGCATGTGTTGGTAATTTGCAGGCAGTTGATGTTGATTAGCTGGGTTGTGACACCATGCGACCTCGGCTGTAGCCAAGTACATAGACACACATTCGCCAATTAACCCTGTGGCGTTTGGCTATCGGGCTTTACAGGGCTGTAAGAGGGAGTTATGTGAAAAGTCTACAGGGCTTTAGTTCGCCCCTCACACACGCAGTGGCGTAAATGCGCACTTTTACACACACACACACACACACACATACATACATACATATAGCTGCAAAGAGCACACAAAAAGCTGTAATAATGTTATCTACTCAGTTATTTACACTGATGGGGAGTGCGTCTGAGCAGCTACTCTCGTTTAACAAAGAACTCCACATCCCTCCAGACAGCTAATGATGTGTACAGCATAATGGGCTCTTTTTTTTTTTTATTAGGTTTCACAACTCCCTGCTGAACTGCTGATATACCCAACATAAACTAACTATGAACTCATAACAGTAAAATTGTTCTAAGGTCACTTTGGTTTTGCAGGCATACTGTTGCTGGGAGTGTAAAGTAATTCAATCTGTCACTTGGAGTGGCTGTGTGAAACAACAAGAACGCGAGGCTAAGCACCACCTGATATCACCGCTTCACTAAGGACTGTAATAAAATAAATGTACTAACGTTTTCAGTTAAAGTTTGTCTGGGATATATAAATAACATTAGACAAACCGCTCATCAGCCTGTCTGCATAATTAAAAGAAATTGTGACCTAAGCCTTTACAGACCTCAAAGTGCTAAACTATCCTGTTAATCGATGAACTGGTCACTTATTAAGTAAAAAAAAAAAGCCAAATATCATCATTACCTCTCAACTGTGAGGATTTGCTGTTTTTTTAATGTTTTGTAATTGTAAACTGAATATTTCTTTCGACTAAACAAGTAATCCATCAATTAACAATAACTTTAAAAAAAAACTAACCAGATTATTTAAAATGACAATAATTGTTAGTTGCAGTCAAAAAATATATCTGCTCATCTTCCATTGTTTCCTGTTAGAATTCAAAGTTACAGTGCTTTAAGCTACATGCTAACATGCTCATAATGACAATGCTAACGTGCTAATGATTAGCTGGTATTATATTTACCATCCATTCACCATCCTAGTTTATTGTCTTAGCATGCAAACAGGTGCTAATTAGCATTAAACATGTCATTTGTTTTGCTGATATTTGATATTTTACTCATTTAATTTTTACCTGAAGGTGCTAGATGAACTTTTAAGGGATCACCAAAGTTATAACACTTAATCCTCAGGGGAACATGAATACACAAAATTTCATGGCAGTCTGTTTAACAGTTGTCAAGACATTTCCAGCCCATGAATGTGAACCTCACAGTGGCACTTCAGGAAACATGTTGGTAAGTAAGGAGGATTCATCCCCTGTGGACTAAGAATGACAATACATCCAAAAATGGTTGAGCTATTTCCGTCCTGACCAAAGTGTTGTGGGTAGAAAATGGCTTTCTGATGCATATTCACTGTCTCAAACTCAAAATGTTTTTATTCTTTTGGTCTTGTCGGGCAGATATAATCCAGCAGCAGTAAATCTTGTGATATCTGATCGAGCACAAAGTAAAAGCAGTAATAATGCGATAGCAGATAATAGCTAGCAGAAAAAAAAACAGATACCAGATCAGCTTGGCGGGTCAAGCCCCACAGAGCCGAGGCCAGCAGCGGTCTCCCCACCTTTATTCACTCCCTCAAAATGACTCCATTACCGTGACAAGAGGCAATATTTAAGCAAGAAAGCTCAAGGTTTTCTTGGCCTGCATTGCGGACGAGTGACAGATTTAGTACTGTTCTTGGATCCTATGAGGCTGAAATTACTTAATAAAGTGAAGCTGACATTTTGAATATGAAAGTGGAAGCCTGAAGTTGAGAGGTTGGAGCGGGGACGCCAGGACTGTTTCCTCTCCAGTCGGACGTGTGCGTGAGTGCGCAGAGCCGCTGAAACCACCAGAACCTGATCTACAGCTGTACATGCAGTAACTGTCAGGACCCTCCTCTACTGGAGGAGGGACCGAGCGGCTATATTACTTGTGCAGACAACCTTGGCAACCGCCACCATGTTCTTAAGTCAGCTTCCTGTGTGAGAAGCCTGGAGCAACCAAAGAGACCAAAAAGAAAGCTGAGATAGTCTTCCACAGGAGCTACCTCAACCAATTTGGGACCTAAATATTACTTCATGATGGGAGAGCTTAACCTTAACTATCGTTAAATGTTTGTTGCAATAATAATGAAATCAATTCCCACTTCTATGGTAAACCCAAAAGCAAATTAAGCCCTAAACCCGGGGCTTAGTCTTAAAATATAAGCTCGCAAGAGTGGGAATGGGTCAAAATGACTTCACTTGACAAAACTTTCCTGACTCCAAAGGTCTGAAGCTCAAACTGGCTCTAAAAGATGATGAAAACCGAGAACACACATGGACATGAACCACACAAAGACACACAAAGAAGATTTATTTCCCTACAGTTACGGACTCAAAAAACAAAAAGAGTCCAGCAGAATAATACAGAACCAGTCCTGTGGGGTTTTTTTTAGCTTGCCAACAAGCTAGACCAGTTCTTTGAGTCTGTGTGTGTGTGTGAGTGAGAATGTACCCCCCTTCCCTACCCTCCCTCCCAGACGTGCTCTGATGGAGAGATAAGTTGAAGGTCATCCTGAGAGAACAGAGGCTCCGCTCAGAAATGTGTGGAATAACATTCTCTTGTTCTGTGGACAAAAAGCATATCAGAGGCTGGTATGGTGTCATATGGGCCTGTGTCATCACTGCAGTCAATATGAGCCGGGGACTGATGACTTGATTTGGGAGAGCATGGAGGGTGCAGTCAGCAGCTCGTAACAACGCCAATTTTCTTTGATTATCCTCTTTTATTATCTGAACAATTCCAAAAAAATGAGGTGAGATGAGATTAAAATTGAGATTCAATTGCTACACTGGCAAACCATCAATCCAAAACTGAAATAATTCCAGTGCATCTTGTGTGCAGCTGTAATGCAACCAAAGCAATTGTAATGGTGCTAAAATGCTCTGAAAAGAAGCGAGAGGCAAACTAGTAAATATGATTAGAGTGAAAAATGGGACGCAGCTCTGAAAACAGATCTCTTTAAAGAATCTTGTAAAAATTAAATTCCTTTTACTTTATGCCAAGGTATTTTTATTTCCAAAAAATGAAATACCAGATCCTGATATCATATAAATTTAACAAGAACACTGACATCAAACTGTGATGAATGAAATATGGACACTTATCTAGTTTGAGAACTGATGTTTGGATAGGCAACAGAACATGAGTTTTTTTTCTTTTCCCACCCACAATATCCATTAGTCTCAGTCCCATTACTCAAAACTATAAAGACATCCAACTGACACATCAAGGATATGGATATAGTGGTAACTGAGATCTCTATTGGCAGTGTTAGCCTTGCTCTACACACACATATTAATAATGCGTTTGCGACATGTGAGCCTCCCAGCTGCTCCCATCCAGAGGAGCTGTGGAGGCCGGATGAGTCAGCATGTGAGCTGGAGGAAAAATGAATATGGCTGCAGATCTGTCATACAGCAAGAGAGTAACCTTGCCAAGTTCACTGCTGACATACCAAAATCCAATAATCACCAGACACGCATGGATATTATCGTGGAAATAAGGTATAGCAGGCCTGAGACTGAGGACGTACACATGATATGTTTTAACTTATCTACAATGTTTCCATTAGCAAGGATGAGCTTCTTTTTTTAACGTGGGTTCATGGGAAGTTTTGAGCGTTGGAGGCGCTATATTGCAGTGTTTTGATGAGAGGGGCCCATTTTGTCTGCATCTCATGCTCAACTTCCACACACAAGTGGAGCAAATGTTAGCTAAATTAGCCCAGCTGTTTCTAAGATATCTTATGCCTGACAGATGTGGAACATCGAAAGCAAAATTTAGACAACAGCTCATCCTGTTTTAGTAATTCATTATAGGAGACATCCAACACAGCATTCTGGTTGCCTCACAATGTCCCGACAAAACTAGTTGGCTATATAGATTTGTTTTTCCTTATGGCTCCTTAATCACAACTTGTACATGTTCTGTGATTTTAACCCTTAGTAGCAAAGCTCTTCTGCACAACTGTAAAAATGGTGATACTCAAGAGAAATCGTTGTGAAAGATGGCAAGATACGGTTAGTGAGATCCAACATGTAGTCTGGTCAAGGCACTGCATGAATTTATAACTCTGATCACTCAATCTGACACAGTGACCACCTTGACACACAAAAATATTATGTAGCCTGATCAAAGCATTACCTCAGCTGGAAGCATCTCATTAGCTACTTGCTGGGCATGTCAAGGTAATGGGAAGTGAAAAGGGCATTACCTCAAGGATAGGCCATGTCTATCAACTGAAAAGGGTAGTACATGACATCCCTCTGTTTCACACTATGTTACTAATTGATAGGTGGTAACGCTCAGACAAGAAATGTTGGAGGCGGAAGACTGCCAGCCAAAGTAAATATGGATGTAAAAAAAATACAAAAATACAATGTAAATATTGAAAAATTGGCTTTGTGAATGTTTCGCAAGGAATGAAATGCATCCAACATGTTTCTTGGGCCCCAAAGATATCCACAATTGCTCTATTAATTTAAAATTAATTCATGTAATACCCTTTGACACAAATATATACATGTCTGTTAGCAAGATCATTAATCTCATTGCATTCATCTTGTTTTTCCTGGATTATGTGCGGATCAGAGTAGACCCAGGGGAGGTAATTTTAGCTAAATGATTAGTTTCCAATGCTTTTGGTTGGATCTAATCTGCCCAAGACACAAGCTGTCCGAGTGCAAATGGAGTAAATATGTTTTGGTGGGAAACAAAGTGAAATAAGAAGAAAACTCCATTAGTTACCCTTAAATATGCAGGGCCTAGTTGTACAAATGGAAATCCATTTTTCAAACAGCTGGATAGATAGAGGATGGTGTTTAATATCATGACATTTGGATTCTGGTGCAGGTCTCAATGACCTCCCTTGCTGATAGAGGGCACTGGGCCTTCCTTTCACTTTGGTGGTCCCTGTGCTGCCAGCCTTTTACCACACTCACACAATGGACCACACATCCAGCTCAAAGGAAAAAACATCGGGGCTGAAAGTGAGCAGTGGGTCAAAAACTGGACCAGACTGGATGTGCTTAGATAAGCAGAACCGGTGGGATCTGCCCCTTGGAGCAATACAGGAGACAGGGATCCAGCAGGCAGCCTCCAGGCACTGCAGCTTTTGAATTAACCAGCAGGACTATGGAAATCCTGTTTTAGTTCCACTCCCCTCTTTGTCTCCTTCATATTTTCTTTCGCCGATATGGTTCCTTATCCTTTTTTTTTCCGTTGCTCCAGATGGGAAGCTGCACGGGAATGTTTTCTCAAGCCTTCTTTTACAGTGACCAAGACATACACTATCCCCTCTTTTGTCCCTTCTTGTTTTACAGTATACAAAGCTCCTTTCAGTACCTCAACACAATCTTTGTACAGACTTGACAAGCTGGTGAGGTCACACTTGCTAATCAGCGTAGAACTTGTCCATTTAGCACAATTCTTCAAAGCAGAAATGTTGCACCTCAAAAAACCTGTTCCTGTTCTTCCTGATGAACAGCCTGCATCTTGAGCCAGCACTCCCACCCAGGTGTTTTGTCAAATCTCACTCTCTTCCCTTTTTTTTCTCTTCACAACTTCTTTCTGCATTTTCTAAAAACACGTTAACAATTTGCCTTTCTGCGAGCCGCACAAAACGCTCTCTCCAATGTTTCCATTCAAAGGTATTGATGTTCCACCTGCACAAAGCGTGCTTCATTGCAGAACCCTGAGGTAACATTATAGAGAAGTGCCATTTCAAACAGTGTTCATTTCTGTGTCCAGTCTCCTGTACTGAGCATGTTCGGTCAAAACTAACAAATCCTGCAAACTTCAGCCGTGCACACAGGCTTCTTTATAGTTTCCTAAAACCAAATATCTAAGTTATGCACTCCTAGAGCATGCCTTGCCACATTATTTCCATACTGCTTTACCTCGGGGTTAAGATGTGGACAAGTGAGTAATTAAACTTGACTTGCTATGATTTTGGCACCGGGCCTTGGCACCAGAGCAAAAACTTGATTTTATATAAACAGTTGATGGTTTATGGCTAAATGGTGCAGGTTATAAATGGTGGCCAAGAGAAAGGTCTGTGTTGTGATCGTTCATTTGAATAATTGATCTCAGGTGCTGCTGGGTCTTAGCTCTGAGTTTAGCCCTCATTGGTCACTTTCTCCTGACATGTCCACTGCCTCATTCTTTTCTCATGGCCCTGAGCTTCTCCTTAAAGACGTGCTTGTTTACGATTTACAGATTAAGCTCTGGAATGAGCAGCACAAAGGCAAGATATTTTTGAGGCGGTATTACAAAAAAAACAAAAAAAAGCTTTGTTGAACGAACAGGCTAATTGACTAAAGTGAATCATGTGTTTGTGAGGGAGCGTTCCTCCTCTGGTTCCAGCTGGATGACTCTTGTTCTTGTGATGAGGGGAGTGCAGTTTTCCTCTCAACTCTCGAGTTGACTTTTACTCTCTGTGTAGGAGCTGGACAAACAGCTCAGTCAGCTGTGAAAGCCCATGTAACGGTTTCCTCGGGAGACACAACAACAGTGGAAGCTGGGTGACACTACAACCAGGTGACACAAGTTGAAGATTAGCGTAATCCCTGTCTAAGTGAGTAAATGAAATGCAGCCGAGCCGAGTTTCTCCCCAAATGAACCCTGTCTCTGACACTTAACTTTTCTTTCCCATCATTTGTAAAGCAGTGAGCTTTATGGAGAGTCCTGAGGTGCTAGCCCACAGACACACGCTGGGAAAACCACGCTATGCTGCACTTCATTACCAAGGTGTACTTTTTAACTCGCATGTCATGTGTCTATAGAGTTACAAGCCAGTGGTCTTGGTTTTCTTTTACTGCGTAATTCTGAATGATTCCTAAGAACTGCTTGAATGGAAGATTACAATGACACTATTTACGACAGGCAGTCTAACAGGATGACATCCACTCCCCCCCCCACTAAGTCCAGACTTAATATTTAGCTCCAAACATTCCACATTTGGACACACCGACAAAAAACGAAGCATCAAAAACCACCGAGTTGCATTTTTTCCTCCGAGAGTCATACTTGATTAATCAGAGGTTGGGGGAAGAGAGAACAAATGTGTGCTCAAGATGAGGAGAGAACCATCTGAGAAAACACTGAAAGAGACACTGAAGGCTGAGGCAGAGAGCGAGTGCGAGGCTTTCAAAGCGGCTACTTGTCATTTCAGCACGATGGCACACAATCTTGTTGGAAAAAGGCAAACCATGGGAGTTATTCTGCCGCCCCTCACCGCTGAGTGAGTGGAGTCTCCAGTCTGGCCCCCTAGAGTGTCTGCATCATGTAATTTAATTCATGGGCCCGCAAAACACAGCCAAGTGAGGCTCAAACAGGACTAAAGCACATAACCGCAGCAGCCGCTTATGAATGACGGTGATTTTGTGTTTTTACTGCCAGACAAATGAGCGCAAAAACATCTGAGAAAACATTACCAGCAATTCTGATAGCAAAGTTAATCCCTTCTCTATGAGCTATATGAGCTTTCTGTGAGATCTTAGTGAGTTAGCTCTTGCCATACCGGCAGCAGCAGTGGCCGTTTTACAGCCCTTGACCTCACAGTGTTGGCATGCTCATCTCAACACAAAAAAGGTGAAGATTTGTTTTTCTATTCCTGCGGCGGCACGTCTTAGCTATTTTTAGATACACTATGGTTACGAAAACGACCTGTTGCAGTTACAGGAATACAGAAAAAAAATAAAGTCAGCTTTGACTGCAGACATACTATAGCTATCATATGAGGCAGCACGTGAGCTACTTGAACAATTGATTGAGAAGCACTTCACGGCCATGCTAACAGACATGGCATACACTCTGAGTAGAGCTATGCGTTCTCAATGGATTTGAAGGCTTCGATCCTGCCCCCATCCTTCATTTGTTGTTGGGTGCTGGACACTGAGAGGAATTTAACTTCTGTCACTGCAATGTGTCAGAGCGAAGTGAAAAGTCCAGGGAAGTAGGCTAGGTAGGCCACGGGGGGAGGGGGGACGTACAAAAGCCTCAGCCCCTATGTATGAAGCTGTGCTCAATTCCCTGGCGAACACCCAGCCTGACATCTGATTACCCCCAGCCTGGTTAGAGGCTTCTGTGAGTCGAGTCAGACGAAGGTCATAGATGAAAGAAACGTTTGATCAGAGCTCCGTCGGCCTGCCCCTAATGTACGCGCTTACATAAATATTGACTGGATTTCGAGGGCCGTGTAAATTGTTCAGTGGTAGAAAAAGCAGGGAGATAGCTAGAGCACGCTTCACAGAGTCCTTTAGGCTTTGAACATGTTTGAAAGTGTTGACTTTCGCCACTTGATGAATCACTCACCCTTCAAAGAAATCCCGTGATAATGAACTGTGTTTGCCCACTCAAATGGATGTGTAACATACATGCTGATGTCCACAGTTTTAATGCAGTGGCGGGCGAGATGAAAACGAAGTCTACTTATTTAACACTTGAAAACGGATAGTGATCGATGAGAAGGGCATTTGTTTAGACACATTTTGAAGGTGCCTTCAAAAAGGTTGGCTCAAGGATTATAAGGATTTGTATATCTGTCTAAAAACCTGCCTGATGGCTCCGTGCCGAATGATGTTGTGTATACAAACCTATGCGTGGATAAAGTGCGGCATGTCATCAGGTCTGCTCTCACTGCTGGAATGTTCTGCCAGACAAGAGCTCAGGAGGACAGCCACGGTGGAAAAAACCCATCCACCGTCGCTCTCGTTTAGCCACTCTGCACAGTAAGTCTTTCAACAAAGGTCGCAAAGCACCGTACATTTGGTTCAGATCAGTAAGGTCGTGACCCACACCGGGTTTATTTGGACCTTTGCACCAAAATAATCACAGGGCTCTGACTCTGCTGTGACAGACATTAACAGTCTGGAACCACTTCTCTCTCTAACCCCTACCTGAAACATGAACTTAGGGGCTAGTCGGGGCCATGAACATTTCCTAATTATTGTTTGAATTATGTGAGTTCTGGAAGTGGAAATGTTTCTTGCAGGAGGCAAAATGATTTCTAGGGGCAGGAGAGTATGTCAGTATTATGTGCTGCGGTTGTGGTTTGACTGCAGGAGCAAGTCAGCTACTTGGAGGTAAGGGACTGGGAGGAGGACCTGATGAGACAGGAGAAGCCTTCATTTTCCTTAATCTATTGTCGTTATGTACAGAAAACAGCCAGACATGAAGGTCTTGTTTTCACAGCAAGCTGTGAAAGCACATCAAGCACATCAAATTCAGGAGATTTTAAAAACTGAAGGCCAAAGTGAAGGCATGGGGAAAAAAAAAAATAAATCAATCTGTATCAAAATGTTAACAGAGAAACTCTGGTCATAGATCTGGTCTGACAGATCCAGGGGAGTTTAACCTAGGTGGTGGTCCCAACATAATTCTCACGTTGTTGATGGCTGTTGTCTTTGGATAGACTGAGCTGCCGCAGCACTGTTCAAACAGCACCAACTCAAACTCCCCCCAAAAATCAGATAAAGGCCTTGTCTTGATGTGCCAAGGGACATCTAGGAGAGGGCATGCATTTCTTTGGCTCTAATTCAAGGAATCTGCATGGCGGAGCACAACGTACACCCTTTACCTGAAATACCTTGTTTTAATCTTCAACTCCAGGGTAAAACAGCAGCGCAGCACACCATGCACCATTAAAGCTTATCCAGGCACTCAAGGCTTTCACATCAGACATGAATAAATGTTTTTATTTCTTTAACTAATAAAATTCAAGATAAAGCTGGATTTGTGTGTCTTTTTTTGTCTTTTCTAACTCATAAGCCCAAAAATAAAGGGCCTTGTGTAAGATCCAGTGTGTGTGGAAGCCAAGCCCCGGCAGTCAGCATGCCTTTGCTGAGGAACAGCAGCTGTTGGCCTGATATAGCATGGCGAGAGAGCAGTGAGGCCACAGTGTTAAAACTAGCCTTGTTCCTTCACAGGCTCTCTCTCTCTCTCTCTCTCTCTCTCTCTCTCTCTCTCTCTCTCTCTCAGAGAAAGTCTGCAGGTACTCTTCTTTAATGATGGCAGGGGAAAAATAAGGAAATTTATATTCTCACTCCCACTACTGACGTGAAAATAAGACTGAGGAAGAAAACCTGGCACATATTCTGGGATGAAAATGAAAGAATGAAGTGAAAGGGATTTTAAACCCAAACAGAGCGATGCCATTTCCCCCTTATTGTGGCCCAATTCTGCTTTATCTACATCAGTCCTGCTTCAGGTGGCTGGATTCCTGAGCTCTCATATTTTCCATGTTGTGTTTTTGTTCCGTTATCGCCAAGAGTGCGTGTCCTGGCAGAATAAGGCTAGATGATGCCATACGATATGAAAACAAAAGAAGAAATGGATATCTGGTGTAAATCTGGGTCGTATCTCAGACGTGGTGGTGACCTTGCGCTCAGCAAAGCGAGGCAGAGTAGAAGTCAAGAATTCAAGAGGGGTTAGGTGGGTTAACCCTGACCTTAACGGAAAAGGCATGGAGAATGAGAAAAAGCCCTCTGCAGAATGAACTATATATTGGACACAATCAATGTCAGTCTCCTCCTGGACATAATCTTTCCATCTCAGTATCTCATTTTGAGCCAGGTACGCGACTGTATCCCAGTTCTATGTCGTCCTGACTTTCACGGACGCACAAATAAACCGGAACACCTCGGCACTCTGCAGGAGAAAAGGCTCCCTGCCTTACCCTGCAATAATTTTCCATCTTCCCTCTTGGCACTCGCAGCCCCCTACCATTTATTTTCAGGGTAAACTGTCGCAGAAGAAAGGAGTGTGGAAACTGCAGTGACAAAAGGCTTAATTTCCCTGTATTTAAAAGTAAGCCCAAAGGCAGCTGGGCTTATGGTGTTATGAGCGTTAAAAAAAGAACCGACAATGGACTTACAAAGGCCTATTGTCCACTTAGGACAGGCATGACGTTAGAGACATTAGACGTTAAATTACACTTTTTTATTTTCCTGGCCTCCTCCTTACTTTCTGCTTCGAGACTGCCGTTTTCATAGGATGGCAAGGAGGGAAAAATATTCTCTTTCAAGTTAGCTGGGAACTCTTACTCAGGGGGATATCCTTTACCACCTGCACATATCAATCACACATTTGGCCAAGCGCTCCACTGGACGACGGAGGGAAGAAGGGGGAAATCTCCTTGGATCTCACTCCAAGATGCAGACAAAATGGCTGCCACTGTGCGTCCGCGGGCATACCTCTCTGATTAAATGCTACATATTCTAATCAAAGCGCCCCTCTGTTCGCGGGGAGTAAAGGTATCTTTATTGACACCTTGGCGTTGACCTTGGCACTGGGCTCTGTGCTCTCAGCCGGTGGTCCTGAGTTTCTCCTGAGCCTGCCAGTTATTTTCTCTGCCTAAGCACTATCGTATGTCATAATCTACAGGAATTTGTGGACACAACCTATTTAACCTCAGGTACAAGGTGTACCATTTTAAAGAGAGGATAAAATGCACAGAAGATCAGCGTGAAAGGGGAGAGACAGGTTATTAAACATATGCTTTTGATAAAACTGTTTAATACAACTGCAAGCTCATGCTGCAAAACAGAAAAATCATTTGCTTTTTCCACTCCTAACTGAACAGCTATTCACAGGTGGGCTTTGAACAGTGTGGTTCAAAATAATAACAACTTCTTTCATACAGCTACAGAACATGTGGCATATATCACTGCGTATATGCAGGTGGAATTTGCAGACAGAAGTGCGCACTTGCAGGGAGAGCACCTGTATAATCTCAGAGAAAGGGGGAGTATTGGGACAGAACACTTTACTTCCCACTATAGAATAACTCATCCTCTGAGGAGAGGGGAAAAAAAGAAATAAGACATGAGTGGGGACATCTGAGGGAGGCGCCTGCAGAACATCTCTCTCCCTTTTTCTCCCTATCCCTGATAGCTGAAAAGCTTGCTCAATGAGCCGGCTCCGGCCATTCCTCCAGGCTGTTTCTCAAAAAGGAAGAGGAAGTCTTGAATGAGACAGAGAGGTAACACTTGAAAGGGAACATCTCTCTCAGGGGAACAAGAGAAAGGCCAGGCCAAAGCGGCGTAACAGAGATGGAGAACCACGCTGATGAACAATGTTTTCTATTTGCACACATTTGCATGAGAAAAGGCTGCGCAGCAGCCACCAGTTCCACAAGTTGGCTGGTGAATGGAGAGGAGCTGTAAACCTCCTCAGGAGAGGCTGGGGGGAACGGGAGCGGGGGCCACTCTAAAGCGGGATGAGTCGTCAGGATTAGTTGGCAGAGAGAAGAAAACATTTTGATAAGGGACACAGGGCTTTCACTTCTTAGCTGTGGCCCATCACTGCCAGATGAACCATAGCCTGTGGTATGCAAACAAAGCAGTGGTGAAGACTAGTAGCACTAACGCCATTTACTCTGCAGAGACGGGATGCTCAACCATTAAAACTGACAAAGAACAGGATCATATTAATTTTGCAGTGCAGGACTACTGTACAGAAATATGTCAAGTTAAGGCACGTGTGCAATAGTTTTCTCAAGAAAATGTGTGTTGATGTATTCCAATTAGCTCAGGTATTACTGAACATCTGTCACGTACAGGAGGGACAATTATGTGCGATGATGTCAACCCTGTGTGTTTTGCATCTGTTAAGTCCTAACGGAGCTTTACGAAATGAAAGCTAACATCTGTTGGCAGCGGTGTCAGCCGTGGCTAAAGCACTGCAGTGTGTACAGCCTGATTAGGCTCGCCGCAGAACAGCTTCAGACTCGTTCTGAAGGTCAGACTGGCACTTCAGATGTGAAGGAGCGATACATTTTGGAAGTCATGTTGCTTTTTCTGATTATGCAGGGTGACGACGCACAGTGTGGGCAATGTTCTGAGTATAAATCTGGTGTTTTTTAGGAATTCTGTCGAATTTAAGTAAATGACCTCTGCAGTTTGGATAAGAAGACGATAGGTACCACAGTACCACATCAGCAGAGTCCAGTACTAATAGTAGTATTAATTTAGTCAGCCCACAAATATTCCACCAACATATTACAGTCCAATATGCTTCTGGAAACCTTTTTTCCATTAAAATAGATGTGCTACTTCACTGCAATGGCTAAATCTGTGTGTAGTGAGTGTAGTGTGCTAGACTGCTGAATGGACCGCTTTGCTCGCCACGCCACATTCATCATGTGCTGTATGGCCGTCATCTCCTGCTCTGCGGTGAAAGCAGCAACCTGAGGCACATCCCCTCACCTCGCTGCTAATGTTAAGTACCTGACTTCTAGGAGGCAGCTAGCATTAATGCTAAAGTGATTAGCTCTGACCCTGCACTCCTTTTTATTCTTGCACCTTCTCAAGCTCTGAGGAACCATTAAGGTACATGTTTTTAAAAGTTCAGATCAGACAGAGTGCTTCGGTGTGGAATACATTGAGACCTTAAGGGCAGGGGAGTACAGAAAAGGCTGACGAGATTTTATGAACTTTTCTGTGATGGAAGTCTGCAAAAGAGACTCCAGCCCTACTATACATGATTAACAGCAAGTTGAGATTAAAGTACAGAGCAGAGGGGAAAAGAAATGAAGTCCACTTTATCATCTCACTGGAGCAACAACTGTAATGGATCCATATGAGATGAAGACAAGCATACTCTGGCATTGTGATTGATGAGGAATATCCATAGCCTATAATCTGCTGTGGGACCGTTGGATCACACAATGCCAAGTGAAAGATGGAATCTGTGTAATAAAACAGGAAATTCCCTCCGTGTATCATCATAATGGTTAGAACTGGTCATAAAACTCACGAGAATCCAGTTGTTGTGTCAAAAGAGACACAACCATAGGCATTATTCAACTTAAGTTCTTAAAAAAAATGTAATAATACAAATTCTACAAATAAAGCTGCGTGCATGTCAACATCTTGTGATTTATCCTGAAGTCTACTGCTGAGGCTTGGCAGCCTGTTTCTCCACTTAATTTAGTTCCCCGCATGGGGCGTTCCCTCAATCACCAGTCCCCATTTAGTTTTTATGTCTGCCATAATACCCATATCTATCAGCTCTAAGTGGAATAAACTACCTCTAAATAGGCCCACTGTTAAGCACTCTTAGTTTATTTGACAAAACTACAACAGTGAAGGATTTTACCATGGTACAGTGGCGCCATTTCTGCAGACTGCCCCTAAAGCTCAGACAGTGATGAGGAAGAAAAGCCTTCAAGATTTCCGGCTCCTCTGCAGCAGACACCCAGCACAAAGATTTACAACTTCTTAAAAGTAGTGATACAAGAGTTTTCGACTGTGGTCGACACGATGAAGGATGCATCTGGTGAAAACTGTCAACACTTTCATTAAGCTGATGGGTTTAGGACTGTGCCACCATTTCTGTTTTGTTCCCTGGTGAGATTCCCACTGTGATCAACTCAAATTTTGAGAAATCTAAATTGACATGCGGTGCTATTTTTGGTGTGGCTGACTGGCGTAGGACTAGACTGAGGTACAGACGCACACATAAAATCATGGTGGAGTTTCTCTGTCTCACATCGGGCTTCTTGGTATGTGTGGTACAGATTAGTGTCAGTTTGACACATGATCATGAAATATTTACAGAAATGTATATTTACAGTACAGTAAACCGAATACTCAATTATTCCAGTTCCAAATTCACTAACTCGTCAAATCTCTAATCTATAAAACAGTCTAATCTCAAGGTGTGTTTAGTAGCTGTTCTAGCTGGTCATGTCCTAGAGAAGCAACAATACCTCGCAGATTTACTAGAATCTGCGGGGTATTGAACACTGTGTGTTCTGTATTTGTCTTTATATGGTTTCTTTGGTTTTATAATTGTGACTCTGACTAAGCTATTCAACTATTCACTTTTGTATAAATTTCAATGCAAAAAATCCAATTGATCATACAAGCGGAAATGGCAAATGATAGGCTTCAGTCCAACTATTATAAGCTTTTTGGAAATGAGTATATGTTAGCCGATTGTACTATTTAATATGATTATCTGTCCATCAGTCTATTCATCTAAAAATGGCTTCAAACTTTGAGTCTCAGGAATTCAACCAGATGGAAACACACTTTTGTCAAGTGTGCTAAGACAGTCTGTGCCCAGACAGAGACAGAGACAGAGACACAGAGATACAGAGAGAGAGAGAGAGAGAGAGAGAGAGAGAGAGAGAGAGAGAGAGAGAGATTGGTAGGAACAGAGACAGAGAGGGAGAGAGTGGGCGGTGATTAACATGCTGCAGTCGGGATGCATTTCAGAGGAGCACTGGGAGGAAACGATGGGCCATTACAGCACAACTAAGGGTCTGTTAATCAGCCTATTAGGGTTTAATTGAGGGTAGTTAATTAGGAGTCGGTGGGCAGTCTATGCTCGGGGTCAGGGGCTGACATGAGACGCAGCTGGCAGAGCAACCTGAGCTGATTGTTACTGATCCATTTACACAAGGCCAGTGATTGATTGGCAGGAAAATTAGCCTTAATTACACCTGTCTATTTCTGCCCCCTTTAAACCTTTTAGGAGCCATAAATTAACCCAGCAGCTCCGATGAACAAGGAGCCAGGCAAGACTGTGTTGGAGCAGAGCAAACACATTTACAGTAGGCCCAGACTGCGTGTCTCCACAAAAATCATCAAGCGCCGGCCTGCCTGTGAGGACACAAGCTGTTTAAACTGAGTGGAAAATACAATATTCTGTGTGTGGTGAGGGACAGAGACAAAAGCAGCCTTTTGGCTGGAGCGAGGCATAAGCTCACCTCACACCATCTCCAGACTGAGACGACTCCACATCATAAGAGGTCTTGTTTTTTTCACCCATATAGAGCGGTGGAAAACAAAGGTGTACTTGTCCTCACTTCTTAAAACCAGCTCTGCATAGGGCAGCGGCTACCACCAGAAGCTGATTATGGACTCTTTAAAGTTAGATTTGACTTAATGTCCTGCTCCTGCCTCAGTTGGACCACGGGGCACAGGAATGTGCTACGCTACGTGGATTGACCCGCTTAGCCTGGGGTGGATTCATCCTGTCTAGGGCCAGACAGCAGAAACAGAGCGGGGCCACATTCAGCTTGCCCATCTGGGGAATAAACACACTGCCTGCACAGGGGCCAAAATCCAATAAAGAGCCTGACAAAGGAGTGCTTCTTGCCTCTGGATGCCAAACAACATGTGATCCCCCTTAGGGAAATAGCTTCTATGTCTGTTCTTCATAGCCCTAAGGGTCAGAAATAACGCCTGGGGAACTTTTGGCACATGTCCTGCCATGCCATGTGCTACGATGACTTACTAGTGACAGTGGGGTCCAGCCAATCACAATCTGACTTTTTTTCTTTTTCTCCAAGAGGCCTGATGACATGCTAAGTACACGTTTAGACGTGAAAACTACTGTCAGGATTCAGTGACATTGTAAGTGCTCCAAAAGGGAAGAATGAAAACAATAATCACCAGTGGAGTCATCAAGTATACAATTTCATTCAGAGCTTTAAAACACTGAAATAGATCAGTGTGGCACAACATGCCATAAAATGCATAAAGAACATTACTGGATCAACTATAATTAAACTTTTTTTTTTTTGTCATCGCAGCCTTCCAGGGATCAGAATAATATCTGGAATGTCTAAAAGGAAAAAGTGATGCAGCTAATTTGCAGCAAAAGGCAGCGCTTTGCTTCCAGTTTCTCCCCAACTCGTTCAAATATCTCACTCCTTCTTGCGTTGGATGGCAGCCTTGACACCAAAAAGGAAATACAAGGCTCACTGACATGCACGCTCCAGACCCCACCTCCAACACAGCTCACTTCACATTTCTGTCAGTCACCGCTAAGTGCTATCTGGCTGGGTCTTAGGCCGTCTCTGGCCTGGTGACTTAATACTCTAGTAACTGTGGGGAGGTTTGAAGTGTTTAGTGGCTCACCGTGGGTAACCTCGCAACTCATAAGGCCAGTGACGTGAGGTAAGGAACTGCAGATGTGCTGCCTTTAAAAGCGTCACAGTTCTGTATTTAAATGTAGATGTGAAATGACTCTTGGCAGTTGAAGATCAAATGCATCATTCTGCAGTGCTAATGAGATAAACCTTTTTTCCCCTTAAAATTTTAAACATCTACAATGCAGTAAAAGCCCACTGATTCTTTAATAATTAGTATAAGCTGTGGCAGTATGGTCGAGGGAACAGGTTGTGTCAGACACAATAAAACTGATGTGGGTGTAGTAACTTACAAAGTAGGAGTGTTGGATTCTATACCCTTCGCCAATAAAGTAGCTGTAGCTGTATTTAGAGCAGCCTATTTTGCATTTCAGACACACTTGATTATGACCCCTGGCATTTTTCCACCACATTCCTCCTGCTCTTCCTCGAGCTAATCACGCAGCAATACATAATACATAATACATCTCAAACAGGTTAAATGAGCAGAGGTAACTGCCAGCTAATCCAACTTGCATCATCTCTTACAAAACTGTGCCGGCACAAACACACTTGCTATTTTCGGTCCAAGTTTTTAGACGCTGTGTGGCACAGAGTGGCTGACGCTGAATGAAAAAGGTTGTTCTATTGAATTCAACGACCCCTGTTCAATTCAAATGGCATCCAGTGTATATATTTATACAAACATCGTCTCAGCAGGGACACATTCCTGCCGGCGGGCCCCCACCCCCTCCCCCCTCCTCCCCCTCCATCCAAAAACACACACGCAGCCTCGTCCTCCATATTAGAACTGGCTTCTCCCAATGTCAGTTTATTTTAAAGTAGTTGTTGCCGTTCACCCTCTGTGACCTAAGAATGTTTGCTGTGGATTTACAACGGCGACATTTACAACGGCAGCCCGGCCGTCTCCATTCTCTTCCTATTTTCACACTCAGGAGCCCACACAGAAAACATACCCTTCACTCTGAGCACTCAGTCACGCTCACTCTCTGGATTGCTGTTGCACAAGTAAAAAGAGGCTTGTTGTAGGAAAGCACACAGACTTCTTGACCGGGGTTTCAGCATTGCCCAATGTGAAGTGACACTCAAGAAAAAATAATAATAAAACGCTGGGCTCACGCTAAACATTTTGTAAATAACACAAGCACACAGTCAATCAGCTATGTAAAAACATGATCAGAATAACCCAGGGCTGCAGAGCAGAGCCCCTCAGACCGGACCAACCCCACTGCAACACTGAATCAGAACTTATTCATGAAATCTCGCCGGCAAACGCGGGCAGATCCTGACCAGAGTGCTAAGATTTTTCTGCTGGCGGAGGGGCGAGCAAAAGCAAACACAGCTCAAGGTTTTTATGAGAAAAATGTCTGGCTGAACAAGGAGGCATTCATGTTCTGATTCATACCAGCCTGAAGCTCAGTTAGAGGACAGCCATCTGCTATCACACTCCCCCGCTAAGAGCCTGTTATAGAAGGATGAGCCGTGGATCATCATGTACATGTTACATCCATATAGACTTACTATAAAATAACACCTCTGCTACAGGAAGGGAAAACAGCTCCATGGCTGTGGTTTTCTGCCTCCTCAGGTGAACATGCTTTTCACTGCTGCATGTAATATGATTGTTTTTTTACAGAGTGGTTGATCCCCATAGCAGGGTTATGCTATGCCTTGTGAATGGCTGTCAAAATGATCGCCTCTGCAGGCTTGTCAGCCAGGTTTCATGGGCTAGAGAAAAAGCACACACGTCCTTTCCACTGTGATAGAAAATGAGGGCGCTGATACTAAAAATGAAACATTGGTTTCTGATTTTTTTTTCTTTTATCTTGGCAATAATCACATTTTAAAGTTTTTACATTAAAAGTGGATCAAATGACAATTTGTAGTGTGAATTAGGGCACTCATAGTGACGACCCCTCTGCAAATTAAAAACCCAAATCTGAAGTTCCCCTCGGCTCTGTGGAGGCTTGGCTTGGCCTCTTTAAGCTTCTTGTTTGTGTTTTCCGGCCCACAGCTCTGCTCTCATCAACCTCGTTTCCAGCGGTAACAGGCAGCTGTTTCAGCAAAAAAGGTTCTGATAAACCCACTGTGCCTGCCCAGCACCGACCAACAGAAACACACTGGACATATCTATTAAGCTACGTGACCAAAAGAGAGCAAAGAGAGTGAATAATAGACTTTAATTCATCAAGTAGGCAGCAGAATGACTCCTGATGGATGCTAATGTTGCTCCGCGTGTAGACAAACTGTTTGCTGACAAGTTCACCATATCAACTTTATGGCAGTGCCTGAGGTGATAATGTGTCAGTGTTGTGTTTTCAGTTCATTGCACTGCCCCAAAGAGTACAAAACAATCAGTCAATGCAGCTTTGAAATAAGGGCAACTGTAGAAGGGGTTGACAAGAAGGTGGTTGATAAAATGTTTAGAAATGTGGGAGCCAACACCTTCAAGGTAAATCCGACACCTTTCAGCTTCAGCTCAAACTTCAACTTCAACGAGAGCCGGTTCAGGCTCAACGTTGTGAAATCTGACTTTTCCCATTGTGACTGGAGTTGACACAGTTACCCGGTTGATTGTTTTGAAAATTCACAACCTTTTTGGTAATCAATTTATCACTTATTTCAGCTATCAAGCAAAAAAAAAAAAACACAGAAACATTTGCTGTTCCATCTTGTCAGGATTAGCTGCTGGGTTTTGGACTGTTAGTCTGACAAAAGCCAATTTGGAAAGGAAGAATAAGTCTTCAAAAAGCAATTTGAAGCTGCAGTTCTAATCACAACAGGAAGCCTCACATCCTGTTTGATTTGTACACATTCTCGTAGCAGCCGCTCTCAATGCACTTGTGGTTTCTTTAAGCACATGTAGTGTAAATGTCTTCCCGACAAAGATCATCAACACTGTACTAAAACAAGCCCTACAGATGAGTACGGATGTCACCGATGTCTTTGTCTAGAATGATACATGCTGAGAGGTGCGAAGAGAAACCAGATTTTAAGGCTTCTGCTTGTCTCACACTGCGTCCCACACGGGGATGCTAAATGGGACGGAGCTGTTGCTTTCAACCCACGAGTTCAAGACATGAACACGAAACTGCCTTTGGGGCGCTCGGGATTAAATTCCTTTGATTCACCACTGTAAACCACAGAGTTCACAGACCCGATCACCCGGGGTTAAAGATACAACCCACACAATCGCTATGACGTTGCATTTCTTATTGTGGTCTGAAAAACCATGACATGGAACTTTTCTTTTTTTTGCTTTAACCAGCTAACAAAGAGGGAGCCTTGGAAATACGAACCCCGTCAACTATCAGGTTTCCCATCGGATGAAAAGCGCCAATGTGGAACAACGACTCCAAACTGTCTATACATTTCCATCTCAATGGATGAATGATTTATTTTGTTGCTTTTTGTCGAATAATCCCTCACCTCTTGAAAAGAATAAAGTCACTTAATAGGGTGCTTTGCCACCTCCTTAGGCTCTTGGCGTCTTCTCTGCTCATGTGTTCTCCTCGCTGGAGAGGTTTCGTGACTTCACCCACAATAGCTCCAAAACAGGACAAACACAAGTGCAGCATTATCCTTGAGCAAAATCTGTTCTCTCTCTTTTTTTTTTTTTTCGATAAAGGGTGAATGGCTATCTTGGCACGAAATCCTACACAAGATATCTTTCTCAAGTAACCAAACACTACGAACATCTGGCCCGTTAATATGACTGCCCAGCCTTCACACACGCCCCGGCTAACACATGCACATAAGAAAAACAGAGAGCAACGCAAAGACACACGCTTTGGTTCCACTCGTACTTGTTCGTGTGACACATGAGCTAATCTCTCTTGGCTCATCGGCGGGCAGCCCACTTGGGACTCTCCTTTTGGCCTCGAGTCGCCAGGATCGGAGCGCGCTGCTGCTTCAATCTGCCTTTGTTAGGGGAACCTCGTGGCAAATCTCAAGTTGCAGGGAGCTTGGAGGCACTTGATTGTGTTACTTGAAGTGATCACAAGTGAGGACTAACATGTCACATCTTAGTTATGGTGTTGTCGTACTCACGGCCACAATATTTAGAACCACAGCGCGAGGCTTGTGGCAACTTTTTCGGTATCGGCTGCGTAAATGACAGGATAGAGCGATCAACGCAGTCCAGATGTCCGGAGTCTTCTTTTCTTGTAAACACTTTCCACAAACATCTCTGTAAGCAATGTGCTGGTCAAAATGCTCCAGGGCAATTTCACTGAGGTTTGACAACAAAGCCTGCGACAAACCATATTTGTCATCTTGCGGCGCGCGGTAATACACACTCGTAATCCACATAAACCTCCTCCCTCAATGCAGCCATTGTGTGAGATTCCGGTTGACAACTGTTCTATAAAAGCAACCTTTGTGATGTTGAGTTTTTCAACGCATCCCTCAAGTTGACCTCAGGGTGAGCTGGCCTTTCCACACGAGATTCTGTTTAAAGGCGAGGGGAGGATGCTACACGGCAGCTCTGTCATAAGGGATTTGTCAGCTAGGAAGCGAACACAGGGCTCTTTCTCGCTCGGCAAAAAAGCAAAGACAGACAGCCTCGCCTCAGGTTTATCTCCGTCTATCTGCGGCGATGCCCCACTTAACAAAGCCTGCGTCTGACTGTTGATTAGTAGAAGTGCGTGTTGAAACTTTAGCTGTCTTCTGGATTTACTTCCTTGTGTTAAAATAAAAGCCCAGAATGTAAATGCTCACTCAACGTGTCACATTTGGTACTCTCAGCCGGAGTTTAATTTTCAGAAGTTGTGGGGACATAAATATTGAGTGATGGTTTCATGCTTCTTCAATGTCTCCATCTTTATAGGGCAGACAGCAGCTGTCACATAATCCAACTTCCCAATCTACATTCCATTAACACTACAGTATAAACCACATACCTCTATTACTCTGTCGTGGATTAGAAGGCCTCCTTCCTTGTCCGCCGGACCTTTCTCCACGATCTTGGATACAAAGATCCCTTCATTCGAAGTGCTGTCATTGTCGTCCTGTGGAATAAATGGCACTCTTAGTCTGGAGGATAATACAAACATATTGCTGAGAATATTGAGAAGAACAGTGGTGTAAACATTTGTGACAAAATGTGGGAAACTTTAGCGCCGACATCTACACAAAAGAAGTGTTAGGAAAGTTCAATAAATCTCTCAATAAAACTTGCTGCCCTGGAAACAGTGCAGACATCCACATGGTTTGCCCACACTCATCAAATACGTTTTGTGAGTCTCGTAAGTTAAAATGACCACTTCACCCGTATAACAGAACACATATTTTATCTGCCTACCCATGTGATATATTCATGCAGACAGTTTCAGGTTTTTTGTGCTGAGGTTTTGAGGTATACCCCTTTAAAACCTCTGCTGCCACCTCAATAACACAGAGGTGAACTGAATTTAGCTGCTGTTGCTCCAAATGTAAATGGCATTGAATAGCAGCACGTCTTCCCAGAGGTAATGTACCAGCCCCTCGGATTTATCTCCAGATTTCCCTGTCAGCACTTTCCATAGAGCAGCAGCAATTTCAGAGGCACATATCTCAAGATCTGGGCACACGAAACCAAAGATCTGAAAGGCTAGATACCAGTGGAGGTAAATGGAAAAACATGTCTATTTGTAATTTGGCTGAACTGACCCTCTAACCCTGCCCTTGAGTGTGTACTTAAGGATTTAGCTTGAACTTTTCGAGCCTGAAAGGAGATGATCCTGGCCTGCAAAAGAGCCTGAATGCTGACCCGTGACCGTGTTGGGTGAACATGAGGTAGTCAACATCTAGCACCGTGTCCCCGGAGTCAAACATGAAAACTGCTGCTAACATCTCTCTTAGCCCTCCCTTTAAAAACACATGAAACGCACTATGCACTCCTGCTGGGCTCTGCAAGACAACTGTGTTTTAATGGGATACTTAGAGAAACCTCAGACGTCACACTGCTAGCTCTAATTAATAATTTCTGGTCTGCTTCCTCTTTCGGGGGCATCCTGAACAGCGTTAACACAGCAATGCCTTGCTGCAAATAGTTTTTTCTTTTCTTTTTTTTTTGACAAGCTTCCTACTTTGCTTAACAACTGCCCTTATCATGAGAGTTGTAGACAAACTAGCGCTTCTAGAGACCGCAAATCCTGGCAGCTGATTGCTCTTACCAAATCCCACCAGAATAACAGCCACGTGAAACACGTGTGTCAAAAGGCTACGGTGGATATTAGCTATTTCCATTTTAATGAATAGCTTCTTACACAGACTGCTGATTTGAGGCAAGCAGGGAAAGCAAAACCCAAGTATTATCTCTGCTCTCTTATGGTCGAGTTTGATGCACGGCTCTGTCACGAGAGCGAGAAAGGTTGCAAATCTACCAGGCCGTGGTAAAAGAATTAGCTTTTTATGTGTAGATCTTTTTATAGTTTCCCGCTATAAAAAAAAAGTTTTACTGCAATAATGTATGTCGCTGCAGAAAAGCGCGTCACTCTAACTGTGGAAAAACAGCCCCGTAACAATTGAGTACAGTCCCGGTAAAACCGATACAGGGTACGCCATTTCAATAGGACCTCGGCTGCAGAACGAAGGTCCATGTATGGAAGATAGAGTTGAGATATTTTCAACCCTTCGGAGAGCGTGGCATCATTAATGACTTTTCACTTCAGTGCCCCTGGGCAGAAACGTAGTGGCTGTGAAAGGTTCAGGCCAGGATAAAAGACCCTTTCCTCTCCTCTGTGTTTACCCCACCACCAAAATCCCCTCAATTAGAGACAAAACAACTGCGGTCAAAGCCATAATCCCAGATTTAACTCTCATAAACGTAATTATAGTTTTTTTTTTATCTGTAATGCCAAATCCGCTAAACCAGACCAATATATAAACACAATAAAACTTGATAGATGCGGTCCATCTATCCACAGACGGGAGAAAACACATGCACGACTGTCTAAGCCGTGTCAGTCGGTGCAGAGAAAGCGTGTGGTGCTTCCAGTACGTGCTATTCATTCCTGGGTTGCCATATGACACTTGGCTGATCACCGCGGGAGATGAAACCTCCCAGATGCTCGGCTTTCAACCTACCGCGCATGGCCTTCCTCCTATGATGTTAAAACCCAGAGATCCGCCCTCACGTAGAAGGACAACCGTCACGCTTTTAGTCTCGCCTTCCTACGGACAGACAGAGGAGAGACACGTGAACAAAGAGATGAAGGCAGGAGGTTACTCATAGTGATCCATTATTAACTCCAGGTGAGCGGCACAGTGATTGAACGTGGCACTTAGAGAGGAAGAAACAGAACAGACAGAATGACCAACAAATTATCTGCCTTATTAGCAGATAATGGAGGCGTTCAAACACATAAAATTGACAGCGTAACAGAGAGTGGGGTAAGGGAAAGGTAATAATAGTCTCCTCCGCACATTAGGAGGCGACGTGAGAGTGCAACAGCGAAGAATCTGGCTTAATGGCACCTCTATTAATTGATATAACATCAGCATCGCAGGTTAAAAAAAAGTGAAACTGTCAAATGAAAAGAGCTAAATTACTATTTTAATGGTTAACAGTTTCTTAAATTAAGGTTTTATACACAGCTACAACGACAACTGTTATTGAGAAAAATGTTAATTTCATGAGTTAGCCCAACAAAAATATGAGACAAACTTATTGATTGCTCTCTGGTTAAGAAGCTATCTGCAGGCCTCTGTGTAAATTAAGGTTCAAAAGATGGTATCATTAAAAGTTAACACCACTCACCACACAAAGTGGTGAGTCTCTCTCCGAATAAACTGCCTCACTCAGACAGACAGCTAGTTAACGGATAACGTTAGCTACGAAGTGTGAATGACAGAGAGTTTGTGGACACAGTTGTTAAGAATCTCACAGTTAAACCTTAAAGTACAATGGATAAAACTTTCAATCTTCACCAAAAAAGCTACTACTGTTGACCTCCAGGACTCGGGGCTATGAAGCGCCACATCCTGCGACTCTGTGAAATCAACGTAAGCAGCTACAGCGCTGAGTCATCAACAGGATCATTACAGGTCATTAGTTAGATATTAAAACACTGTTGGGTGCAACTTGACTGTCATTAATACCACAGTAGAAGTTTAATAGAAGTTTAACAGTTTAATAAATAACACCACCGCTGAAATAATTAATGTAATAATTATATGTTTTTGATTAATGTCATGTATATCAATATTACCTCTATGAATGTGAGCTAAACTGTTCAGTTATTCTGTAGAAAACTAGTCGAGTTTACTTTAAAATGCACTTTCTTCTCCAAGGAAAGATCTCTGGCATGACAACTGTATTACTTTATCTTATTAAATCAATGTTGAAATAGGAACACTTTGTGCTTCTGCTTGGTACACATTATCTTGTTTAAAAGTGCACATAAATATAGGCCTACAGTTTAATTTATCATCCCTAAGCTTCGCCATTCTCCGAGGCTTAGACAGCCCAAAGACCAGAAGTGACCAGTTCAAAGAGCCAGCAGGCCTCGCACAAACTGTTGTCCTATGTAAATTAATACACCAGAGGACCTCTTTACTCAGAGGCAGCATGACATGAGAACCTCTGGGAAACTCGCAGAGTCAGCTCTTAATCTGTTTTTTTAAGGGGGACTTACAGGGGAGTTATGAGGTAACATCATTTCAGCTGCCACTCCAGTATGCCGCGACATAGAGTGACTAAATATAAAGCAGATATTATTGGCATGAACAGTGCCGTGACTGCCATATAGGCTAAAAAGACCGTGCCAGGCCACTCAGGAATGTGCGCCCCTGCACAGTGTCACGGCACCATTAGCGACACATGCTTCTGCATTATGGTGACTACAGCCGTGACTGTCAACAAGAGCACAGTTGGGGATGAGGTGAAAACTGAGTTGAATGTCATGGAGAGTTTGACAAGGCAAAAAAACCTCACAGGCTGTTCCATCCTTAGTTATATGGAGTTATACAGAAACTGCCACAAGCCTCAGAACAAATTGGATGGATTTTAAAAGGTGTTTTCACATTTTGTCTGCTGGAGCCATTAAAATGAACTCAGAGTAATTAAGGAGTGTTGTTTCCACATCTGCGAACACTCTAGCAGAGCTCTAATCCCGAAGAAATGAAGTGAATCTCTTCAGGAGGTTGTGTATTTACTAAAGCACATGCCTAGGTGATAAAAACTAAAACGTCCTGACCACCAAAAATGCAAAACGTGATCACACTGACATCATTTGGGGGAGCGGGGGAGGGGAGGGGGGACGACACATGGAAGCTATGTCAAGTAAACAATGTTTCAGTCTAAACTTTAATGGAAAAAGAAGAACGGGGCAGTTTGTTACTGAGGAGAGAGTTCAAAACTAGCAGTGAAACTTTAGCCTGCTGCTCGCTGGTGACTTGGCACGCTCATGGTGAGCCTTCACTTCAGCACCAGTCACACTTTCCGAGTCTGTCCTCCATCACACTGCTTACCCTCCGTCTGCCTCCTGACACAGTGTAGCTCTAACTATACTGGAGCTACTGTGATGCAGAATAAAAAAGACATTTTGACTCACAAACTATCCGCCTGTGACCATGAGACAGAAACTCAGTGACCTGGTCGTTGGCATGCCAGGTGGTGGAAGATGCTGCAGGGTAGATTTCAAATCAATTAGAGGATTATCTCTCAGTGAAGCTAAGGTATACATACAAAGGAGACAGCAGCCTGATCAAATTTTGAAATAAAGACAGCCAGAAGTCACATTTTCTTCGACCGCCTTTCATTAATGTGTTCTCAGTTATACTCATTTGACAGCCATGTGTTAGAGATCACTAATGGGGTACATTATTCTGTTAAATTATCTCAGAGATTAATGCATTAAAATTAGTCCATAATTAGCGCTATCAGATTACTCAGATCTAATTCAACGGAGGCTCAATCTGTCTGACGTCTCGTGATTTTGACAGACTCCCTTTATCGCATCAAGTAGCGCAAACACTGTCATCCGTAGCAGCTAAAGAGGGGCCCGGTTCAAAACTGAGATCTGAGGCTGAATGGAAAATGTGACAGCAATTCGAGCAGCCCTGAAGTGAACCAGAGCGAGATGGGAGCTTTTTGTTTTTGCTTTGTTTTACTGCTCTCGCCGGAGGAGCTGGAGAAGCTGAAATAGTGTTAGGACTATTATTGGAAGCTCCAGTCAGTTATTCCACACAGCCAGGTCATCCTGATCTCCCTCACAGTCGCTGCCTGGATATTAAAAGAAGACATTAAAATCCTCCATCTGGCTCAGGAAGCCTAAGCCGAGGAGTGACAGAGATTCAAAAACAAACCAAAGTAGGTTACCCGTCACGACGGGCCTGCACTCCCTCTTTGATTCGAAGAACAAATATGTCATAACAAATCTGCATTAGACCCTCTTCACCACGGAAATTCTGAATTGTGAAACACTGCAAGTAACGGATGCACTCCATTTAGCTGTTCCAGGTCCGTGGTACTGTGACTGCTGGCTCACTGACAAGGCTTCCAAGAACCCGAGCCATCATATATGTCATCCCCACTGTCTTTTCCAGCTACGACGAGTCAAAATATCTCCCTGTGAGAAAGAGTTTGAAGGTCTGAAATCTAACAACAATCCGTCAATTATCAATTCATCACAAACAGGAAGTTGGATTGGGGAGTTTCAGTGGCAGTATGCAAGCCTCCCACGGTTAATCCCACGGTTAATCCCACTTGTGACACTCGGTTTCATGTTGCTATTGCGTGCATTGACGCTCTCCCACCAAACAGACCTGTTCTCTGCCTGACTGGACCCAATGAATGAAGCTTCCCAAAAAACCACACCACCCACAAAATGCTCCTTCTCCCATTGACCTGCTCGTTTTCTGACGCGGCCCGACTGCCGCAACAACGTCCCATGTCTTGTTTTACATCCAGGGCGTTTCAGAACAAGGGACGTCATCCCTCCTGTTTACATTAGTAGAACCACACTGGGCATAATGCACTACATCTCGGCGTTATAACTGAAATACTGCTGTCAAATGAACTATGATAACCAGCTGTGCTGTGCTACAGGCCCGGCGAGCTTCTGTGTACCAGCATGAGCGATTTCACCATTTCCCCGCATCGGTGCTTTTGATGCGCAATTTGCCAGTCTACCGGAACACATTTTGCTGGGAACTGAGCCCATAACGGACAAATGAAACCACCCAGCGAAAAAGTCCCCACCCAACTCAAAAAAAAAAACATGACAGAAGAGTGAAGTCTGTGAAAGATGTCACTTAAACAAGATGTGCAGCTGTGTGAGAAGCTGAGTGAGAAACTTCAGTGACAATAATGGGGAGTTAAGGGGTGTTACATTAAAGAACGATAAAACTCGAGGAAGGCAAGTTCCCCTTCATTTCATCAACATCGCTTTATGTAACGCGGCGTGCGCACAAGCTGTGCAATTTGCACCGAATCAAAAGCTCCTCCTTCCTGTTCTTGGGCAGATTTTTCTTTCAAAGTGAGCCTGATTACAATCTGACCACTCCCCCCGGCTGATCACAGCAGCAGTGCAGCCACCCAACACCAATTCATTATCTGACTTATGAACCTCCGCGTCCTTTATGATGTTGATAATTGGTCATTACAGGAGGCATTAGCTCTTGAAATCTGAGCCATAAAACATCCTTGCACCAGGGGACACCTGGACGTTTCCCCCCCTCAAATGGGAGCCTTGGACACATTTCCAACCAAGGGGCCAGCAGATGTCTTTGATCAGCGCAGGTGGAGGTGGGAGTAAATATTAGATGTGTCTCATCATCACAGAGCGCAGTATCCACAAATCACTTCCATTCAAAGAAAAAAAAAAAACACCCTTTCATGACTCAGACGTCCTCCGAGTCATGCGGGGGCTCCTGCTGACATCCACCGTCTTCCACAACAACTCAACTTTGGTGCCAGTGACTCCGCTAACTTGTGATGATTGTCTCAGGGTGGGGGGGTTTGGGGGGCAAAAAGGGCGAGCATCCGATGACAGAAAGCTTCAAACGAGTATGCTGCGAGGAGGCAATATAACTAGGACCTGGCTCTTGTTGTGTACAGAACTGCAGTAAATATTTGGCCCTGACCCCCCCTACCCACCCCCCGCCCCCAGCTGGCCAGAGAGGCACAGCTGACATCCATGTCTCAAAGCAGACAGCCAAGAAACTTGTGAGCGCTGCAGGACTCCTGAAGACCTGGTTCTAATAAGGAGAAGCCTCAGAGAAACAAAGCCTAGAAATAAAATGTTTGACTTCTGTCTCTATCTGGGATGTTAGAAACTGTCCAAAGAGTGTGAAAGTTAACTGAGATAGTAAGCAACAGAATCCAAGCAAACACACAGAAAGACACTATGGAGAGTTGATTTGTTGAGATGAGTCTGAATATCTGGTGCTCACACATATTAACTCTGACAGTGTTTGTGTTTACACTCTCAGGATGAACTTTTGGACATATTTAGTTGTTTTCTTTCCATTTCATGAGGAATGATAATAATAAAAAAACAGGTTTCTCCCTCAGTGGCAGGGGCAGAAAAACAAAACAGTGTTTAAGAGAGACTAAAGTGAGAGCAGCAGCCCCGTCTCTTACCTTGCAGGAGAAAGCCACGGTCTTGGTGAGGGAGTCGATCCTCTCGCTGTACTCGGTGAATTTCTTCTGGTACTTGAGAGCTGTCACCTGCAGCTCGCTGTGCACGGCGGAGAGCTGAGCCAGGAGCGACTTCTCCCTCTTGTTGGCTTTGATGGTCTGCTTCTTGAACTCCCTGTCCAGGCTGATGATCTTGCAGTGCAGCGCGCTGTTGTGCGCCTTCAGGGCTCGCAGGCAGCAGTGTCCGCCCTGCCTCTGCTCCTTGTGGGTGAGCATCAGCCCGCAGCCGCTCTCGCAGACCCCCACCGGCCTGTAGTCGCACGTCTCCCGCATGTGAGCGTCCACGTCCCGCAGGTTGAGCACCTCGCCGCATCCTTTATTCCTGCACCTCGCCGGGGAGTAGTCGCACATCTCGGCGTGCGCGGCCAGATGCTGCAGCTTCACCACCGCATCGCAGCCCCTGGCGTGGTTGTCACATTTGATCTCCAGCTTCAGGATGAGGTTCTTGAGGGGCAGGACGTGGTTGAGCTCCTTGGCGGAGATCCGCTGGCATTTGACGGGGCAGCTGCTCTGCTGGACGACCCAGGGCAGCACGCAGCCGGAGCAGAAGACGTGACCGCACGGAGTCGTCAGCGGGTCCTCCAGGACTTTATTGCACAAGTTGCATTTGAAATCCGGGTCCACGGTGCCCTTGAAGCGGTCCAGCTCGAAACCCATGTTTTTTTTTTCCCGACAAAAAAAAAGTCCAAATCCAAACTTGTTGCCTCCCCACCCCCGCAAATGTGAGTCGGAGCAGTGGGGCGTTTTTAGCTGGTCATTGGTGGAGCGCTCACACACAGACTACAGGCTCTCCTCTCTGACTACACTCTACTAATTGACCGGGACTTTCGGTGCTTTCAGGTGCGCCTCGTAAGCCCACACTTTAAAGTTGGAAAAGTTTGCAAGTCTGAAATAGGACGACTTTAGAAAACTTTTCGGCTTCGCTGCGCAACTGCGAAACGACCCAAGCTGGAAAAAGTTGTTTTAGTTTAAAGTCGTGTCATCTAAAAGTTAAAAATGATAAAATTAGTAGAAAAGTAAAAAAGTTTACTAGTCTATATGCAACATGCCACGATAGTTTTCTCCACTGATGACACTACGCACGTGTCCTTTGTCATTAAATAATCAAATTCAATCTCTATCTCGCACGCTGTTCACGTGACCCAAACTGGTAAGTTCAACGATCCCGACAGTCAGTGAAGGCAGCATTTTTTTCAGAGGCGAAAGCGTGGAGGACTCATCTACCGTAACTCCTCTACTGACTGCGCATGCGCGGTTCAGACTTCGGGATAAAAACAGCTAACTGTGTCAAAATATCAAAGTTTCACACAGAGCAAAGGTAGCTTAGCTTACATATCTACTTGCAACCACTGAACACACCATGCTTGCAGCTGCATAATATGTGCACGTTCAAGCTTTTTGAGACTTATGTGGGACCACCTAATCTTGACCCACTGGTAGGAGGCCCTTGTTTGTTTTCATACACAGTCACACACAGTCTCACAGTGCAGATAAAGTCTATCATGGGGCCCTATAGCTATAATCCTCACCTGAATATTTAAGTGATACACTGTCAAATTCCCCTACATGAATGTTAGACAAGGTGACATGACAGTTAGATATTTACAGCGCGGCGTGTGAGCGTTCAGGCATGCACGACAACTTGTGAAAACAGGTATATTTGGAAGGACACTGGCGGCACAACCACAAGTGAGACTTTCAAGTTGCAACAGACGGGGAGCGGGGAGGAGATCAGGTAAAAGTTGGGAAAATCAACCCGGATCGCAATGTGTGGCATGAAAATGAATATTTGAGGCACCGGCGTGGGATTCGTGTTTGAACACACCTCTCACCGCACTCCTCGTGTAGAGAAAGTATGGTATTACACTGTTTTACCACTTTGACACTTTGATTTAAGTGCATTTTCTATCCCAGCAGGAGGCCCGTATAGCATTGAATGTATTTGAATTGTAAATGAAACTCCAGTGGGCACGCTGGATGCGCTCAGCAAAGGAAAAGAAGAGCCTCTGCCGCTCAGGCAGAAACACACAGCCTCCGTCGGCTCTGACCCTGCCTTGATTAGATACCCATTCCCACCGGTTGCCTCCTCTTTCGGAAATCCAGTTTTATGCAATGCCATGCTCAATAAAATCTTTCCATATGTGCATTATCCAGAACTAAAAACAAGGGCTTATCAAAGACTTAATGGACAAAGTGTGACAGAGAGAGTCTGAGCTCGCGGGTAATCCTACACTGATGTTATGGGTTGTCTTAGATGGGGTGGAAGAAAAACTCCCTGTGCAGTCATGTCAAAGGTTCTTGTACTGTGGATATACACCCTGTTTCATCCTCACTGTATGATTACATGTTTTTCCTAGCGGGAACTCTTTAGGTCACGGATTGATTTTAACAAAAATGACCTTTAGAGAGATAAGAAATGTTTAAACAGATGTGGAAAAATGAAGAGATGAAAAATGAAAGGGAGGGCCAGTGTTTTACTTTAACACCTGTTTCTTTGGTCAGTTTTCACAAAGTAATTGGAATTTTTTCATGCTGATGCACATCAGCCCTATACGGCCATATATAATTTCACAGTTCAGAGCTTAAGGTTGCTATCAAATCTGGCGCTTTTGTTCGGCCTACCCTGGGAGTATTATCCACGAATATTGTGTTCAGTGCTGCAGAATCAAACCAGCAACCCGCCAGCTACAATCAGCCTCTCGACCTCGGGGCCAACCTGCCGCCTGTGATTTATTATTTCAGTCCAGGAACAAACACCATGCCTGTCTGCGTGTGGCTGTTTACTCTGAGAGTCACTTGTTTGGTCTGCCTCAGTCGGAGAAATGTTTGCTCTCAAAATGGAGTGAGAATAAATAAACAGTTGTTTTTATAGACTGTGTCGGAGTGAGAGCGAGCGGGAAGCTATCAGACAGTTTTTGGATATCCCCGGTACAGCGTGTTGGAGAAGCCGATATGCTATCTAAGGCCTGGTCTGTTCGGAAATGTTTTCCATGAAGCTGGTTGAAGTGGCAGCAGAGGAAGGGGGTGGGGGGCTTAGACGAGTCCATGTTGGGTCCAGCCCAAAAGACAGACAGCGTCCCAGTGGAGATAAGAGTTAATCCCAGTCCTCCAACCTAAACTGTGAGTGAGGGATCAGGACAGACTGGACTTAAATCGCTCCCAGCAGGCCTGCAGGTCAGAAACAGTGTTTGAAGATAATATTTATGCAAGAATTCGAGCCTCCAGTTCTCTGAATGTACGGCTCCAGCTCATTCTGACGTCTGTCTGTTATTTTGACGTTTTAGCGGAACATGCTTGTCAGCTTTTTTTTGCAAAGAGTTAGATGAGACGAGTGACACCATACTTTTATCTGAAGTTACAGCCTGCATTAGCTTAGCTTAGCATAATGACTGAAAGCAGAGGGAAACAGCTAACCTGGATCTGTTCAAAGGTAACAAAAGCATCCCACTACCATGGCTTCACCTCCTAAATCTGATGTGTTTATTCCACACCAAAACCAAAGTGTAAAAGTTGTGGTTCCACAGGGAGTTATGTGTCGGACTGTTTCTCGGCCTGGCGCAGTGACTTCTGGGTGGCTTGTCGTTGGTTTTTGTACAGATCAAACAAACAAGGTGAAAGATATTAATTAGGCAGCTGTGTACGGTGCTTGTAGCTGCCCCCTCACTGCTTCCAGTCTACATGCTAAACAAAGCTAATGGCTGCAGCTCCATATTTACAGAACAGACTAAAAGCAAGCCAAGCATCAAGAAAGCAAATACACGTTTCACAAAATATCAAATTATTTCTTTAAGAGAAAATCGGAAAAAAAGCCTTGTTTTCTTTTAAAACTAACTCTCTATCACATGAAAGATGCTCTAATATTCTGGGTGGAAACTGCTCAAAGTAATGCACGCTTTGAGTGACATGAACAGAGTGGTCCTGGGTTTCATTGTTGAACCGTCTTACGTGGAGCCTTTGTTGTAAAGCAACAGAGAGATCTAGGTTTCAGCGCGTGAGATGAGGGTGTTTTGTATATGGCTTTGGAGTTACGCCATTTAGTAATCATCACCACTCTTCTTTAGATATGTCAAAGACATGAGGGCCATGTGGGAAACTGCAAAGATGAGTTATTGCTCCTCTGGATGCCTTTTCATGTTGAGCTGAAACATGATGTTCTTACAAAAGGAATATACTATCCATCTCACTGTGGTTTCCCATGCGCCTTCAACTCCCTCAGGAGTCAGTAATATTGTCAAAACTGAGTCTAGCCCCCAAATGATTTATACACCAATAGCATGGTTTGTTTTTCTTGCAAACACCAGTGACTTATTGTGCCTTTCACGAGGGGAATTGGAGTTTTGCGGCTCCTTGAGTGAATGAGTAACTTTAAAGGCCGTTTGGAAAGGTCTCGGGGTGACCTTAAGGCCAGGTAGGGCTTGTGACTGGGAACCCGGCGAGGCTACACTGGCCTTTGCTAGCACGTCTCTGACAGATGGTGTGAACCAAACAACCGCTCTGGCCCCGTCGGTCTGTTATGACAGAGAACAGCAGAGTACCGTCACAACATCCACACAGGCATAAACATGCGAATGTGCGATTGGTAATGATTGCACAACACAGGTGTCTGCAGCGGTGCTGTTGAAACACACTCTTAACAGTACACAGCTACGACACTCCCAGTTGATTGTTAACACGCTGTGCCACACGAGCAAAGTCTCACTAAACACTGCTGATCATCAAATGCAGGAAAACCCAAGCAGAACCGCGGTAGACATAGTGATGTGCAAAATATTTGCTGTTGTGAGAAAAAAAGATCCTTATCACATGCTGCTCTGTGTACATAAAAAAAGTCAATAAATACTTTGCTTCGAGTCTCACGGCTGAATTCTCTCAGGGAGGTTAGAAACAGGATGTGGGTCAGTGGAACCCGGATTTACCCAAAAGCAAAACTGCACAAATAGGGAAAATCCCCATTTGATATGAAGTAAGTCAAAGTCTCAGAACAAAGTCTGACCTAAATCTGCAGTCGAATACAGTAGCTAATTAAATCTTCATGGCAGCGACGTGCAGACAGAGAATACACACTGTGCCTTTGCCCTCTTGGGCTGACCTGCCCTTCTGGACCAAAGAAAAATAATAATTATCATTATTACAAGGTTTATTGGTGTTCCCACTACTGCTGCTGCTATTATTATAATAATTATTGTGAGAAAACCTGTTCTCTACACCTTTCTTTCTGGATTTGTGCATGAATGAACAGGTAAATTCTTTATGATTGCGCACTGTGGGTGCTGTTTAATTAGTTGTTACAGTTTGGTATGCCTGGTTCTCATGTTTGCCTGACACTAATTTATGACCGTTCAATACTTGTCATTTGTATTAGTAAAGTTATATGAAAATGCACCGCAAGGTTTTTTTTTCCAACAACCACCACCTCACAAAAAAAGACAGAAAAACAAACTGAGAATAGAAAACGAAAAGCAGTAAATCCCCAGACTCAACCACAACAGCTTATATGCAATAATGACACATGTTACTGTTATTTTTGTAATGTGTATAAAGATTTGTGGAAATGCTTTTTTTTCTAAGCCCATTATATAGAACTCTGCATTAGCATGAGTTATCTTGTAAACACTGTTATAAATGTTAATTGTTGACTGTGGTTACCTAAGGCTGATGTAGCTTCATAAATGAAACTACATTAGCAGTCAGAGGCAAAGAGCTGTTAAAGAAAGCTCCTTTTACATCGCAGCAGGTGACTCATTATGACTGAAAAATCAAGCTTTTTACCACCAGTTGATACATATTTTATCTCCATAATGTTTGTTTCTTCTTGCGTCTTTGGACATGAAACTAATATTCAGTTAGATATGACCTACATTATAGCCTATTTAGTAAATTAGGCACAGTCTGAGCAACAGTGTTAATCGATGAGGCTATGCTACTGTATGTGGTGGTAATACTTTGTGGGGTAAATTTTGAGAGGACTATGTGTGCACTGGGACAAGTGTGTGTGTGTGTGTGAGGGGATGGATATGAGTTGTGACTTGTTGTGACCCAAATGGATTTAATATTTAGTCGCGTATACAGCAGCAATAAACAAACAGTGGCCCATGGGACAAATCAGGCACTGCAACAGAATCATTTGGCCCCCTGATGAAAGCTTAAGGTTTTCTTCTCCTAGTTTATACCTAATATATTCTCGGGATTTGTCATGAATGCTCTGTAGATCATTCACGTATATCCCCGCACAACGCACGTGACCTCGTCGAGGAGAGACACGCACACCGAGGCCACTGTGCTTCCTTCTGCGTCAGGCTATTTGTATAGCACAGCATGTTGAAATGAAGTCTAATAAACTTACCAGATGAGCACAAATACATAACTCTTCATTGAAATGAAACAACTGGGTCTTTTCACAGTTTGACTCCACAGCATTTGCCTCATTGGACCACCACCTATTTGTGTCAACAGCTGACTCAACCATAAATGAAGTGGTTCACTGTAGCTGCGTGGATAAGCTACCAACTGCACCTCTAAGCCTCGTACTGCAACACAGAACATACATTTATGTTTACAGCATGACCTCATAAACCAAACGAGTATAAACATAAGCTGCTGTAACTCTATTAGTCCAAACTCACTAATGAGAGAAATGGCATCTGCCCTCGGATGTGATTCCAAAACAAACTGCATAAATCAATTTCAGCGTAAAAAGAATGAAAAGAAATTAAATAACAAAACATATACAGCTTAATTTCCAGCATGCTTGTAAAATGTCTGTTCACCAGTGAACAATACTGAAACCTGTCCCATGTTTGAACCTTAATTTCTGACACTCACATCCACCATCACACTTAATCTCTCAAGTAATGATAACGTGTAATCATGCGTTCTCTGGGTAAACATCTACCTGAAACTGTCAGCACAGCGCGATCTGCTATAGATCTTGCATAAAGCCTTCAGCATTTTTTCAGATGGACTAGCATAATGCATTAGTTACAGAGGTTTCCAAGGCACAAGTGTGTAATATTAGGAACAGATGAGTCCCTCTGCAGGAGGGGAGCGAGGAGGGGAGGAAGGCACTTGAGAATAAAAAAAAAAAGTTCCTTGTGTTCCCTGTGAAGCACTGCTGATTTTCTGGAAGCTTTGTTCCCACTGGGTCCATAAATAACATTCAAAGTATGCTTGGCACATCCTATCTTGGCTTATTGCAAAAAAAGAAGATCAAAGATATACCACATAGAGTTCAAAGGTTATAATTTCACATCAATATAAAGCACATTTAATGTTTAATACATTTTACCATTTAAAGATTTTTTTTTTTCACTTGAACTATGCCTGACCTGAGGACAGCAGTGTCTGTACAGCATAACACATGTTTGGGCCACACTTTGATCCGCAGAAACATATCTTGACAACTTGGATTTCCTTAGTTCCACAAGGATGTAAAGAGCTCTGGTCCTGATCCTTCCCTTTAGCGCCACCAAGTCAATATTTTTACTTTACTATCAAAACTGAATGTGAGTTACTCTACTGTGAATATTCATGATCCCTGGAGTATAAACTGTTCAGCTGTTTGTGGTGTGTGTCATCAGCCAAAACATTTCCACTATCAATACACAAAATATGAAATTCCAAAAAAGAAAAAAAGACATATAGCATCAAACACAGTCACAGAAATTGCTAACTAGATTTACTAGATTTGAAGATAAAATTTAATATAATATCATTTGGTGTTATGGTGATGGTGGTGTCTTACATGTTGGAAACATCTGCATCTGATATGTTTCTCCACTCTTTTATTCAGGTTTTTCCTTTAAGTTGTCCTCTGTCTGTATATGCTCTTAATGAAAAAAATCTTTTTGATTTGATGACCCTGGTGCCTTTCGTTGAAAGCCCAAATTAAATGTTCTGCATCTGCTTAGCCATAATGTTCCTCAGGGGTCAGGGTGATGTAAAATTTGCCATCCTCACATGTCCAGATCCATGCTGCCCAAAATGTATGACTGGACGGACTGCACAGGGCAGCAGTACATGTGTGGAACACATCCATGTACGCAGACCATAGATGTATTAACAGAGCAGGAGATGGAGTTCACAAATTTGCCCAGTGGCCACCAGTTGTACTGCAACAAAAAATCCCCTGTGGCACAAAAATAGTTTCTTCCCCTTAGAGTGCTATTTTTAAATTTGTTTAACGGACACCCAGAACGGAAAGCAAGGTAACTTGTTACTCTTTGTATTATGAATTTTTCTACAATTGTATATTTGCAAAACTTTCCCGAGCCTAGAAAAATGTATGAGACTTCATTCCAGTATAACAAACTGGGAGCAGGACTGAGCTGACATGGATAATGACTGATAATCTGTTATTAAAATCGTGTCAGTTGATCTATGGAGCAATTGTGTAACATTTGGCATTACGTTGGTAATAAACATTATAGAAGAGGCTACGTAACAAATATGAAAGCTCATAGCGATGAATCTACAGAGAATTATCTCAGAATCTGCAGCTCCCCTTGGCTTTATCAATGTGCTCTTATTTTGAAAATAAGAGCAAGTATACCTTCCCGGTCCCTTTCCCTCTTTCTACGCTGCGCACCAGCAAAGCCGCTCTGAAGTCCCTCCCCTCAGATCTAATTCTTTCTTTTTAACTCACTTTTCTTCATTGTTCATCTTCTGTATACTTATCTGTCTGTTGTTTTCTTTTTCCTTGGAAACAACAAGAGAACAACAGTTCTCTGCCGTTACATCCACTCCAAATCATGTGCAGTGGAGTGAAGTTTGTGCAGGAGCAGTGACTGTTTCTAAGAATGATCTCATGTCCTACTGTCAGATCATAGTCACAGTTTTAGAAAATATGACTTTGTTATTTTTAAATAAATGACCTACTTCTGCTTTAACAACTTTACCAAATAAATGTAAAAAGGTGGCGATACATCAGTGTCATTTAAACATGCATGATTACATGCATGTTTTTTCTGACATTGTGTTGTATTAGCTGATTGATTTAACAGGCCTCTATTCAGTGAACAGTCTATCTGTCGTCTAAAACCTGGAGCAGGCTGACAGCAGGACTGGAGCCTCAGATAAAAGCTGCTGCTGTGCTGAAAGCTTGTTGATAAAGAGAACAGCAACCATGAACTGGAAAGCTGTGACTGTACTGCTGACAGGTCATGCAACAGCCACTGTTCACACTTGCACAAACAGCTCATGCATGGTTGATGCGCATGAGCATGATTACCCACACTCTAAGAACAAAACCAATCAGCTGTTTATTGTTTGCATAGTTTAACACCAACCTCAAAATCTGACAGTTATCCAATAGAAAAGTCTGGATTAAACCAGATATCATCACAGGAAACCCAATAAAAATGTTAAAAAGTTATTTATTACAACACTTCTTTATCAAAATCCCTAAAGCAGACTGGAGGGTTAAAACTGAGAATGAAGTCCTTATCAGTTATTTCAGCTGACCCAGCCAGAGTTTCATGAGCTCCTGCAGAAAGTGAAGCCACATTTCAACTTGAAACAGAGTATCTGACGGCGTGAGACGAAGTCGCATGTCTGTGCCACTCGCTCACCACAAAGTCTCTGTGGGCTAGCAGTTCAGTTGCCATTCTGCCTCCAGTTGTGTCACATCATATGTGGGTGATTACCAGTGAACGTGACAGTATGTTTCATCTGTGCAGTCGGAATCAACGGAACGGGACGCATGCACATGCTGTTCTGTTTTAGCTCTGTCATGCAATTTTAATGCATCCTCAACAAACTTTGACAATCCTGAATATAGTTACTAAGCACTGTCAACACTTCTCTGCTTTTATTATACCAGTGCGCAAGCAGTTCATTATATTACTTATATCTGAATATGGTTATGGTAATACATACGACTGTAATAAGAAGAATGCTGAATTTCAGCGCTGACTGTGAGTTGCTGTGTTATTATATCTTAAATAATGAATCTCTCACAGCCACAAAAATCACATTTATTCCTGTGTAGTAAAGTTCATTTCACATTTGACTGATCTCCCAGGTGCAATAATGTTCAGAATGGGTCAACTCATGATTAATATTTGGATGCTCATAAATCTAAGAGCAGAGCTCAGAAGAAAAATTGAAAAATACAGTATGTCCAGTCTGTCTGGCTCTATGGGTCATTTCTGCGTAGCAAGGTGTTACATTTTATTTTATTGGACCAGTGTGTAGGATTTAGTGGCATCTAGTGCTGAGGTTGCAGATTGCGACTAACTCACCCCTTCCTTTCCAAGAATGTAAGAGAACCTACAGTGGCCTTCAGGTCTGTGAAAAAATGCAAAAGGTCCTCTGTGTTTAGTTTGTCCATTCAGGGCTACTGTAGAAACATGTTGGTGCAACGTGGTGAGCTCCGTGCAAGAAGATCCACTATATGTACATATGAAAGGCTTACTCTAAGCTGACGAATACAAGTTTGAGGTCATTATATTATGAAGACATAATTTTGAACAGTATATTCCATTTATGTAAAAAGAGCCTCCAAATTCTGGTCCTTTAAAAGAATGATTTACTTGGTGGTACTGATGGAGACCATGTTCACCACTGCCTGCTTGCTAACTGAGACTACTACTCCAACTGAATCACAGGACTTTTAAACTGTAAGTTGCACAATGGACTCTTGTCTCATCACTGCCTGGAAAAACACCACCTGACAGGAAAAAAAAAAGTTGATGGTACAGCACAGCTTATATGCTAGCTTCTCCAGCTTTTGTCTTCCAGTTCCCTCTAAGGTCAACCCTGTCTAGATGGCTTGCTATTCGTCAACGGCACAAAATCTCCCGTCCACGTTCCCCGAAGTTTAATGAGACGTGAACAAATTGCGCAGATTTGCGTCACTCCCTGGGGCGGGTCCACAGGCGATGGCCAACCTAAACACAGGAAAACACTCTTGTGAATCTTTTATTTATTTAGTTTTTCATTTCATTTTCAGAACGTCATTTGTTACAGTTTTGCACCGGCAAACAGGGACATGGCAGCATATCAGAAAACGCTCATTTAGGCTGTTTTGGAAGACAGTGACAAATGACAGTATTTTTGTAAGATATGAGGGCTTAATTGTCCTGATTAATAAATTTGCGCTCAGCCCCTACATATTAATCACAATTAATAAAAGTGTAGAGAAGAAAGCAGAGGGATTATATTGTCCATAGATAAGTGAGGCCAACAAGCATGACCACAGTCACTTCTTCACAGAATAATTAAAGCCATTCATCCAAACATTAGGGCTCTCTCCTGGGAGTTTCCCACGACCATTTCAAAGAAGCGATTCATTAAATCAGAAACATACATTTGGTGACAAACACTGGGATTAAAAACAAGAATAATGGAGTGGCAGTGTCCTTTCTGTCTACGTTATCAAGGACAAAAACAAACAGCCTGATTGGAGCAGTCAGACCAGTTACTCCAGCAGCACAACATGGTGAGAGGGGCTCACTGAGGGATAACTCAATATGCACGGAAACAAGGCAATGGTCTGTGTAAGTAACATTAGGAGCTAATCGGAAACAAGCCCCTTCTAATTAGCCATTACCAAAATAACAGACTGAGGTCACAGTTATTGCTTTCCCTCATGGGGAACACTGGTCTGAGTTTGACTCCATTTGAACGTTTGCAGAAATGAAGTATTTTTAGACTCTTGAGTTTTGAAGCCTTCATCTGAACGGATGCCCACACAATCAAGTGCTCATTGTGATTTTCTCTGATGTTATTTATTGCAGTGTGAGTAAATATAAACTAAAGAGGGAATTAATGTTCGTTATTGTGTTTCTATTGAGCTGCTTTTTCCTCCATATTTGGCTCATAGCTGTGGCGTGATTAGAGAGATCGCTTGTCAGGCAATTAATATGTTCAGGAATTTTTCTGTTGTTTTCTCGGCACTGAGAACCTATCAGCTTCGCGCTCTGAGCAACATAGTGCTACATTAACACACAGGTTTCTGCCAAAGTTGGAAAAAGTTTGATAATTTTCTGGATTTTGAAAAGGTGATGTAACAGGTAATCATCGAATCACCAGAAGTTTTGCAGAGTTTGTATTTGTAAATATTTGACATTATGGAGGAAAATCTGAGTTTGAAGGGGCTTTAAGTTTTGTGGTTCTCTATTTAGTCATGCTGGCTTGGCAACAGTTATTCTTGAGTTAATTCTTAATAAAAAAAAAAAAAAAAAGGATTTTTTTGAAGGAAAGAGCTACCAGACAGCTAGAGCATATGTAAAAGCATATGTAAGTGTAATAGTGAATGATTTTTCCAATATTATTATTTTCTGATGAGCAATCTGTTGCAAAGGAGAGACTTAATCATTATCACATGATTGCAGGGCTGATTATAGACCTTTCACTGTCCTACTTCAGATGCCTGAGAGGCAAATACCGCAGCTCCATTTGGTCCAGAAGAGTCTTTGCCTGCCAACCCTGCTGCTGCTCTACCTGGTCTGATCAGATCGGAATGGAGATAACGTCTCTGCTTATATTCTTTGGAGTGGTGTGAAAACAAACACACCTCCACTCCACAGCTGAAGACAGGGTTCCTGTAAACGCTGTCCAAAAAAGAAAAAAGAAGAAGAAAAAAAGCCCACACTCTTTTATTTGTCTATTTTCTATGCTGGTTGTTCTGCTGTGGATCACGGTACGAGATGGATCTCATACAGGCAATAGTGTGTGGGCTGGGCTCAAAATAACACGCAGTGGCTTTGGTTTAAAAATATTATGTGCAAAAATATGTTAATTCTTTGTACAAAACAGGAGTATCCTATTTAGCATTCCAGTTTCTGACCTACTTGTCACACACAAATGAGCAATGCTTGAATAACTTCTGTATTTTGTAGAAGAAAATGAAAATATTAACCTTGAGGCTGTCCTGGTTTGTGTCTCTGAACACGCTGTGTATCTCTTTTGGCTGCTGTAATGACATAATATAGAGCAAATACACAGTGTGGAGTAAATATTGATAAGCAAAGTGCTTTACAAAATGACAAATATGGGTTAAGCAAATAACACAGTAGAACAAAAACACAACTGTGGATAATTCAAAGTAGGGACTTTTTTTTTTTTCCTACCAGCAAGACCCCTTAACATGATGCTCAATAGGTACATTCATGGTCAGTTTGGAGATGAAGTCTGGAGCTAATCTGAGCCAAAGTTTAATCATGGTCAGTAAAGAGCCAGTTTGTAAAAGTGAAATAAAGTTTAAAGGGCAATACCTGTCTTTTTATGTATCACCAATTCTACAGATCACATATACTTTACATCAAGCTAACCATTCTGCAAACCATGAAACAGTGTGTAAAATATGTAATAGTACACTTTTCATTTCTGTATAACGGGGCCTTACAATCTGGACATCATACAACACCCTCTGTCCCCCACTCGGATAATGACCCCCCGACCCCATAAAAGTTTGTAAATGAAACAACAAAATACATTTTTCTGTTTATGCCCTCAAACAGCACATGGTTCTGACCGGTTCTATGATGGTCAGGTTTAGGTAGGGATCATGGTTCAGGTTAAAACAAGCACTTTGCTAAGATTAGGGAAACATTGTGGTTTGGGTTAAACTTCGTTGACTGGCTAACTGATTACTCTGTTGAGAATAGAGTACTTCATTGTCATGGTTGCGATAATAAACATGTGGTTAGGGTTCGGGAACAAGCTTGGTCATGCTTTAAAGAAAACAAAAACACCGGTGTCTGTAGGTTTGGGAAACAAACAGCGATTTCCTGAATTGCGGTCTGATGTTTTGGAGACCCAACTATCAACAGACTTTCTATAACGTCACCTCAATTTCTCCTTCGTTCTCGTACTAATTATTTAAACCGCCAGAGGATGCTTACACATAAACATATGTTGTTTTCAACACTGAAAGTTAAGGTTTAACTTTTCGTGTTCCTAAAGTGAAGTACAGGTGTGTTGCAGGACCCGGTAACATCACTGTTGGGTGTGGGTACAGGTGCACACACAGCAGTGATGGTGGGTGTGGTCAGAGGTAAAACTTCTTGAACCTTCCAACCAGAAAGGTCAGCAAAATACTCTAGCCTGGTGTTAAGTTACTCTTTAAGATGTGGCAGACATAGCTTTTGAATATTTCAATACAAGCATCTTAACCTGTATTACCTCTAACAGTTTTGGTTTTATTTGCTCAGTTTTGAAATATCCAACCTTGAGATGACAGTGTCCACGCCTACACAATGTCAAAGTCTTTTGTTTGTTGTGCATTTTAGAAATCCCACTAATATTAGTTTTTGTTGAATCAATTTACTTTGCTTTTAATCAAAGAAATAACTGCTATGAAAACTGTAAGGAGTGTGTTCAGGAGATTACCCAGAGTTAAACTGACACTGTTTTAGAAAGAGAGGTTGTCACTGAATTAATTAAAATTTAATATGTCAATGCTGTGAGCAGCAAAAACTGTATGCATGCCAAGACTCCAGTGGAGGTGAGTTAGAAGTGATATGTTTTTATAATTTGACTGAACAGACCTATTAAGAGCAACCACATAACAGAATAAAAAAAACCTCACCAGACTTACTGTTAATAGAAGTTTGTGTTTGACAGGTAAGAAGGTGTGTGTGTGTGTGGGGGGGGGGGTCCTCCCTTTCTATCAGATAATCTGATGAGGCACATTGAGTGCTGAGCTCAGCTCGAGCAGAACTAACAGTGCTCGCAGAATCACAAGTCCATCGGGACATCATTAGTAACTTTGAGAATGGCAGCTTGAGCACTGTGATGTTTATTAAAACCAGACTTTTTTAAGCGATGTGTGCAGCACTGAATCAATAGCACATTATTCATCACGCTTTAATATATATGACACCTTTTGGACACACTTCAGTGGTTTTGTTTTCCAAATGAAAATTATAAGCATGTAATGAGCTTGATAACGATCGCTCAGGAAACAATTTCTACTCTAAAGGAGTTTCACTACTTTCTGCTATTTTGCATTTGGTAAGCTTCAAATTAAAGTTCCAAATGACTTCATTTTGTTTTGATCCAAATTGTGTTATCTACACATTCATATTCAAGATTGTGTGATGTTACTTGAGAGGTATTTTGATCCATAATATGAAATGACATGCTAAATCTTTGATGTTCAGTATTTCAGAGATAGTGGTGGTGTTTCGTACGAAGTCATCAAGTATGCAGTGATCTGTGTGAGCTGTCCATCTGGCTGCCCCGTTGCCCTCTGGGTCAGATGTTGACACTGCAGCAGGTCCAAATCAGTGATCTTCAAGGAAGACTAAATAAACCGTTGTGCTGTAATCCTTTCATGCCACATATAATAAAGCTCTGAGGCTGCATACACAGTCCTCACACCAGATGGGGCTTAAATAGCTTGCATATCCTGCCACTTTTATCTGGACGTTCTCCAGCATAGCTTTAAGTCAGCCCATGATGTCATGCTTCTCAGTGTTGTGGCCAGCCAAGTGCTTTCGTCAGAAAGAACTGTGTCAATATCTTTGCTCATAAGAACGGAGTGAAACCACAAGAAAGGTAGGACTTTAACATAAAACAAGTTTTTACAAAGTAGAACAGCTTCTTGTTCCCACTTACAAATATGCTTAAATTCACTGGCTTTGTTCCTTGGATGTTGTAGCAGAGAGCCACTTGCTGTGCTCAAAAATCACAACATCTGTGGCAAATCAGATGTTTCTGGCCTAAATAATATGGAACAAATTAAATCACTGTGACTGAGAAATGTAACAGTTGAGGAAGCAGCTTCTCAACAAATGACATTTTTTACATCCATAAGTTGGTACTGCAAAATGATGCATAAGATAGAAGATAAGGATTAAAGCAGGATTCCACACACACATTAGATAGATAGATAGATAGATAGATAGATAGATAGATAGATAGATAGATAGAATAGATGCTACTTTATTGATCTCCAAGAGAAATTCACATTTCCAGCAGCTTGAAAGGTGGAAACTTAAGGGCATGCAAGTAAATACAGTAAAGATGCAAAAAGAAACTATAATAAAATAGAAGGTAAAAATACAATGTAAAATAACAATAATAATATAAAATAAAAAAAATATGAGATTTAAAAATATGAAATATGAAATAAGCATCTGGCAGTTCTTGTACAAAGGTGCAGTTGTGCAAAATGGCAGTGTGTGACATACCGTTGTTATAATCAGTTCACTCATCATGGGACTGTTCAGCTTACTTTATGGGAATTGTAGGATCCAGCTTTTTGGAGTTTGACTCATATTAGGGACCATATGTCAGGGTAACATCCATCTCTACTCCTTCCAACTTGACCATTCTTTGTTGGCCACTCTTGCTGTGTTGTCTTATGAATGCCAATGAAGTTAGCCTTTAGCACAAAGCATCACTGAACACAACTGCAGAGTAAGTACATTACATGCTCAACGTAACACACACACATGCCAGGCTTTATGAGAGGCCAGAGACAGCGCTGGTCCTTTTAAAACTGCCTCTCACAAGCCTTGCAACCGTTTATTAAACTGCGCCTGAATACCCCTTGAGCACATATTGTTGCTGTCTGTCGTCATACTAGAAACAGGGCAATCGAAGAAACCACAAGTCCACATAAACAAGTTTCTCAAAAATACATGCAGCTTAATATGTTGTGAAAGGTTGCAGTCGTTGAGAATACATACCCCCTTGTGAGGTTAAAAAGTTAAGGGCCTCATGTTACAAAGAATTCGAACTGACAAAATCAAACACACGCTCACTAAATGACAGCCCTTTCAAAGCACATCTAATATTACCCATCACATAGCGTGGGGATGATTATCCCACCACAATTCCTCCACTGTTGATGTTATTCAGATAAACAGTCTTGCCTCTTTGATACTTAAAAATCATCATTGAATGGTTAAAGTAAACCACTTAGCTCGAGTGTGTCAATAATAATAGATGAGCTGACCAAAAATATAGAGAAGACACATCTGTGTATGATAGAGCCACGCTTTGTAGGCAAACAAAGTAAGATATCATATGATGTTTAACTTAGCCATGCCAGAACCAAGAGATGATCATTTTTCCAGTGTTTTCAAACTTGTGTCTTTCAGTGAATCACTGCACGGAGCGCTCAGCTCGGCTCAGAACCCCAGCATGAAGATAGCACTCACAAGCTTTATTGAAAGGTCTCATTATGTGATATTAGTTCATGTAAGCCGGACTTAAACACAGTGTCCTCCCTGTAGGATATGCAGCAAGCCTAATATACCTGCTAGATGCAAATCAGTGTTTTCTCACAACAGAGAAGATTTACTTTGTGCAATCCTAATTAGGTCATTAAGAATATTTGCACATATCCAGGGACTCATCTAGGTAGCTCATCCAGGGAGGTTTTATTAATAGTAAATTGGCGCATGTTGAACACGCGTGGAGGAAACAGATGCAAATTAGAGAGAAAAAGGTCATATGTCATTAGACTGTAGTGCAGCTTATTGTAAGGAAACTTGGCTGTCAGCCTCAAATCAATTCCTCTCAGTAATCCCAATCAATTTAAATATCAATGCCACAAAATCAGACAATTGATTGTTTGCACAGTTCCTCAGTCACCCATCAATTCTTGACTCAGGCTGGGAGGAGAGGAGGAAAAGCGGGATTCCTGCAAAGCACGCTTTTCTCCGACATGGCTGCAGCCCTGCAATTAGCGTTTGAGATTTGGCAGCTGCATGGTTCAGTGCCCTCTACTCCACCCCACCCACCCCAGTTCTTCCTTTTATCTGCTTGTGCACGCTGAAACCACTGCAGCATTAAACCGCTGAGGGGACGTGCAGAAACGATGTGGAGTCCCCGTGGTCAAAGCCTCATCATTAACCTTCTGGAGCGGCACCAGCGACAACTGAACGCCGCCTCAACTGTCCACTGTTGCTTAGCGATGGACAATCAACCACACAAAACAGACACAAATCAATAGTAGTCGGTCCCACATTCGAGACAGACCGGGCTCCGCTTTCCCCAAGATGCTTTGCAACCAAGATGATTTCTGAATGAGCTATTAAGCTTACTAAATAAACTGAGCTGAGCTGCAAAAGAGTGAAAGGGCTAAATAAACTGAATAATAAATAAACTGTGTAAGACTGAGTGCAAGAGTTGAAAAGGGCAAACATTTGTAAACATTTTAGAGCCGCTGATGATGGAGCGCTGCAGCTTTCCAAAAAGTACGTGCACACAGCGCTTTAAATGAGAGGCTATTAGGGCTTTCCAAAAAAGTTACGTGAAAGTGGCGTATTTTCAGAAATGACTTGTTTGTGTATGTGTTGTTTCAGCAGCAGCGTGTGGAGTGTCCCTCAGATGTACCCGGGGTTAACCAGACTGGTGAAAGCAACCAAACCTCCGGCCCAAGAGTTTGTAAACTATCCCGACCGCATGTGTGGAGCTGGGCATCTGCTGCCGACTCGTAGGCCCTGTCATGTGTTAGGCTCCAGGGTGATAGCATAATTAAAAAGGCCCTGATGAGCACATGACATTGGTTCAAAAATATAGTCTACAAATCGGCGAGAAAATATACAGAGCGCATGAAGTGTTTTTGCTTTGCGTGTCACCACTGTTAGCTCCTTGCAGCAGAAGCAGGCGGCGAGCAGTGTGGGATACGCAGCTCCCAGGGCCCTCTGCTGCATGACATATGTCTTCCATTACAGTTCATTTTCAAACATTTCTTCAGGACTTGTGGCTTCACAGTCTGCTTGAGAAGGAGGATTAGGCCCTCCTGAAATTGATTTATTTCTGTGCCCTAACTGTTTATTAAATATAATTGACCATCAAAGTTGTCAGAGAGAGGAGGGGAAAAAAAGGAGCTGCTACATGCGCCGCAAAAAGGGGAGCTTTCTTTGAAAAGCTATTTATCTAAAGAATGTCTTAGTTAGAGGCTGGACTGGGAGGCAGAAAATAGGTCATATTTCAACCACTAATACTCCCACACTTGGTGGCTGCAGGATTAATTAGAGCCGAAGTCATAATAAATGTGATAAGTTGTCTCGAGTGAAATAGTAGGCTTACACAGCGCTCGAAAAATGGGCTCCCTAAAATAATTCTCCCTAAATATTCAATATGAAAATTCCCAGTGTATCTCACACAATGTAAAACCAATTCATCTTGAAGTTGATGAGAATTTAACTAGATTTCCATTCTCAAGTACATTTAGTTAGATATGAGGTGGAAAAAACCCTCAGTTTGTCTGTCTGAGAATGACTGTGGGGGACTGCTTTGCTTAACAACGGCAAGCGGACTTGAGAAAGGAGCAGATCCTGACTGACTGACATCAACCATATCAGCACTCTGTGTGTCACAGCCATGGTGGTCTGATGGCCATTATCTGTGTCTTAAACAGACATGTGTCTGGTCTATTTTAAATGCCACGCAGATGCCAAACGTTCTACAAAAGGCCAAATTGCCTTTTTTTCTCATACCATGTTGTAAGCTGACAGTTTAAAGACAATCCCTCTTTTATCTCTCAGAGGCAAAACGATAAAAGCCATTAAACAATTAATGCTCATTTTGTTCCTATCATATCACAGATTGTGACCTTTTCTCCTCCCCAGTGTGAATGACAAAAGACTTTACAATAACTATTATTAACTAAATACAGCTTTTGGTGGGGTGGCGATGGAAGATAAGTGCAAGAAAGGGGAAAACCAGACAGCATATAATTGCCTTTTTATGGTAGTGCCATAGTTGAAACACTACTTAAATGACAGTGAGTTTTCTGCTTTAAAACAAAAACGACATGCTGTTTATGCTGTCACATATTTTCTTTCTGTTTTTTAAGCAACAAATAAACATTGATTCATCTCTACTAACATCCTCAAGCTGCTTTATGCTGATGACCATACATATTATTTGGGTATGTCAGTTTGAAGAGTTTGGGATGTTTGGAGCATAGAAAGTTGAGTGGATTTAAAGAAATGTGTGTGTAATGGAAACCAGGCTAACCAGGTGCTAACATTATCCTGTTAGCCATGCTTTTGCTCCACAAACATCAGTGCTACAGCCTACTCTAAGCCTGTTTCCTGATGCCAAATCACACCGCGTCCCCGCAGAACAGAAAGATAAAGTTAATAACAACACATGTATTCTGTTATACCTGGAGAGGGTAAAAAGTAAACTTCAATTTGATTACTGGCAACTGTTAGAGAGAAGCCCTTGCTTTCTCCTCAGCATGTCCCTATCTATTAAGTGAAGCGTGCAGTACGGCTGAGAAATGAAGGTATGAAGCGAGACTATCTTTAAATGGCTGTGGTCCATTAGCAATACCTCCCCAACTCACAGGTAAGGTCGCTTAGATGTTGTGCTTTTTTTTTTTAGTGAGTGTGTGTGCGCGCTTCTGATTGATGAAAGCTAATGTGCCTTTGGGTCACATTAAGAGAGATAGAGTAGAGCTACAGAAAAGCTGCGCTGTTTAACTAACACAGGTACCGTTAGTTCGGAATAGCCACGGTGAAAGTGATGAATTGGACATTACGGTTTTGATGTTGCTTCGGCGCCCACTTAGCTGCAGCTCCTCTTTTAAAGTATTGATTTCTGTTAGTGGAGGGAACTTACAGCGGGGCTATTGTGTATATCAGCGCGCCTCTGTGTTATTGTGAATGGTCAGACTGCAACTAAAACAAGAAAAGATTGTCCCGTCCGGTGCCTGATTGGTAATGTAGGTTGAATTGTTGCTGGTGTCCTTGACGAGCCATAGACCCATCTCTCTCTCTCTCTCTCTCTCTCTCTCTCTCTTTTTTCTTTTTTAAACCTATAGCCTTGCGAAAACTCATAAATTGAGTTAAGGGAAAGCCAGGCTTCTCTTTGAAAACACTTTCCCCATATTTTCCATTCTTCCTTAAGTTTCCAGCCCGTGTCACACTTGAGTTGAACCACGTTGAGTTTCTTTTGGCCTCTGAGGTAACAGGAGAACAAGTCCTAGGTTGTCTCTGCCTTTGAGTAACGCAGTCATCTCTTTGGTCTTACTTTTCTCCTGTGAGGACACGCGGCCGTGGAGACAGCATATCCTTTTAGATCATCTCTTTGGCAGTTTTGATGTGGTCAGAATGAGCTGTTGCCCCTTTAAAGAAACTACCCGAGAAAGTCACATTCAACTTCTCACAATGATGAATACCACTGGAACTCTGACATTTGTTGACAGCAGGGAGGAATCTGTGTGATATATCCTTATCTATCATCATTATCTAGTCTGCCTTTTTTTTTTGCCTTTTTTTTAAGTCTATGGCATCCGCTCCTGCCATCGACACAGTAGCAAACTGAAACTGTAATGATCTGTGTCATTGATGAAAGCTCCCCACATAACTGAGCTGCAAGCAATTTCTCAGAACACTAACTCTCAATCATTTCCAACATCTGGAACAACTATGGAATACATAAACAAAGAGCTGGTGGGGGTTGGGGTTGGGTGCCATCATCACAAGGAATTCAAAGGCGAGCGGGGCAGTTTGAGACAGCGTTAGTTGAGAGTTTACAAGATGGAATGTAAACAATACTGACGGATGGGTCAGTAAAGCCCTCTGTTGTCCCGAGGAAGTCTGGTCAAGAGCTGCAGGACCCCCGCTAACAGGCCCACATTATGCGGAAATGGGATACCTGCTCTGGGGGGAGCATTCTTCTGCTCGTGCTGCGCTCTTACAGTGTATGAAAGTCACATCTGAGGCTTCCCTTGTATGTTTTCTGCCCCCGACGTTTTGACCTATCGCCTCACATGCTGCTGGGCTCGTAGATGAGGTACAAGTGATGTTCAAACAGAGCATTCCTCCTTGCGAAGCCTATTTCAAAGCTTTCCTCACTCAGCCATGCTGAGGGTAACTGCCAGGGGAGTCAAACAAGAGGCATTTGAGCCCACTTGCCAAGTTAAAAATGATGGATGAGAACATGTAATGGCAGAGAGATGATTAAAAATGTTATTGTGGTGCCATAAAATAGCTAAACGCCTTCAAAGTGAATAACTCAATATAAAGGAAGCAAGGAAATTTAAACAAATGTACAGGTGCTAATCGCTTGGGAAAATTTTTGGGGAAGTGAAAAGCAGAACAAAGAAAAATGCACATAAATCCCTGCTGAGATTATCGAATACAACGCGCACCAAAAATATATATATCAAACAATTTCACAAAGTTCTTTCTGTCCTTATATATACAACCTTAAGCCAAGGTTTAATATTTGAAAGTCACTTTTGTCTGGATCCAGATTTTTTGACCCCCTACTCTGGTCCATTTGAAATATTTCAGCAACTATTTGTCAAAATGTGGAACAGATATTTACGGTTGCCAGAGGATGACACCGCCTCACAGAGTTGCTCGCATGGCTGCACGTGAGGTTTTCAGTAAAACAAATAGCTTCTCTGCTTACATGCTGTGATTATCTATCTATCTATCTATCTATCTATCTATCTATCTATCTATCTATCTATCTATCTATCTATCTATCTATCTATCATTTAATGCATTTTTAAATCCATTTTTCAGACATACAGTATTAAATAGCTCTCATATTGAAAACCTTTCACCACTTGAAAATTGTGACTTCCTTTGTAGCCAAGCAGCTTCACATTAGCACCTGAATGGAGGGAGATACATATTTATATCCTTGAGCTCAGGGTGCTATTTACATACCCAGGAGACGGGCTTTCATGTCAAAAGCTAATTTCCCCTCCAAATCTAGTTTGGATCAGTTCACAGGGTTATGTAAAATCTAACCCTCAGGATGACATATTAAACATCAAGCTCGGGAGAAAACGACACGCTGCACAGGAATTTAGCTTAGTTTTTTTATGTGGCTGCTTCTTATTATCGCATGTCCTTATCACAGTAAGATTTTTTTTGAGAAACATCAACACTCGCTTGTTCCCAGGCCAAGAAATCAAATTGGCTTATCTGTGTGCTGACTGTACGCCATCAACACACAGATGCAGGGATGCATGCGGGACAATTGAGGCACGTCTGCTCCTGCAGGCTGAAAGCTGCTTGTCAGGTAAGAGAGATCTGGCAAACAAGAAGTCATCAGTCAGGTCCTGACCTGTCTAATGAGACATTTCTGCTCCGGAGAAGTGTCACTTAAAAAATGATGAATAATGCTCGGTGTCACTGCCCTATTTGGTTGGCCTTGTTATAAAATGTAAATGTGTGGTAGAGGAGATTCAGATTTACAATGGGAGGGTTTGCTGTCGACTTCACTGTGTGCAACACAAGATTGCTTTTTGAACATCATGGAAATTTATGATAAAGCTATAGTTGTGAATCACTGCTGAAATGTGTTTTCTGCTGATTACATGCCCTTTATAATGTAATAGCAATTTAACATTTGCATATAAAATCCTGGCATTTGTTCTATGTCCCATATTGTGCTCAGAGCGAAAATCCATTCTGAGGCACAACTCACATTTGCAGTTGCTTTTCCATCGCTTCATCAAGTGTTTTTTTTCGGTCAATATTTTAAAAAAAAATTAACAACTCTCTCCAAAAATTAGAAACCAGAAAACCAAGGCTGTTATCTGTGAGACAAAACCTGGAGCTGCTCCACTCGCAGAAAACAGTCGGTTACAGAGAGTTTGTTTGAATTTTGACTTCAAACTCCGCTTCACTTTCTTGCAGTGATAACAGTTGTGGAACAGGATGTGTTTGCTTCCTTGTAAAATTACAGTGGCTACTACCACTTTCTCCACACAGCCCTTACCTCCTTCATCAAGCATCGACTATCAGTCTTGTTTCTTCTGAAAACAGACTGAGGTGTCCAGTATCATAAATACACGTCATATGTATGTCTCCAATGCAAAGATCCAGAAATTTAGATAAGGTATGAGTATTATTTCATCCCCTCACTTCAGTGACAATTCTAATATTCTGATGTTAGCAGGTATAAAGTGTACCATGTTTACCATTTCAGTTTAGCGTGTTAGCAAGCCAACATTAACAACAAGCCAAGTATTACACAGAACAAAATGTTGATGTAATGATGATGTTAGATTAATTCATCATGAGGTGAGATTATCTGTAACAAATAATCCAATACCACAAATGATAACTAAAGTGATGAGGAATCATTGTCCAGGAACTAAGAATGACCTGCCAGTGACTCCAGGTGAAGGTGAGCAGGTTTTGTCCTCTGGGGAGCACAAATTTAAATGACAAACCATGAAATAGGTGTTGAGAATAGTTAAGCAAAAGTGGTGAACTCAAGATAGCTGACAGCATCGCTGATGATCACTTTTAGTAAACTTTTTCTATTTCAGACCTTCCCCAGCTAGTTCCCTCCCACATCAACAACACACACACACACACACACCACACCTATGTAGCTTACATCATAAATGGCAACAATCTCCTGTGTCAGAAGAGAGGAAGCGATGAAGATGGGAAACAGATGTAGCTTAAGAGCGAGAGAGAGTTTTGTTGTTGAGGTAGTTGACAACAGCACTGTACCTGGTGTAAGTCATTCACTGTGGGCTACATTCAGAGTGGTACTAAGAAGTAAAATAAGACAGTATCACATCTTGCACCAGAATACATCATGCTATGGTCCTTCAGTGAGTGTTTGGGAAATTTTGAGGCTAATGTATTGGTCTACTAATGTGGTCTGTATGTCAGATGTGTAAAGCACTTTACTCCTGAAGCAGAGATGTACTCTTATTATAATTTCCAGGGGATTTGAGTGCAATATTGGCTCCCAAAATCAACAGAGCGCAAATCTTAAACTGAAGATTCATAAGTACCGCAAAATCCACAGTGGATCATCTATGTTAAATATAGACAAATGGCCATTGTGATTACTTTTGATCACTGGCCTGATTTGAAGAACACCACTAATGTTCAACACCCTGAAGGAGTAATCTTTAGCAGATGTTCTTGGACGCCTCATCCAAAAAGTGTTTCATTTGGTGCTTTGACAGAGCTAAAATAGAACATCTATTGCTACCAGTGCAAGGGGTGGACTTGAAGTTGTCATTTCTTTTGAGAAAGCTTTTTTAGAAGTACTTCCCTTTGATCAGACATCAGTTCTTCTCTTCATTCTGTGGAGTGAAGTCATTTCTCTCAACATTAAATTCCCTTTTTCTTGCTAAGAGGGCTTGGAGCCAGAGAGGCATCATGAGAGGAATGAAATCTTTATAATTACGTAAAAGCTATTGTGGAGATCTAAGTCAAAGAGAAAAGCTAATCTTTTTTATCGATTTATCTGAAATTTATGTGAGACAGTTTGTTCCGCTTCTTTGTCTCTTTTCTTCTATAAAGTTTGCTTACATCCTCTAATTTCAGGCCCATAAATGTTTGCTCTGTGTTTTATAGACCTAAAGGTACCCTGTGGATTTTTGTTCACACTAGTAGGAATAGGCCTTCAGAACAATATTTTGTTTACATTGTGCCTGTGGGCAAAGCCATACACATTTCTGCCAGTAGTTTTATATCATACCACTGACTGACAGTTGGTGGCTGTGACCTGCAAGCAAGAGTATTCATGTGACAACAAAGGCAGGTAAACTACAAAGTAAACACGGATGTGAACTATGGAGGATTAAAACATTAGGAATCAACTCTGCAAACATTTTATGAGGAGGGAACCTCAAACATGAGGTTGACATTAGCTGTTCATTGTGCTAACAAATAATAAGCTATGGCAAATGCAAAATTATGTTAGCAGTGCACTTTTCACGCTGGATGGTGGGCACACAAGAGGACATCTGACAAAAACATCTTAATTGAGTCCACTCACAAGCTTTTCGCTAACTAAGGAGGCCCATGACACCTGATTGAAAGGCCTTCAAACTTCAAACTGCTGCTTTGAAGGTCAAGAGTAATGATGTCATATCTACATGCTTGTAGATCAGTAGTAGATCTAAGAATAGCTTATATGAAAATATCTTTTGCCAAAGAGTCAACAGATTTCTCTGTCTGAAGGTACCACTGTTACCATATAAAATATAATTATCTACTACTACTATTACTAGTTATCATGCATTACCAGATTTCTCTGTCTTCGATATAAACGCCATATCCTGAATATGACCAAAACCTGGATATGCCTCATAACTGAGATACCCCTGTCCATGTAAACACATGTACACTCTATATAAACCTTTTCCATGTTCTTAAAGAGTTGCTTTGATCTGTATTAAGCAGAGTACCAACCTACATTCTAAACATGAAACGTCGAAGGCCAGATGCTGAGGGATTTTTGACGCTGCCCAGGCAGGTTTACTTGTGCAAGGTGATGTGATCCCTGTGGGCTTAACACCAGTATGAGTCTGCTTCCTGTGTCAGCTCCTCCGGCTTCGTAGAGCAACATCTGCTCCTGTTTAGCATCAACACATGCAGGCTTCCATCAGACCCATCACTCTGTTGGCTACCTTCACACTCACCATCTTTATCAAATTTCAAGTTCTGATTAAATAAAAAAAAAAGTGAGCAATAAAGGTGTCACCCCACTTGTTTTGAATGCAGCCTTTCTGGGTTTGACAAACTGCTTTAACAGACAGTACTTTGTTTTAAGACCACACCAAACTGCAGCTCTCTTCCTCTCTGTTATGGTACAATGCTCAAGTTGTCAGGCAAACATTGGTTTGCCCTGTCAGCCATCAAACTGGTAAAACGCTAATGCAAACTGCTATTCTGCTATTTCGTGGTTGTGCACGGAAATGTCACCGTCTTGTATTCTCTTGCACTGCGGGTCAGTTACTCACTGGGAGTTTAACAACGGCTGAACTGACCTGAGAGACTGCAGAGAGGTACTGACCGTGGCCTAAAAATGTCTCTTTGGGTTAGTCTGACCTGACGCGTTTCACTGCAGGTCATGGCGCTGATGAGTCGGAGGCAGCAGGGGCAGAAAAGAGCCTCTAACATGAGTTCCAAAATTCCTCTGTCCTTGACTTTGGGGACTCTTGATTCATTCTGTCAAGCTAACACGTCTCGTGACGCAAATCTCCAAAGGACGACCACGCTGCTGTTCTTTCTCAGATGCCACCTGGCCCGTGTCCTCGCTGACTTTCTGACCTCTGGCTCAAACTGCCACTGGGAAGCGTTCAGTATGTTCAGTATTTTGTAACATGAAAAGCTGTATTAAGGGCCGGCCTTATGAAATGTATTTCCTATATGAATGCAAATTTGAGAAAAACAAGCAGACATTCTTCACGAGATGAACCGGCGCATTTACCAGAAACCCTTTGTAGGGTTTTTAAACCAAGAGAGGCTTAATCAAAGAAGATTTGCTGCTGTTACTTCACCAAGCCTCGTACACTGGGCATCCAGGTCAAGTCAGTTCCTGCATCAAGCTCCAGCCACCTCCCCTGAGCACTCGCATGTGAAGAGTTTGGACAGCGTAAAGACAGCTAAATTAGACCCTGCAGATAGTGGTGGAGGGACTTTCCTCTCAGAATCAGGAGGGAAATGAGGAGTCAGAGAATCAGATGGAGTAGATTAGCGGTCCAGAAGCCAGTGCGGCTGGGGAAAAATGTGCCTCTGATGATAATGAGTCTAACAGGACATCCACTACACCCTCACCGCCACTCTGCTTCCTCATGATGTTGCAGCAAAGGTATTGACTAAGGCGGGCGGTAACCAAAAATATATCCTACAGGAGTCACATTGTCTCAAGCCAAAGACATCTTTGTGCATCACTCAGCCTCCGACAGCATGGGACCGACACCATCCAGGCCTTGTTTACACATCTGGGGGTCTCCTATCAGATGGAGGAGGGTGAAAAGAAGAAAAGACACAATGTAAAGTGGAGCTTATCAGCAAATGTACTGTGATTGTGACAGAGCTCGTTTTCTCCCCTCCTGGAAAGCTCTCAAAATAAACAATGACCGACCTAAAAGCACTCTCCCTGCCATCTCCGACATCACATGGCACAATGCAGCACAAGTCCACAAACCACTAAATTACATACCTAATATTCCCTCTGTTGAATGTGAATGTCTTGTAAGTGAAAAATCAGCGAAATGCTGAGAGTCTTAGACAAGCAGGCACCAAATAATTGAACGTCACGACTCAATTAAACGTCTAAGTCATGTCAGCGTAGGTTTTGCAGCCGGGTAGCAAACTTTGAGCTTATAAAAGAACATCTGGATGAACCACGTTTTCTTGTTAACGTGGATTCTCCGCACATGTCTCGCCTTCGTGTTGTTGTTTACAAGTCGATGTCGCAGTAACAACAAGTATTGCACAAGGCAGCATGAGAGCGCAAGCCCCATAATTGCCAAACCATTGGAAGAGGAAATGTAATCATATACAGAATACAAATTATGGCCCAATAAAGATTAGGTAACAGCATGAACAAATTAAAGTGCTGTGAAAACGGAAGGATTAGTGCAATTACACTCATTACGCAACATCCATCCCTCTGACCCGGGTCTGGGCTGAAAAACACAGCGAACAGGAAGGCGGAATCCATAAAAGTGGAGGAGGGAAAAGGGAGGATTGCGAGGAATGCTGGAATTTCTTAATGCAGACATCCAGGTTGGAGGCAGAAAATAGCAACATGTCTGAACAGCAGTTGGTGGAATCCTAAGTGGTGCTAAAGACATAGTCAAGGTAGAAGTCCCTCTCACTGCAGGGCTGCTATAAAAACGATATAAGCGATATAGAGCACAATGGAGAAAAGTCAAGTGGGAAGATAATGTTTTTGAGAGGGGAACATCCACTTCGGGAGTCGAAATTGGAGTCAACAGATGCGCTCTCAATCTTATCTGCGCCAGGTTACTTGACAAGCAACCTCTTAGATGATGAGGAAGCTCGGAAAATAAAAGCCTCCCTGGAGCCAAGCCAGCCATTCGTTGTTTCTTCAAATTAAAATCAGTTCTGCACAGTTAAACAACGGGGAAACCTTCCCAATCAGCAACGGTAATGACAGAACATTATCTTCTATTTACTTTTGCAACTTTGAATGCTAATCGCGAGACTGGCTCGGTGGCCATCCATGCGAGTCGAAGCTTTTAAACACCTAGACTTTAAGCAACGTCTGCTGCTGCTTTTAAAACATCGAATGAAACTTCGACTTTACGGTGGATGTTGATGATGCTAATGATGTGGTGATGACGATTACAGTTATGGCGATAATTAGACGGGTGACAGAGATGGCAGTGATGGCAGCGGTGGCGATTACAAGTGCTGATTGGGATAATGAGGACGATAATGATGATAACAACTATTACAACAATTAGCTGAGAGGAGAAAGAGGGAGACAGACAGGGGATCAGTGCTTTTGTGTGACCTCATCTTGTTAACGTCTCATTAGGGAATATTTAGGTTATGCTCACTTGTGTAAGGGTAATTATTGTGTAACATTGCAAAGAGAGAATAAATTAAGTGTATGTGGACACAGATACAGATGCTGTTCAGTAGAGGACTGTGTGACAGAGCAAGAGGCAATCATGAAGTCAGCTCACACAGTTTGTTTGGTTTTGTTTGATTTTCTGTTATTTGGCGCATGCAGAGGCACCATGTCTACAAGCAGAAGTCAGCCGTCATGCCAGAACAAAAGAACTTGCTTCCAGAAGTTAATTTAAAATGTGTGATGAGCGAACAGTTCGTCTCTTAGTGGATCTCATGCTGCTGACTTCAATCAACACGACTCCTCACAATCTACATTTCCATTCCTCTCCGTCTCTCCCTGTCTCCGGCCCGGCGAGATGACAACCCCGTCAGAGCCAAAGTTTGGAGTGGCCAAGTTCAAGGCAAAAAGCAGTGCACAGACACACGCAGAGAAAAAAAAAGAAAAAGCAAAACAAAGCTTTTCCTGACGGCGGCACTGAATCGCAGGAACAGGAGGAAGCAGTAGCTGGGTTTTATGTTTTGACCCTCTCTCAGGCTGAGGCATTTAAGCTCAGGCGCACATCCTTCAGAAGTTCAAGGGGAGAAAAAGTGAAAGGAAATCTGAACACATGACCCTCTTAAAGGATACGCCTCAACTGGCCTTTTGTATTGGCCTCGCTTGACAGACACCAGGTGCAGACAGAAAAATTCTTTGGAAGGGGGAAACTGCGTGTCCATTTGAACAGCTCTGGGATGGGTTTTACATTAAAGACAGAATCGCATCACACCAGAAATGTGTTCAGTAACATAACAACACAGTAAGGGACATGTTATTTTTGTAATAAACAAGCGACTGAAAATACTTCATTTGAGAAATGGTTTCTGTGTGTTTTGACTTGTATGTTCATTTGGTAAAAAAAAAAAAAACTAATTGCCAAAAAGAAATTATTTGATTTATCATGGTTCCCCTGATAATTAGGTACTGGTAATTTGTTCAGTAATAGGTGCAGCAAACAAATTACATCCAACAAACAAACAGGTAAGGAACAAGCTCGGGGGCTGACCTGATTGTGGTTTGAGCACTCCCAACATTTCTGTGTGACTTCAGACATTAGTTTATTGCATGGTTCAAATGACTACATGTTTCTCTGGGTTCTGAAAGCCTTTTGCCATCAACACAAATGGACCCATGAAAGAGAGACAGCTAATGTTAGTCAGACACCCTCCTTTAACGTGGGGTTTTCAAACAAAACGAATGAACAGTAACGCCTAAAGGAAATTAGCATTAACACTGGCACTCCTTAGGAGAAATGGCATTGCTCCAGCTTGCTCAATTCCAACTGCTTGAATACTTTGCAAGATGGGTCCTCCCAAGTATTGAATCTTTGCTCCAAAAACTCTTAACTGATTAATTATCATTAGAAGTTATATTTCCTGATGCAGAGGTGAGGAGTTAGACTTTAGAAAACTATTCAGCAATGAACTGATAAAAACCATCAGCGAAAGGGTGAGCTGAAATTCACAGGCATTCACAACATTCACACACACACACACACACACACACTCCAAAGAGAACAGAAAGACAGGCTCTAATAGGAGATAATGGATTCTGGGTCAACACCTGGTAATCCTTACATCAGTGAAGGGGAGGGCCTTGACATTCTCCAGAATGTGCCATACAACATGCCTATAATAAGAAGGTCAACTAAATTTCAAATGGGCCAGGCTGGAACAAAGAAAGCATGCAAACAGAAGACGTGAAACCTTTAGATTTGTAATTGAAAAACATATTACTCCATCAAGTATTGAAGGCAAAGCTGAAAAGAAGAAATAACTTGCAAAATGAAATTGCGTGTTTTCATCTGTGGCAGCTACAGACCCTGTTGGAAATTTTGAATAGATCTTTTAATCACTGGGTTGGTGATTTGAACTCCTAACCAGATAATCTTGCTTTGGCAAAGACAGTAAAATGTTCTGCCTCGGCTGCATTTATAGGTTGGCTTTGGTCGCTTTTGCGTTAGCGTGTGTGCGCATGCATGTGTCCAACCGCAGTCATTAAATGAAACAGCATATGTAGTCAGTGTTTCAGATGATTTCTCTATTTATAGACGTGTGGAGGATATGGTTAAGTTGACCCAAAAGAACTTTTCCTCTAGGGATGTCTGTTCTGTGTCCAGAAACAGCAAATTTGGTTCAATTCCTTTGTAGGCAAATTGAAAATCTCAAGTGTAATTCAGATGCCAAATTAGAACAAACAAGCTTCAAAGGGCCATCTCGGCCAGTGTGTGGTGTTATTTTCAATCTCCGTCCCAATCTGATGGGCTGTGGTGCAGGCGGGGGAGAGTGGGAGGCCAGAGATGATAGAGGACTCCTGCGCTCTGTCTGTGAGTCTGGCAACACAATAACGCCCCCTGCCGTCTGACTGATCCCACCCCTGCCCCCACCCCTCCTCTCCCCCAACACACACACACAAACACACCACCACACACCCTGCTGCTCCAGCCCCCAGCCTGGCTGTTGAGAGCCTCGCCTGGCGTGGTGTGTGACCTCACGACACAGCCACTCTCCATGTAGACCCATCACAATAATGAACTCCTCGACCCCCCGACCCTTCTCCTCACCACACAGACTCTCACAGAAAACCTCGCCAAAGCTGCGCATTCCTCACGGTTTGGCTTGGAGAGAGCCCTCCGAACCACATCTGGTTTTGCTTTGCTGAGATCTCTCCCCACATTCAATTGGGTCTTAAAAATACGGTTTCAAGTAATAAATGGAGGGTTGTGCTGCTTATTTGTACACTGTATGATGAAATTACAAAGGCTGTAATTGGTTACTTCCATAATTGCATTGAAAGTAATTTATGTACTGCCTTAGGGACGCCAAATGAGATAAACTGAAATGATGATAGCAGTGGAATAAGTAAACATTTATTGGATCTTCTCCGTGGATCCTGTCATTTCAGCTCCAGGAACATTTGTGCAAGCAAGCACTGATGGAACTGGTTAGGGCGGTGGCATGCTGGAGTGAGCAGTGTGTGTGTGTGTGTGTGTGTGTGTGTGTGACACTGAGTCGTACTATTATTAGAGAGCCACTGGAGGGCAGTGAAAGTACTGCGTGTGGCAGGCGGGATCATCACTGTTCAAGTATGTGCATGTAAGCCCAGTAAACAATCAGCAGGGTGTGAAAGAGAGGTCATGCATCACTGGCGTCGAAACACAAACACGGCGCTCCGTCCCCCCACGTGTCTCTCCTTGGGCTCTCCTTCCCCACGCTTTCTCCTGACCTGCTGCTGTGCAAATTTAGGAGGCCGCGGAGCCGCTGGTGGAAATATTCAAACTGTGATAGACACATATGAAATTGGCTTTGAGCTTTTGTCGTTTGTGTGGTGATACAGCAGGACGAGTCTCGTACAGTGCATGATGTGCAAAACAAAAAGGGTTGAGTGCTGCGGAGCATCCGAACAAATAGTTATGGTCGGTCTGTACAATAATAACAGCTTGTTGTCGCTGTTTCTCTGGGGACCAGTTCTTTTGTATGTAAATTAACTGAGACAACTGTAGAAGGAAATAATCCTGCTGTAGTAACAACAGCATAATGGAGCCATGGAAGTTAAACAGACGTACAGTATACAACATGACCGCTCTGTTAGAATATATCTTTCAGCGGGACTGTATTGCCTGTCCAGACTTCTCAGTGATTGGCAGGCGCACAAAACAATTTTTGGTAACAGCAGTAATTCTATTAGAAGAAGGAAAAACCCGTTAGCAGGCTGCTGCTCTCCATGGAAGAATTATCTGTCTTATAATGCAGGAATATCACAAAGTGTGCCAAATGACCATTTACAATACAGCCACATTTTGAAATGAAACTCTCAATTTGAGGGCTGAAGAGAAAATCTTTTGAAATCGAGGAAAAAAAGCGCTTTGAGTGCCGGATCACATTCCACACAGTTGACTACTCTGCTTCCTGAGAGGCCAAAGGTAGCCCCATTGTATTAAAAATTCAAGGCTGGTGAGGTGGAATTGCATTTAGAGTCAGGGTGCACAGCGGCATGAGAACCGTGGGCTGCTGGGTAAACCGGATTCATGTTTACAGTTAAAGCTTAAGCCCGTTCTTGTTTTTTTTTTTTTTAGTGCTTCAAAAGGAAGAGGGCCTTTTTAGTGCAAATCGCAGCACGCTACTCAACAGCCCAGGTCACGTGCCGACATCTGCAAAGGTCAGACACGGAACGACCTCAACTTTCATGAAAATCTTGCTGTGACAGCGGCGGACAGCTGATCAAGTTGACACCATTTTTTTTTTCCTTTCCTGCTGTCATTCACCTGTTTATTCACATTACATCAGCGGGCGAACCCTGTGGGACTGCATCATAAAGTTGACAGGAGGCATCACTGTGCTCTAGTCTTGGCTAACCTTGTACATTCCCACCCCGAAACATTGTTTGCATCGATTGCTTTTGATATATCTGATAAAACTAAAATGTCCTTCAAAGTTTGGTTTTTGGTTTGGGTGTTTTTTTTTCTTCGGGTTGCTGTTGCACCCCAGATCACCCCGTCCAAGCAATGACCTATTAAGATGTGACAGGACCCATCTAGCGAGTGGGGTATTGGAAAAATATTTTTCAAATCTATCAATCTCGTTATATAAGGCACACGCAGTAATGCTTTCTGGTCATCATAGCAAGTTTGGCTGCAGAGCAATCAAGTCACAGTTCTCTAATGTGGATTCTAATAAGACCCTGATGCCCTTGAAGTAGAAGGGAATGACAAACATGCCGCATTTCAGGGGATTATTACTTAATTATTTCATATTAATAAGATCTCACATATGGGAAAACATTTTTTTTTTTTTGACGACCAAACTATTAAAGACAGATTTAGAAACACATGCAGCTGGGCTTGCTGTGATATCAGCTGATGGTGGTGATGGTGTTTATTTCTGTTAGGGCCTCACATGGAGGAATTATTGTTGTTCAAAAGGTCACCCACTCCTCAACAGTTTCTAGGCACTTTCTCTTTCAGCCCATCCACAGTTCACATGCACAGCCCCAAAGTCTGTGCATGGCCTTCATGTGAACAGCATCCCATCCACACTCTGCACCAATGAAAAGACCCTGGTCACCTGTCCATCACCTCTGCAGCTATATAGGTGAATCATCGGGTCAACCAAAAAAAAGAGGCTTCACATACTGCTGCGTTTTGGACTTCATTCAGGCCAGAGGAGAGACTTCACAATCTCATTCCTGTGCGTCCATGAGAATGTGAGTATACAGTGTTATAATATATATAATATTGTACCTTCTCATGTATAACGACGCTGTCATGCAAAGTAGTAAATAGTTTCTTACTATACTAGTACTTTATATTACTCTGCAAATGTATTTTACTGTTATTCTCTTACTGCTGTTCTCTGTGATGCTTATGGACTCCGGTGGTGCCATGCACGTTATCAGGTGTAGTTATCGGCAGCACGCCGATGAGTCTGTTAAGGGACCGTACAATTCTGTACCTCGCCCTCTGAACGCTCCACAGCAATAAGAACAAAGGCGAGCCCGTCTCAGAGTGTGTATTTTGTTTACAGTCCCTAACTCTTATGAGGACAGTAATTTTCCTCACTTGTTTTATCGTTTTCTTTTATCAGTGTGTTCAGTTATTTGTACATTTGTATTCATGTTATCTTGCTTATATTTATTATTATATATTTTACTAATGCCTGTCTTGTCTTGTTTTCTTTGTAGCAACCACAAACATGCATACCCATACACAGGACAGAATGAAGAATAAATGAGTGGCATGTCAAGAGAGAGTGTGTGTGATTCATTGGATTATTATTCATCTGTTCGAACCGGACAACTTGTGGAGAGTTTACAGTGACATTTATTGAATCAACAGCACCTAGGATTCCTTCAGTTATCATCCCTGAGGTCACGTGTTGGTGTTCAAAAAATCCAACCCCTCAATCACAATTGTGATGTGCTATGTGTATCACACAGAGAACATGGTGAGATCAACAACAGCGAATTGACAATGGTGCCAAGAGGATATCTCAGGGCCAATTTGCTGAAGAAAGATCCGGCATCTGAGCAGCTGATCCCTTCAGATAAGAGCACAAAGCTCATTTTCAGCTCCTCACAAAACATATTCCACTAGCCCAGGCGTTTCCGTTTTTTCTCATTTTCCGGCACAGTTTGAGACATGCCCACGTTCGGTTAGTGAGGAGACCGTCGGCATTCAGTCATTGAGACTGACGTGTAGTGGCAAAGACGATATAAAGTCCAGTTATGAAGAAATACTGTGATGTCTCGTCATGTCTGTTAAGTTTCATGTGTGTCATGTTTCTGTTTCCGTTCTGGCTTGTCACTCTCCTCTCGTTCCAGGTCCCTTTACTTCCTGTCCTTGTGTGTTTCCCTGCCTGATTCCTCGTGTATATATTGTCTGCCCCGCCCTGTTCATCGTGTGTCTTTCATCTTGTGTTACGTGTTCATCGTGTGTCTTTCATCTTGCCATGTTACGTGTTCATCGATCCAGCCATCAAGCCACGACGAAGAATCCAAGTCTGCTTTTGTAAGAACTTTCTTAAAAGTTTTTTTTGAAAACCTAAACCTGCCTTTGTCCTGCATTTGGGTCCATCTGCCTTGTGCCGGCGTAACAAGTACATGACAGATGAAATGTGTGCAGAGAGGTGTTCCCCACTGCCTCTCAGGGGAGAGGACTGTAAAAAGTAGTTTTATCGATATTCCAGTAAATCACATATTTTACTGGTCCATTATGTGATAAAACATATTCTTTGCAATAAAATATCTACTGTATGATTTCAGGCAAAAACTCGAAGGTTGCATATTTTCAAGTAATTTCAATTTCTCTGAAACAAGAAACAAAGTACAGACCACTTTAGTCTAATTTAAATGACACTGAAAGGACTCAAGATTTAACCTTTGCAGATACTTTTGCATACAAAGCATGTCCTGTGATTTCATGCGCCGTGAAAGTAACAACTTTAACTGTATCTACTTAGCTGCAGCAACTTAAGCCAGAACATTTGAAGTTGAAATGCTGTCATTTTCATTCCAACTGAAATGAGACAGACTGTGGACAGATGTGTATGCTGAGGACAGACTCAGTCTACATTTTTGTCAGAGAAAGCGTTGTCTCGAAATCCTAAAGTGACCCACCACGTATCAAACACTGACCTCCTTTCTTAAAAGGTGGCTGTGAGAAGGTTGGGTTGGAAAAAGTTCAGTGTTCTTGCTCACAAACAGAGAACAGAGATTGTGGCCAGCCAGCGTTCCTGTCATTAACAATGAATTGAAGTTTTCATTAGGGGAAAAAAAGATGTGATCATGTGGTCAGATCTGTCGATCTGTAGGGTATGTAGCAACATTTTAGCAAAATTATGACAATTGGAACATGCTGAGCACACAGACTAAAAGACAAGTGTACTGTGCTGCAGAAGTTTGAGAAGTTTTTATGGACATTTTCAAATTCATGTTGGCTGTGAAAACTTATTTTCACATTGTTATTGACATTATGTACCACAAAGGTCATTTTTAACCCCAAATGCCTTTCCTTTCCCTTCCTTGTAGACCTGTAGCTCTGTTGGGAGCGGTGCATTTAGCCACATTTTAGGGAAAAAAAAAAGTTAGTAAGCAGTTGAAACTTACTCTATAAACTTGCAGCAGTGTTCTGAGAAGTTTCCATGCCATCCCTCCTCATAAAAGTCACACTGACATTTGTGAGAATTACTGGACATCTGTTCTTGGAACATTATTGTCAAGAGCTAACTTTCTGAAAACAATTTGATATTGTTGTTTATTAATTACTTCTAGAGCTGCAGGATTAGTCAGTTAATTAATTAGTTGTCAAATATTAAATTAGTTGCCTTACCATTGCCTGACTAAAACAGTTTTGATCACTGATGAATCATTTTGGGTAACTTTATATAAAAAGGGTTCAAAGTCTGTGATTCTTCTCAAATATGAATATTTGGTGTCTTGAGTCCCCTATGACAGTAAACTGAATATCTTTGGGTTGTGGACAAAACAAGACAACTTTGAGGACGTCACCTTTGGGCTTTCAGGAAACAGTGATCAACATTTTTCACCATTTTCTGGAAACTAATCAGTGTATTGAGAAAATGATAGACGGATTAATTGACAATAAAAATAATCATTGCAGCCCCAATTACTTTTGCTTTTAATGCCCTTTAAAGAAACCCTAGTTCCCTTAAGAATACAGTTGAAAAATGGACTTTATAAGAGAGCGTTGGAGGATTTCATAGATATGGACAAAACCAAAGTACAGTGACAGAGGTACCCACACTGCCATGCTGCTAGAAAGCCCCAGCAGAGATGGTTTTCTGCATGTTAATTTAACTTAAAATTGTAAAGGAGAGTTGTAAACCCCCAGATCAAGTTTCTATTCTTCACAGAGACCGAGGAATGAAATGCTGAACAATAAATTGCATTGAGTCACAGAAGTTAGTGAGACACCATGGGACGCCACGACTTCAGCTCTCTATTCGAGCTAACTACAGCTGCTCTCTTCACGAAGACGCTGCTAAACTGCTAACTTTTTACAGTCGCAAATCTTTCAAGGCTACAGATGGTGTGCTTTTTTTTTTAAGTTCAAGAGACAAAATCTGCTATAAGGCTGTAAGCTTTCATCCTCAGATATATTCTCTAACATAAGCTGGTGTACTGGGTCCATAAATATGTTTACATTGCCAATGAGAGACCTGCAGGGCCTGATGTGTAGATTCTCCTCTCCAGCTTCTCTCTTTGAGGTGCCGTGCTTCATCTCCCCCCCCCCAGCTTTTGTAAGGGAATATGGTTTTGAAACTGATGAAAAAGGAGAAGACACTTATGCTAAACGTGTTTGTCTGATGAGCGTCTCTGCTGCCATGCACATATGAGAGACAGCACGCTGACTGGTAGTATAACTGGACATCCATGAAACCATGGCACGATTGACCACACAGAGACCCTCATGGTGAGGCCAGATGAAGCTGCTTTACCAATGCCCTTTGATCACACACACACACACACACACACACACACACACACACACACACACACAGAGGATATGGCTTCCCATTTTACATTTTATCTCAGATTGCTTTTATCGGAGCCTCTCCTGGGTGTGCCATGCATCTGCCATACTATCCATCTCCCTTCTTTTTAACCAGTGGCAGCATTGAGGGCTGTCTGCAAGATGAGCACAGAGGCTCAATGGAATAAAACTGTGAATTTGTATGTGGCTGAGTGGGTGTGTTTGGCTGTATTCATACCGCAGACCTTCATGCTCAGTTCTGAATCGCTGCTTATATCTGATGTTCTTGGATCACTATTCCAGTCTATTCTAGGATGCATCTGATACCAATACAAACTGACAGTGAAGTGGAGAAGATGACACATAATACAAAATATGTCATACATGTATTTGTACTTATACACCTCCTGCTTGTTTGAACACATTTTTGTTACCATTAACCTCAGACGAAACTGAGACGTCCTCAGATACGGATCAAAGTTTGACTTTGAGGGTTTGACTTTGCTGCTTACATGTGTGTGTATGTAGGTATAATTTCCTCAGGTAAATAATGAAAAGATTACTCATCATTGCTTGGTTCTGATTCAAGTGTTCAAAAACAAGCCACAGTCAGGCTGCATGTCCCAACAACATTTTATGCTGATCACAAGTGCTCATTACTTTTGGTATTAAGTTTTTCTACATAAATAAATCAGAGGATCTATTGGTGAATTTACTTTGATTCTGGAAAAAAAAGTGTGAAAATCAAATGTAAAAAAAAAAAAAAAATGCTACAAAAACCCGGCTGAAAATGTAATATTTTGAAACACCATTTAGAGTGTTTGGGTGGCATTTGCAATTTTTATCCATTTTACGATTCACTCAGAATTACTACCAGATGAAACCTTGTTTACAGAGAAGTGCATTGATAAGTGTCAGCAGGAAACACAAAATGCAGGTAACACTGTTAAAAATCAATAGTCTTTTTAAAATGTTTTTTTTTCCTGTAAAAACAGGTTCAAACTAAAAAGCCTTCAATGTAACTCCAGTGCTTGTATGCTCTATTCACACCCAACAGAAATCATTACTTCAGTGTCTATATATCTGACAAAAAAGGCTTTTGGTTGCAGTGTTTTTATGGTTATGCCAGTGTGTAGAGATGTTTGTATTCACACATTTCAGTGACAGAATACGACTGTCCTTTGCTTTACGCCTGATGAAGTCCAAGCACAGAAATGTAGGGCATAGCTCATAACCCTTTGACAAGCTGAGTTAGTGCACATCAAACCGGCTGTGCTTTGGCACAGTTATTGAGAAAATGTGAGGAGAGAGCTCCTCCCCTATCTTTTGAAGTGTCCAAATTATGATAGAGGAAAAAAGCCCTCCCAGGCCTGGTCTGATAAAGCAAGATTGAAACCTTATCGATTTTGAGTTATTTGAAAGCGGATATAAAATATCCTGAGCAGAGAGGACTCGGGTGATGCTGAGCACAGTGGCTGAGACACTGGATTCCTTCCTACTCTTGTCACGGCGTCCTTCTGTGCCGCGGGCCTCCTGTCGCCACGCGCTGTGGTGCCGGCAGTTAGTGCGACAGCTGGTCTCCATGCTTGCCTCCATTCTCTGTCCCAGAACACCCAGCTACTATGGTCTCTCATCAAGTCCTGTGAGCCAATCCAGGCTTTCATCTCCTGATAGCTGACAGCTGATGTGCCTCTACAGATGCTAGTTTAAATCATTCATATAGCTCTCTCGCTGCTGAAGATACATCATGCTCGTGGGAAGCACTGAGATGTCTCATTTTTTGCATCACTGGCGGAGTTTGTGGATTGGACCTTACCTAGTTCATTAGTCAGACAGTGGGGGTATTTTCAGAGTGGTGCCGCTGCTTCCATCAGCTGTAATGCAGATATGACACAGTGCTCATAAGCCTGATGAAGCCTTGGCTCATAGCAATAGGCTGGAGGCTCAGGGAGATTGCCTACTGCCGAGTCACGGGGCTTTGGTAGTTCCCACTTGATTAAGCCAGACTCAATGCACTCGGCTCTCGCTTTAATTTAAAAACTGCACGGGGAAAAAAAATGTAATGAGAAAGGCAAATTCATAGATATGATGTAATTGACTTTGCTGAACATCTAGGAATCCGAAGGAGTTTGATTAGTGGAACCTAATCATAGTTTAATTAGTGGACTTAGACTTACATAAAGCTTCCACAGAGGAGCCTATAGAAGAGCAGATCAAGAAGGCGGCAACAGACAGTGATTGAGATGTCATTTGTGTTCACATCTCCTGCCACTGCGGCTCTCCATCGCCTCTTGCCTGATTTGATCTACTTTTCATTCTCAGATTTTTATTCACAATCACTTCCTTGATTGCAAGCTGCTCTACTAATAGAGTACATTGTATCTCAAGCTGCTGCTGACAGCCAAAGAAAGCTCTCAGCCTTATACTTATCTTGTCAGGATTTTTCCGCTCCATCTTTACCTCACGTCTGTTATATATCGGCCCGCCTTTGAAGGTACACACTGCGAGGCGTTCTGCAACATCTTCTGCTGCTGTCTGGCTATTTTTGTTTTCATCTCCACTTTTCAACGTGCTGATTAAAAATACTGCGGTTTTTTTGTTTGAAAATTTCACGTTGAATTGGACTTTTTTTTTTTTTTTTGTACTATTATATTGTCTTAATTAGTAGATTTGGACCTGATTTCTGTTTCTGTTCCAAAAACATGTACTTATCAATTGAGTGTGCAAACATGTTAAGGACATTATTATTACCAGATTAAGCCAGGCTATTACCACTTTATGTGGAGGCTGTGCAGAAAGTCAGCACACCTCAAATGTTAATGATAATATTTCCTCTCTGCAAGTATGTGAGGTCAGAACTAAACCAGGAAGTCGGTCAGCAAGCTGTGAAGTAAAGACAGTTTGGGTAATCACTTTACAGTTGACCTTATTTTAATATTCCAAATCCAAATGAAAGTAACTTAAAGGTACAGTCATTTTCATCAAATAAATGTCTGTCTGTAAAGTCACTATCCATTGCTGAATGAGGAAACACAACGCTGATTTAGCCTTTGGACCTGAAGAAAGTCCTTCATTTGCAGTATTATGACATGGGTGTTGGTGGTGACCCTACCTGAAACATCCCAAGCGGTGTATGGTTTTTAACAAGACTTTTAATGCAACAGGGTCATTCCTCAACTTACCTGTGCGTGACGCTTTGTGCTGTTTTTTTCCAGTCTCAGCTAGCGTTGAGAGTAAGCTGTTCAGATGACCAAACGAAAAATCTTTTAGTTTATTTGGAACTGCCTCATTGCTCTGCTAGTTATTGGAGGTATTGAAGTTAACCACATTTACATTTGCTGAGCTCACCATGCAGTGCTTACCTTTGAAGTCAGTTCTCTTGTAAACAGAAACATGCAAATCACCTCGGATGAAACTGAACTGAACCCTGTCCTGTTCACAAACCAGCTTTTAACTCTTAACTCTGTCTTCTTTGCCTCTTTCTGGTGTGCTAAGATGGAATGGGATTGCTGGGATGGGAGCAAAACACTTCCTATAGCTACAGTTTGGTGATACAATCTGGTAAATATGGGGATTTTTCTATTCCCACTATCGGCTACAAGAGGAAGCAATGAGCCCATTCTAGACAAAGCCTTTGGGCAAATATGGACACAGCAGCAAAGGTAAGATATGTTTTCAAACAGGGTGAGAAATAAATGATCAGACGGTAAAGGAACGGTCATGGATGTTGTTAATAAAATGTTAATAAAATGATCAAGTGAATTCCAAGATTTTGACTGGAATGTTGATCTGCCAATTTATGAACGGTCTCCTGCATAAAAGTCTGATGCTGCATGTCCGTCCACACCACCAAACTCCACTCTTGGTTTGTTGCCTCGCTACCCATGTTGTAAAGTGGTGAATTTCATGATAGATTGAAGGCCAAACAATGAAAATTTGACCCAGATGGTAAGAAACTAAAATGTCTTGAAAAGTGATGATTTGAGTTCTTCTTTTGCTTCATTCGGTTTTGTTATTCCCTGGTCCAATGTATAGAAAAAATTCTAAATGAGGAAAAAATATTTCTTGTTGGTTATCATATAAGATCTAGGAGCAAAATGGAGAAAGAGAGAGGGGGGTGACCTCTGATGAAGGTCTTTGGCTGAATGCATGCCCAGGATTTTGCAGTTGCATGGTTATAAAGTTCGTGCCTGAAACCACTGGGCCACCAGAGCTCTCCCTTTGTGTGACATGGATGTGTTAATATCATTATCCACAGGCAAAGACTGAAAAAGGTCTCTGACAGCAAAGTCTTTCGCGTCCGATATTTTAAAGGCATTTCTCTATATATTCCCCCCACCCCCCCAGTGAAACCAATTGCTCCATGCACCGGCCTGGCCTTTGTCCACATCATGACACTGTTAATGTATATCACGCCATGAATGGATTTTTTTTCTTTGCATTTTCTCCATCATGATTGTACACATGCGACCAATAGCTAATTCCCAGCCCAGTGAGGTGCAACCGTGTGCTGCTGCTGCTCAGTTAACAAGGTTATTGATTTGTAAACCACCCTCTAAGTATGGTGGCTCCTCAAAAAACACACTAATTACTATTACTCCTTAGTTTCAATGTGGTATGACTGCTAATCCTTACAAGATCCTGCGGACTACTTCAACTTGGCACACGAAACTGAAGGTGGAGACTATATTTAGGGATACTTTGATGAAAAATAATACTTCAAACATACACAGCTCACTTCAACTCCCTTCTCAAACAACAGACCACCTGTATCTTCTTGAGAAAGAGAAAAACACGGCACCGCAGCGAGGAAATGAATCTCCCAGTCATAGGAGAGCGCCCATGTGTTTCCTAGCTCTCTCTACTGAATTTGAGCCAGCCCAACAAGTATGTTCCACATACACAGGGCAACAATCATTTATCTGCACACTTCTAACAAGACGTCATAAATCTCAGCCCTCTGGCTGCTTCACAAGACAACACCCCAATAGAGTGGCGTCCTCCCTGGCGCTCCCTCCTCCCCTCACATTAATCTATCTGTGTGCACCCTGGGTCATCCATTAACCGTCCCAGTTTCTGTCTTCCCCATTTACTGAAAAACTGTGCTGGCAGGCCTCTCGGGCAGACAACATCAAGCTCTCAGAAACACAAGCATGAGTTCAGGGTCTCATCTGTTGAGGGACCACCACCACGCAGGCGCAGGGTGTATAATCGAGGATGGTGAATGAACCTTCAGGTGATTAATCCATAGGCACCCTGCTTCTTCCAGATGCCATTTCACCAGGGGGACATGCATTCAAGTCTATGGACCTTGTTGTTACTGCCACTGGTCCATCTCCACATCCTTTACTCAGCGAGCGCTGTGAAGATCCATTCACCCCTTGCCCCCTGTGATGTCACTACCACCCACTCCATCCATCCAGATTTGTGCTTGTGCACATATGAAGGAGGTATTGCCATTTAAATCAAGCAGAAGGATTAACAAGAGCAGACAGCTGCTACTTAAGATAGACACTTATATCCATAAAAACTAGACATGTATTACAGACCTCCAATATTCAGTGTTTGGACTGAAATCTACACCTCTGAGAAATATTGGCTCTAGTATCCCTGCTGTGTGTGATGCTCCACATATGGCACATTATCCTCGATACCTGTGACGCACATATATATGAGGGGATGACTGATATTCCCTGACGGAAGGTTTAATAATGAAATGTAGGATTCATATGTAGTACATGACCCAATATTCAAGCTGTATGGCTGCCAGTAAGCAGAATGGCATTTGTCATGGGAGTGTCCATATTGAACTTGATCAGCGCCGCTTTACATGTTCTGAAGAAATTGCTTTCCATCCAGTTCCAATTGCAGACAGCTTATCAGGTGCATACTTCATATAGTGTTGGCAGAAGTGGCTGGATAACCCTGTAAATCACCGCTCACACACACTTAAGCTGCAAAAGCTCCCCATAATTTGTCTTGGTGGCATAGTAAGATTTTTTGTTGGGCGGCAAACCATCTGGGCGAGCAGTGAACATGTCCAAACAGCAACTCTTTCTCCTAGAAATGACACTCACATGCCACTAATTTGCAACAGCAACGACATGCTTTAAGTGAAATGCAATGCTGTTATTACATTCTATTATTAACATAATTAGGAAACGTTTTTCATGAGCATATCAGCAAATTGAACTTATCAGGAAAACATTAAGTGATTAAGTTTTCCCTACAATGCCCACTCTTTGACTCTTTGATTATGATTAGTGAAATTATAAAACAGTCTGTCATTAGTTACCTCTCTGTATAGTAGTTTGCATTGCTGGTGGCACAGTCTACTATTCTTGCACTGGATTCAAGTTATAATTGTGTTATTTCAAACGGGCTCAGGGTCACGTATTGCTGAGATCAGTGATTACAGGTGTCACCAAAACCTGAAATCTTGATGATTTTAACTCTGCAGTTAAGGAAAAATCATGGTCTTTGTTAATTACTAAAACTGTCAAGGTTGACTTGAAGCAGGAGAAAGGACACGTTTGCTTCCATGTGACCAAAACCACAGTCACATCCTCATTCTAGTCTTAAAAGTCACAAAGTAACAGGCCGGTACATTAGCATGCAAACATCACACAGGAATAATTTATGTTTTTCTTTAGGTTACCAGTATCATAATAATGCCCACGAGGAAGCCAGTCTTCCAAAGAAAGTCTAAACGTATTTTGTGGCTGCCCAGAATCCTTTGTTGACTCAGAGGGCGAATCCAACAGTCTCATTTGTTGATGTTATTGTGTGGCTTGGGAGAAAACGCAGGTGTGACAAAGAAGCTGATCCGAACATCAGGGGAGAGAAAAACAGCACATCTGCTGTGGGTCACAGTGTTGTCAAGCAGACAGACCATATGGGCTGCTTCCACTCAGCACCAGCCATATCTCAGCACCACTAATCTGACAGGAATGACACCTCCGGAGAGGCTATGAGCTATGTTTTAATGAACATTGTACGTTATTAAACTCATTATGTCTCGACTCTCCTTGCCACTAAGTCTCCTACAGCCTGCTCCTCCATTGTTTCCCTCACTTGCCTTGCATGCATATAAGTGAGCATGCGTGCACGCCGATGTCTTTAACCAACAACATGTCCTGCTCTCACCAGCCCGTGTAACATTATTGCAGATTGTATAATATTGGGGCAGATCCTAGCCTGGTTCTCTCACGCCTTTAGGCACCAAATGCAAATGTTGGTATTTCTTAAGCAGGGCGCTGAATAGAAGCACATTAGTATTCATATGTAGTTGCATGCAAATGCTTATTTTATTTCCTGTATACATGTCATGTCAACCCTGACTGCTTTATTATCGCATATATCATTTGATCAGTGTCATTAGCCCCTTGAGATGTATCTATGCTTTAGAGAATCTAAAGGAGAAATAATTACCCCTGTGGATTGGTCGATTTTGGCTCAGTTTGCTGGCATGTATGGATTTTCAAGTGGAACCATGTTGTAATTATCTTTGCAAATTAAAAGACATTAGCAGGCGTCTTGGTAGTTGTGCAGGGGCATATAACTTCATTAGTTCAAAAGAGGGAATCAGCACTACCAAAGATGTAATTTGCGGTGATGGATATTTCAGGAGTCATTTCAGTCGGATCCACCTCTTGTTGGACGTGTGCTGCCTCACAAATCAGGGAACAGACAGCAGCTGTCTACGGAGAGAGGAGAGAGATATGACACGACTCCATACAGGAAAATAAACAGGGAAAATGAGGAATAAAGAAGGAATTCACGCTACAGCTGCATGGATTCCCCCTTAGACGATTATGTTGATTTACTCAGTTCTATAAAGTCTGAGCATTCGGGCCATAAAATGAAGCTCTTACCCTGATTGTTTACATAAATCTGGATAAGACTCATGACATTTTCACACTGTGTGAAAATTAAACCCAGCCACAGCAACTAATTCAAGTTCAAACTATATTGCTGGTTTAGAAAAACTCTGACGTTGCCATCACTTTCTATTTTTAAAGTTACCTATTAATTAATGCAATGATTTGAACGGTAACAGTAGTTTCATCATTTTTCACACATCAAACCCCTGTATTATGGGTAGCTGAAAGGAAACTCCCTCAGGATTTCTGTTACCATCTCCATCTTTATATTTTATTTTTGGTATAACAAGAAATATCCCTTTTTCTGACTCCCTCCCAAGTAAGGAAAATAGACTGGTCGATAACAACACATAAAAGTGAAGTCACAGGTTTAAACAAGCTTTAACAGCGGTGCTCATAATTTCACTCTGCATTGTTCTTACCTTTTTGCCTGCTTTTGCCTCTCTGTCAGTATACCTGAAGTAAGTCTAGCAGCTCCTGGCATTTCAAGCAGCTCCTCGGTGCTGTTGGGACTGTGAGCTCTGATCGCTTCCTCTCAGACCTGCAGTTGGGTAATCAAAAAGAATCCTTGAAATTCCTGAACCAATCACTCAAAAGCTCTTGGTACACAGCTCTGAGGCATAAAACTACTGATCTTTGAATTTTCTGTCCTTTTGTTGCCTTGTTTTATCAGACTGTCAGACTAAATTCAGCTAACAAAAAGCCATATATACAACGTTAAAAAGAGACAACACGGAGAGTAATCATTTGTTTGAATTAACATACATACCTGGAGACCCCTCCAATGAAAAAGCCTTTTTGGGAGCTCATAATAGCATGCCTACTCTACTTGTGTGTTCTGTATTGTAATTTATTCATAATCTGATTTATTTCTTCTATCTCAAAGTGGAAAGGATTAAGCTGGCCGTTGCCTTCGGCTCTATAACCAGGAAAGTGTTTGTACGTTAAAGGCAGACAAATGTAAGGCAGCACAGCAGAAAGTTTTCTATTTTAAGCTTTGAGTTGTTCAGTTTTCACAAGGCACATTTGTTAGTTGTGCCTTTGTTGCAGCTGAAAGCCTGTGTTAGCTTTGCTGACTGCCCATTAGATATAGCTGATACAAGTCAGAAACAATTGCGGCGCACGGTGTCGCCGGGCGCTGGGTATGAAGATATTGATCACAAGCCAAGATGAAGGCGCTTTCAACCTGGACGTTCATTATTGATACTTGATTTTTTTTTGTAGAGGCTGTAAATGTGATTTATAACCAAGCGACATCACAAAAGCTCCCTAATGCACTTAAAGGGTCATTTATATCTACCTCCACCTCTCTTTAAGGACACAGCTTTCAGCAGTACTATTTTCTGATGATTGTAATCACAGTACAGTGTAAATGAAAAGAAATTACATGCAGTAACATTCATGAAGGGAAATGTAAAGGTCTGAAATATGTTCCAGGTTATGCAAAAGCATTACCCACTCCCACACTTAAATATTAAATTTTCAGGTTCTGCTTACAGGATTGTCTATCCCAGGTCTGTGGCATCAGTGATGTTCTAGAAGTCAGAGGACTGCAGCCGTCTTGGCTTGTGAGGAATTTTAGTTTTATTTCTTTTTCTGCACTGAAAGCACCTCCTACATGAGTGTTCTTAGGGGGCGTGAACATTTGGTTCCGAATGACAATGTTGGTACTGTAGTTTGATTGGTTGGCTGTGTGGGCTGGGACTAAAAATGATTTGTTATAACACTTTAATTCCAACGGCAACGCAGGCAGTAAAGCAGCTGGAGAGGTCGACATTATTAGCTGTTGCTGAGTCTGATGTGTGATTTATTCAAGCATTCCCTTCATTACTCCTTACAATACTCAAAACATTACTCTGTGTTGAGATTCAAATTATAAGGTAAAGTACTCAGTGCCCCCATAACCCCTCTCCTCATGCGTAATGTGGCCCGAACACAACACTGACCATGCAAAAGCTTGACAGTAGTACTCAGCAGATGTAAAAAAAAAAAATAACACATACAACAAAAAATAATGTCTGGTAGAAAACTGTGCTGATGCTTGAAAATTTGGCCAACTATACAACTTCTTACATGACCTCTGACACTCTGAAGGGTCATACAGGTTAACCAGTGCTACATGGATGTGAGGAAAGGCTTTATTAATGTTGATAGAATTGCTACACGCCACAAAATGGACAAAACAGACAAGGGTCGATAGTTTCTGCAGGGATTGTGCACAGAATGAAAAGCGGCACAAAGCAATAAATAAAGATTTCACAGGTGACACTGTCATGTAAATAATCTCAATAATATGTCAAGGTTTTGTGTCTTAAATGACCACCATGCACTGCAACCATGTGCCTATGACATTCGTCCAGCACAAGAACATAGCACATCCTGGACTGTGAAAAAACAAAAACCTTGCACTGAAAATAATTCATGCAGCAATTACATCCAAAACACAGTTATCAAAACCATTTAGTACTTTTAACAATAATTTATTTCCCCGGATTTTTGTGAATTATTTTTGGGGTTGTGAGGGAAAGAAATTATTCAGTAATTTAAAAAGAAAAAAGGCAAAGAAATGAGGAAAGTCTGAAAAGTAAACACAGTTTTTTTTTTCTGCTGTTCAATCCTCTTCTTGCGACACTGTGTGGGTTGTCCTGACCTCTGGGTTCAGAACCTCTGCTCCGAGTCACGAGGCAGCCTGCGGTCTCTCATTTATTTTGTTCCAGCATGCACTGGCAATGGCGCTGTTTGAATATTTCACCAAGATGCAGATACGCACAATGCACGCTCCCAGGTTGTAACCATAATAATCATATCTGGTTGACGTTACCAGCTCTTCTGCTATTCTAATACATTCTAGTTTATTGACATCATAAAAAGACAGGCTGAATGCATTGTTCCTGGAGTAAAAAAGAAAAAGAAAAGGAAAGCTAGAGCAATAAAAAGACAGAGACGGAGCTGCAGAAGGTGAAGGGGCTGTTTCTTTAGATGGACAAAGAGAGAGGAGAGGAGAGGATGTGTGCGGCAGTAAGAGAGCAAAATGCTTCATAGCCTCGGGGGTGTGCGCTGCTGAAAGAGACAGCCTAATGGAGGGTCCCTGTGAGGAGTGTTGACAGTCTATTTGCTTCAACCCAGTCAGCAGCTCTACATACAACCACTGAAAGCAGGTGCACTGTAAAATCAGAACAAGGGGGGATGTTGTACTTGCAAAGGAATACCTCCTAATTAAAGGTAAATATACATATTTAATGAGACTGAAGTGGTTTCATCTTCACCTCCTGTAGGGGTGTCTGCATAATGTCCTTGCTGCACTAATTATTGGCGGCAGCACAGCGGGAGAGAAACAGGGAGACAATGAGAAGACAGCATTTGGTCCCTGTTTTTTTTTTTTTTTTTTTTTACCAATAACGCTTAGTGGCGGTGAGGCTTCATAAAGCAGCCATAGTTTATGTTTATTCCCCAGTGCACAGCTCTGAGAATGTATCTGAGCTTTGACATAAGCCATTATTGTTTGAAGCATTTAGAATGTGGGTCACATAGCGGAGCAGTAACCTTGGAATTTGGGGGAGAAAATAAAGGCCTCTTTGATGCCGAAATTCACAACATGACCACTGCGTAAACAGAGGATTCATCTCTCAGACGTATGCATCCATAATGCATGAAAATGAAAACAGTATAAATTTAAAAATAGATTTCCTGTAAGGTGTTATTTGAGAGTGGCAAAATTAATATCCCTCCCCACAGAAAATACACATCAGAGATACGCTTGGTGAAATCTTCATGAGTGTGTAAAAGTTTAGCGGCCACATGCTGCCTGACAGGCACACACCAACGGCTAACCGATGAGAAATAATGCAACATTTTTGGAACCCAAAAGCATTTTGTCCTCCCGAAGGCAGACCTGCCTCGGGAGTAAGCGTGCACAGCAAGATAGCGACTGCAGTTCCTTTAAGGCCCCTGTAGCTATATTTTTAAGAGGAGCTTTCTATTTTAAGCAAACCACCACAGAGCTATGCTGCATGCTAGTCAGTGCTGGATGTCAGAAAATACAGCTACACTACGGTCCCTGCCTCTTTACACTTTCTCTATTTTCTCCCCCACTTTGCAGCTTAAAAGAAAATATGTTGTAGTTTTTAAGAAAGCAACGGACAAAGTGAAACAAAGTAGAAATTCCTTCCAGATTTTGGCCAGTAAACAGATTAAACTGGAATGCAAGGACAGCCAGGCTCTAATCCCTCTCCTGTAAACTAGGCAAGACCTTGTGAGATCTTTGAAGGATTACAGCTGTTATTATTGGGGCTTTTTAAGGCCATGTATACCTTGGCCTTAAAAATAAGTTATTTCTGATTGGCCGGCAGATGTCCAGTAAAAGTTGTGTAGCATCGCCTCATCTTGTACTTCAACGTTCTTCCATATCAGTCGGAAAGGGGTGCGCAGGTAGCCATGGCAACAGCACATCATCACTGTGCTGTACTCCCAGATAATCCTCACAAATCTAACAATGGGCTGATTTTTTTCATTGTTAAATTTTGAAAAATTGAAGACAAGGTTGCATTGAGAAATATTATCCATGTTGCCTTTTGGTTCTTATTATGTCACAGTGCAATGAATATGATTGGATTAGGGTGAGGGACAAAAACAACTCGGTTAGGTTGAGAATAAGATCATGGTTTGGGTTAAAATGAACACTTCGTTAGCTGATTAGGGGATCTTTACCAAAGTTTTCCTTCTCTATACGCTGCTGGTCATCCTAGCTACAGTGATAAATACAGAGTTGTGGTTATGGGACAGTCTCAGTCAAGCTTTGAACTGGGAAATGAACACCAGTCTCCAAAGTCTGATGTTTTTCCGACCCATCCATCCACCTGCTCTCTATGTTGACGTCTTCTCCCTAGAGGGCATTGTCACATGAATGTAAACACTCGTCAAATATGTAAACCCAAACTCAACAGTTTGGCTTTCGAATTCGGTTGTTTGGTTAAACTGCATCACAAATAAGTCACACCAGAAGTTACTTTGATGCATGTAGTTTGTGTTCAACTGGCAGTTTTCACAGTAGACAAGCTTCTTTCATTTCAACACTTTCATTTCATTTAAACCACAGCAAACAGCTTAGGCGTGAAAGCATCCTATAGCTTGTTCATGATAATTGGCTGCGGTATCACTGTGAAAATATACCACTGAGTGGGGGTTTTCACTTTGCTTAACATCTCGGCCACGGTTGTTTATCATTACAGTGCCTTTTGTCAGGAAAACGAGAGACAGAAAAGAAGAAAAGAAACTTGTAATTTTTAAACAAAATGTAATTATTAACAAGAACGAAAACAGTAGCCGTGACTTACTTTAGACTAGTGCTTCCCAGTTCAGTCATCTCTCAAGGGGTCACTAAATAAATCTCAGAGATGATTAACAAAAAAGGAACACAGCAGAAAAAAAGCCTTCTGCTGTGCAAGTTTTATTTTCCAGACTTTCCTGTAATCATTTGTTATAATAAAATACTGGGTTGTTTCACCTTCAAAAGCCATTCAAGTGAAACAATCGCAGACGGAAGCACAACTCCTGCTCACGAGTCAAAGACATGAACTCGTGACAAGGGGTCTCGAGTTGACATTGCATCTCTTTTAAAGGGTCAAAAGCCTCACATAGACAGAGAGTGTGTGAGTGGATGGGGAGATCTATGCTGAAGTGAAGACCCAATTATACCGTTTCAAACAACATCCGATTCATCACTCGCTGCAAGTAAGGAGACAATAAAAATGTCCATTTTTAGCATTTTGGTGTGATTTCCTCTTATAAGGCAACATGAGAGACAGAGATAGAGGAGTGAGTAGCTGAGGTAAGCCAGCTCCAGTTTTTGCAGCCGCGCTGGGCAAACACAGCCAACCAGCCTGCTCTCTGCCAGCCTTTTGTACTCTTTCTAACTATCACCATTTATGGCGCTGACTGCGAAGGCATTTTTTTGGCCACCCTTTAAAACTCATTAAAGAATACTGAATGCCTTTTTAAATTATAATCGAATAACTAATCCGTTGTATTAAGCTCCAGTTGGGTTTTTAAGGTTCCTCCTTTCAGATCATTAACTTCTCAACCCATGTTGCTCCTTTTTTATCGATGGCTCTGGTCATACTCTCCGGGGCTGGTGCTGAGATCTATCCTATCCACATATGATAAGATTATCCAAATTAAGAAACCATCTGGTGCTCAGTGCTGTGCTGTTGATAGTTATTTTAAAACCTTTCGAGAATGCAAATGAAAAAAAATGCAATTTGCATCCTTCTTAGGTAAAAATATCATTAGTTGAATTATATGAAAAGACTGACTGCTTTCTACCTAAAGTCTGGCCGATGCATTATGTGTTTGACATTAAAGTGGCGCTCGGGGAGCCCAAACCCAATCAATCTCAGCAAGGCAGTTTGAGAGAAGCCAATTGCCTAAGTGTTCAGATTTTCTGATTGGAGTCCCAGGTGACCAGCGCTGTCAGTAATGAGATATAATATGTGCAGCCCTGGGAGACTTCTATTCACATGACGCCTGGGGAGACAAGAGTTGCGATGGCATTTGAAATCTAATTGGAAACACTTTTGTAGTGAATAAAGGGGGACACTAGGCACTCTCGCCATGTGTGTGACACAATGAAGCATAACAAAACTATTTAAAACAGTCCCAGCCTCCAGTGTTTCATACAGAAGTCATCACTGAAGCAAAATAAACCAAGCTGTTTAAACAGGAGTTGGTATCCAAGTGTGGAGCATCCACAGTCGGAAGATTTTATTTCAATCTCATGCATCATGATTAATTTTATTCATCATTTACACCAGGAGTTAATAAGGGTTAGGGAGCAAAATCTGCCATTTTTTGTGTCATATAGGTAATGAGAGCATAAACCAATCACCAGTGACCTCTGACAGCCATTCACATATGTATACTGTAACCTGTGATTAGCATTTAAGTTATTACCTGCTTTTTCTCTAATCTGTATCGAAGTGATGTTCATGTTCTCTGTTTTTACGGTGTGCCTTTTTTAACAGCCCATGTACCACTTATCACACACACACACACAAAAACAAGCTGACAAGAACAGGTTGCATTCTGAGAAATAAACTTACTTAATTCTTGCTATGAGGCTATGAACCACTCCTAGCATATGCAGGTTGACAGGAAACAGGGGGAAAAAAAGCTGAGAAAAAAACACCAGCAAATCACATTTAACACGTTATATCTTGTTTGTTTAATCAACCCTCTTCACACAGGGGGTTGGAGTGCCGGGTATGGGTGGAGTGGTTTCTGCAGACCAGACTGTCGACAGTTTTCACAGTGACTATTTCTTCACCAGTAAAATGTTCCAATGAACACTATGATCTGTGAACGTGGATTGTCGTGGATTGAGTAACAGTGGCACTCCTTCTGGAAGTGGATGTTCTAAATGTCATTTTTTTATGCTGTAGAATAAATGAACACTATTCAAATCTATCTAATTGTCTAAATGGCCAGAAACCATGTGGCAGAAGAGAGAACACTTTAATTTTTATTTTATTTATCCTTTTCTTTTGTAATTTGGATGAAGCAAACCTTTACATGCATTTGAGGGGAAAATGCAATACGACACAGGCCTACAACTAAATACAGTGCCAGTGGCGGGTTATTACTTCAGATGTAATTATTTAATTTAATTCATAGTTCAAGAGACAACGAAATTCCTGTTGATGAGTAAAAATAGACATGTCTTTGCACTGAGGGAATTATTGTCTCTACAGTAGTAGTAATTTATAGGCTAAGTACAATAAATTGAGTTAGATTATTACAGTACTTTAGAAGCCACCATGAGAAAATTGGGATTTTAACCTTGTAATGTGGGCAACTGTAGCAGTGTTTGCCTCACCCAACTAAAAACACAGGTGGAAAAAGGAGCTGTTTGTAAAATGCAAAGTGATGAACAAATGAAAAATACAGTATGACACTGGCCATAATGATTGCCAATGAGCTTCACAGTAAACTTTTTACAGTGCACTGTCGCAAGAGGTGGCACCTTCTGTCACTGTAAGCTAGCCATTATTACAAACACAAGCCAGTACACACCATCATGTCTTTCATATTTGTTTCATCACTGTCCTGTGAAGGAGGCAATCCAAAATGTTTGCGAATGGCGCCACACTAGAGATACACTGTGTTACTGTGTCGAGAACCTCTTTTCTCCGAGGCCCACAGCACTTCACTCTGCATCTCCACCTGTCTATAAACACGATGGCACATTGCACTGTGGGAGTTCACTTCCAATCAATTTATATTTATCTGCTTCTGTTGAGCCATGAGCAGACATTTTTCTCAGATGTTACAGCTCCAGCAGGATTTCCAAACTGGCCCTCTATGTTACATTTCACCTCTGACTATGGCTCCGTTTTTTTTCATCCACTCCTCAGCCGCCTCACCCGCTGCCTTTATATTCATAGCATGTATATATGCACAACTGCCACATACCTGATTTAAATGCGTCTCAGTGGGCATAAGAGCTCGGAAACTACTTTAGGTCTCAGTCTGGCTATTCAAGAGAGTGACGGCCGGGTAAAATGTGCAGCTGCTCTGTGGGATGAAATGAGTGTATGTTTGGGCTCATGGCGCCGAGGGAGGCAGAGCTGCTTAGCATGGTGAGATTGGGGGTGGTGACATGCGAGGCGAGGCCATGTCAGTGTTCAAGCTGCACATTAACAGAACCACAGGCGCGCTCCAGACGAAGCATTAGCCTGAAAGAACATAAATCTGTTGTCCAAAGGCCTTGACATCCAATTAACTCACAGACAAAGGGACAAGCGCTGAGGTTTTGGATATCAACTTTTTTCTTTTTTTTTTTTTTTGCCAGGTTTAAGGTCATCCTGGTACACAGCGACCCTGTCATTTTTACAACATATAAAGCTGCAGTCTGAAACACCCTCCTGTGAGAGCAAATTTATGGATAATATTCTGCTGTCATACAATGGGCATTAAGCAAATCTCCTATTTAAATGACCTTGAAAAGTATTGTTTCACTCATTTGTATGGCACACAGAATATTTCAGAGTAGTCCAATAAAGTATGAAGATCATTAAACGTGAATTTTCATGTCCCTAATGCTCCAATTTATATTAGGGAGGCATGTTTGCACGAGCACTTATGAGATGATAATTGATAAAATCCCTGGCACGGGAAGCAGAGAAGGGTGCTCAGCTCGCTTCATAAATGGATGGTCTAGTTGAACTTTATTTTAAGTGGACTGAGGTCACAGCAGCGTTTTGCAACCTTCAGCCAGAAAATCAACCTTGACAGAGACTTTTTCAGAGAAGTGCTCTTTGCATGAGGACAATTTGATACACTAACAGATGTGTGACGAATGCAAATGTTTGCTTAAGAGGAGGCACACGGATCTTTGAGAGTGCAGTCTGGCAGGGTTTCATATCTCAAAGGCATCTGCGGGTGGAAACACTGCACTGAAGTCTCCACTGATCACAACATATGACATCTACAAAATGAGATGCTTTATCTGAGCGCACCGTAAAAGCCATGATTCGCAACAAATCTGCACTTTTAGATTTTTTTTTCCACCGCTCAGTGCCAGAGAACAGATAGCACTGTCCCCGGTTATCACATCACATTTCTTCCTCCATAGATCACAAATGGTTAAATGCCAGATCACATCATTTTGACAGCCTACTCAAGCATTTATAAACCTATTCATACCATCTGCTAGCAGCACACAGCACTCTGCTACCATTGTATTTACTACGTACACAGCTCTGGCCCACAGCCCTCATAGTCATGTTCAACCCCATGCTCCCATTCATTCCCATTGTTATTTCCATTGTTATTTCCATGGCTTAGAGAAGATGCCTCTGGACAGTCAGTTGCTTCGCCATCAATGGCTGGAAATGACAAATGAGGACACTGTTGACTGGACAAGAAGAGCTGCTGGTCTGGAAAGCATTCTTGGCCTTTTACTCCGTGATATGATTTGACATCTCTGGTCAAATACTAGACAGAAATAAAATGTGGCTCTTTGGCTTATACAATCAGCGCATGTTAACCTAAGTACAGGGCTAAGAGTCCAAGAGCCATGCCAGTGAATGCTCATGCAAATGCAGCAAGCTGCTCAGTCTATGAGGCAGTACAGCGGCGCTTTGAGCTCTATGAGCTCTAATGTCTAATGTCTGCATGCTAACATGCTCACATTAAGAATGAGGTTTAGAAGATACCATGTTTATCCTTTTCACCAACTTAGTTTACTGTGTTATCATGCTTACATTTGCTAATAAACACTACACATAAAGTAAAGTGCAGGCTGATGGCTGCCTCGAGTTTTGAAGGTTTTTGATCCAAAGTATGTCATTATAATTAATCCCAAATGGGACATGAATCTCTACACCAAAATTCATGTTCAGTCCATCTGAGAGATATATCACTGTAAAAAAGAAAAGTTGAAAGGTTCCTCAGCTGGCTTTAGAGGAAAAGTCAGAGGATCACAAAAGGCAGTTAGATACTTGCTCTGCATACACCGAGGGGAAATTAAGTGCAACTGTACAGTCTAATGTGATCCCACACAGCTCAGCCATGAATTCTACTTGTCAGCTTACAAATTTTCAGTTTTTGTTGACACCGTCAGGAATTAATAATTCTATTTTATGTTGTCAAGGTCGTAGTGGGTGGTGTTGTGGTAATGGAGTGCATTGTACTGAAAGGTGGTTTTAATATTTTGTTCACCACATTTACATGTATGAGAGGGGCAGAATATTAGAGACACCTTTCAATATAATGCACTCCAGTTCATGTATCCGTACCAAAATGAACAGTTATCCATCCAATAGTTCAATAATAGAGACATTTCAATAAGAAAAACAAAACTATGGTGCTACAATACAAGTAACATGATCCCTTTCGGGATCACGGCAATCCATCCATTAATTTTTGAGATATTTCAGTTTGTACCAAAGTGGTGGATGACTGAAAGACCAACATTGGGATCTCTAGAGTCAATGCTGCTAGCATAGCTGAAACATAGAAATATAAATCACATTGAGGCATGAGTCAGGAAGTAAATCACTGTGCTACATTGTAAGCTCTCTGTGCAGGCACACACTGCAACTGTAGCGTGGAAAGAAAATGCCAACCAGGACTGGTATGTTTCCCAGAATAAGATACAATGGACATCTGAGTGACTCGCATGGAAATGTCAGCCAGTGTGTGTCTAAAGAAATAGCAGCATGTTACAATGTAGAATATGTATATTTTACAGTGAGAGAAAGTTCAAATTGTGCTAAAGGTCATTGCAACGAGTCTGGAGGCCAACTGGATGACATCTGACAGTATGCTAATTTTACTGCTACTGCAGCTGAGGCTGTAACACCACCGCAGTGCTCTCGTACTGCTTACAGTGGAGCCATTATAGTCAAGGGGTTTCACAAATGTATTATAAAGCCCATGTGAAGACTTTTCTTACAGAGAAATATTAACATTTCAGTTTCACAAGTTTTGTAATAGACAGTTTTATGGACTCTTAAAGTGGACTCCATTAATTTTATACATCAAGATCAATTTAATAATCAAGCCAAGTACTACTCAGCTTGTGAATATGTAAAAAAAACTGTAAAATGTCTTCTGTGGCAAGGGACTATGAAAACACACTATTGAGTTGCAGTGTGGGTTTTTGTCCATTGTCGGAGCTTCAGAGGGACAAACTAAAGGTCAGAGTATTTTGACCCCTGGCCAAACGTCACTTGATCACCTGACTCTTCATGTCATGTCCTAATGAGCACAAACTTGTAAGTTATTCATGGAAAATATCTCAATATCCATAAGATCAGTTGGCACAAACCATGGTACAGACTTCCATGGTTTTCAACCATGAATCCTAATGCCTGCGGTGATCCTTTGACTTTTCATCTAGCACCACCAGACAAGTTGAAACGTTTCTGCTTTTAGTACTGCTGCTTGCAGTTTTCTCAACAACAGCTCGCCCAAACAACTTTACACTCCACATTGCACTTCATGGGTCCTTGTCAATACACCGCCAAGTGTGAAGTCGATCAGATGAACGGTTGTCAGATAACCGGAAAAGGACAGACAGAAGCTCCTTCTATTCATAGTTAGATACCTCAACACCTATTGGATGGACTGCAGTGAAATTTGGTCCAGATGTTCATGTCTCCACAGGATGAATTTACAAATTCCTGTGATCCCCTGACTCATCATCTCTCGTCATCACGAGGCAAAAATGTAATGTTCTTAGTTTTGCGATTTTGCAAAAACAAATAAACCTTAACATTGTCATTGTGGAGCTATTACCTAAGGGCCCAAAGCAGTGAACCACAGTTTTAAATTTCAGACACAATTTCATCTGCAGCAGAAGCTAATTGTCAACAATAAATCACATGCAGCAGCTGTAAATATAAATCCAATATTTTGTGCTTCTGAACAGAACTGCATGAGCCCAAAAACATCATTCTTAGTGGTGACACTTCTCTGACATTTTATCTGCGCAGAATATTGGTGTGCTTCTTTAGTAAACACGGACAATATATATATAATAATAATAAGATAATATACAATCCTGAGTCTTGTTAAATTTGTCTCCTGTGAGTCCAGTAACTTTCCCCTTAAAGCCTGTCAGAATTCACTCTGATCCATGGTGTCCACTGGATTTTAATATTCTATTTTTATTTTGCTTACCGTAGAAATTGATGCTTGTCTTCATTTAATTTCATTTTAAACATTTACTCAAACTAAAAGAACCCCCGAGGATCATTTACAATGAAGCTGAGTTACGAACAAGTTTAAAATAAACAGGACAAAAAAAAAAGAAAAATCAGTTAAAATGTGGTTATAATGAGCAGAAATGATACTAATGGAACAGATGCTGAATCACTATTCAGCATCTGTTTTTTTGATCTTTGATCTCAAATCACCAGGCAGCTCACCAGTTGTTCGCTGTCTTACAAATGCAACAAACTGCATTTACAAATTTGGACTCTTTGTCCAAGGTGATGTTATTGTGCCAAGTTGCACGTACTGCTTTAATTGAGAAACAAGTTATTTATGCCGCAACATAACTTTGGGTAGAGGGTAAACTGTTGTTTTGAATAATGGAGTGTTCAGCTGAGGAGATCAAGACAGGATCAGTGTGGCAGTCAGCCATCTCTCCCACAGGAGCACACTGAAAAACTCAAAGTGTCTGTTAATTTTCTCTCTGGCTAACGCCTCGGGGGTAGAACAACATTTGCGAAGCCTACCCTGGAAGTATGACCTTGGGCCCTGGCCTAGTACTTAGACAGGGAGAGCTAAACAGCTTTTGCATACTAAGAGAGGTGCCTCCTTGTTCTTAGTCCAGCGGGGAGCCACATAATAGCAGACTGGAGGAGGTTGAACGATCCCTCCCTCTAACTTCCCCTCTGTTTACTTTGTCCTGAACACCTGCTGTCTCTCTGCCTGTAAATTAGAGGGTGCAACACAAGATCAGTGTACTGTATATGTGGGAGTGCAGCACACACGGATTAATTGCCAGCGCGGTGATAAGAGCCCTCCCTCTCTGTGTTTCTCTCCGCCGTCTCTCGCCAGAGACCTCAGAACTCCTACTTCCAAAGCCCTCCAAGCACCATACTACCTCTGCCAGAACAGATCCCTGTGAGTGAATGAGGATACATCTGTGGTGACAGAACCAAAGCTCAGGCCTTCACACCTCCCAGTCATTTATATATTTATCTAGCGGGTGGACATCTGCGGATGGATCTCAGCTGAATAAGAAGAAGGTGGTGAACTGAAATGGCTTTGGGGGGGTGTAAGCTTGAAAATGAGAAGAAGGGGTTGAAAATGTGATTTTTTCTCTCACGTGGGCCTTTGTGTCAGTTTGAGGAGTGTAGACCTTAAATGCGTTTTCCTTCTGTCACCAAGCGACTGTATCAGAAAACAGGCGCAAGATTCTGTAGGTTGCATTGTGTGTTATACATCTATCCATCCATACATACAGTGTTGTGCTGTTGCATGGGTTTGGCAGTGCAGCCTACACCCTGGAGTTCCTCACAGGACTAACCCGGCGCAGTATGTGACATATACTGTAAATAGAGAGACAAACATTCATACTCACACTCAAGTATGGCCAAATTACAGTTTCCACTTCATTTAACTTAATACCACTCCAAATGTGTTCTGACTGTGTGTTATACAGCTCAGCTTAATTTGACTTGCATTTCAAAAAACTTTAGTCCTTAAATATAAATCTGCTCAAGCCTGAATCACATACCAAACTAAGCTGTATAGCAGAATAGCAGAACCATTTAATTTATACATAACGTGAACATGATTGGTAATTGTGAAGAAAAATGCACACGCTGTTGGCTGAAAACTTCAAATTTCAGCAGTGAAAAAGCAACCATTTAAATGAAATGCATAACATTACTGCAACTGGAGTCTGCATGTTGAAACTCACGTTTTATGGTTCAAAATGGCGTTGTTTTTTTTTTTACATTTTCAGCAAATACTGCAAATATTGCAAATACTGGATGGATTGCTATGAAATTTTGCAATTTTATTCAGCTGCACACCTACTAGATGAATGAGGTTTTCAAGGTCCCATGGATGAAGTAGCCTTATGACAAGATGGCAGAGGGGAAATATTGTGCACTACAAAGAGAATGGGGGGTGTTTTCAGACAAAGCCCAATTTAGAAAAGGTAGCGATGTGATGTATAACTCCTTCATTTTTCATGATGCTAAATAAGTGCGACCTTCAATCACTGGTTTAAATATTTTCCATGTCAATGAAACATGAATAGGGCAAGACTTGTCAAAGTGAAATATTAATAATGCTTTCCTTAAACAATATCAAACAATAAATTCTGAAAAGAAAATATCAGGAACAGCTCAATACAATGACACAGTTAAAATGGTGTTGAAAAATGTACAAATCAATCAACCGAAAGGCAGAACAAACTAAACTATTAAAAATAAACTTAATAAGTAAAATAGATAAAACAGCTGGTTGCACAGCAGAGTTATATTACATACTACAAAATAGCTCCATGAGAAGTTAAAGCCTTTTCTATGTATGATGTGACCGTCCAATTAAATCAGCAGCCACCTAAAGCTGCTACCCGTTACAAATAAAATAACTTTTACAGCTCTGAATCTCAATTGGTGGTGTTTTATTTCATTGTCACAAAGCCAACTTGCTGCTAGCTTTATAACCACTCATAATTTGGTTTTGGAAGCATGCATGTTTCTAATTTGCCGGAACACCCACATGCTAAATATTTAATTTTATGTCTGAATCTGAAATAGAACATAAACAAACTTCAGTAGACATCACTTACAGTCATTTTGTAAGTAGGTTATATTCATGTAAATATGTTGGTTTATTAGTTCTTTTTTAAAAATTACACTCACAGAACTCAGACAGCAGGTTTTATATTCAGTCATCTATTAAACAGTATATCCACGTCTGGTTTTAAGTTGAGAATTTTGTAATTAAGGCGAAATAGAACTGAGATATTGTAAATTTTATTCGTTCTACCTGAGCTTTTTTCTGCTATGGTAAGTCAAAGCACCATACAGGTAGTACAGTGTTCTAGGGTACAGTACAATTTATTTTTTGTTTTATTTTTCCCTTTAAAGCTACATTTTATATTGTATTTAGCTCCCCTTTATTACATATTTTATTGTTTTCTCTATTTCAATTTAAAATATTTGACCTGTTTATACATTTTTTATGTGTGTTGTGTAGAGGGGGCTGTGATCACATCTCTTGGCCTGTTTCTCTCTCCTGCTTTTTTTTTTTTTAAAAAGAGTTGTTCACCATGTTTTACCAAATTTAGGAATATTTTTTTGTCTTTATATCTTTTGTCCTCCTGCAGTACAGATGCAGTGATTCATGCATTTATATTCTTCCGGCTGAACGTCCTTGCCTACCTGCTTCAATGCTGCTGCTGTAGCTCTGCTTCCAATTTGGGAAGAATTCTGCAGCCGGGATCCTGACTAAGACATTTTCTTCTCACATCACCTCAACTTCTCTGCAGCACTTGCCAATTTCTCTCTGAAGCCACTATAGAATTACATACCAGGCTTTACGTGGCCTGGCAAAGGATTCTATCAGTGAGCTTTTACTCCTTCCTTTCCCAAAATGCCTGTCAGATACAGTGTTTTAGGTCTCTTAGCTGTTGCAGAGTCCAGTCGAATGTACAGGGTGATGGAAGTTTTGCTGTATTACCTTTGGAGCAGTACATTTACTGTTCAGTCTGCTGGCACTGTCTCTGTTTTTAAATTATGCTTCAAAACATATTTTTATAGATTTGCCTTTCTGACTAATGGCTGTTTTGTTGTTGCATAATAGTGTTTTGTCATCTTATCACATCCATCTGTTGGCTTTGCTTTTATATCTTTTCTACAGATATTTTTGATAGATTTCTTTCTTCGCGTCTGGAGTTGGTTTAACTTGTTTTGTGCGACAGATGCTCTTATGGTGCTTTGTATTTTGTAATTGCACTTTACCTCCCTTCCTCTGAAAAACATTCTTTGCTCCTTGCTTGAAAAGTAAACACAGTTATCACTATTATTACTTGGGACTCCACTTGTCAAAGTTATAAAATTATACAGCCTTAACAATGCAACAATCCAAAGCTATCTTTATGCTGATACACCTGCCACGGCAATTTTGCATTGTTGGCTGAGGGAAATTCGGTTTAAATTATCCAGCACAGCTTGCTTATTGGTGATAATAAGGACCCCTTTTGAACAGTGTGGGTTCTTTTCCTGAGAAATGCAGAAAAAGATGGAGCTGCATCAGTCTTTGTATTTAATTAAGGGATCACTTAGCATTACAACTTCTCCCAGAATTGATTTGACAGCCTTAAGCCTGCCTCTTTTTGTAGCTCGCACATCCCATCTGTTTGTCACCTCTTAATATGAACAGAGTCACTCGAGCTGAAAATATGTTGTAAGACTAATATTCACAGAATAGCAGTGATCCTAATGCGCACCGGAGCTAGCAGCATAATGCCCAGGCCTGGGCTCATGGCGCGCTCTGCATGACAAATGTTCTCCAGTGTTGGTGATACATGTGAATGGAAAAGGCGATCCCTGGAGCATTACACGGTCCTAATGGACAGGCAGCGTTTGGGGGGGAAGGCTTGACCGTGTCTGACAGTAATCAGTTAAAGCAGCGATGATGATGTAATGAAAAGTATTGCTTTAACAGGAACAGTCAATTCTATCGACTAACATCATTAATAGGTCATGGCCACCTAATAGCTGCGCCTGGGCTCGTTCATCATTTTAATCCCTTCATCTCCACCTCATATGTTTTTTAGCCTTCACTCCATTCCTTCATGATTTAGCAGACATCATTAGTTTTCACTGACAAATACTGCATACAATGCCTGAACAATACCCACTGTGTTGTCACTTTGCACGCTGCCTTGTTAATTGTATACAATGGTCTCTTTTAGGTGGAGAAGAGGGATTTTAACACAAGTTATTTTCACATTACTCAGTTCACTGCAGCTGAAAATGGTGGTTAATCATCTGAAGATTGATTTTGCACTTTTTTTTCCCTCTAGGCCGGCTTGAGAACCTCTCTGAGCATTTTAATGCGACTGTCATCAGTGTCGGGAAAGGCGTTGTCACTGCACCCGGGCGAACTGAGTGATTCAGCGGGCCGAGGGGATGTCGAGACCCGACAGAGGCAAACTTCAAACCCAGAAGCTTATCTCATATTAAATTATTTACAGGCAAAAGGAAATCAATTTTCAATCGTAATTGCAAATCTCTTCTCCTGTCCTCTGAAGTACAGTTCCATCTTGTTTTTTCAGCACACTGTCAGAACCTTTTGAAAATCACATAAATATCAATCAGAGCAGATTTTTATAACTGAGCCTTTTGTGTGCTTGATCAGGGACAATGATGATATTGTTCTCATTCCCTGTTGTAAAGCACAAATCCCATTTAATGTGCTCAGAGTGCTGTCAGGACATTTTTAAAACTGCATAAATATCAATCAGCAGAGATCGCTCTAACTAAGAGATTCTGGAGCTGCTGCTCAGGTAAGCTCACACGTTTTTCTCATGTCTCTGTTTACTGAGGCAGACTGCAAATAGACTCCACGTGGTATTAACCTATATGGATACATTATGTGGATAATAACATCTAATTAAGGAGGCTTCCTATTCACACCTGCTATTTGATAATCATTATCACTATTGTGCCTGCTCTGTGATCAGATCTCAGTATGGAAATTAAGTTAGCAGAGATGGCTGAATTGTCAACAAACATGCATCTCAGGTCAAGGGAAGCTGCAGGATACTCTTGAGGGACCGTGGGCGTATTCATAGAACTAGATTCTGACCTCGAAGATGGTGTCACATTCATTACAAAGTTGCTCACTGGACGCAAATGCAAAAAAATATTTTTTCAGGCTTTTGCGTGTATCCACAGTGTTTTTTTCTCAAGCCCTAGTTCACTTGCCCTTAATATTTCCCCTCAAGAGAACACAGTTGACTCAAGTGCACTTGAGATTGACCCTCTAAGAAGAAGGGAATGAGTGAACAGCGATGACTCACAGCATGCATACTTCCCAGCATGCACCATGTGGTTGGAAAAACCAGGATCAGTTGGTGTCTAGTATTGTCTTGTGTCTGCTTTTTAAACCACTCACAGCTTTTTCAGAGAGCTGTGATATAAGTTCAAGTTCAAGTTTTTGAAGATGTTTGTATGTTGGCCTTTAGTAGACAGTGTTGGTAAAGATACAGACAGGAAATGTGGGGAGGGAGAGCGTGCAACAAAGGTCCAGGCGAGTCGTAGACGTAACCATCAGGCTACTGGGGCTCCCTAAACCTCCATGCAGGGCACACCAATAGGATGTGTGGCTATCCAGTGGAGGTAAAGCGATTTATGTTTCATCATCCTTCCAAAATAAGCTGCAGGCTACATGAAGCTTGTGTAATATACTGTGGGAGTGGTTTACTTTATATGATAATTATGTATATGTCATTTTTACAGTTAATGCACAAAAATCTCCCAACTCCCATGTATTTTGTACCATGACAGTAGCAGAATTCAGAAATGAACTATAACTTAACCATAACCAAACCGCAGAAGTGAGTCTCACCAAAGTAAGCAGACAGTTTCCACAGGCTAACGAGCACTGGGTCTTCTGTGTGACTCATGAACAAATCCGGCGTGCCCAGGAGAGCCCAAACCATCTCGTTCCGTCTTACTGGTTCCAGTTCTGCATGTATGGGCACGTGCAGAGCCAGCGTGTACGAGAGCTGGTAGCCGAATTGAGTTGAGCACTAAACTGTAGCACTAAACTGAGTGTTTGAGGCTACAGTACTTCCATTTTGATCACCCATGAAAGCAGTGTAGGCAGGAAAGTGTTGACCTCAGAGTGGATGTAGAAGGTTATTTCTTGGAGGCAGCCTGTGTTGGTGCAAATCCGGTTTGAATTGGCTTTGCTGACTGTGTTGACATTACTTGCGCTCTAAAAAGTAAGTCAGTTCCAGTGGAGAGGCATGCTAGCATGAATTGTATATGGATCACATGTTAACAACAGACGGATCGTCTAGATTGGTATCTTACACACATTTGTCAACGACTTTAATTAACCATGTGTAGACTGGGTCTTCATGCAACTGATATCATCTCACTTGTCAAGTTCACACAGTGCAGCGCTGCAGTCTAAAGCACTGTGTCTTGTCTGAGTAAATGTTATCACTTTAGGGACAAGCGGCAATTTTTTCACTTGTGTCTCTGAATTATAAACGGAGGAATGTGCCATTGATTTTATCTACATGCGAAGGATCCGAGTGTTGATTAATTAAACAGCCCTGTCTCTTTACTCCGCTCTTTAATTACGAGTGAATTAAACAATGCCCAATGTGTATTACTTCTAATCAGAGGAATAGATTTCACCAATTAAAGTGCCCTCCAGTCTGGAGGTGAGAGTAAAAATATGTTGCAGACTCGCTCATAAATCCAAATATTGATTTGAACACGGAGGCAGGGTGATTCAGTAAATATACCATGGCCCCCTCTCTGTGCATTGCAATGTCAATTTCTATACAGAGAAAGAGACAATGATTGGAGACCATTACACTGACTGCTGATGGCATCAGGAGCGAATATTGTTCTTCATGTCAAACGAGCTATTGTGGTGTGAAAATTTTAATGAGAGATCTTGGACAGCATCTGTACATATTGTAGGCAGCTATACGGCACATTGGGAGGCTGCTGTATAAAGTGTAAATGAGCATGGTATACAACTGGATTGTTTTCCCTCTAAATTAAATTTTAGAAGACAAGAAATCCATAAGAGTTTACCAACATCAGTGATCATTTTGGTTATTTATTAGTAACATCTTATTTAATGATGTCGACATGCTTAGAGCAACTGAGATTCGATTTTTAACAGGAAATGTGTGATGTATATGTGCATATATGTTAGTTTCTCCTTTATGGTGAAGCATTTTGTTTCAGGAAGAGTACTGTTAATTAAATCATTGATTATCTTTCTGGCATTTGGTGATGATGAGATATCACTGTTGATGATGGGTGACAGGTCCATCAGCCACAGGTCCTAAACGCTGGGGGAGCTGAGTCCCCAGCAGTGTGCTGCCTGGGCCATAAGCAGGTGAAAGCTCAGACATTAGTTAGTTGATTATCAAAAACATACCCCAGTGGTGATCAATACAAGTTTAAAATGCTGTGGAAATGGGAGTCATGTCATAGAACCTGTTGTCGTCTGTAATCTGATATGCACAGGTGATGAGGGAGGTAAATAGATTACATTCAACACAGTCTAACTTAGTCTGTCCACTGAGCTACAATAACATGTTTGTTCAAGCCTGAACAACATAATTTGAATGACGTGAAATTGTTTTAGAGCGGAGCTGGGCATGTCAAAACACGATGTTCTTTCACAGCATGTTATCTAACGTAAGGATGGTATATATTTGGAAAATAACTCAATCTGCACTGGACCCACGTTGATGACCTGAACTCTCCAATGGCATCAGATAAAGTTCTTTGCCACTGCTTTAGGCTGCTTTCTCTCTATCTGCTGCAGAGATGCCAGCCCAGAGAGTAGGAGTGAATGATCGTCTGTGTCAAAACCTGCTCTGAGATCTAGGAGAACTAAAACAGGATTTTCCACCTTAGTTACTAAAAGAAAGTCATTCATCACCTTGAGAGGAGCTGTCTCGCTGCTATGAGCTGCACGAACGGCAGATTGAAATTTCTTCAGAGACTATTACAGCTCAAAAGAGTAACTAATTAGTTTGGTACTTTTTTCAAGAACTGTGGGCAGTAAGGGTCAAGATTTCTAAAGCACAGATACAGAATAGTGATACCATTGTTAAAGTATATTTATTTATATGGATGCTTTTCTGTGTGTGTTATGTTATCAACAAAAGCTAAAAAAACACCACAAAAAAACAAAGCTACACCACAGATGAGAGAGGTGATAATGGAATCAGTGCTTTCATCACATAAAGGTGTATTTTTAGCCACACTAGCTCTGGTGCTTTGAACGGCAGCGTCGGTCACTTGGTCTGTTGAAGAACTTGGATTCCCAAGAAATTTGGTACAGACAAAACGTTATTATTTACCTGTTCTCCTCCGGGGGCTTTGCATCAGTATTTCAGTGATCGTACAAATGTTTTCTTTCTACCAGGAATGATAACAAGTTTTTGCTTTAGGCAAAACCAACACATAAATCCAATATTTCCACAGATTGTGTTGCTCCTCTCTGCTCTTCTTCTCTGCTGTATAAGCTACTGGCAGGCCAGTGCTGTGGCCGGTGTGGTCTGATTTAAACAGCGAGCCCCGGGGAGACACTTTATCATGTGGGGGAAGGCGATGCAAGTGCAACATACATGTAGGCAGCCAAACAGTCATGTTTGCAATGCTCATGTTACAAATGGGGCAGCAAGCTAACATGTGAGCATTATTATGCTCTACAAACATGCCAATGTCACCTCATCATCATTATTATTATTATTATTATTATTATTATTATTACATTACAAGGAAACATGCTAAAAGACAAAGTACAGCGTGCACTAATGGAAGTTGACCTGAGACCAGCTTTGTCTGTGATGTCCTAAAGTGTACACTGTTGAGAGTGTAACCCCTTTTGAATGAGGTAAAGCATGATTTTCTCTCAACTTTACATCAAATTGTTTCGCATTACTTCAGATTAAAATATTCAGTTATGTAAACTCAATTTAATTGTAGTAATTCATGACAACTAGTTGAAGTAAAATGATGATATTATTACATCCTCACAATAAGAGTCTGTCAAAAGTCAATAAAGAATAATAATCAGTGTTCTTATTTAGTGTTATGATTGTTTAGTGACTACGATTTGTAGGAGATGGTGCAAGCAAAAAATGACAGTTACCATGAAATGACAAAAAAATGGATGGTTATTACAAAAAAAAGAAAAGAAATGTACAGATGGAATGAAATTCAAGATTTTCTGGACAGTTTCACCTCCCAAAGTCTACTGATCAAACAAGAAATTCATATCACAAAAAGAAAGACATATCATCACTTTGGCAAATTATTGATTAAGATATCATACATCTAGTGCATCTAGGCACAGATGGTGCCTGAATAAGGTGGCTGTTGTGCCTAGATGTAATTGCTATCAATTCAGAACCAAATAAATCCACACGCGGTTCTTTAAAGAGATCGTTTTAAAGCTCAGCTCAGATTCGGAGGATTAAATAACTGAACTAATTCGGTGCCATGTGGTATTTAAAAGGTAAAGAAAATGAGCTCTTCTCTTCTCCCTGCTCTTTTACAGGGTTGTCAGGCTCCATTACAGCAGGAGACAACCTTCCAACCTCCCGGAGCACCTGCACTGCTTTACAGCACACACCAGTCACCAGCCATGCCTTTGCTATCTAATGCATAATTTGGTGCCTAATTTGACAGTCTTCACTTCAGCCTGTTTTGTCCATGGTCTCAGTCAGCTGAACAAGCTCTGCTTGTACTGCACACTATTTTTACCTGAGTGCACGTCTCTTGTTGATGGGTAATTGTTAAAACCCTTTCCCTCATTGCCATCAGAGAGTGGGAGCCTCGCGTGGCATTGTAACCTGTTTCTTTTTGACTGAGGAGGGGGTCCTTTTTGTCCGATAATGATGTGGTAAAATGAAACAAGGTCACGACGCTGTTTTTATTTGCTGTATTATTTGAAGTTCGGAAGCCGTAGAGAATGGGCGTTTCAAGAGACAGAGAAAATTGGAGCTCAACAGAAACGTACCATTGCATCAAATACTCACCCTTCAGACAGGCTTTCTACATCTCATCTGGGAAGCCAAACCAATTACTAAATGTGAGCCCCCATCGCAGAGAACTGTTGCAGAAGTCATGCGATGATCCTTTTATAGTCATGGACCAAATTCCTCCCCAATCCTATTTGTTGATAACCCCTGCCTGTGCCGGCTTAAGAAATATGACATTAAACCTGGGAAATAGTATCCAGTGAGGTTGCCACTCTCCCCAGTAAACACAGTGCCATTATATCTGCCTGTAATGAAATCGACCAGCGAAGGCCACTCCGTCTCATCTGCAGTCATTGCCGGCACTCTGGAGATGGACTCCCCGTATGCATTCACTGTGTTGAGTGTTTTATCAGCAAACAATGATTCAATGCTTTGTGGTCTACCACAAGCTGTGCTTCTCACACATCAAGTGGAGTGCTATTAGAGAATCCTTGGGGTGAGGAAGGGTGGGGGTTGGTGCCTCGGGACAAAGTCTCTTTGCACTGCAGGAATTGTGCTGACTGGGCCATTCGGATAGGCGGGCCATGTCCGTGCTCAGAGCTCTGTGAGGTTCAGGAGCCCTGTGTGACAGCAGCAGCATTTGCCAAGGGGGGAGAGGCCACAGCAAAACAAACATGCTGCTTTAGTCCGGCGGAGGAGTCTGAGAGCTGGTTGTGTTTGCCCAACTCCACAGCTCCGTCTAAAACAGGAGAGATGAGAGGCGAAATAATGAGGCAAAGAAAACGCTTTAGACGCTTTTGGAAAAAGCCATATAATATAGAAGCTACATAGTGCACACATTTCATCTCACTTATCATTTCAAATGTCTGCAAGTACAAAATTTGACTTCTGACACATGCATTTGAGCCTGATATATGGAAGAAATCTGAATCCAGCCAAGTCTTTTGAAGACTACATTTACAATACTGTACTGAACAGTCTTTTGTGTCTGCGGCTGCCATTTTATTTGACCTTGGTAACTCTTCTGTGAAAGAGACAATTGACCGGCAGACATATAAACCCCCGTCTGAGCCACAGTGTAGTTCCCCATATTCATCCACAGATGAACTGTTTACTTTTCTACCCAACCTCTGCCACATGATATTACAGTTTTGAATAGTTAGAAAAAGAGATTGAGTCTCATGCAGTATTATGGATGCTCTCTGTGGGGTTAATCAAGGTAAGCTTCTCTTCCACTATGAATACTATTCACTACGAGTTATTGAAAAGTTTTCAATCCAAGATATTCAGATTTGGTAAGAATAGAGTGTTCACACTGCTGACATTGCCAGCAATTAACTTTGTGCATTATAGTCAAGATGGCTGTCAAGAGTGAGTACCTCCCATGTAGAGTAACCACAATTTTGCACCAAAAACACATTATGGTAGTTTTAAGTCATCGTAAAAACAAAATGCATCCATCACAGCCCCAGCATGTAGGTGAAATCTGTTTGATAGCCCCACTTACAGCAGAAAAAATTGCATGAGATGAGGGTTTTCAGGTATGTTGGCTAGTTTTTAGGTACATAGACATTCACTGCAATCTTTGCATCATCTCTGGGTATGGTAGTAATGCTGTTTGATCATATTTGCCTTCTAGGTGAAAATGCTCTCACAAAACAAAAAAAGAAAACTACTCAGAAGGGCAGAAACTGATGCGAGTAAAAGGTTTCTTCTCATGGGGTCAACCACCATCATGTCATTCTGTCAAAACCCGCCACAATCAACAACAGTCAATAAAGTTTTAGAGTAGAACAAAGCTGTAATAATATTTTGTATAAATGTGACATATAATCCATGCATTTATTATGATCATTAATTTTATTAAATAATGAAGTACTTCTAGTAATTCTGTTGTCTTTATGTATGTACTGTATTTATGCATTTATAAATACTTGTTTTTCACTCTTTTGACACCTGAGTTATTCCTCTGTTGATCAAGGACACTAAATGCAACTGAAAGTTCGGGAATAAATCTAAAATGTTTGTGGCCCTGCTAACAACATGACAATGCTGATCTGCTGGTCGGTCCACCACTTTGCTCCAGACTGAAACATCTTTTTTGAGGGATTGGCATGAAATTTTGTAGAGATACTCATGGTGCCCAGAGCGTGAATCCTGACCAGAATGTCACATTTTTCATTAAATCCTGTGAAATAGCTCAACTGGATGGATAGACACAAACTGTGTAGACATTCACACAAACATCAGCATAGCACATGTATATCAACACTTAATTTTTCAATTATTTAGTTTTTACCGTGGGCATTTGTTGGTATGTAGTTGTATCCTGTTAAATATGAATATAAACTACTTCATGCTACGTTGTCAACCAGTCAATCATTACTGTTTACACACCAGGTACATATACTGTATGTGCATACATCTGCATTAGAGTCTTATACACCTCCATGTCATACTGCTTATAAATGCTAAAAAGGGTTTACTGAAGTGTTAGCCTGCTCCACTGTCAAACCAGAGTAGCTCACTAGCCAGATGTGCTGTGACTGCATGTTTTCTGTATCTCCGCCCCACTTCTGCTACAGTGTTAATAATTCATGGGAGTTACATGTCTGAGGCCGGTGGCATCTATGTGACCACTGCTGCACAGATCAGGTACAGCTGCGGGCGAGTGAATCCTGTGTCAGGGCATCGGGGGGAGGGGGGGCTGCAGCCGGAGAGCGCTTCACATGCAGTATACCACACCCCTCATCCCTTACACAGAAATCAATCTGAGAGTCAGGAGCCCTCCCCTTCAATCCCAAGACCCTGTGTGATGGCAGTAAATTTATAAGGCAGCAGACAGACTGACAGCAATTGAATAATCCCCGGTATTTATGAGTGCAGTGGAGGACCTCCAAAGTAGTGGCGGATAATGAAAGATGATGCTGATGTTGTGTGAAAACACTGAGTGGAAGAAATGTGACTGATATTAAAGTAATCTAATTGTGTGGAATCAAATGCATATAGTGCTGTATAAAGGGGGGAGGCTTGGCTCGCAGTAGTATGGAGCTGTCAATTCAATAATGTGTCCTTCCTGGTGCATCTTATTCAATTCAGCAGAGGTTAAAACCCGATGATATGACTAGACAATTCTCCCACAGAAATCCTATTGTTTCTGACAGTCAGGAAAGACGGCCTCTAAATGACACACAAAAAAAACAATGAAGGGAATAAATGCCTACTGCTTTCTTAACAGAGCCGAGATATGTACATTCATAATATGCGTATAGCCGGTTTGAATTGGTGGATAAAAACAAGGCATTACGTTAGACGCATTACGTCTGCACAAAAGAAAAACATATTAATGCAATACGTCTCATGATGTGATATGCTTCATAGAAATTCCAGTCAGCGAGGAATTGTCCACATAAATGCACGCATTAGTGCAACAATATACATTTTGATGCTGGAACATCCCAATCTGGCGTCTAGGAAAACACAGCTTGCCCGGAATGTAAAATCAATCGCAACCTTCATTAGGGTCGAGCAAAGATCTCGATCGACACGTACAAATGTAGTGAAAGTGAAATGGATATATTCAACAATAGCACGTTCTGTGTGTGTGTGTGTGTTTGTGTTGTGTGTTAACCTTAGACACCATGCCAACAGTGGAGACTGCTTCCATCCAAGTAATGAGATTAACTGACAGCATATGTGCAACAGGATAGTCTCTATAGCAGTGCACTCTACGCAAACTCCACAAGCTGGTCAGATTTACTGTTGCAAGATGCCAACGGCTTCCCAGTATTGTAATACAGTACCCATTAGCTTTCATATTATCTTTGAATTAAGCGCTCCTTCAACAGATACAATGGATTAACATGAGCACAAACTCCATCTCACATGATCTAAGACCTGACGATTACTTACCACCTCATTTTGTGAAGTGAACAATCCCCAAGTGCAAGGTGCTTCATATAAAGTTAGCATAGTTTCTATATATTCTTACCAGCACCTACAGGCATAAAAATCTGTCATATTATTGTGGTTTGCGGTGGCGGATGGTTTGTGGGGGCTGGGGGCGGGGGGAGTTGGCACTGGAGTGTTTGTGTGTGGGCATGTGAACTTGGCAGAGACATGAGATGAGAAAATATACTCACCAATTCTATTGTCTCCTGGAGATTGTACATCACGGTTCATCCTGGGTGGTGTGTTTCTAAGCTCTGCGATGCATTTACCGTCCAAACGGAGGATTAGCAAGGAACACGCAACGGGATTTGTCTTTTCTCTGGAATAGCTCAATTTTCATATCTCCTTCAACAGAGGCTCAAGTCAGGGTTCAACAAATGGTTGGCATCGCAAGATTGTTATATCAATGGAGTCTTTCGAAAAGGGAACCGCATGACTGATACTGTTGAATAAATCAGCTACAGTAGATAGCACTGATTTCTGAGGGTAGCTTACAAAACAGTCCCTCAGTCCTTGACCTTGTGAATTATTGTTATTCTGGAGTTGTGAGCCTGCCTTTATGAGGATACAAAGCATCAGTGGTATGTAGGTGGTAAAGAGATGATTTCAAACTAGCTAAAGTGCAAAAGGTATGGAACGCCAAGGAGTTCATTCTTTAAGCGGCAATAGACAAGTTTGTTGTTAACTTAACTTTAAACATTTATTGCACAGTGTAATTGCTATAGAATAATGACACCATCTATGTTTAGATTGGTTCACTATAAGCCTTTGACATCGCTCTGCAAATCTGTCTGCTACCAGGTACGTTCTCCCAGGAAACCTTATGCTTGATTTACAGCACAGAAGAAGTACAACAACCTCTTTCTATTGTCCTATGGCTATATGATGTATGCCATGTTTTAGCTGCATTGAGTTTGCAACCTGAATAATTGTGTCTTTTACTTTCTGTTTTGGCTTTACTCCCATTAGCTACCAGCCCTACAGTCAGAGAATAATGTTACTGGATCATTACCAGAGTTAACCGTCAGGCTGGCTTGAAAACATAAAATAACATACCGACCCAGCTCGCTTTTCTCAACACATACTAAAGAATTTACTAAAGAAACAAAATTAAAGAATAAACTTATTTTTTCTCTTCCTACTGCACATCAACACCGACCCCTTACTGCACAAAGCAATGCTCAAACTTTATCACTTATTGTAAAATTATGACAATTTCACTTTACCTCTTAAGAGAACATGCTTCTTTCTTCTCTCCTTTTCCCAACATGATGTTGACAGTACAAAATCACAAAAATCTAGGAACGAATGCAGTGTGTCCTGTGCTGTTGGTAGTTGATAGGCTCTGAGGAAAACAAAGAGTGATCCGGTTGTCTTATATCTTGTATGTCTTATTTTCTTTGTCTCTGTTGCTATGGACCCTCTTGGGAGTCTGCAGTAGAGTTTGAACTGAATTCAATTGTTTGTGCATGAGTGGCACCAACAACAACACCACTTCACTCCCACATAAAACAAACTTCAAAGACTTCCATTTTCCACCTATGTATTGCATACATTTTAGAAAAAGACGCAGAAAAACGAGTCCATCCATTTAAAGAATTTCCTAGAATTCATTATCATCAGGCTGCTCCAATAAGCCTCTAAAGACTCTCCAGCTGATCCAGAATGCTGCGGCACTGACAAGAACTAGGAAGAGAGATCATATTTCTCCAATATTAGCTGCTCTGCGCCGGCTCCCTGTTAAATCTAGGATAGAATTTAAAATCTTTCTCTAAAACCTAAAACCTACAAAGCCCTTAACTGGTCAGGCACCATCGTAATTTAATGAGCTCATACTTCCCCCATTACTCCACTAAAAAAGCTGCGCTCCCAGTATGCAGGGTTACTTGAGGTTCCTAAAGTCTCCAAAAGTAAAATGTGAGCTGGAGCCTTCAGCTCTCCGGCTCCTCTCTCGTGGGATCAGATCCCGGTTTGGTTCGGGGGACAGACACCATCTCCTCATTTAAGAGCAGGCTTAAAACTTTTCCCTTTGATAAAGCTTATAGTTGGCTCAAGCGAGTCCTGCACCGTCCCTTAGTTGTGCTGCTACAGGGAGATTTCCCGTGATGCACTGAGCTCCTCTTTTCCCTGTCCTTCTGTACTCATTCATGTCTCATTAATGCATGTTACTAACTGTGTACCTTCCCCAGAGTTTTGTGCATTCTCTCTACTATTATTTTTATTAGTCATATTTCTATGATATCATAGTTGTTATTGTTATTACTGTTGTTGCTGTGCATCTCCGTCTGTGTGTCTGTCTCTCTCTCTCTGTCTCTCTCTCTTCCTCTTTCCTAACCCGGTCCGGTCAAGGCAGATGGCCGCCCACGTATAGAGCCCGGTTCTGCTCGAGGTTTTTGCCTGTTAAAAGAAGGTTTTTCCTTGCAGCTGTCGTCGAGTAGCTTGCTCATGTCTCTGTAAATAATGTTATACAGAGTATGGTCTGCCGTATATGCAAAGTATCACTGATAAGTTTTGTTGTGCTTTGGTGCAGTATAAATAAAACCGACTGGATTTGACTCAGCACTGTTATATAAGTCGCTCTTACTCCATAGTGGCAGTCGTTTTCATGTCACTTCTGATTTCCTATATTTTATGATTTTATCATTTGTCATCAGTCATCGTCCCTTGCAGTTTTCAGCAAATTGCATTCCCCCAGCCTCTCTTAACTAGCAGCAAGCTCAGCTACTGCTAATACATATGGCCAGTTAGCCGGTGAGCTAGAGGCAACGACAGTGTCAAAGTAACTCTGAATCAACCTCCTCGCGGCTGCCGCGGCAAATAAACACAGCATGCAGACATGGAAACAAGCACTAAGCGAGGCTGCACATGCTACCTGCCCAGCCGACTCACTACGGGCTGCGTGGAGAGCAGGGGTTAAAGTGGGATTTGGCAGACGGGGGTAGCAGTGCATCTGGGAAAAATGACTCACCTCAAAGCAGCCTAACTTCTAAACTGATTTGTACTGTGAGCTCTGGTGGACTTGTTTTCTGTGTGGCCAGGCTGAGTGATCAGCTGATCTTCTTTTAAGTATCCTTTCTTGACATATTTGTCTCAAGCCTGTCGGTCCAACCAAAGAAATTAATATTGGGGCTGAGACCTGGTTGATTTGTAGTTGAGCCCATGGTGGCGTTCTTATATTGCTCATTTCAGAGAATCTGGTACTCGGCGCTGTGCTGCTGCTGCTGCTGTGGTTTACTGCTCTTTGTGGATTTAGCCACCTGCATTCCACAATATATTAGCAGATGTTACATGAGGTGTCATACTACCATGGATGCTCTCCAACCCAAGTCAAGGTATAAAAGTGAAATTTGGCAACTGATGCTAAAGGGCATCATCATCTTAAATTCAAATTGATGACTACTGCCCTTGACCCCAACAGTTACCATGGACACCACAGCACTTATATTAAAACTTTACCACATTACCGCAAACTACCCGCTTCTAAAGCCTGCACAGGTTAACCAGTGTTCTCACACAGGCTTACATAAGTATTAATATATTATATCATTCTATAATTTTAGACATTTAATAATATGAATTTACCAGATAGCCTCGACACATCATGTATATCTTTTGTCTGATTAAAAATATCTAAAATGAATGACATGACTTATGCAGGCTTTACATTTCTTCCAGTTTATCAAACATCATTGGCTGAGCAGTCATCTTCCTCTTCTGTCCTCTCTTTCTTACATCTTTGAGAGCAAAGTTACACATGTACATATTTTATATACACGAGTGTTAATAATGTACTTTCTAACTAGGAAATATTCATCCCAGTGATAGCTCCTCTCCTGAGCTTGACTTAATGCCACTCTATCTAAGCTGAGCTAACTAAAAGTGTCAGCTACCATACCGCTAGATAGACACGCAGCCACGTTGCACATAACAGCCTGTGTGTTTGATGTTTGTAACGTTTCATTTGAAATCACCTACAACTTCAGAAAACAGCAACTCCATTTACCCTCGCTCTCTTTCCGTAGCTAGCTAGAAGCTGACGAGGACCCCCAACGCGACTTTATAGACACTTTATTTAAATGCCGCCTGAAGGAAAGAGATGAGAAGGATGTGGGGGCAAGGCCGTCAAGTGACACTACTTTCACATTTTTTGAGTGAGTCAACTTTAATAGCAGCAGCTGGAAGGAAAAATAACGTTTTTTTTCTTTTTAAAAATTAGGAATGCCAGGCCACAGTACATGAAAAATGAACTGTATGTATGTATGTATGTATGTATGTATGTATGAAACTACCAATCAGATTATTTGCTGATTAATCAACTTTAAAAGTAAGAGCTTGCTAGTATAAGAAAGACATGGGGCTGAATGATTGGCTAAATTGGTGACAAATTGGGTGACAATGTCAGTGGTTATTAATGTGATTATTTGTTTCACAGTTTTCCTTAAACATTTTTTTATTTTGTCAATATGCAACAATTTGGAGGGCCAAAAAGGGGTCCTTTTAAAAACATACATGGAAAAGCTAAAAAAACATAAAGAACCATCAAAAGCCTTAATACATAGATGAAATAATCATTTTTGGTATTATATTTCCAATATTATTATTTATTATTTCAGCACCTTCTCACCATAACTATTTCAGTCCCAAAGAAAAGAGAAGCCACTGAAGGACTACATATATATGTGAGAGAAATTTAAGATGCTGAACCAGAAGTCAGTGGAGCACCTGGGTCCATTGCCTCCATTATATTTCAGCCAGCGTTGGAAGTGCGTGCGGCGAGCTACGTCTGGGGTCTCTGTGGTGGAACCTTTGAGGGAAGGATTAATAGGAGTGGGGGTCTGCTGATGCATGCTCTTGCTCCTTTGGGTCTCCATAATTCACATTGTCAGCTCAAGAGCCGATGCCGAGCGCCAACCCGGAGCTGTCTCTCATCATCACACACAGTCAAGAGCCTGTCAGAACAGATGAAGCCACCGGCTCAGCACTGTCGAGGAACATTGAGCCGTAATTCACATTCTCCTGCCCCGACAGGCCTCACTAAATCCAGGTCCTGCCATGAAACACTGGCGTCTGATCAAGGAAGCCCCATGTCAAAACCACAGAGGAGCCGTTATGCTATGAACTAGATTAGCAATGATCGACTCGCCCTACCTCCGCATCACATGATATTGGCAGCAATAATTAGCATGTCGCCTTGCACAGCAGTGGAGTGTGTGCCTGTGCATGAATTCTCACACAGTAGAACAGAAAATTAAGACATATATTTTCAGTTCGTGGCTTATTTGGAATATAGAAGATGTCTGCGGCACATATAATAACTTCCGCTCTGCGTTTTTCTTGAGTAAATTGTACTCCAGCGATATCAAAATTAAACTCTGAGGGGTTGGTGGGGATTAAATTAGTGTAATGATACGCAACGTCACACTGCAGTGTCCTTTTGCCACAGCCTAGAGTGTGAGATCATCTGACCTAGTGTAGCTGAATCTAACAACAATTATTAGCAGCAGCAGGAGCCTGATATTTGTGCTGATATACACATCTTGGCAGATGTATACACACCGCAAAGCCCCCATGTCCCTGTTATGGTGAAAAAATTCCTTCAAGTATATTTAACAGGAATTTCAACACCATCAGCACACGGAATCCACATCTGTGTTTGAGTGGCTTAATTAAGCGATAATTAAGAAGTGGGGATGCTACATCTAGCTCAGGGACTTTTGGTGCCTAGTGTCAGACCTTATTTATAACTCTAGGCTCCATGATTGGCACCTCGGTATTCAGGAAACCTCAGGGCAACACGAACACCAGGAACATAATGAAGAAATTATGCTTTACAGGACTAAAAGCTACAGGCAAGACTGAAGATACCAACTGTAGAAACTGAGGAATCACGTAAAGCAGCTAAAAACAAGAGAACATAGTTGAGACACGTTAATGTATATATTTATCATTGGACACAGATGATGACTAGATAAATAAAATTGCATTTGTGTAGACATGGGTTGATTTAATATAGCAGCAGTTTAGAAATGTTAATCACCACACCATCCATTGCTTTAGCATGCTGCTGATACAAATGTATAATTCAAATAATTCAAATACATATTCAATTTGCTCCAGGCTTGTGTGCAAGAGAACAAATTACAGTGCAGAAAAAGAACTGACATATTAACATATGTCATCTGCCAGACTCTGGTTTTATGCTAGCTGCTTAATTAAATGCCTGTTTAAATTCTCCGTGCACGTCTCTTAAAGCAGTCGTTTAGACCCGCTATATGGTACAGACTGTGTAAATGGCTTCCCGTGATGCATGCAACTCACAGGGCTATGCTGTATGCACTGCATATAACCTCATGCATGTACATGTTGCTTTGATGACTGGTAATTTCTTTCATTTACCAAGCTAATCCAGAAGTAGTGTATTGGTAGATAACAGTGAGGAAATTATGTATAAACAAACGTTCAAAAATACGACGCCTGTAATTCACCTATGAAAACAATGTAACTGTATATCAAGGTTACAGATAGATATAAGTACTATACTGTTTGGGGACTGAAAGGATTGTTGCTGTGAGCTTTGGCTGCTTCTGGTTCTGTCTACAAGTGAAACAATTGTCACTGTTAAGCAAGTTGAATAAAGGGTCTGAATATTTCTCCTTTTCAGTATCAATATATAGTTAACAACCAGCTTGTGAACATTTAGCAGCTAAAGAGCGAGATGTTTCACCCAGGAGTCGGTGGAGACCAAAGAAAAGCTTTAATGGAGAGTAAATATTGGATTTATTTTCAGCAGGTGGCCAGAAATACAAAACCAAATCAATGTTAATGTTGCTCCATGTCTGCTGGCGTGTCCGTCATTTAATTTTCACTGGCCATTATGTTTTTCTTTACAGCCTGTTCTTCTGCTCCCAGGTGGCCAACAAAATCAACTGATATATTCCTCTAGTGTCTAATGCCGGAGCTGTCAGCGGATGAGATCCAGCATTAGACAAAAGATCGATACTTACATTGGATTATCTAGGGGATTGTCGCGTGTCATGACATGAGCTTACTGTTGTTAACACTAAACTTGAATAAATTGTCCTCCAAAGAAAATCTACCAGTTAAAAACACCACTAATCCCATTATAACACATAGGAAGAAAGTGCTACAGTGGTTCTAACTATTATTGCATGGATTACTATCTGCATAATTGTTTTTTTACTAACTGTGCTGTTTGGCTGGCAAAAACCTCAGCTCAGTAGCATTTCTTGGCACTTAGTGAAAAAACATTTTAACTGTGCAACTGTTTTATCTTGTGGTGTCAGACTCTGTCACCAAGCTAAATATTTATGTTAAGTTAAAAATAGAAACAGTTTTACAAATAAGATTTCTGAATGCAAAGTTTCCTGAGCACTTTCACATGGTTTCCTGAAATTCTGCCGGTGTGCTAATGAACCTTTAGAAGGCTCTATAAAGAGAGAAAACAGTTTCAGGGCTTTCAAATTGCAAACTTAAAACTCCACTGTTATCACTAAGTGTGCTAAAAAAAAAAGTGTCTTTTATATATCAAGTCTATCTATAATTTAGTTTCAGTGGCTTATTGCTTGGATCCAGGGAAAGATTTATCATTAAGGTTTATTATTTGAGCTTTGGCATAATCCTTTTAAGTTGTTTTAGCAGAGAATTCTTCGTGGTATGGGAAAAATTATGAAGCATGAAGAAAAACATCGATCACTGTCTTGATCACAAAGGTGCATGTGCTGGTAACTTGCTGCCATGCACTACTTTGCAATAAAACTGGCAATGGAAATATGAATCAAAAAACATTAGCCAAAATGCAATTAGACAAGTTCAGAAAGAAGAGACCACAGGTACATACGCTCTGAATATCAGCTGCGTTTTCTCCCTCGACTCTTTTCAAAAAGGCACGTCTAGTGTTAAACTTTGACATCGCGTTCAGATGGGGAGTCGGCTACCGAGGGAAAGATTAACATCAAATCTCAAACTGGTCAGACGTGCAATTGTCAGTGAGTTAAAGGTTAACTCCTGTTAATGTCTACTGGTAATCATAACACTGAGACAAAATGCTGATTTTATTATTATTTTTCTTTATTATACATCACAAAATCGGCTTTTATACGACACTCTCTATCCTTTGCCTCCTCGTTCAAGATAAAACTCTAAAACACGTTATTGTAGTACAAAGAATATGCAAAGACAGAGAAGTCTTCAGGCCACCTCTCTGCCACCAAGCTCTGGAAAGATGACTACACTTTCATAGAAGAGGCAATACTCAAGGACACCAGCCACTCCTGCCCCTGTCTCTCAAAGGGAGAGAGGACAGAGGTGCTGTTCAGACAGAGGGGGGAGAGGCAGGAGATGCCAAGAGAGAATGAGGCAGGTAATTATACACAACATATGATGTGAGAGCTGTCTGGAATATAGACAGAGCGAGGTATGTTTTCCTCACAAGGATCTCTTGTAGCAGTGCAAGTGGACGGTGTTATGGTGCCGCCATAACACCGTCCTCTTGGGGAGGAGGTCGTTGGGTGACTGGGGCCACTGCTTAGTTCACCATCAAATTCCTCCAGTATATTCACACATTGCAGCACAGGAGTGGTGGGGTAACCGTGTGCACGAGGTGTAGCTTTGTGGCTCTGTGCATAGTGTGTGGGAATGTGGAGACGCTGGCTGGCTGACTGACTGACAGCCGCTCACTGTATGGATTGCAGTATGTGTGGCCATGGTGCTAGTAGTCAGAGCTAACCAGCCATGATGAGCAGCTACTGTAGATCTCTTCACGTCTCCACTTGAAAGGCAGAGTCCTGCGGGGGCCTCTGCAGTCACTCAGAGGCGCGTTTATGTCCCTTTGAGAGAGTCGCTGTGCATTTCTCTGCGTGTGAGTGTGTGTGGAGGGGAGTGCCACCATGTTGTAATAGCCCTGCTGTTTATTGTACTTAACATTACTGTTAGTCAATTCTCAATATCAAGTGAAAGTGAATGCAGATTTCTGCAGTTATGTGTTGTGTTTACTGCCACTGAAGAGGAATAAAATCCTAGTTCACATTCGATCACGAGTGGTGTCTCTTTGCTGGTGTCGGTGAAAGACTGTTGACATTAACAGCTACCACTGAGCCAGGGTAAATTAGCTCGGACCCAAAGTTCTCCAACCAGTGTTTAGAGCTGCACTTATTCTCAACAGTAACAAAAACAGTGAAAATGGATAGATCATTTAGTAAACCGACTGGTTATAACTCACAGACTTGTGTAGAGCGACTGGCTACGTCTTCACCAGTCTATTTTCATAGTGAGTATATAATTGTTTTTCTCTGATGTGTCTAAGGTCAAGAACAAACTTTCAATCTGAGATCTGAGGATCTTGTTAAAAAGTGGAGTTAAAATTGATATCAAATGTTACTTTGTGCCTCTGATTTTGAGTTTTCTTGAAATTACTGTACCTTTAGAAATGTGCAGAAAAGGGTCACAGAAGCTGTTTTTTTATTCCATTTAACATCCAAATGCTTGTGTGGTCACATTCTGATCTTGAAAAAAAAAAAAACATTTATCTGATCTAGGTTGCCCTTTGAAAAATAAAACGCTGCTAGTATTCAGAGGCATATGCTAGCCTTGTTTTTCTAATTTGTTATCCATGTAGAGATGGGTAGATGCCACGCTTCCCACTCACTCTGTTACATTTACAGCTGGGAGCTGCCCAGTCACAGTCCTCAGCTGCTGACCACAGGGCAGCACCACAAGGGCAAATGCGGTTAAGTGCCTATATCAAGGGCAGTTCGATGGTAGTCGTTATGGGAGGACAAAAAACAATCCTCGCTCACTTTCCCTGCTCAGATTTTCCCCAGTGGTCTGGGATTTGAAGTGGAAACCTTCTAGTTAAAAAACTGCTCGTCTAGCCTGACCCTTACTGCTAGAAAAAGCAGAGAAAGACTAGTATTAAAAAACAGTCTTTTTCTGGAAAAAGTTTTCATCAATCTCGAGCTCTAAAATATAGAAAATGTTAACAGATTCATCACACTTTTATGTTCGACTCCTTCCCACATCAATATTGTACGACTCCCAACAGTCATCAGAAGGTACTGCCTTTAAAGACAGTAAGCAACGTCCTGCATCCCGCCGTGGTGGCCCTGTGCGCCTCTGCAGGACTGCCGGACAGCCAGTGGTTATGAAGTCACCCGCAGAAACCGCCAGCGTACAGCCACTGTCTCCTGGCCCTCCACGCCTGACCAGCTGCCTCCTGGAAGGAGCTTTGAATTTATCCTCCAAAGCTCAGTGAGATCTGGGAGCTGGTGGAGGTGGTTTGGCTGGAGCCCCCCCCCATGAGTCAGAGCACCCAAGTGAGGTTCACTTCAGTGGAGCTGAAGGGAAGACTTTGTCCCTGTTTGTCCCTCTCATGGCATTTTTTGTTTTTATTACATTTAGGACTTTTCCACTTGTGGTTGGGTTCAGACTTGTGATATGAGCCACTCCTCAAATGTACAAGAGACCTGGAATTTGACTGCTCTTACAGTGTTTGTTGAGGATATTTCCAGGTTACCTAAAAACTAAAATAATTATTCAGTTGGTGGCACAGCAAAGTTGAAACCATGCAATCTTCACATGTACAGCTTTATTAGAACAAAGTAAATGATTGCAACCACAACAGCTGAGATATAACTGATCTTCTTGCTCACCTTGTGCAAAGTATCACAATAACTAACATCTTTCCTGTCTTTTTTTTCTAGCGATTTTCATGGAGTTTAAAATATGTTCACCCTTTACCCTGCATTGCACAACATTTTGCTCTACACTTTCATTCTCTAATAGCCTATAAATAGATAATGGCAACTGTTCAACACAAGCTGTGTTAATTATGTTTGGGATTTAACACCGAGGGACAAAATTGAAGATTTTATTTTTTATTTTTTTATATATATATATACACTATTTTTAGCCATGCTAGGACAGTGCTTTAGGGATGGCAATGTTGTCTAGTTGTTCCACTACTTTAATCCAAATTTTATATATATTTACAATTTGTAAGATTCTGAAATTTTTATATAACTGAAAATTTGTGTATATATTCATTATTTCCAGAGATGAAATTCTAATGATTTTCAGTGATCGCCTGACTTTTCATCTAGTGCCACAAGCAGTTTCCTATCAGCCCTTTGGCTGTGCTTAGTTCTGCTTGTGAAATGCAAGATAACAGGCTAAACTAATTTGGTGATCATGGTAAACACTGCCAGCTAAATACCAGCATGTTAGCATTGTTATTGGGAGCTAACTGAAGCAAAAGCAGACCTGTGCCATAAGTACAGGTTTGCATGGTTACAGACCCTTATTTTGTTAAAATAGTAAACCACTTTAGTGAAATGTAAAGTATAACTGAACTGTACAGCATCGCAGATAAGCTGTAGATCTGTGGATCACTCATTTTTACGTCATGACCTGACCTGATGATACCGAAGTAGAATACAGGACAAGTTCAAGTCTGCACCACATTATAATTCAGATTTATGGTTTTCTGGTGCTGGGACAGACAGCAGACGCTTGAGTCAACCAGAAATCATTTGTAGTTATTTGGGGGAGATGTCACAAATTTACTCAATGTAGAAAATTCATCTGCTGTGACATAAAAAAGCAGGAGCCCGTTCAAAAGAACTCATACAGTAGATTTGCCTTTTGAACAATATCAAACATTCATGTTTCAGGTCCATATCGGCTCTAAATAATTATATGCTATTTGAAATGATGATTTTCTTTTCTTCACTTGTGCCCACATTAAAGATTGCCTCTAAAAGCTTTGCTCCGCCGGTGTCTCCACGCAGTTTCCAGAGTGATGGATGGAGCTCGCCTCAGAACGCTCCTTCTCATATTGTTCTCTGGCCACACAGGGCAGATACCCCCTCATTAATAAACCTTAGTGATTAATTTCCAGACCTCCCTCTTGTGTCCCCTCCCTTGTCGTCTGTAAAAAAGGCGCCCTCCTAATTAGTGAACACTGATGGAGCATCTATAATGCCCAGGAACAAAGGTAAGGAGCAGTGCTGCTGTTGAAAAGAAATCTATGAATAGCCTACTCACTGTGGCAGAACCCTCCATCTGTACCTCAAGTCTAGTGCTTGTTGCCTGAAGACATATAATTTTTTTTCTGCAGAACATATTTTAATGGCCTTTTGACTCAGTAAAGATTATGCAACACCTTTATCATAATGGCGCCTGGCGACTGACGCAGTGAAAATATACGAGGCTATATACTGTGTGTAATTATTTTCCCTAAAATCTGTGGTTCACCGTGTGATGAGCTTGACATTTCCTTCTTTAATTAGTGAAGTACACAGTGTTGCTCAACTCCCTAATTATGTGACATTTGATGCAACAATAGCCTTGTGATAAGATTGACCCGATCCCCACACTGAGGTTCAAGAACATGCAGGATTCCCACACACACAGCTAGATTTTAATCATTGTTCACATTTAATGGTGTCCTCATTCACTCTGTGTAGGACTCCAGCAGCAAATTAAATTCCAGTTGAGGATGGTAGCGCTGTTTCTGTGTTAGCTTACTACTTCAGTGACCATTACCGGGGCGACATTGTACTTTTCTTGACTTATATTTTCTCCTTACTTGCACTTTATTATGACTCCATAACTCTATTAAATTGAAAGATAAAATAGGCCTACTATATCTTAGGCTGCTCTGCTGTATGTTTCAGATGAAATAAATCACAAGGAGGGTATTAATACAGTGTGTTAAAGGAATAATTTGGGACCAAGGTGTAAAAACAGATTTTCTGCTCTTCTGTTTCAATTTCCAGTGCTTATTTAATGGTAAGCTAACAATGTTCTGGCAGTGTCTAAACCTATCAGCAATAAAATGGAAACATATTTTCCAACATGTTTAACTATTACTTACATTAATATAATTTCTGAATTAAATGTAGCTTTGTTCCTTAACGTTTTTTTCTAGCATGTATTTTTCAATGGAAAACAAAACATTTCTGGGGAAAATTAACTGTTGAGATTAAATGGAAATCCAAATAGCTGTCTTTTTGTCACTTAAATGCACATTTATACTGAATATTGTATTCAGCTTGAGCAGCACATCAGTGGTTCTGTGTGAAAAGGCCAGAAGTCTTATGATGTTAATTATAAAATCCTGATACATTTACTGTATTTGGAACAAATAAGAGCGTGACATAGGGTTATTCTTGAACTTCTCAAGTGTAATAAATACTCTGTATACAACTTCCGATGTGCAGACTGTGCTTACACTATTGCTGCAGAGCAATTAGCTACTGCTGCTACATTTTGTGAGAAAACCTTTAAGTCAACTTTCCTATCAAAATTCTTTCTTTTCTTCTCTGTACATGAGCATTTAAAAAAAAAAAAACTAAACAGCCCTCCCGTTGTGCTTGTCACCATATTTTAAAAATAATTTCCCCACATCGAAGGAAATATCACTTTTCAAAAGCAGAATAGACCACAAGAGCGTAAACAGCAGCACTTTCAAGAAAAGCTTTCATATATTGCTCATTACAACAGGACATTTGGTAGTGATCATTTGCATGCATAATAGATTGCATCTCTTCACAGATACTGTAAGAAATGAACAAGAAGGTCAACAAGAGGTGAAAGCAAATAAGCAACCTCCTCTGACACATAAGCATGAGATCAAATCACATGGCTTGTGTATTACTTTGAGACGACCTTTGGTCAGAAATAAAGAAACATCTATTTTTCATAGATACTGTGCCTGTGTGGGCCTAATGATAGGTAAAATGCACAGCAGAGAAGACAGTGCAAAGCTGTGCTTTGATGAATCGGGTGATTATATTCTGAAACACTCCTTTGCTCTACAAACTGCTGTGGCACAAAGTAATCCTGTTTAGATCCCACTGACTAAAAAGGCCTGCTTGCCATTGATGTGTGAATCCCACAAGCAGAGGCTTTCTCCCGTTCTTGCCTCGGATTATGGAAGGAGCCACCTTTACTTCAATAAAGCAACGCTATGATGTCACCGTTCATATTAAAGTTAATACATCTCATTAAACATTGGATTTCACTTGATATCTGTAAAGCCTTAGCAATTAACTAATATGAATTATTCAGCAGCAAGGTCCATAGATCAATAGACCATTAAAATATAGTATGTACAGCTCAAAAATGGGTCATATAAGTGATGATAGATCTAATTTCTACACACACTAATTTCACCTTTTCAACAAATCCTGTATGTTGTCATGCTCGAGCTTTTATGCATTTATTGGTCAATTTCCATCATTTCCATGCATAATGGGATGCTTAGGGGCACTAAATTTCCACAAATAGATGTATGGGTTCATTCCCCCTTCAGTCTTGTGCTGATCTCGATGTCCTGGCGCTGCCTCAGACTTTACTTCAGATTCTGACTAGATGGCAGTTCAACATCACCATTCATCTTTAGAAACATAAATTTGACCAAATTATCTAAACATTTATATCATGTAACAACATTTCTTTTTCCAAATAACTGATTCTGAACAAACAATTTTATCTCATGTACCAGCTCATTTTTTATTTGTTTTTTTTTATATGCCACTCAACATAACTTTGCTTACTTGATATGTTTTGATATAGAAAATATCCTTTTTAATATTATAGTAATGATTATGTCAAACATATCATCTGTCAGCTGGATTGACCTGTTAGGAAACCCTTGGGCAAATATTTGCAGTCGGGCCCCTTTTGCAGAATGCACAGGATGTATCCTGTTATTCACCAATTCTTAAGTACAGTGCACACAGAAAACTCTGCAGCTTTATTATTTGTCCAGGCATACAGACACTAACGAGCCCAACCAGCCAACTAACCAGACCACCCCCTCCCCCAGCTATGAGTAACAGGCTTTGGAGCCCCCTGGGGAGTTGGTTCTGGATTTTTTAGTGGATGAAAGCTGTTGTGTTTAAGAGTTAGGCAGAAGCAGGGGAACAGCCCACTGGCTGGAATAAACATTTTTATTAAGTTATAGTTTTAGAAAAATCCAACACAAAGTCACAAACAATGATTAACATGCACAATTTTAGTATACAAGACAAAACAGTTACTTTTCAATATGAAAATGCCACTCTACATGTCAGTATCTCACAGAGATCATTGATTAATACACCAGTATTAACGTTGGAGAACACACTATATAAAAGCAATAAGGTTGTCGTTGATGGCCATGTTTAAAAAATATATGCAAGCTATTTACACTGCACCAGGTACACTCCTTTCTAGTGACAACAACCACAGAAACCAATCTAATCAAACCAACCTTGTGGATATAAACAGATGTGTTGTTGTTCTGTGATCAACATATTTTCATTCCTACTGGTGGTTCTGATCACTCCCTTCACTCACTCTAGATTGTACTTTGTAGTATTTATTAAAGCACAAGGCCAGAAACAATAGTTTTGTTTTCTAATGTGAGCATGAGCAGAGGTAAGAAACATTAGGCTGAATTACAACTATGTAAATAATAAGAAAGCTCAGAGAAACTGCCACACATTTAAGTACTGTAAATGAATAACCTAGGAGTCTGCCATCTGGCAATGAGGTTACCTTATTTGGATATCAACTAAAATAGTAACACCACTTGGATCACATATTTGCACACACAAGCTGCTTTGAGGCCCGGTCACACCAGAAAATGGCATAGCAATATTCATCTGCACATCTTTGTGAAACAGGTGTTGCTCGAGGCTAGGTGACATGGTGAATACTCGCAGGGCTAGTTTGTGAACTACTGTAGCTGTCGAGCTAACGCCTAAACACACTATGTTAGACAGCCAGGAACAAACTAGGGAGTCTTTTTATTTTCAGGATTGTACGTCAGTTTAAAAAACTCTCCAAGCAGAGTTACTACATCCCACGAGTGAGTCCCCCGATCGCAGCCAATTCTATTGAAATGAACTTCTTTCGCTATATAAACTTGGCGTTTTAAATGCTGGTGTGACTGGGCTTTAATGCTGTTGGAAAGAAAGATACAGTGGTACTACCGCTGGAGCATGACAGCCCAACAGTGTTCGTGTTCGACACGCAACTAAAAAAAAACAACCAGCCGATCCATTTCAGTTCACTGCTCCAATTCAAAGTCACAATCTACCACTACACTACAAAATACTTGTAAAATATGTGAAAAACTGAGCAAATGCAGTGAGATTTCTAGTAAAAGCAAACCAAATAACAACAGAAAAAGAATGCCTTTGAAGTTGTCTGATAGCGAGGAAAGTAGTGGAGGACATCTGAAACATCAATGACTGTAACACAACAGAACGAGTGCAATAAGAAAGCGGCCATCAGTCAATCAAGCAGCAGAATTGTGACAGCTGTAATAATGGGGCAGGAAAATCAATAACCCATTGACTGGTCTGCAGCAGTCTAATCAACGAGCACAGAGCTTTATGAAACCAGTCAAGGAGCAGATAGGACAGCCTGATTATGTCGGCCGTTTGGACTTTTTACGAGGCCTCTGGGGTCTGCACACCTGTTCAGACGGCTAAGTGAGGACATCCAGTCACCTTGCATCAATTCCTTGTGCTTTCATTCGACTTTGGGGGAGGTTTTAGGGTGGGGGGGATGGGTGGGGGTAGAGAGTGCAAAATACAGACGACGACAGCCTCCGAGCTAATGACCTACACAGCCCCATGTTCGGCAAAGGCACAGTAATGTGTAGCAGTTCAGCTGACTGTATCCTTCCACATCCACATGAACACTGTCAGGACCCCAGGAATCACACCTCGGCTCTTACTTGGGTGGCTTTTGACAGACTCATCCACATGATAAAAGGGCATGAAAAGTAGCTCCCTCAGCAGAGTAGCAATGTTCTTTTGTTACTGTTCAGTCTGGTATGTGTCCAATAGACGGTGATGGGGTGGGGGTAATATGACAGCCATGCCTTTCGCTCCATTTCCAGTCAGGGCTTTTTCACTGCGGTATTGGCATCAATTATTCTGATGCCTTAATAGCCCATAAATTATGCCACGGATGGAGTCATACATTTATTATATCACAGACCATAAATACTTGGACCAAAATTTCCGCCATATATTTCAATCCATTGCGGCTTTCCTAAAGCTTCCAACCCTTTTTGTCTTAGGTGCTCCAGTGTACTTGTCTCAATGAAAATTTAATCAACGTACCCTACATTTTCAATAACAGGCTCCCTCTACGTTCGGAGATTCCCAAGCTTCATAACTAATTTCTTCGGAAAGAAAGACAAACAATGCCTTTCCTCTTTAACATGAATCTTTCTCCTAAGCCATCGAAAAGGAAAGAGAGAGAAAAATCTGAGTGAGCTCTAGTGAAGGCACTGTTATTCTGTAGTCCATTGTGCACTGGGCCAGCTGGTCATCTGGGGTGTAGATGGTACATGTTCTGCGATATGATATACGTATCTAGAACACAGGTCGTCTAAATGTAGAGGAGGAACAGTACACATGGGATCTGCTTGACTTAGTAACACCCCGCGTCTCAATTCTCTGCAATCCCGGCCTTTTTCGCTAGACTGAGAATGCAGAGGGTGATAGGCATTTATTATTTAGAGGAGCATGAGATAGAGAGCAAAATGCCAGGATCTATCAGAGTGTTGTTGAGACAGCCTAAAGCTCAGGCGCCTGTGGCTCTCAGAACAGACCAAATATTATTTCAGAACGCAGAGATAAGTGGGTTTCAGGCACAGTTTGATCAATTTGCTATGCAACTTCCATATATCCTGACAAAGCCCAGTAAAACTTTTAAGAAGTGTCTCTTTTTTTGTTTGCAAATGCTGCAAAAAAATGATCAGAGATGTTCTGAGATTCATTTTTGAGACAATGAAATGTGGACACAACCAATAAATACAGACTTATCACCTGCTGAAAAGTTGACCTTGAGGAGATAAATTCTTGTGAATACATATTTTCAGTTATTTTTTTTTTTTTTAGGGTTAAAGAAACCATAAAAGCAAGCAGCCTCTGTCAACTACTTTGGTATGGACTGTGTGAATAAAATGGGTTTTAAGGCAGTAGTATCTCCAAAGATACTAAGAAGATAAGTCATGGGGACATCATAACTTCTAAAAATGAAACCTAGAGCACGGTGGCACTTGATGACGCTGGGAGACAAAAAACGAAAGATATCATGCACGCAAATCGTCACGTCTCTGTCTGATGGTCCTTTGAAAGAAGTGGCGTGGTCCCTTTAAGAGTTTGGCCGAGTCCGGTCTTTTCCAGTCTTTCCCAGTCCTGCCACTGAAGCCCGGGCCTTGTGCCAGTCCAGTGGAGGGTTTACATAGGACAGGCTGACTGAGGGGATGGAGGGGGAGGGAGGGCGCTCCGTGGGCTCTGATTAGACATCACCAGACGGAGCAGAGCAGTGCGCTGATGAGGACTGCAGAGAGGTACAATGGGCTGAGGCGGATCGCTCCTGAACCCCGCGCTCCCATGCCTGCAACGAAAAAAAAAAAAAAAAAAAAAGAAACGGCAGAGCAGCTCAGTGAGGAACCAGAAATACCCCTCCTATCAAAAGAAGCAAACATGCACTCTGCTGCGCTATCCTCCAAATTTCTGACAAGTCATCATAAATCAAAAGCCAACTGTGATTCTTTTTTTTCCCTCCATATCTACATTATTACTGGCTTTCAACAGGAGAGGCTATTTAAGTATCTTGAGAAGATAAAGTTCGTATCACATCAAAGGGGAGAGCGGCAAACTGAGCCGCCTCACAATTTTGCACAGCAGCGGGATGGGAGCACAGAACTGCTTTATATGCTGCGGCGCTGTGCAGCCAGTCAACAAGGAATAATAACCGAATGGCAGAGATGGATGACACCGCGCACGCATTTCTAAAAAGGTCGCTTTTCTCGCACTCGAAATAAGTCTATTACACATGGTTGGAAAGGGATGCGATGAGGCCAAATTAAATGTTGTCTCTGAATTATTGAAACCCCAATTAAGCTTCATCCACGGTGGAAAAAGGAATGATGTGGGGAGGGATGGGGGGGGTTGTGTGGGTGGGGGGGGTTGGGAGTGGGGGGCACAGTAAACTCACTTAATTTATGGATGTGGATGGGTTCGCTGCCCGTGCCTTCGCCGCCCTCGCTCATGGCCTTGATCTGAATGAGATAGTTGTCGTTGGTGGAGAGGCTGAGCTCCACAGTGGTTTTGTTGGTCAAGATGGTGTTGATGTCATTGTAGCGGTGTCTCTTCAGCAGCACCTGAGGCAGGAGAGGGTGACGTGGAATAAATAAACGAGCTGATGCAAAAAAACATCCTCCTCGATCCTGGTGATAAATCGGAGCTTTGCGGTGAATTGCGACCTACCAAATATCCAGTGACCTTTGACTCCGTCTCCATGGCTACCACAGGATCCCAGTGCAGTGTGAGCGTGGAGCCAATCATGGTCCATTGTATGTTGAGCGGAGCCCGATCTGGAGCTAGAAACAGAACCAGAGGTAAAGATATACCACTTAAGTGTTTACTGATCTGGATCTAAAAAAAATCTCATCTTATCAGTCTGAATAATAAATTGAGGCTGCAGCGGAGCAGCCTCACTAATTAAGACGGAGTGAATTCTGCGGCGAACCTGACAGCCAAACACACGGCAACTCAGAGAACACACGCAAATACAAAAGACAAAAACAAATAAAAAGATAACACTGTCACCGTTTAGAAACAATTGCAACAATGTATTTTACACAATGAAATACAGGAGCGCAATATAAACACAGAAAAGACAAATAAATAGGGAAACAACTCTGCATCTCTCTCTTCCTCGTTTCCTCACTATCACTATCTAATAAAGGCCACCCCCCAAAAAAAAAAGTTTAGTCTGACTTGCAGCATGACACTGCAGCACATTTGTCTGTGCTTTCTGTTCTTGCGGCACATTTCTGTATTCCATTTATTTGCATGTGTTTAATCTATTTTCGCGGGCTGTCTCACGCTGCAGCGCGCCGAGCTTTCAGGGCCACCAGAGAATTCACACTGTTTTCTAAAATCAGATTGTACTGCATGGTCACTGACAGCAAATGTCTGGCTGCAGGAAATGACAATGAGATACGGCCAGAGGAAGCCGGACCGTAACCCTGAGGTCAGGAAACATGAGCGTGCTGTGGTCAGTTTATTCACTCGTACTGCAGAATGTCTGTGGGCTGAAATTCCTACATTTCAACAATCGAGCTTGCGCAGCAGTTGTCCAGTTTAGTTTTAAAATCACGCTACCATTTCCTCAAATTGTCACTGCAGCTACGTTCCACTAAACCCACTGATTTATCTTTTTTTTCTTCTGAGGTAAATGAAAATCTCCCTTGTCAGGCTGAATTTTATAAGCACAACCAGCAAAGCTGAAGAAACGCTGTGCCTATCATGCTGAGGAGGGTACAACGTCATCCGGGAGGGGCTGATATGGTTTATGAATGAAGACCATTTGGAAATGATTTCAATGCCCCATCGGGGACGGACTCACGTGGCTTCTTTGTGGTGGTGTTGATGGGTGCCGACTGTGGCCCGGGGCCAGCCGTATTGAAAGCAGCCACAGAGAGGTAGTACACAGTGTTCGCTTTCAGCCCTGTGATGTTAACCAGCGTGTAGTTTCCAGATATGCGTACTTTGCCAACAGTGTCAGGCTTGGTGTCGTCTTCCCAGTACACGACCTGTTTGGCCAAAAAACAAAAAACAAAAATATATATATATAAAACATCATGGGCACAAACAGCCAGAGTCTACTGATGCGTTTCACTGAATTATTGAAATTCACATTCCATCATGAAATCTGAAATGCTGTTTGTATTACAGAAGGGGAGGGAGGGCGCGATGATGAATCATAAATTTTTCACTAGTGGAGTCTCAATTACTGATGCACATCCTCTCAACCACCCTGGCCATATGAACAGGACATTAGTGGGTCATATGAGAACTGATCCAGGAAGATCAAAATCCTGATTGCAGCTATTACACTATTGTTTAGTTTAGTTTATGGAAATAACCCCATCACCAACCTTTATCTGAAGAAACTGGGTATTAAATGTGAGGAGGTTAAGTTTAAAATTTTGCATCTGTATTTGGTTACTTTCCAGTACATGGAAAGCATTTTGAAACATTTACTCAAGTACTGAACTTAAGTAAAAATGTGATGTAATTTTATGTTGCTTCCCACTTCTACCCCATTACATTTCAAAGAAAATAATTACAGTTTATGTTTTGCTTCATCTATTAAACAGATATAATTACTGGTTACTTTTGAGATTAAGATGTTACATAAAAAAACGTAGGGCACTTCTATAAAATAACTTATTATTAAATGCTTACAAAGACGGTGTCTAGTTGTGCCTAATTGTCATATGAGATATTTATGCAGTTTTTAGCAGTTACACCAAAGAGACATTTCCTCTCTGAACTTCTCACCTGGTTTAAACTCAGTAAGCCTCAAAGAGAAAAAATGAACCAATATTTTAGGCAACAATGAGAGAAAGTCTAAAAAAAAGGCGGAATTTGATTGCATGACTTTTATGGAGTAATGGAGTATATGGAGTAATGGAGTATATTTATGGAGTATTTTTAAAAAGTTTTATATTGTGTTATCACTTTTACTTTTTTTTTTTTACAGCTAACAAATCATCACTTTCTATAGCAAAGCAGGATTCTGTGCTTTGACAAACAAGATGTAGAGGTTGCTTTCCTTTGGGCTATTAGCCTCCAATTACAGGTGCAGGTGAGGATCTATTTGATGAAGCAAACAGACTAACTTGACGCTTGCTTTGGGTCATCTTCAATATTCATGTGTCTGGAATTAAGTGACATAAGAGTTCAGTCAATAAATAATTAAACTGAAATGTGAAGTCTGCCCTTGGGGATACTCTTGCTATTCCATAAATTATTGTATTTCAAATCTGTTATTAATTAAAGCTGTGTATGATAAGCATGAGAAGTTTTTTCAGTTTTTTTCAGTTTACAGTAATGTAATCTATTGAGCAGTAATAAAGATTACATTAAATAGTTGATTTGCATTTGTTTTTCCAACGTTGAATTACAGGCTGAGCGCCGTACATATGTGCAGTCCATAGCTCCGGATCCATACTGTTGGTGGCCAATTGAGATTCAGCAGCTTAAATCCACTTCAGGACCACGTTTGGAGAAATGAGCTCAGTTCTAAAAGGACAATGTGGCCACTGCTATGGCAACTGGAGAGCTTTGTGCTGAGGACCAGAGGTGACAGATATTGAAAGAGCACCGGGGGAGGAGAAAAAACAGCAAAGCCCTCTTTGCATTCTTGAAAGAATGAGGGATTTTATTCTCCTCTTGTGGGTTATGCTGTTGGTGCACCAAAGTGCTGAGGTCATTTCATGATATTATTATGCTCAAAACAAAATCTTTGCAGAGATACACGAGAAGATATCGTCGAAAAGTTAAAAGTTAAAAACAGGAGGGAAAAAACTAATTTTAAGAACAATGAAAGGATGGTTATGAGCTGATAAACAAGCCACAGGGAAAAGCTCAATTATCATGTTATTTGAGGAAAAAAAAGGAAAAAGGAAGAGAGTGATTTTACAGAGAGTCATAATGTACCTCATATCCAAGCACTCTTTCAGGGATGGCAGGGAGAGCTTCCCAGATCACTTCAATTTGCACTGCAGACACACTTCGAGTCCTAACCCTCTTAGGAGCCACACCGGGGACTGCAGAAATAGAGCGCTGGTGAGAATCCCAGAGACTCATCCAACACCATCACACACACTAATAGCAATAAGAGGAAAGGCACAGAATAGACCTGTAGTTTCACTGAAAAGCTATTTCCCCCGCTCTCTTTTAATGGGATCTGTGACTGACATAAGGGAAGACTATCTGCCCAGCAAATTCAATTAGCAGAATACCTCCCTGACAGCGCGGTGTGGTAAGTGTCTGCTAGGATTTCCTGTAATCTACCAGCATGATAACTAATATCAAGTTGACATTCCCGGCTTGAGAGGGGAGAGAAATAACAGCACTGGAAAAAAATACTCATTTCATCATTGCTATTCAAGGTCATAATTGTAAGGGGAGAGATTAGAGCTTATTTAAGCATTACTCCCTGCTTCCGGGCTGTGAAGTCTGCGGCGTACCTTCCTCTGCCGAGTACACAGTGGCTATAGAGCTGAAGGGCCCCTCCCCTCGGTTGTTGTACGCCCCCACTTTCACGTCAAAAGGCGAGAAAGGTGGGATGGTGTCGTTGCGGAAGATGTAACGTGCCACGCCGGGTGTGGACATAACCGCTCGCGTCCACGTGACCGTGCCCACCGGCCTGAAGGCGATGATGTAGCCGAAGCCCTCACCGTTCTGCAGCTCCTCGGGAACAGGCTGGGAGCAAAACACAAAACTATAGTGATATTAAAACGCATACAGACAAAAAAACAGACAGGCCCGTCTCTGTGTGCTACCTCACTGAGGGCTTCTGTAATTAGACACAGCCCTTTCCTTTGCCTTTACCGCCCAGAATGCTCTGCAGTCACCTTTCGCCTTATCTTTTCCTCTTGCATGGCTATGCAATTGTGGCTAAAGTGCAAAACTCTTCAGAGAAGTGCTCTCTGTCCCTGCTTTTGGAGGGAGAAATGGCACCCAGAGGCTGAGCCGGAGGAGAGGTGTCTCGCTCTAATGTGGGTCATAAAATTGCTCCGTTCAATTCTGCACAATTAAGCAAAACCATTACTCGGCCGTGGAGAGAACAGTAAAATGTGACAGATGACTTACCTCCCATGTTATCACTAATTCAGACTTTGTGCCGCCTCCACCTCCGACATCAGTGGGAGCTGTATCAGGAACTGAGAGGTAAAGCCCAGAGGGGAGCAATTAGAACACAGTTTACAAAGCTCAACGACAAGCCTCAACTATACTTGTAGCCTCATGACAAGGCTGCCTGCCGCAGATACCGTCTTTTATTTTACACCCCACAAATCCCTCACTCTGTGCAAACACATTTCAGAGAATAGTGAATTACTATTAAATGCCCAAATGTCACTGTACATAAACACCAAGCCAAGATCTGTAGTATTTTGCAAATGACATTCAACTCAGCCCACTCCATGCCTATCCCCGCTCAGCTGTTTGTGCACTGCGGTGTGATGGCAGAGCCGATAGCGTAGCTGAAGGAGCACTCGTGCACGTCCTTTTAGTATCTTTTCGTAAGTGGAGCGTCACATTTAATGTGCGGTATCAGCACATGGGTGTTGCAGCACGTATGTCTGATGCCCATGCATTGTTGTCTATCGGGGTTGATTGTTGGGGACTGAGGTGATGCTACTTCCTGGGAATTCTCACCAAACTCTGCTCCCCTTTCCTGGGAAACAATACCTGTGGGAACATGGATTTTTAGCATATGTGTGTGCGCTTCTGTATCCATTACTTGAAGACGACGTAGTGAAGCAGAGACACCTTACCCTTCACTAACACTACTGCGTGACTGCCAAAGCCGTATTCCGGCCTTTGAAATGTCATTAGATATAATACTAATTCTCTTAATAATATTATTTTGAATGACAGAATTACATTGCTGCTGCCTCAAATTTTGAATGTCTTATGCTCTCATGTTACCTTGACAAATGTGACGTCAAATAAGGAGAAATGAAAATAAATAAATAAATAAATACATAAAACCTAGCTATACAAGTTATATAGTCAGACATATAACATCTGAACATCAGGTCTACAAAAGATTGGTCTACAAACATTACACATTATACAGAGCATAGCAATCATTTCCAGCTTTCACTGACTTGTCCAAAATGACAAACCCTCTCCTCTCCGGAGTTTTGCTTTTTTCACTTTTCTCTACATTTCTCTATTTCATTTACAGTTTGTAATGTCATCTAAAATGCGGTCTTACTGATAATGCTGCTCACATGTCACCGAATGGATCAACATCACTGCTAATGTTCTTTGTTGCTCCCAACTGTTTGTACGTACACGCTTTCTTCTGAATTTATTAACGGCATCACACAGCAGCAGAATCAATACATCAAAGCCCAGCTAACCTTATCAATTATTGAAATCTCTTGAGAATGCACTGCAAAGACCGGTCATTATCTAACGTTAATTTGTCCCCACTGTTTATCTAAACAGCAGCCGTTACACTCAGATTCCAAATGCGTTTAGTAAAATCATCTGTAACATAGCGGTCGTCCTCAGGATGAGTCCTGAGCTTGATCATGGGACATTTTTATTCTCAGCAGATGATCAAACACTACAGTGTGTTTTTACACCTCAAAGAGAGAGTGAAGGAACTTCTTCTCTACCATCATGTAAACTAACCATTATAAATGGAAAAGCAGAGAATCTAATTAAACCGCTTTGTTATGAGTAATTAACCACAGTACTGTGGTTTAAATGTAATTTCATTCATATACATATATGATTGTCAATGTGTGTTCAGTGAAGTGCTTAGTTTCACATACTGGCATCTTCTGTCCTGGTCTTGGCCGATGCCGGGCTGGGCTCTCCCAGTCCTACAGTATTGCGGGCCACCACCCTGAACTCGTACTCCACCCAGGCGTTCAGACCCACCACTGTGGCCGTCAGCATGTTACCGTTGACCACCCCCGGCACTGCAACGTGGAAAAAGGATCTTTAGAAGATCAGGGTGCTGCACAACTGGCCTAAACTTGAATGATAAATAAATAAAACGCCACATGAGAACCCTGATAATACAAAAACAAATAAAGGGGACAGAAGTGTTTCATGGTACCTGTGTCTACAGCCTGCCACCCCACAGTGAAGGGCGTCCGGGCCTGGATGATGTAGCCTGTGATCGGGCTGCCGTTGTCCCTTCCCAGAGTCCAGGAAAGCTGGGCAGTGCTGTCTGTGATCTCCTCCACTGATACTTTGTCCGGAGGACCTGGCGGACCTGAATCAATCAGACAATAAACAGGGTAAACCGGAGGTGATCACCCATTCCAAGGAGCCTCCCCTCATCAAACTCTGCACCATGTTGCACATCAAGGCCACTGCGCTCTCTTTAATTGAGGGTTATGTCCTTGGTGTGTGCATGCAGGGCATGATTACTGAACATGGGAATATCTACAGTGGAACAAGACAGTGGATAGGATCCTTTATGAGAAAAGGAAAGAGGAGCTACATGGAAGCAGACATCAGTGAGTAAAATAAAAGAAAATTTGATGCAGAAAGAGACGGAGAGAGCAGTGTTTGCAACTGATACACGCTGTGGCTTTACCATGTTGCTGTTGTTTTGCTCCGCTGCCCAATTATTCAAATGCTTTCCATGATATTTTGCCGATGTGTAAATGAGCCAATTATAGTCATTTTCTGTGATAAACATTGCCTTCTCAAAGCACCTGGGACAGCTATTACAGTTTGTTAAGGGCATGAATACCAATGTAAATCACCAGAGATAAACCCGCACAGTGAGCCAGATTCACAGAGCACATACCAACGAAGCAACCTCAGATGGGCTTCAAGTCACACATGCCAGCATGAGTGTGCGCCAATTTTGAATTTCAGCAACACATACACAGTGTAAAGAGAAGCTGACTGACTGAGGTAGCATCCATTTCTGCTTTTCTGCACTGTATATTTACGCAAAGTCTCAGAGATTTCTCACATCTTCCTCTGGCAAACCTCTTTCTCCCTGAATATTTTCACAAATGCTTCAATGCTACATCATTTTGCAGGAAGTATAATAACAGGGTATTCATACACTAGCATACAGGATTTTGAAATCAATTGGTTCTCTTACCTTTGACAACCAAGATGGCAGAGGTGGACAGGCTCTCCACGTCGGTGTCAATAACGCAGACATATTTCCCTCCATGGTTCAGCTGGATGTTACGAATCATCAGATCCCCTGATATACTCTGGAAGGGAATATGATAGTTGGAAAAAAAAAAGGTTAAGTAAGAGATGCAGTGTTATTTCATCACTCAGCTTTTGGCTCTGGGATGGTTGAAACATTCATAATGCTTTGCACAATAACATCGTCTCCAGGCCACTGATTTTTGCATCTCTTCAAACACCAACAACAGGCATGGCAGATGTACTCTGCACAAATAACGCTATTGGCTGCCCTTCAGGCGCTACCCGAGTAACCAGCCGCCCAACCCCCTACAAAGAGCTACCAGCTACTGTATACACAGGACACAGAAAACAAACAGAGTCTAGTTAATTGGCAAGACAATCCTAATTATTCTGTAATTACATAAGCTCAAGCAAGATATGAGTATAACTCACAGCATAAAGAGCAAATATTATTTTACATCAGCATGGTGGCCATGAGGGAACACAACCAAACATCAACAAACTTTAAATCAATTTTCTCATCTCTATAAGGACAGTCGGATTATTTGTGGCGACACAAGGGAACATTTTTATAAGATAAGGGCGCAGTTTTGTACATTTTTCAAAACCAATGATGCCCTCGTCCATCTCTCAATTCTTAACTTATTCCCAACTGTTTGTGGTACACCTACTGAAAAACAAATAACAAATGCTATACATACCCAGTTCTCACAGTGTAATTTTTAATAATGTTAGTGTTAATGTAGCTAAGCTAAGCTAACGTTGCTGAGCTTGTGATGGAGAAAACTGGCAAATTGTTTTATTGATAAGCACACTATTAACATGATGCCTGTCAATGATATACCTACAGCTGGTTCCCTTAGTATTTTTTTGCCCTTGAGTCTGCCACTGGTGTCACATTACTGTTTTGGCCGATGCTGGCTCATGTCTACAGTATTATTATTATATTAGTATAAGATTATTGCAGAGTGTGTCATGCACTGAACATTTGTAGTAAGATCACTTCATTGTTGGTTTTTGTCATCTGGTGGGATTGCTGACAATAACAAAAAAATATAGAATAAACCAGCCCTTCCTTCAAAATTAGTGCACATGGTAAATGCTCTTAAACACATTTTATACACTACTAATCTGTTTTCATTTTGACTGTGCATGCGAATAGACTATTTGAAAGTCACCTCTTGAAGCAGGCTATCACAAAGCATGTCAGCCTGTGAAAAGTAGTGTGCTGCTTTAGAAACGAGTCACCTGAGGGTTGAGCCAGGTAAGACTCGCTGCAGTCATAGCAGATTTCATCACCCCTAGCGGCAAGTGATCAGAGGTCCACTCTGCAGCAGCTAGGCATGAACGCCTGTGGATCTCCGCCTCTCTGAAGCACCTGACAAAGCCGAGCCAAATGGCACTTCTATGCAGCCAGAGGCTAAAGAGACTTCTTCTCCTGCTCTCTTTTCTCTTTTCCCCTTCCTTTCATCTCCCCTCCTTTAGCCTGACAGTTTTTACACGTGACTCTGCCACGTCTGCTTCTTATGTCAGCCGCACCTGGCCGACCTGAGAGCTTTTGATCAGGAGCATGGCGTCCTGCCTTGGCAGGAAGGAAGTGATGAGGCAGATTTGCTTTAATTATGTTAATTAATTCATCAGAAGCTGTTGAGCACGGGGCTGGTAATCTCTCTGGACAGGGGAAACAGATTCTGTGAAAACTATATCTCATTATGTGCTTATGCACATTTCAATGTCATTAGTACAATTTGCATTCACAGAGATATCAAATTGGCCTGTCCACAACACTGTGAGGCCATTCTGATATGATGGCAACCTTTAACATGTGAATGGCAGCGATCAGGCTGCTGACCTTGGATGACAAATGGCATTTTAAAAGGCAAAAAGTGAAGTAATTTCACATCAACAAGCTCTGAACAACATACTTTGCCCTTCATCAAAAGGAACAAATATTCAACAAAGGCTCGTCACTTATTATTATTTCAGAGCATAAGGATTTCAAACGAACATTTACGTGTGCCGGGCCCTGCCCTTGGTGAATGCCAGCCAGCTCATTACTTAATTATTTCGGAGCTCAAGATTCATAAATAGGTATGCAAATTCAATTATGGCAGAGGGAGATGATAAGAAAATGTTCTCCCTTGAGGTAAGGGAATTAGAAGTTGAAGGGATGAGAAGTATAAAGACTTTATTAATGAAGACCCTCTGTATGACTGAAATGGCATTTCACCAATATATCTTTAGAAGTGTAACACACGGCAGTTCACACAGCCAATTCAAAAGGCAAGAATCCTGATTACTGACCTGATAGTCCCATTCATTGCAGCTGTAAAGGCATGTGAATGAAAGAAATGAACTGATTCTTAACAGATACCTCTGTCTTTTTGATATTCCATCCAGCAGTGACCACTGGGAAACTTTCAAATGGATGAGTCTTGGCATAAATTTCTCTGCTTGGGTATTATTGGTGTCTAAAAAGCCCTCAGCAGGGCAGTAGAGCGTACCCTTGCACATCACACAGTATGTCCCAATTAATCCCAGAATAGCCAGAAAGTAGCTGAGTTTAATGCTTGAGATGACTCACCCCGCCCACTCTTTCGAAATGATCGTTGTCTCTCTGGAAGTCGATGAGCTGGCCGTTGAATGCCCACGAGAAAGAGACATCCAGAGCTGGATCGCAGGCAATCTGGCAGGGTAACACGATGCTCTCGCCAACAATAATCTCCATGTTAGTAGGCCTCATGGTGATTCTGGTGGGCTCTGGCCAGACAACAGACGACAGCGTAGCATGTCAATATCTCTGCCACGGGAACCTTTAACACCGCCGTGACTCCTGCAACAGCCATCTCTCTTCAATTTAAGGCTAAATCAAGTCACTGTCATTAAATTGCCCATGGATGTGTGTTTTTCCTGATTTTAATAAGCACTTAAAATCCAAGCCTGTCCATTAGCAGCATTTAATGACATCTCAGGTTCGCACTTTATGTTCCCGGGATCAATTTGGAAGAAAATGTTTGAAACAGGATTACAGAGATAGAAGCGCATTCCCACCGGTGACCGCGGTGTATTGGAGGCCTCGGAGTATGTCGAGGAAAGGTCACAGTAATTAAATTCAATGACATTAAATGGTTCAGCTGTCAGTGTATGAGAAGAATGGAAGCTAATGAGAAAAATAAGTCAGGTGGCTACACACACAACAGATTAAGCTGGAGGACTACATGTACGTGTTCTGTCACTGCATCCATAAATAATGACCTTTAACTAAATCAAGGATAATGTTTTGTTGGTTACTTAACTGCTGTTTTGCATAATGTATACCAGCCATAACAACTCCACAGTAACCTTGGTTGTTAATTCCACATGTGCCATAATTTGAATATAAATGAATAGTAATTAGCACATTCTCAAGCCATAGATTGATGAGAAATTGTTGACCTTTATTTTGGAGGAACTGAAAGGAAATTGACCGTCCACTAAACCCCTCCCTCGATAAGCAATTATAAGCAACAAAGTTTTGCAACCATAGCCAGGCGCAGCGAGGCTGTTAAAGCTTTGGATTTTGAAACAGTGGGCATGTGGCTGTAGAAAGAACAATGCTTGGCATCTAAAGATAGGGAGGATGGTGTCTTTTTTTATTGCCTTTTCAAACCCAAAAATACCAGAGCAAAAATGAATAAAGAATGGATTTAATAGTGGGTTTTGGATCATCTGCACTAACTTAAAACACAAACATTATTATGGCTGGCAACCTAGTGTGAAACCTACAGCGATAACCAGCTCCACTTCAAAGGCAAAGGGTCAGCGTGTCATTAACTGACTACACAAACGACATCTAACGAAGAAGGGGGCCTGTTCAAAACTGACACACTGACTATATCAGAGTTCAGGTTTAATGGTAATGGTTAATTTCAGTCACAGATGAGCCGATGACGGAGACGACGCAGGACTCACCGGTGATGAGCAGCCTCCCCGTCGTGCTTGCCGTCCCAAACTGGTTCTTGGCAACGCACGTGTAGCTGGCTGCGTCCCGTTTGGTTACGTTGGCGATCTTTAACGTCCCATTGGGAAGCAAAGTAATCCTGCGGGAGGCAGAAGTGTTGTTTATTGTTCTGACCGAGATGGAGCATGTACAGTAAGACTGAAGTGCTGAGCTCGTCATTATTTTGTGCCGGTATCCAATATCTTCACATGTGACAGTTTCTTTATTCTAGCCTCCATGTAGTAAATCTCCTGCATGGTGTTTCCACCAAATTGTATTCCTGACTAAAAGGAAAAGCCTCTGAAGCACTTTGACACTGCTGGTACTTTAAATCTCCCCACTAAAGCCAAGAAAAATGAAATTCTTCGAGGGGGGTTAGCAGCAGGCAGGGTGACCGATCACCCTGACTCAGTGGTGGGCTAAAGTCTGGGACACATTACTAAATGAAGAAATATTTTACAAACGGCAACACCGCATAACTGAATGAATAAATAAAATGTGCTTTACAGGCTTTATGTTGCTAAGGTCAGCGAGGAAACTCGATCATGCTGGGAGGTCATTGACCGGCTGGATATTTAATAAAAGCCCCATAAATATCTGGAAAAGACACGTATTGCCTCGCACAACACACACTGCAGTGTTCGTAGTAACCAGTGACAATGCATACAGACATTTAAAGAAATAAACACACACAACGATAAAGAATACAGAGATCAATTCATTTTACAATAATATCCATAAATGTAATAATGAAACAACATCCGATTCATCTGAAGGATTGTTTTTCGCACTTACCTCATGTGCTATCTAGGCATGCAGATTTTTAAAAATATTTTACTTGTCCAGGTTTTTTTTGGGATATTCCCAGTGAATAGAGTTGTTTGTTTGTGTTGCCTGAAGAATGGAAAAACTACATGGAAGCATTTACCCAGACCTCACTGTGAACGGTTATTTGAGCTGTTTCTTTCCCAGAGAAATAATCCCGATGAAAACTGTCAACAGTGTGTTCTGTAGATTATCCAGTAACAGGGACAGAGGGACGGAGGCAGACATTTCACAGATGGACATCTCAAAACCTGGGTAAATTAAACTAAAGCTATCTGCATGGCTAGACAGTGCAAGGGGTAATTGTGAAAATGTATTTTGGTTTAAACTAAACTCAGGTGATGCGGTATTTTGTGACAAAATGTGTACACAATTCACTCTCTAAACACTGCTCCAATTTACAGGACATATGTGAGAAAACATTTCCCATTGACTCTGTATATATCGAGTGTTGTGCACCTTGAAAGACTATGTAGGCTTCACATAGAGTGTGCTAAATGTCAGTCAGCTTGGGAATTTTAACAATGTTCTGCAGCTATAGATGCAGCTTCCCATCTGGAGCCAACTAAGGAGCCTCAGTGCTGTTTTGACAAGACGCCTTGCTCGTATTGTTCTCTTTCAGACCTTCTTTTGAATAAGCGGCATGGGAGTGATTCAAACAGCACAAAGTTAAGCATTTCTTCAGTATGCTGGGATGTTGGTGTTTGAGCTGTTCTTATTCAGTCTGGCCTGCCTCTTGTGTGTGTGTGTGTGTGTGTGTGTGTGTGTGTGCCCAGATTCTCCATGTGCGTGCGCTGACTTGCAGCAGGGTTTAGTCACCGTCTAAGCTTTTCTTCTCCCTCCAATTGGGATGACGAAAAGTCAGTGAATGGATTGCTGAAATGTGTCATTTCTTGCCTCTGATTTGCTGCTGGATTTCTCCACCTTTTAATTGGTTCTTTAGTATTGTGTGAAATCATTTCAATAGCTCATGTTCAGCTTCTGGTGTTTTCCACACAAAATCAGACAGAGAAGGACAACAAACTAAATTAAGCACCACTTTATGCTGCTTAAAGTGGTGCTTGAAGTTTGCTCATTGCGTCTGTGTGTCGTGTTTCTAGTCTAGTGAGATGCCTCTGCTCTCAAGTCTGCAACAAGGCTTTTGTCTTTGTAGCTGTGGTGATTGCATGAATCAAACTCTCATTTGTGAGCTCTCATGATAAAATACAGCACTTTTACCTTGCATAATTGCAGGTGCGACGGCTTCAGTTTTACTTTTGAATTCCTTCCTCTATCTAAAAGCAGGTAGCGTTTTATCTTCAGCAGTTGCTAATCTTTTATCTTCGTAAATATTTCAAGCATGCAGTGTTGATACGACCAGCTCGCATCTTCATCCTTCACGCCAAGCTATTTGCACATGAGGCTGCACCCGGTATAATAGCCATGTGCAATTTTCCTGGTGGGTGCCCTGCTCTCATTCTCCTCATTAGCCTTTCCTTCTATGCACCTGCACAAATGCCAAATACACTATTCAAACAAGTCGGCTTACAGTGAATGTGAATAAAAGCTGCAAGGAATATGCACTTGGACTTTTATCTTACCGTTCAGTTCTCTGCAGGATCTCATTCCCTTTCTTCCACAGGCTAATTGCTGGGGGCGAGGCCTGAGGCTTGCATTCAAGAGTGACTTCGCTGCCTGAGCGGGCTTTTAGCAAGGCCCTTAATGGACTTTTGGAGAAACTAGGAGGTGAGGCTGCAGGGGAAGGAGGGATGCAGAGAAAAGCGTGAGATTAAAAAATAAAGGCAACCTGAACCTGATCAGCTGTGCCACTCTGAGATCGGCTCTCCTTCGGATTCCGGTGAGAAACCCCAGCGTGAACTCAGCAGAAACGTCTACTGGGCTGAAGGCTATGAACCCACCTGCCACCCCACCCCCTCAACTACACGCATATATCCAACCCAAGCTTTCTCACAGGTTCCAGCTGTTGTCCACACTCATCATCGCATTTTGTCAGCTGTCATTCGGACCCCCCAAGAGTCATCACACGTGTCAAGACAGAATTGAATTTCTCATTGAGCCAGTCAGATGGAAGTCATCAAAGCTTCGCAAGTAAATCAATACCCAATCTACATGAGAAAGCATGCACAATGCCACGAAGCAATACGTTTGTAGTATCCAAATCAATGTGATAAAACGACTGAGAGTAAAATGAGACACTCCATCAGATTCATATTTTCGCTGGCAGAGCCCATAGTGACATCAAATGAGTCTGCAGACTGATTGCTGAGGAGAGCTGTATCAGGCTGCTGGTTTTTATCTTAGGAGGAGATCAAACGCACATACAGATAAGCAGGATAAAAGCAGAAGGAGGGATGCACTCTTACCTAACACCATTAGTTGAGCACTGGAATAAATAATGCCATGTTTGTTTTCAGCCACACACTGATACATCCCGGAATCTGACAGGTTTAGAGCGGCTATAGACAGGACCCCATTTTCGATTTGTACCCGGCCCTGCAGAGAAGAAGAGAAACAATTCTACATATCCATTGCAAGGCTGGTCTATTATGTCCAAAAAAGCACAGCAGCAATCAACGATGCACCATGAAGAGAGGATGACAGCAGGAGAGAACAAGGAGGAAAAAAAACTTAAGAGCCTTGTGGCATTTTATGTAGGTTCAGCTTGTAATAAGGGAAGAGATGAGGAGGCAGTGGCAAAAACTGCTAACCTTCATCTAGAATACACAGAAAAGAGGCAAAGTTGACAATAGCACCACTAGGATATTAAAAAGTAATTTATTTTCTGTGATTGTTCAGCTGGAAAAACTATGATGACAGATGATTTAGAGTGATTTTTAACCCAACGAGATAATCCTCAGTGCTGCAGGGGGAGTGGTTTCTAACAGTGGTATCTTAAAGCTGAAGTCCATGGCATTGAGAGGAGAATGGACTTTGTTCAACTTCCCTCTGTCACTGCTGTGCACCAGCCAACCTCAAAAGCGCCTCCCTGCAGAGTTGCTCAATCTAATTCTTTCTTTTTAGCTTGCTTTTCTTCATCGCTCTTCCTCTCTCTGTTTACTTGTCTTTGTCGTGTAAGCTGTTGTTGACGGCAGCTTTTTCATTGCTTGTTATTCAGTGGTTGTTTGTCGACCACTGTGTCCACTCCAAACTCAGGCAGGGAGGCTGCCTGCAGTGTATGCAGAAGCAGCGTTTGAGGCTCCGTCAGATACTCTGTTCAGATTGGTTATTCTGATTTGGGTGTGGTGGATTCTTGTCAAATGGCCTTTGAAGTAGCAGGTGGAAAAGAGGAGATTTTTATCACAGATTCTCTGATTCATCTACTACTGTCAGGACATAGTGACAATTTCAGCAAATAGGACTAAAAGTGATTTTTATACAGGTTACAAACTTCTGCTTTAATTGTAGACACATACAGAAGGCTGGAGCTTAGTAACATAGAACATATTAGTGAGGTATAAAGACACATAAACACTGCTAACCTTAAAAGTGGACCAAATCTAAATTAGATTTGTAGCATGTTACTTCTACAGGTTATTACATTCTTTCGCTTTTTTGCTTCATTTGCTGATTTAAAGGTGAACTTTGCTGACTTTACATATACTGGCATGTTTAGTAGTAATGGAGGGTGACAACAGTCATACAGTGCCTTATGTGGCTTTATGAGGGAGTCTGTTTAAACTTTAGAAAACCCTCATAAAGTCCCCTTAGGCTTGGTGACTACAATAAAAAAAACTGGAGGTGCAGAGAATTATTTTAGTAATTCCCGTTGATCAGATATCATTTTCCAGGTACTGTATGCAGATAAAAATTACATGTTAATATCAGGTGTAAGTGGGCCCTAAAAGCCTCTGCTCTTTCTGCAACATTATGATAGCACAGTACTAAAATGCTGGAGTACCCCTTGAATTTCATGAACACTAGCTCTACCTTTAAAGTGGAAAATAGATGAGAGGCTGATTCTAGCCATCGTGTACCAGATCTGGCACACAATTCAGACTCCATAATTCATCTTTAAAATGGTTTCTGTACAATTTGGATTCAGCGCTAACTGAACTAATTAGCAGATCTAAGTTGTGCTACTTCAACAAACTGGAGACACATTTTAAGGCAATACCCAAGCTGTGAACAAGATATTATGGGCTTGGATTTAGATTTTTGAAAATTTGTAGCGACAAACGCGGACACTATCTGAGACTTCCGTCCCAGTTCTGTGGAGAGAGACAATCTGAGATTCAGCTTTGAGTGGCTGTGTTGCAGAGAGAACAAAATAAAGCTTGTTAGTAAGACTCAGAACAGCGTTAGTTCTACTTAAGATAGCTTCTCCACCCATTAGAAAGAGAAATCTCACAGATCTCCATACCTCAGCCATCACTTGCTCCCCGTTCTTCAGCCAGCTGTAGGATGGCTTCGGCTTTCCATTGGCCTTACACTCCCAGAAGAGGCTCTCCTCGATGGACATGGCTGTGTCCGTCATTGCCTGGAGCCAATGAGGTTTAGCTTGGAATAAAAGGAGAGGATTACGTTCTCAAACATGTGTTTTAATTATAGCAGCGGTGGATTAGCAAAGAGTGGTATCAGAAATCATACAGCCGTTAAAACAGCCTTGCATTAAATCATCAAAGTTTAAACTCAACAAGTGGATTATCAGCATAATGAGGAATACAGGTTGGTCAACAGATTTGAATACCGACTGGAAACTGAGGCCTCTAAAAAATGCTGTATTAACTTTTTTTTTTCCGGGACAAGATGCATGTCGTGTCATTTCATGGCAACATTACTGCCCACACATTGGAGACAAATGAGTTTTCTGTCACACAAATGGGATTAATGCCGGTGGTCACATACATGTTTCCTGTGCAAATGCGGACGTCGGTTACGGACACACATTCGCTCCCGCGTCTCCTGTGTTCACTGTCATTCAATTTGAAATGGTTCACTAACCATGGAATGAAATCCGACCCCGTGCCTCATTCTTGCCTCGTCGATTCTCTGCCATGCATTCGTACGTCCCCGCGTCTTCCTGCTGGAAATCCGGGATTTCAAGGACGCCGTTTGATTTCTTCATTTTGACTTTGCTGGGGAAAGGGGTGCCGCTGGTCCTCCTCCAGCTTATTTCTGGGACAGGGCTGCAAAAGACGAACAAGAAGTTCCCATGATGGCAACTGTCAGTGGCAGTGATCAAAGTGTGATTAAGCACAGACGAAAAGTTGTTGAAGCAAGAGTCCTGTGAATTATTGTTCCCCACAAATCAAACTGTGATTGCTAAGATTTCAGAAGTTCTTAAAAGAACTTTGATTTCTCCTCCTTTGTCTTGCCTTTCTGCCGCCCTTGCTCTCCTATGGATTGATGAATCTGAGAGTGAATAATGTTACGCTTGTGCATCCTTAAATCATCTTGAGCTGCACAAATTCATGCATGAATGAGCCTGCAGCTTCTGTCACACACATGCACACACATGCGCACACACACACACACACACACACACACACACGCACACACACACACACACACACTCAGGCTGACTTACTTTCCCAAAGCGAAGCATTCCAGTTTCACCACTGATTCCTTCGCAGCTGGAACTGAATCAGGGAAATGAACTTCTATTTTGGGTTCATATTCACCCATTACTCCTACAAAAAGGGAGACAATAGATGAGAAGCTTTTTACATCAATGATTAAGAGCACACATTACACATGCGCTGGATCAAAGGGAGAGCAGTAACAAAGTTGGACAGCTAACACAAAAGTCTTTATGCGAACAGAGCAGAAGTGACCACTGAAGGGCTGGTAAAGGGGAGAAGAAATCAGAGGTGGCTTATAAAAGATTCAGAGAACACATCAGGGAAAAGACTTGCTCAGTGGAGATTTATCACCTGTGGCAATGTGACTTCATTTATGACTGTATTTATATTCACATCACAAGAGCGGGTCAAAGACTTCTTCGCAGAGATAGTAGTATGCCCTTTACTATTACCAATTACAACCTCATAGTCTGGCAGCAAGAGCTGATTTGGGGTCCTCTGCATGTTTTCAGATTAAAGGTCACTAAAGACTTTGAGAAGCTGTGATAGGCGCAGGCATCTTACACACCTCTCTGCATAACATCTTCTTAAACGCACATTCCAAACCCTGATCACCTCAGTGTTTACTTATTCAATAACTGTGACTCAGCTCAGAGATTTTTGCATTTTATGAATGAAGCCGACACACATTTAGGACTACGTGAAAAGTTTGTACTAATGTTGGCAATCCACCGTTAAATGGTCACAGTGTCTTTGAATAACTTAACAAATTGGCAGATATACGAGTTATCAGTTATGTCTTTAATAAATGGTAGTAGTTTTCTTTTATCAGAACTGAAATGGCTGTATATGTAAAGCAGGTCTTTTCATCTTGTTAAAATAATTAAATCAATGATCCATCGTGATGCAGTAAAGTCTATAATCAATTATTGGCGCAATTTCCAAAGGACCGCCATTTCCGAAGCTTAGCGCTACTGTTACATAGAATGTGTTGTCGTGTTTACATTCTAGACTGTAAGAAAATGAAAAGCAGCTGCAAGAGACAAAAGAAATAAAACCACCAGCTTGGGCACACTTATTTGTATTGATGGGGAAAAACTGAAATGAATCACAATGCATCAAGAATCGTTTAATAATTGAGTCGTGACTATCGTAATCGAAACGTGAGGTGACTGATGATTCCCACTCTTACAGGACACCCCAGCTAAACTCAAACACATCATCCCATATGTATTGAGACACCCAATATTCAAAACTGTAATGCGGCTCACCCTTTGATGCTAAACATTAACTCAAGCAACTTTAGTGTAGAGCTGTCAACAGTATCATTAGGTGTGATCAGTCCGATATCAAAATACTGTCAGGTGTGGCTTACTGAGTGTTTTTCATTATTAATGTAACTTGTCAACAGCTGTATTTAGCTGTTATCAATGCCATTAATGCCACTTTATTTTCTTTTCATAACTATATTTGAATATTATCATGTATTAATAGTGACACTGAATGCTGACTGACTGGTTTGAACATACAGCTGCATTGTTTTATCTGGTTTCAGTGAAAACAACATACGTTTGTGAATATACTTGGAATGATCAAATCTTCTTTAACAAAGAACATATATACTGGTCTGTTGTATAAATTATGGAAAGTAATGACAATTCACAATAAAAAAATAATGTTATTATATTTATATAAAAGCCAGAGGTCTAAAAAGACATACTATTTCTAGCCCAGTATTAAAACCCAGTCGTTCTCTGTAGTGTAAGGCATTTACCATCACTCCTGAGCACCAGTGGTGTAGGAGAGCTGAGCACTTTCTCCCTCGTCACAGTGTTGTTAACCACACAGGTGTAGTTGCCAACATCTGAGGGCTCCACTTTCGCGATGTACAGACTCCCGGTCTCTTGAGAGATGAATCGACGACTGTCTTGTTGGACAAAGTACGGGTACTCATTGAAGATCCACGCAAATGTCAGCTCTGGAATGGGAAAAGGAAAACAATTAAACTGAAAGCAGCGTTGGTCTGTTGTCTTCACCCGGTCAAGGCACAAACGATCCCACACATGCAGCGTTTGAGACCTCCACCTCTGCAGCTGGGTTGGCTGCACCGAAAGAAACACACCCGACTGTGGCCTAAAAATGTTAGCATATCATGTCATTCTCCTTCCCTTATCTGAGTTTCCCTGAGAAGACATGGCAAATGTAATAGCTATCAGTGCAGAAGAAATGGGAGACCTAAGGAAAGGGAGCGAAACAAAATGGATTACAGCGCGTCAGTGGCCCTCCCCTGACACATGGCCTCCATTTCCCGGGTCCCCGGGTGACTTCCTTGGTTCATGGGAGACACGAAACCAGTAGACGGATGAATGAGGGATGGACGGATTGTCGTGTGGAAGTAGGAATATGTTGTGATGTCCCTCCACAAGCAGCAGGTGTACCATAAGAATAGAAAGTGCTGCCATGATGAATTAATGTGTCATTTTGAGAAGCACAGATTTACAAGAGCGAGGAGATGCTCTGTAATCTACCACTTGGTAGGTAAAGGACTCAAGGAGTCAAGAGGTGTATGCAATGACTGTCAATCATGTCTGATTCCCCCCGAGGGAGCAGGCCTCCCTGCTTTGGATGGGATCGAGTGTCCGAGCTGGGTGCAGCGATAGCAGCAGATACAAAGCTCCTTCTGATGAGACAAGCATGAGCCGCGTAGTTCAGAGTCAGCATAACCTCCATCTGAACTATGTGGTCGTAATGAGCAGCGAGTTAGTTGTTAGTCAAGTGAGGAGTGGTAAAGGCTACTGAACAACAGAAAAAGTGACTTTCACGCAAACAAGCCCTTTGAGTAAACAAGCTCCTGCGATGGAGCACAAAAGTGACACCGTCGCAACTGTACCTCGTTTAAGATATCTGAGTGATGTGGTAATGAACGTGATGGTGGAGGAAAAAGCTTCTGTAGAATTCAACGTCAATGAAGCGTAATGAAAAACCAGGAGGGAAGACTTATGGGTGTTAGATAGAAGTTCAGTGGAATTCAAGGTTATGTAGCAAATCAATGCTTTCAAAATTCAAAAGAGAGAAAGAGAAAAAAAGTGTGTGTGAGGTGGGGGTGGGGGGGAGGTGTGCAGAGAGGAAGCAACAGGGCGAGAAGGGAAGAAAGGGACAGACAGCAGGCTTGCACTGCTTTACTTTCATTCACTCCAGAAAATGTGAGAAAACACAATAGTGCTACGGTTACAGCAGCCGACCGCATATAAGCCTATGTCAGAGAGGAGAGCTGTCAAACTGTATTTCACACAGAGTACTCTGACCCATTATCCCATAGACCAGCTGTACAATGCACTGCGCTACAAACTGTTCTCTTGTGAGGGAAATTGGTTGTTCCAATGTGCAAGCCACTATATCAAGAGGGAAGACAAGCTAGGCAGCAGCCATTGTCCATGTTCTCAGTTTTCAGCAGATACCCAGAGACACCTCTCTAGGCTGAGCGGTCTTTATCTCCCATTTGTGGCCTCTCATTGAATGAATACATTTTGAGCTTGGCAGTTGAACAATTAAAGCATCTCTTCTGAATGTGTGGAGGTGCGTAATATAAGGCTGCTGGTTAGCTGAACATAAAGAGTGTAAGAGCTACAGAATCTCAGTATTGGCACTTCTCAGGCTTGGGCTAAAAAGTGGCTAGTGGCAGTCCACATAAACCCCCATTAAACCACACCTTGTTTGCATACTTGGATTTTTGTTATGTGTTAAACAAATAAGATATACTATGTTGTGCTGGCATGCGTGCACATACTGCCACCTTTGGCCAGGCTTCCCCTTTGTCCAGTCATTGTGCCGCTGGCTGTAGCTTCATATTTAACAGAAATATGTGAATGGTATCCATATCCATATTCTCATCAAAGACAAGAAAACAAATAAGCATATTTCCCTAAATACTGAATAATTCTTCTCAGACTTACTTGAGAAAATGCTGCTTTAATTAGCAAAATAGTCAGAATAAGGAAAGAAACACCCAAGCAGGGATTTGTTCAATGTGAAATACATGAGTTAGGAGTAAGTTAGGAGTAAGGGAGTAATCCTTTATCAAATGTTGCCATGTGAAGCGAGCAGAGGTAATTCCTGTGAGTCATGTTTAAATAAGACACAGCAGGGACAAATATAATAATAGTGGCATACCCAGATATAGCGAACTTACCTCCTGAGTATGCGGGTGGTCCACATAACAGAACCACTCCTTGGCCTTCTCGGACATTGACAGCGCTCCTCACCGTTTGAGTTTTGAAGTTATCAAGATCTGGTGAGTCAAACAAGATTGAAATGGGATTAGACAGCAACCGAAAACACGTAAAACAACATCAACAGCATCGAACTGGATATCAGACGTGTGTTTTTATATAGTCTATATCCTCGAGGGCTTCTTTGAAAAGGACAGTTCTGAAAATAGGGGACAAGTTTTCCCAAACTCCCTCCACTGATTCGCTGAGGCGTGTTTTGATGTTACATTTTGAGCACTGGGACTTTAATAGGGTATCATTGATTGCCCTGGGACACCCCCTGACAGCCTCCAACGCTCTCAAAGGCATCTGGGGTGCTGATGAAATAGATGGACCTGACTTGGTGACGTTTACCCTGCAACACTACACTTAAGCACAAGACACAGATTAGGCTGAAATGGGATAAAATAAGCGGAGGGGAAGGAAAAGCTGTGCGCGGACTGAGCAAACACAGGGGAGCGTGCATGACAAATGACAGTTTGCTGTGCCAGCAGCAATAAGTAACATCATTATTAAATGTGGTGTAATCTTGCACTTAAAAGCATTAGCTTCCCCATCAATACTCTCAGCACAATCTATCCCCTGCAAATGAATGAGCAGTTGCTGGCAGACAAAACCTAAACCTGGGATGATAAACCACCCCTGGCTTCATGACTGATGGAGGGAAGCTGCCGCAGTCCGCTCTGTACTCTCTGTCTGCACCCTCTGGCTAACAGCCTAGAGTAAGCCTTCCAAACACAAACAAAAGAAAGTCAGTGTGACCGATAAGGGAAATTAGGAGAAGGAAGATTATGGAGAGAAGTAGGACAGAGTGTTGGTAAGATTAATGAGCAGCTCTCTGATGACCGCAGTGGAATCAAACAGAGCCAAGTCACGGCAGGACACCGCAGAGGCCACAGGAGGAGATGGCTGACTTGAAATACAGACAGAGGCGACGTCCTTCTGATCTCACCAGGCTGCCTTAGTAAGTACAGAGGCCAGCTACTAAAGGCATTTACAATTCAGAGGAGCGGTGGTAGAGCAAAATTCCTATATTTTTTGATAGAAAAAAGCCTGGCAGAACAGCAGTTGATAATTATAACAGCGCTGCTTTTGGAAACAGCGGGAGGCAAATCAGCGAGCTACTGATAATTACTTAGTGGATGCGGAAAGGATGACTTCTTCACCAAGATGGAGCAAAAAGGCACAGAAGAGGGTAGAGATGTAGCTGGGCTTAGTGCTAGGGGGGATACACTTTCCTTCCTCTCTGGCCTCTGAGCAGAAGAATAATGGGCTTCACTGAAGTGAACTGACCACACACTGTAACTCTGAGAGCCAGAGGCCAAACTCACTGTAGCTGCAGCGATTCCTTTGTAAGCAGAATCAGTCTCTGCCATACAAGAATGGCTGGCCTAGAGATTACAGAGAGCAACCATTACAACTCGAAGATGATTGGTCTGGGCAATGGCGCCGCGGTACAGACATTCTCTGTTATATATATATTGTGTCGAGTGGTGTTCTCGAGCAATGCTACTTTTACCTGCCCCAGAGGCAACGCAATGCAGCTGTCAGGGTTGCTACTTTAAACAAAAAAAATGTGCTTTCTAACAACTTGGGTCTTAGTTATTTTTTGCATCTGTTGCCTTCTTTTTTATCAGTTATGATAACACTGTATTCACCTAAGCTATTGCCAAGAGTTGGCACAATATTCTCAACAATATTTTCAGTTCTGTTTGGGTCTCCACCAACTCTTCAGGGAAATATCTGGCTGTTAGGCTCCTAAAATGCTAGACTGTGTTTGCCAGCTGGTCACTAACTTTGTGTGTCTGTTGTTTAATGCAGATACAGGTAGTGTACAGTGGGGTTTTTTTCACTAAACACGGCTGCCAGCTGTGGCTGGAAACGACACTGATGAGAGCGCTGAGATGGAACCAAACAGGACAGTTGAGGGCCATAAAACCGAACCAAACGGTGAGCTGAAAGACGCTAAAAGGCTCTACAGAGCTGAATATGCAGAGTTAGGTGATGTGAAATTTTATCACCACGGACACATTTCACACTACACCCAGAATTAACATAAAAAATCTGATGAGTGCTGCTTTCCATCCATTTATATGTGGGTAATACTGCATGTGAGTGCACCTGAAATGCTGTTTATGTTCCTCACTACACCAGTAAACTGTGCACACAAAACTAGGTTAAGGGTTGTAGATCAGAGATGAACAAGGAAGTGGGTCAGTAAAATGCATAGCTGTATTAAGGGAGCTATATATGGTTCAGTGACTTAGTATTGCTGGTAACTTGCCTGTGGTAAATTGTGGTACTGCAATAAACTAAATTAACTAAATTTTTATATTTTTTGAGCCAGAAGAGAGACTTTAATGTGTAGTAGGCTAATTTTGCCATGTTACCAGAGCTCAGCGATTAACTTGATGAGTACAATGTTCTCATAACTGATGACGATTTATGAAACCACTCTACTTTTCAGTAAAACAGTGTATGTGTTGATTCTGTGGACTGCAAATTACTGTTTAATTCTGTGCAATATTTTTGTTGTTTTTTATCGCAAATGTTAGCTGTGGGAGGACATGTTAGCTTATGATAGTTACAGCTGAATTTTGAAGACAAGCAAAGCAGCAAAATAGGCATGACATTTCTATCTTAGGGCAGTGGCCTCATTACACGGAAAAACAGAGTATCAGCCATGCTGATCTCCTAGACCTCCCTCACTGTGCATTAGGCAAGACAATAAATGTCAAGCAGCTCTGCTCTTCACCCGGTCCCCACAAGTGAGATTCATTACTTTGCCATAGGGATAATAGCAGTCCATCTCCTGAGAGGAAGTGAAAGGCTCTCTATCCTTAGGACATGATCAATAGTCAGCAGGCTTGATCAAGAGAGGAGAGGTGCCTCTACAGTGCCTGTCTGGAAGGTAGGACCCCACTCCACAGCATCACTTTCCAACCTGCCTTTTAGTCTTTTAGGCAGAAGGCTGACAGAGCAGCAGACAGCCTATCCGCTCACAATCTGCTGTATATATTATGCAAAAAAGACGTGGCTGGTGATTACAACGTTGCTAACACTTCTTAAGCGTTATTTGTGTTCGTCTCCTTTAAAGTCTGGATCACAGGGGCTGGTGTATCACTTGGCGAAATATGCGTCAATTTGGACTGAGCACAGATACTGTCAGACTTGGAAGCACTAATGAGAATCAATGGAGTTCAGAGGCAGTGAGAAGCTGCCTCACACACTGTGGTTGTTGCATCTGACATTTCATTGGATTACCATTTCCCCCCTCGAAAATCTATTCCCAGGCAATCTAAAAGAGAGATCGTAATAATAAATGAAAAAAAAAAGAAAAGAAAAAAGAAAGCCCAGGCCACAATCATATAGCACACATGTCAGACTGATATGCTGCAGACACAAAGAGACGCCAGAACGCCATAACAGTGTCAGAGTCCTGCCAGAGTCGTATTAGCAATTGCGGGATCACTTACATGCAAATTGCAGGCTGGCTCTGTGGCTGAGGATGGACCCCCATGTGTTGAAGGCAGAAGGCAGTGCACTGGTATGCCCCGCTGTCTTGATCCTTGTCCAGGTTGCTAATGATCAGGCTGCCCCCAGACATGTGACGCCGGTAGTCATTCCCCAGATCAATGAGTGTTCCGTTTAGTGACCATCTGGAAAAACGCAAACACAATCAGTACCTGAGCCCCCTGGAGATGCGCGCTCACAGTGTTTATCGTTGAGATCGATTTTGATCGGTCGGCCCACACCACGCTGAGAAGATAAGAGGTGAGTAATAAGAGTAGGGTTGTGTTTTATTAACAGAGGAATCTGAATGTTGTGAATATCCCTCACAGCGAGTTGGGAAGAAAGAAAACATTTCTTGACACCGAGGACAGCTACAGCTCCCAACAACAGTTTGATTTCATTTAAGTATTTTGTTTTGCTATTAATTTAGGCAAATTTCCAAAACTGAGCAAATCTGCTGTAGTGAGCATTGATTTTCTCCTACTTGCACGCTGAAGTGGGTTTTATTTCATCTCAGTTTTAATTACTTCTACTAAGGAGGTTATGTTTTGCGTCCAGTTTGCAAGTCTGCTGGCAGAATATCTGAAAAATGTTAACAGATTTCATTGACATTTGGTGGAAATTTAGGCCATAAGCCAGGCAGCAATTCTTATTATGCAGATAAAAATAAACAAAATTATGTTTAACAGAATGGAGAGAAAAAGCATTTTGAAAATGTCTGCTGTTATTTCGCCACATTACAGGCGTGGCGACTTTTTTCTTTTTCATATTTCAACAGCTATTGAATGGATTGCCATAAACTCTGTGCATTCACGGTTCTCAGAGGATAAATCCTACTGACCTTTAATGATCTCCTGATTTTTTTCCTTTAGCGCCACCATGAGGCTGACGTTTGTTTACAGTTTATAGTGAAATATCTCAGCAGCCGACCAATTAACATGATATTTGCTACAGACATTAGGGATCCCCCGAGGATGAATCCTGATTAAGGAAATCGCATATTTTGTGTTTAGTGCCAAGTAGCAAAACGTTGCTGACAATGCTAACACACAATGATGGAGGAAAAAAAACTCACTCACTCACGCAGTCAGAGTAACATTATTATATATTATACTGTGGGATGGAAGCTGCATTTTAATGATTTAGTTTTAATGATTTAGTTTAGTTATACTGACATTAGCATTTAGCTCAAAGCACTGCTGCTTGCCGACGTAGAGCCCCATGGAGCTGCTGGCATGCCTGTTCATGAATTATGGAACTTACTTGAATAAAAAAGCATCCCAAAAGCATCCCATGATTGTATATCTCCTTTTGACACAGATTTGGATCCAGATGCAGATTAAAAAAGCCTTAACATATTGAGTTATTAAAATTCCAAGTCTAAAGGACTGCAGCCTTGTCAGAGGTATGGTATCTCTGAGTGCTTTCTAATTAGTTTACTTTTGTGCTTTTGTGTTTCTGACTTATTGCTTTCTGACACATTCATATTGCATTGTCTCCAGACCATTTCCTTCAAGGAAAGGTCACAAGATACTCCGTCAAGCGAGCTCAGTTCAGGAGGTGACAGCTATTAATCACAACTACCAACAGAGACAAAACACTGAATAATGTTCACACCGAACAATGGAAGCGTTCTATTTGTTATTCTCTGAAATCTACAGTATATCGGTCTACCAGCAACATGTTTGACAGAGATGCAAACTGAGTGATACCTATAAGAGAATGGAGGGTAACGGGACATTATCTCAGAACATTAACACGGATGAAAGATTTCTCCTCTCGTTCCCTAGAGAGTTTGAGAAACAAAGAATTTATTGCAATGCCGTGTGTTAGTCTGCCTTTGTGACAGGACTGTGAAATGAGAATTCCAATGATAAGGAGAGGGGAAAAAAAAATCAATATAATTTTTTTTTCCCTCCCAGGCAAACTAACAGGCAGTTAGAATGATGCCTCATGCAGTCTTAAAGCCAGTCATGACTCTCCCCAGTCTCCAGCCTGACAGACTACAAAAGACAAAGCTGTCTTTCATCTTGTAGCTTGCATTATTCATCTAACAATCTGTGCCAGTCACTTAATCTGACTGATTTTGTCACACTTCCAACAATGATATTACTTTTAAATGCCCAATACTTGTCACGACAAAGCACAAACCGACAAAAAAATTCTAGGAATATAGATATGAAAATACACGCGGATACATAATGCGATCATTCTGAATAAAACATGCACTTCACAAAAACATTTTAAGCCCTTGTATTTCTTCATTTGAGTTCTCCATTGTCATTTTCCTCCTCTGTTTGTGCCATAGGGGAGGGTTATTGTATGTGGAAGTGTGGAGGAGGCTAAATGGAAAAGGATGGGAAGTTAGATACACTTGCAGCTACCCAGTATGATTGAACTTAATGGTGGAGGAAGGTGAGCAGTGCGGACAGATCCCACACCCCTGGAGAGGACAGCTGGCTGGGTAAGATGGAGTCTGCACCACAGACGCAATCAGTGAGCCACCTACCTACCACTGCTGCAGAAACACCTGAGTCTGGCTCTGACATGGGGAACCTGTCATCAGAGAGCTCTTGTTTGCCTTTTCCATGTGAGCGCAGAAAAGATAAGCAAGATCAACAACTGCAAATGGGTGGCTGTCATCGTGTCATAAGTGGTAAAGCACACAGCCTCGTATTTAACATTAATGCAATCGGAGATATTTAAAGCGCTTGAAACTTCTCACGTGGTGACAGCGAGAGGTAGGTGAAAATGTGAACCGTCGCACTGTACACAGCATCTTTATAAACCCAGCTGGGCTTGTAATCTTTTAATACCAAAGGGGAAAAAACAGAAAATAGTAGTGAGAAATACAACCTTCTCTTAATGGAGTGCTCTTTCACTGCTGTTTGGGGGCACTGTTTTGAATTTTTTTGCATGTGTTCAAACTTGCAGCCCTTTCTTACACCTGGTGAAAATGACAAAATACCAGCACCGTGAATTCAAAACCGTGAAAAAAATGGGACGGATATCAATAGCTTTCTCATCCGCTGCTACTTTGTGCCTGACTCCCTACATCCACCAGCTCATAATCAATGTAGTTGCAAAATGCCACTGATCAATCACAATTATAGCTGTATCCGAAATCATTCATCATTGATCTTGCTCTCTGAAGTCACTAACTGTGTGGGGAATTCTGTGTGGAGCACTATATTGTGTGTCAGATGGCCAAATCAAAAAGTAGCTGTGGACACTTCTCAGGTAATTTCTCTTGTTACTAATAAGTCTCAATTTAAATATTATTTATATATTGATGGCAAACAACAATGATGCTTGACAGATCAGCTATAAACTATTAATAATGACAATTCATTAATTAACATTAATAAAGGGTTAAGAATTTCTTCCATTCAAACATGCTATCAAAGCTGCATTTATAAATGTTAGTAAGTCATCAACAAAGGTTAATACACCATCAAGTGAGCTGCAATAAATTTAAATTAGTTGGAAGTAAAAGAACAAAGATTTCACACATTTCGTAAGCGGGGAGCAAAAGTTAGTAGGTCATCTGTGGTTATAAATGTTAATAAATCATAAATAAAGAGTAATAAACTATCATGTTCGCATTTATAAATGTTAGTAAGCCATTCATGAAGGGTAGGGTGCAGTCTGCAGCTGTACAGGCTCTTCAGTTGCTACAGAGGATTCATTTAAGAGCTAAAAAAAAAAATCAAAGGAATTATAATGCTGAGGGAAAAGGCTGTCTTCATTAACGTCTTACAGCTCATCCTAGAACACCAGTAAATGATTCATGAACCATTAATAAAGCTAATAGTTACAATGCATAAACAATTTATAAGGTGTACTTTGGTACTGATGAATCCTGGTAAGTGGCTATTGATTGTTCACCTCTCTTACGAGGGTGCAATAATTCTAACTAGAAATCCAAACAACAAAACTAAATAGAAAATAAATAAGTAAATAAAAATAAAAATTAAAGGCATGAGACATTTCTAAAATGTTGTTAACATTTTTCTGAAATACAGGATATTTTCACCTCTGCAGTCCTCTAAAAGGGAACAATATGACGAGGAAAATCCCTGCTCACAACGCATGTTCTCAGGGTACTGGGTGGTCACAAAAAGGCAAATGACCAAAATGTAAAACCCTGCTCAGCTGCAGCAACAATCCATAAGCATTTTTTTTCTACATGCGGCCAGCTTATTGCTAATAAGCACAAGCCATCATAGCAATATTTATTCTCATTTAAAAAATAATAGTTCACTTCCTCCTCATCCATTATAATTCCCTCTGCAACACAAACTCCATCAGTGGAACGGGAAGGTGAGGCAGGAGTGTTAGCACGTCCCAAACTGAATCACACTGAATCTAACTTCACATCAGACCGAGAGGAGCTTACAGTAAGTCCAGCAGAGTCCAGGAGAACAGTCCTATTTGCTGCGGTGTGCTGCAGGCGCGGGCTGATCTGAGCATGCTCTGAATGAACTCCCCGTGACCTTGAGGTTCACATCAATTTTGCATGAGGTCTCCTCATCAAATAGACTGGGGATTGTGCTGCAGCACCGGCTCACCTGGTCTTTCCTTGAGGCCAGACACCCACAGAGATGGCCGTGACCACACAGATGACGTACTTTATGTGTGCACACACACGCATGCACGCTCCCACAGAGCTTAGAGCTGATAATGGAAATTCAACTGCTGACGAGGGTACTCTCTACAATTATGTTTAGCAGGTTATTGCTGCAGCTTTGTAATAAATTGATGCTCATTTGACTTTCAAGCCAAATGTATGTACACACGATAAATATTCCTAAAACCACCCTACATCAGTGTGAGTGAGTGTTTTATGTGTGTGTGTGTGTGTGTGTTTGTGTGTTATCTGTTCGTGTGTGTGAGCTTAGGAAATCCTATGGAATTAGTGAAGGGATATACAGCACGTGTGCACACATGTACATACACACATATATATAAACCCTTATCAGCAGACATAATATCATCTACAATTACAATTTATAGTCTGGACATATGATGCTTTTACTCAAATTAAAAGTTAAGTATTAAAAAAATGCATATTCATCAAGCACCAACACAGTAAATAATTTAAATTCTATATATACCTTTTAGGATTACAAAAATAAAAAAATACTCTTTATTTCATTTAAGACCACAGGCCTGCCTTCTTCCAGTTTATCCCATTGGTTGTGAAATAATCTTATACGTCCATGGGTCACAGATTTTCTCACCCTAAGAGAGCACAAGTCACCCTCCAAAAGATATAAATCGATTTGTTTTGAAACTATTTCTAGATTCAGCTGTATTATCTGGCACAGCGCTGCGACTGAATTCACAACAAAAAAACACACAACATCTTCTAATCACAACCTCCCAGTTCTATTTATGTCCCTGTTGCCCCGTACCGACCCGTAAACAAAGGTAGAGTCATACATCTGCCTGAAGTCACATTACATGATAGCAGACACCAGCCAGAGTACTTTTTTATTCCCCCTTTCCAATCACTGCGGTGCCCTTGATCCTGTGTTACAGCAGATTCATAGTAAACACAGTGACAGGTGTATTCATAAAGCATAGCTCTGAGCCCCGGAGTGTGCTCTGGCGCAACGCTGGACTATTTGTCAACTGAAGAACTGTCAGGGTTCCCGTCATACATTCACTGTGCTGCTGAGTGGGCGAGGCGGAGCGGGCGCATCGAAGTGTTGGAAATCAGAACAGTATGAAGCTAATGAGCGAAGGTTATGAGACACAAATGACAGCCTGATATTCTCACTAGAATACATCTGCTATCTATACTCTAGTACTGACAGCTATTAAATTACTTATCTCTCTCCACATCACTGTTAAATATAACCAATCTGTAATTGTCAGAATATTACTGGAGCAATTATGCAAGGAAGTTTTTATTTTACATTTACTGCTTATATAAATAGGCCAAATTGGCTGGGGGGTAGTACAGTAGTACTCCTGCTCTTATATACAGTATGCTATTTAATTCGAGCAGCGATATTATATCGTCCATGTTTGGCCACCGGATTTGGTAATATCTGACAAATGATGTTGGTGTATACATTTCACTTACATTTCATCACTGTCAGAAATGCAGGAAATCTGAAACGGAAACACTGAGTGCTACAGAGTATCTCCGACAAGGGTTAACATCATCTTCTCTGACAAATTCAATATAGTGTAGCCCAATTTTTTTCTGTGGATATTAAACCAAATGGATGAATTTTTCTTAATAGCTGCAGTAACTGAGGAAATTAAGTGTGGAGCTCTGAATGTAATACCCTCTCGCTTGGCATATCTAATTATACAAATACTGTTCATTTGCAGGGTCCAGGCCCATGCATAGTTTGCAGAGTCTGGTGAAAGTCACAGCATGACCACTTCCTAAAGGCATTTCTTTCAGTCTGCTCAGGACACTCTGAGGTTCTAATTTCAGTGTTGGTTAAATAAATTGCCAAGAATTAATGCTTTCTATTTTATCATCAGGACACAAAAGTCCTCTCCTTGCCCAAAGGGAAACAAGTCAAGGACAATCAGTGTCAGCAAAGCTGATGCAAGCCAAATAAAGCTAAAAAATGACTCCTTCCTCAAAGTAAAATTAAGGGTAGAGTCTTTAAAAGCATTACCAGAAATGTCAATCCTCAGCGGTGACAGTTTGCTCACTCAAACATCAATTCTTCCTTTTAAGGCTGGTTTTAGATTTTTTATTCATAATTGAGGGTACTGACTCCAAACAGCAGAACTACTGACCTAGATGAGTGTCGCCAGAGTGAGATCTGTGTTGTTTTGTACAATAAACAGAAGCTAAGCTGAGCTCTGAAATGTTGGAAAATAAGTTAATTCCAGGTACCACAGCTCTGAGAAAACACTGAAAATGGACAAAATACGAGAGAAGATAAACAAGACTGGCCTGAAGGATTAGTTAAATTCAAACTAACATTGTGATGTACTACAATGCAATTTTCAGATCGCATTAATAGCATCCAGTTTTTTTAATGCTACACAATCTAACCAACCAGAGGGTGGGAAAAACCTGACCACATGGGCTTTACATGCTGCTCTATGCTCCACATGACACGTGCCGCTGAGAGCACATGAAAAAAACAACCTCTAAAAAACCATGTGCAAGCTTAGTATCATGTGAAAATGGCCTCAGCGGGATGGAAACCAAAGAGTAAGAGGTGACTTTAGTGTCAGAGAGGAAGAGTACATCAGCTGTCTGGACATACTTTGGGTTTAGGCAAGAAGATGCTCGACAGCGTCAGTTATTTTGCAGAACCTGCCTACAACACCAGACAACACCACACATCTGTTCCAACATTTAATAAAGCGTCAGAAGGCTGCATGGCTGAACACCCAGCTACCAGCGTGTCCTGTCAGTGTTTGAGAATATAACTACTGATGAAGGAGATTCTAATGAGATTACATATTACATGTTGACAACAACACTCTGAGTTCTCAATGTGTCAGTGTGCACTTAAGTGTGTTTAGTTGGTTACAACACTGAATGGAGATGTATTTTTTAATATTTAAATGAATGTTCACACTGGGCCTTTGATGGGGAGAGGGTGTTGTTAACTATTTACTTAGAAGTTAAATCAGCATGTTGACATGTTATATATCACACTGTCTTTAGAGTGGCAGAGATATAGGTGTTGTGATTTGTTCTTTTTTTTTTTTTTTTTTTAACTATTAGCCAGGAATCAAACCAGGGTCCGCTGCAGCCCAAGGCCTCATACATGGGCACACACACTCTACCACTGAGCCACCTGTGCGCCTGTGATTTGTTTTTTTTTTTTACATTTCTGCACTTTAGTTTGTGTGATTTTTTTGTCACTGTAACTGACAGGAGATCATATTTATATGTCATTTGTTAATGTTTACAGCAGGCCGGGGGTCTGCAGTGCTTTGTTGTTTGTTTGGTTATGTGGTTAATAATAATGTTTATATGGCTTGACAATCAATCAATATTATACTGTAGGGACGGCTTTTACAGTTCAGTAGCTAAATAGATATATGTTATTCATATCACTTCATGCATCAATTCATTTCATGTCATCATAACACGTGCACCTGGCGTACAGGAAAGAGCTGTTTATATATTGACTGTATGCAGGGTTGTGTTGGTCATAATATGGAATGATTTATTGCTAGTATATAGTCAATAATTCAGAAGGAAGAAAAAAGGCACACGGTGAATCGTAATATTGGTCCAAAAAAACCCCAATGTTTTTCCATATCAGTCAGCCCTGCCACAGAAGCAGAATGAAGGTAAACAGCTTTATTTAATATCTGAGTAATAAAAGGGGTAATTAAAATACATTTTTATCACCAGATCTCCTCAAGGTCAGGTTGCATTATTGTAATGTTTTTAATTAAATATTACGGTCGTAATAAACAATCCTTCAAAACTGCATCACATTATTTGAAATTTAAAATCAAAGACGTTCGAGCTATATTTTGTGTGTTTGATTGTGTTTTGCCACACGGAGTCAGAACTCTACAAAAAGCTAAATAGCACATGTTTGATAAATTCATAAAGTTGACATGGCTGGCGCGTTTGCAGAATACAGCACCACCTACAGCAGACACAGAGAAACATTACAGTAGCATTCACTGAAGTTGTGATCCTGCCTGACAAATTCAAAGTCCAATATTAACCCTCCCTTTAGCTTTGTTTTCGTCTATAATCTACCCACTTCTGACAAATATATCTGGCACTTTAGCTGCTAAATGCTCCACTAGTGAAGTCAAGTCAGTTTTAACATCATCCATACTTAGACCCTGAACGATGATAAGAAAAAAAAATCCTTTTAGGAGACCTTTGGAGGAACAACAGAAAAAAGATCCCTCTTCCAGGGCAGGAGCCAGTTTCTCATGTTGTTTGTCTGCTATAAGCAAGTAGCTTAAAGTCTGTTTATCAGAGCCTTTTAGCTAATACAGCTGCCTTCTGCTGCTGAACCCAGGGCTGGTGAAAGCACTGAGACTCAACCAAAACAGTGGATCTGGGGGATGTAAGAACCAAAACAATGACCTGGAATACATTCAAACGCTTCATAAACCTAACCTAAGGAGTTGGTCATAACCTTCTGTGGGTTTGTCCCCACGAGCGAGCCCTTTCACATGAGACAAAGCTATCCTTTCTTCATATATAATATTGACTGATGCAAGTTTAATATGTGGATAACATGTTAATCTATAAAAGTGATCTATGCATAATTGTGCGTGCAATATTACCTCGAGCCTGTGCTCGCTCAGCCATAGAGAGAGTCGCAGATGATACTGACAACAACACCACTTCCCACTATTGCATTAACACCGCAAAGAAAACCTCTCCAGCAACACAACGAACGTCCGAGCGCTTTAAGTTGCGGCTGAAATAATGCAAGTGATGGTTTCGGCTTCATCCTGGAATAGCTCAGGTTGCACAACAAGTATAATGATACCCCCCCCTCCGCCGCTGCGCCTGGAACATGTTTTCAGCACAGACACATTATAGGAAATGTAAGCATTTAACGGAATGTCACTCACAAGGTTATTGCCTCTCTCCCCTGCTTGCTGTGCATCTACATGGTGCTGACCAAGCTCCGAAACACAATCTACCACCAAAAAAAAAAAAAAGAAAAAAAAAACCAGCCAGCTGCCATTTTTTTTCAGGCAGGCTCCCTGCACCGCCAGGGAATAGCCAGGGAGATATCAAAGGATCTGTGGTGCAAATGAGTCGCTGGAATCTCCTTTTCTCCCCTAATGATTTCTTAAGCCGTGCTCCATATTATAAATCATCAGCTTTAGCTGTACAGTAGCTTAAATCTTATCATTAATAAAGTTAACCTCACTCATATCTAAGATGTTGGCATATTCATCAACCACAGTGGCGGCTCCCTGACTCCAACTCCGTACCATAGCTCAGGCTGAAAATAGATAAGCTTTGTTCAATTAGAGAGGGATGCTCAATTAGGCAGTTGCTCTTTGAAGCCTGTCTTCTTTTAGGATGGTGCGTAATCTCTCTCAAGCATTTACGTACAGACGACGTTGTTCTTTAACAAATCAATAGCAATCAACGCTATCGGTACCCTCTTTGATTTCTGCGGAGGCAGCAATGAAGATTCACAAGCAATTAAGCAGCGATGGATTTTCACCATGTGATGTGGATCTGGAGCCAAAGCAGGTGGACAGTTAGGCAGAGGCTTGTGGGCGATATAACTTTGATGTGGTAATTTACCTGTACTGCGGAGGAGGGCTCCCCTCGGCCTCGCACGTGATGGTAGCCTGCTGGTCTGGGGAGTTGATCGGCAAAATGAGGTCACTTGGCTCCGTCCTCCATCTTGGCCCTTGAAATATGACATCCTCTGTACAGGCTGGGGAAAGGGGAGAAAGTCTATAGTAGTACAAGCCAGAAAAAAATGTCTCTTTGACCTTAGGAGAAAATACTGGAGGAATACTGCAAACAGACACTGTGAGAAAAAACAGTTCATCTCTCTGAAATATCCCAACCTTCTGACACTGTGTATATCACTAATATACTGTATATATCATCTCCAGTTCTCTAAACAGCTACTTTTTCCGAAGAACTGCAAGAAATACATTTGGACAATTCCCGAGATATGTTGTGTACACCCTTTGCTTATCTTGCATTAAGAGGAGTAAATCCCACTTACCCTTGTTAGGCATTAACTGCTAGTGCTGATGTATTTGGTATCTCTTTCACTGTATGCTTCTGCATTTTTTTTTTTTGATGAAACTGACACTTGGAATAGTGCTGGAAAAAAACACTGACCATGGCACTTATGGGTATTCACTCCAATTTTGCATGCAAAGCCTGATTTTCCATAGAGCCACACTCCTTCACTTTATCACCATGAGAAATCATCACATTGTTGCTAATTTCCAAGATAAACTTAATCTCCCTGCTTCAGAACTCCCACGTAAAAATGGAAGTAAATCAAAATACAGCACAAATGTCAAATAGTGCTTTGATTACTGGGTAAATATTTAGCTGGCTAAGGCATTTGGAAGAGTTTAATGCGGTTGCACAGAGTTCACATATTCTGAGTGATACAACCACACTGAGGTATACAGTGTTAATTACTTGCCTAGAACAATATCATAATGACAAATAATAATATTTGAGAACATGAGCTGAGCCACAGTCTACAGTAGTTGACTACTGAATCAGACAGTCAGGTTTTCACATATTTCCAACATAATCAATGACTCCTTGTAAGTGACAGGGTTGATAAATAAAGCAGAATGATCTATTTTCAGGACATCAATGTCATACTACGCATGCACCGGTTAATTGAGGCCATAAGGATGCACTCGTCTGCCAGCAGCTTAAAAGGAAAGGATGTGGAACACAATCTGGTGCTAAATGAAAGCGGAGTCAACAGACGGCCAGAGTAGGCCTAATTAATATCCTACTGCTAACAGATTGCAGCATGTGGCCAGCAGTTCTACACGTGGTTTTAACCAGTAATAATATGTCAAGGAATCAGCACATATTTCCCTGTGTGACAGACTGAGAAGCAGCACATGACAGTGAGTCACAGCAACTCTTGGTGGTTGTTCCTTGGTGGTGGAAACCTGGAGAAGCTGGAATGAGCTTCAACCCAAAAAACTGCGAAATCACATCAGGCTCATTCACCTTGCAGTTGGGTTAAACAGCCTCTCCCTGATGTGAATTTAAATAACACACCGTGCAGGCAAACATCAAAGGTGTGTAAGGTGTATTTTGTGTTGCAGATGATCCAGACAGCGTGTCACTTCAGATGTCGTAATGATTTTCAAGGGTTTCCGAGGGTTTGATCACAACACCGAATAAGAACAAGCACCTATAGGCGGCAAGTGAGGCGCCCTTAACAGACACTTGTCCGCTAGGAAGGTGAGACCGCTTGGATCTCGCTCCCTTGAGCACTGGGTGTGAATTACCCATGAGCCAATTTGAATAACATTCATTGGGATTTACAATGTCATTTGAAACAAGGGTTGACATTCTGGTAAGGTGCCTGTGCTTCTCCTGCTCAAATCCCAGGTGGCCACACAAGGGCAGAATGAGGCGCGGGGGCAAGTAGATTGTGCTAAAATGAGGCGCTGGATTCATTGCATGGATCCTGATAATGATCTGGACAGGCCATAAACAGGAATGGGATCGGACTCCCAGTCGTCCCTGGCAGTGACTGTAAATGTGCAGCAGGCCACCGCATTAGGGAGCGGTGAAGGACATCATGCTGGAACGCTGTTCATGTAATGGCTGCAACTTAATCAGTGTAACCTTTTTGGTCAAGAAGAAGAGATTTCCTGAGGTTATTTACAACTGTTCTGATTCTGTATTTTCCTCACTAATGGCTGAAACTATATTTTATAAAAACACTGCTCACTGAGAATGAAACGCTATTTATAACCTCTAATCATACAGACATATATTTAGTCTGTGAGAGTGTAGATAAACAAAACAACAACAAAAAAAAAAACAACGGCAACATTCCTCTGTACTGTAATGAATATGCATTAGAAAACACATTTATTAGCAGCGATGTTGTTGTGACATAAACCACAACAACAAGTGCAGCGGGACTTAAATATAATATGTTATAAGATATCTTACCTGCAAGGCATCCAGTGATTGATAGCAGAACAATTTGTTTCCATGGTAACATCATCTTTAGTTGCCGAGGGCTAATAAGACTTCATCCAATTACGTGTGAATGGAAGGCTCTCCGTTGAATAGAAGAATTTTAATCTGAAGGGAAAGTAATTATGGATATGATTAAAATATGACATTTTGATCCAAATACGACACGCATTCATCAGCAAAAAACATGATTATAGCACTGCTAACATAATTGGTTCTTATTATTTGGGAGTTACTGTAAGTGAAGAGAAAGCGAATCTTGAGGAAGTGAGAGGGGATGGCGAGGGGGGGGAGGGGCAGGATACAATCCGGCAGTACGATTTTCAGGTGGCACCGAAGAAGAAACAGCTGCTAAATGAGTGTTTTCTTCCACCGCGCGTGTTTCTCATCCCGCCTAACAAGCTCAATTCTGCAGCTTTAAAGGGAAGTGAGGAGGGAAATGATTGACCTCAAAAGATACTTCTCGCTCCCTATTTGACTATTAATAGGAGCTGACAGACTGTGTACCAGCACTCCACAAAATGCCACTTCATACTTAAACAAAGGGTTTGGTGGCCGACTGAATGTAAGCAAACTGACTGTATTCATTCTGATATACATGCATCACTTCCTTAGATCAACAGAAAATACAAGACGGCTACGTTCTTTAACAATAAAAATAGTACATTTCATTGTCAAGCACTAGCACTGACTGACAACGATATGTAATGTTAGATGATAGAGATTTAGAAATCTACACCTTTCCAAATAACATATTTATCCCTTTAAAGGGCCATTCCATTTAAGTTTGTGACAACGGGCCTCATGCAAGAACATTTTTTTATTCTTATCTTAACTTTCTCTTACTTTTCTTCATAGGGCTCGTACAAGTGTGCACAAACAAGATTTAATAAACACTTTTGACTTCAAATAAATTTAGAAATGACTCGCATTCATGTGATGAATGCCATCTGCGTGTCATTGAGCATGTTTTCATGAGAACTGTAAACTAGCAAAATTAACAACCCAATAATACCATGAAAGTGTCCTGCCCCACACATCGGGAAGTGTTTATTCAAAGAAAGATCTCCTAAATCACTTGTAAAGTCACTGAAGAACAGATTTGTTCGTACATTTGGCTCTTGCATGAGGCACAAATACTCCGACTATGTCATCAGCTTTACTGTCAGCTGAAAATAAAGTGTTAGGCAGTAATGCTTTTCTTAGTGTTGCATCACAGCACTGTGATTACGTTTGTCAGTACCATGTTATTCAAAGGGCTACATTTTCAAATTTAATAATTAAACTGCAGCTTTTAACCTCAATAATGCCATTTTTTTACATTGCAAGGGAGCATTTAATTGCTGTTTACCAACCGAGAAGTTGAACTGTTGATAAAATCTTTGAGACTAGCCTGGGACAACTTAGCTTTGTGCACGGGCTGGATGCTGGAAGGCAGCTAGCCTCTAAAAAAAGGAAAAGGAATACGTTTTATGGATTATCCAAAATTGTATATTTACATTTTTGAACGAATAATGACACCAAACCATCTGAGAAGCCAGAAAGCATTACACTGCAGATGAAAAAGTCCTTGAGAAACGTACATAAGTCTGTTTTTTGATTCTGTAAAGTGCAGCTGCCTTACATCAACTGTAGCTTGTCAATCGAGGCAGCAGAGGTGTCGCAAATGAATGGAACAGCAAAAAATCTGCAACTTACACTGCCACTTTGGCTATGTTTTAATTAACTCAGAGTAATTGTGCTAGTTCTACTTTGTTTGAAGTCATAGTAAATTACTCTTAAGTGCAGGTTAGCTGCTTACAATGTCTCATTGTCTATTTCTGCACACTAAATACAGAAGATGTGTCGGTGTGGTAGCTTTAGAGTTGTTAAAGGAGCCGGGCTCAGTAAGGGAAAGTAATATAACAGGTAATTACAAGTAACTAATTACTTTTGCTGTTGACTAATTATGAAATTATGTAATTAGGTTTTCAACAAGTCATAAGTAAGAAGTAATTCGTTAATTAACACATTTCACATGACTTCCTCAATGCTGCTGCAGGTATAGAAAAGAAAACCTGTGTGTATAAACTGTACATCAACTGTGTGCATTGATTTGGTGGGAAATGAGTTTCCCCACTGAGGATTAATAAAGCTTTCTAATCTAATGGTTGAAATGTGGGTGTGGATCTAGTGGTTTTAGAGCTCGGAGGACATCTCTGACTGTGATGCAATGCACTGATTTTGACCAGTCTTTTTTAAATCTGTCTATTGTGACCTCATCAACATTGCAGAAAGATGATACCCCTTTGAAACTTCTGGTTAAAATTATGAATTGCCTTGATTTATTAATTCCCTACACATTCCCTACTATCTTCATGTCACAATACCAATATCTCGATATATAATGATATTGACAGAAGTTCTTACCTCACAGGTATCTCTGATCTCACAAGGACCTACAAATGAATGCATCAGACACTTCAACCAGCAATCGCTGACCTAAATGGCCATTAACTTTTCTGATGTGGAGGTGGAACAAAGAGCCATAAGAGTGTAATTGTAGTATCAGTGGCACAGGAGGGGCTTTGCTCAAGCTCTGACCTACATCACAGTAAGTGGAAACTGATATGCCTCTCAGGATTAAGAATTCAACCCAACCCCTCATCCTTACAACTCAGCCCTGTTATACGGATTAACCCAGGGCTATCTTTGGAAGTCTTGAAACAGACCTAAATACTAACCACTCACTTGTTCCATCAACTTGTAACATAGGATTGCGGCTGTGGTTTGACGTGAAAAGAATGGCTGGATAATCTTATGGGGGAGTATGAATCTGAGTGGGACATCGACACACAATGTGTCACACAGTCACATCTATGGGGGGGACCATCTCATTTGCCTGATCATAACTTAATGGCCAGTGTTGGCTTAGCTCGACTGTCCTGGTGCCAGTAATTGTTCTTCATCTGGTGTAATTGCAGGCACAGTGAGATTCAGAGTGGATTTCCTGGTGTCTTTCAAAATTTAGGGGGCGTTTTACCACTCTAAAAACCCATCACATTGGATTACACGGTTTGAGATTCTACTGGAGCAAAAAAAAAAGTGTGCTGCATTTTTCAGTTTGAGTGCTGTATTAACTGCCATCCGCTTTCTGGAGGATCCGACCTTGTCATCCCAACCCATCAGTCCAACAAGCCTCAAGATCCTGAGAGGAAAATCTCCCCGAAAAGACTTTCTTTGCAAGTTGGCTGCTGCACAGTTCATGGCACAGAGTCTTTGCTGATACGATCGGTGTTTATCCCTGAGCACAGCTCGCATGCACCGAGCGTTTCCTTCTTTATATAAATGAATGGCTCATTAAAATGTCTAGTAATGTACATCCAGTTTTTCCTGCCATTGTGTGAGAGGGATGTGCCACCCTGACTGGAGGAATTTCATTTTCAGTGGACAGCTTTTCAGTGGCTCTCAGCAGAGAACTTAAGTATCTCATGATGCCCCAAAAGCCATTTCAGAGCTCTTGAAATTGAAGAAAGAATTGAATCACTTTTGACCTTCAAAGAGCTGCACAAGTGTGAAACCTTGAAGAGCTGCATATAAGCTGAAGCTTTAGCAAAGCCAAAAGAAAAAGCACAAAATAAACTTAGGACACAGACAAAAATGAAGAAAAAAAAATACTCCTGAGCTTTGCAGTGATGAAGGTGAGATGGCATTTTCTCTCTCCGGCTTTCTCAACTGAAATGATGAGCAAAAGATTGCTCTGCCAAATGTAATGAGGCATCAAACTTTCACCTCCACAGAAGCTAGACCTAATGGAAGTCATTGGCTAAACGCATTCCAGAGTAAATGAGATGACTTCTTGGTTAGTGGGGCTGTTGTTTGGCACATAATTGATAGGAAAGGTGGTTAAAGGCATCCATTCCTCCCCTGAGGGGCAGCATAATTGCAAAAGAATCTAATAAGGGAGGGAGGAAAGGAAAGGAGAGTTTCTATCACAGGGGTGTGTATGCTCAAGGTCTGCATTCAGATCACATGCCGTGCACAAGCAACACTGAGCTGCGAGATCCAGATATACCAGATCGTGCAAAAAAAAAAAAAGAAAAAAGAAAAAAAAAGAAACCAGTGGCACAATGGGTATGAAATCACTACAGTATATGATTCATTCATTTCCACTAAGTTATTGTCTTTATGACTATCTGCTGCCATCTCCATTAAATCACTCAGCAAGAGAACCTGGGAGACGAGGATCCGCCACCAGAGACGGACTCCATCTGAATACACAGCTGCTCTGTGCTTTTGCAAATTAATGAAGAATTCACAATCAACTGTGCACTGACGCCTCCTAATTTACTCTGACTGACTGAGGACCTGCACAAGACTATTTCACACGAGCCTGGGAGGTTAAAAAATAGAGGAAAAAAAAAAAAGCAAAGTGATTATGAAGGCAGGGCTTAATGTCTCGTGGCTTAGGCTACAACGAGAAGAAAGAAGAGGCAAAGTAGGAATAATTGTTCGGTATTGATTGCGCATTAACTCTGCATTATCTTAGGTGAGTGAGTAATGCGTCCCATGGCAAATTATGCATTAAGGTTACAAATAAAATGACATTTCGTGTAATTGCCCTCCAGCTCAATCTCGGCAGCTGTTACATTAACATTCATGAAAGAATTGGCACAATGCATATTGTCTCCTGAGATGTTTCTTCCATTTCATTTCAAGCACAGCCTTGCAGAAGACAAAAAAAAAAAGAACTTCACACATGTGAGTGACACGTCACACTTGTGCACGTATGAATAAGACAGCATGATTAGGACTGTGGCTGAGGTCACGTTTGAATGCTGGAGAACAAGATAGAGCCCAGCGATGAATAAAAGAGGGAGCTCCATGCGAATAAATCTGTTCCTCTTGTGAAATGTCACTCAAGTGAAAAGCGGGGACATTATGGCACTTCAGGCTCAGTGTGAGGGGCTTTTCACACAGTATTCATAAAAACTGTAATTTCACATTCACTTATAACCTCTTCTGGCAATTGTTTCACACTTAAATATCTGTTTATCACAGTCGAACTAAACATCTGGGCAGGACGCTCTGCAGACATTATACAGCTGTGTATTTTCATGCGAAAAATCACTGAATCCCTGGAAGACAGCAGGACGCCCCCAGTGACTCCCTGCAACGTTAAACACGGCTGCATCCCTCAGCTGCTGCCTAACGCAAGGGCAGGAGAGTAAGTGCACTTAAAAGGGAAGGGAGCAGTGATCCATTTCTCAACCCCATCATCAGCTAGGCATATCCCCAGACTCTCATCCTAGATACAGCCACAAACACATGACAGGAGGTCAAGGATGAGGAACAGGAGACTCTCAGACATGCTTTTTACATACATATATATATATTTATATTTTTGCTATTCAATCCATTTCAGAGCCACGCCGGAAAAGAAACTGCCTGTACAATGTAATTGCCACTCTGCTTCAATCAAAAGGGGTTTTCGAAGCAAATGGTGCTCCATCTCATCCCTGCACTGCCATGCTGGATATTGCTTTATTACAGAATAATTCACCACATGGCTTCAAAGACATGTCTCACCTCTCATTTGGCTATTGCTCAAAATATGTGCAAAGGATCTATAAATAAACATGAATAGAGGGGAGAGCGATTACAATCCTCTCTGGATAGTAGGATACTTTGAAGATGGAGCAGGCAGAGCATGTTTCTCTCACTGTTGGGTCTGTCCTTTTGCTGTCTGGGTGGGGATTAAAAAAAAAAGGATACTTGTGTGCAGACCACTGGTGGCCAAATATTTGGTTTCCCACAGAAGAAAAATAAGAATGAATCAGAGCTGTTGCATTAATTTATCTAATAACACTCCCCTGTGGGCTGCAACTACCATAATCCTGTGAGATTGGTTCACAAAAAGGCTTAACACATATCTGAATACTGTGATATTAAATGACAGATGCAATTCAGCAACATAAAATCACATTTTGAAAAAAAAAAGAAAAAAGAAAAATCCACATGAGCTCGGACTCTTTCCCTCTGCGGGGACTGAAATAATTGCCTTAAACAAGTTGGAGGGAGAGAGAGAGAGCTCTCCTCAGTCCTGATGGTGTTTCTCTGTGTGGCTGAGCAGAGCAGCACCATATGGACTTTGTCCTAGATGAGGGAAATGAGCCCCAACAGGAGAAATCCCAGTTGGACCGTCCAAACCATTAGAGGCTCGTGTGGAGGCGCAGTCTCTCTCTCTCACACACACACACACACACACACACGCCTGACCACTGTCAGCATGCACACCGTGTCTCACTGCCCCTGCCTCTGATCACACTGAACCAGGTGGAGGCATCTCGCTGCAGGGAGACGGCTTCTTCAGGCTCTTTTATTTCACTGTGTAACTTCAGTCTGCTGCCACTCCTCTGCAGAGCAAAACTTAACAGCACACTGTTCCTCACATATTACAATGAAATAAAAACAGAAACACGGGAACAGATGCGGGGATGCTCTCTGACCGGATACTTACTTGTTCTAGGACGCGATTTTTTTCCTCTTCATCAAACTGCTGCGGTTGTAATCCCAGTATCCGCTCAGGGTAACATCTCTCACGGCTCAAACTCTTCAGGAGCCGAACAGGAGGCTGCTCTCTGCTCTCTGCTCCGCACGCTCAGTGCGCCTCTCGCTCTTTGAGGAGCAGGAGAGGAGAGGATGGGTGTGTGTGTGTGAGTGTGAGTGTGGAGGGGGTGGGGGGCGCTGACGGTGGCCTCTGCCTCGGTTAATCCCGCGACCGGGTGACTTTGCCAGGCTGATGCTGGGGTGTCGCTCCTCTTTCCTTCCTCCTCCTCCTCCTCTCTGCGCGTTACGCTCCACAAGATGCTGCCAAGGCGCGGGGAGGACAGCGGTGCCTCTGAGCGGAGACTCGCGTTGTGCGCATCCCCGGGCTCTGCTCTCTTTGTGCGCAGGAAGAAGCGCCCACTGGTGACGCGTGAAAAACACCCATCGCAGCACAGCGATGCGCCACCAGCCTATGGGCACCTGCCATTCCTCCGCTTAAGTGAGTGCACATTTGATCCCCGGGTGTTCATCGTAATGAAGGGAGGGGGCGGGGGGGTGCGGACATGAGGTGGAAATTTCCACGAAACATGTTGGGAGTCACGAGATATTCGGTTTAAATGGAGAGGGGAAAGAAAAGAAAAAAAAGAGCGAGAGATAGAGAGAGAGAGAGAGAGAGACGCATGGGAAGGTGTTGTGAAAATGAAGTGAAAGTGATCATTTCTCATTTATCACAGCAGTCAGAGCGCCTCATGTCCGTGAACGTGTTTGTTGTGCTTTGCTGGTGAAGTGGTGCAGGAGTTTTGCAGAACATGTGGTGGCTTCTGCTGACCAAACGTCCCTGATCACTGGAAGAGGAGGGAGAGGGTAAATATATATTTTTAAAAAAGTGATGCGCACTGGTGAAAGTGGCCTGCAAGAGGTTTGCATGCAAATAATTAAAAAGAAGAAAAACATATAAAGAATAGTCTGTGTTTCAGCTGTGGGGTGAGGCCACACGCTGTGTCTCCCAGCCAGAGGCGTTACAGTTGGTTTCAGCCTGGAGCTCTGCTGCACTTAAAAGTACAGTACAGCTGCAAACTACATGTGCAGCAGAGGACCACACAGACAGGTGCTTTGGAGACTTTGGTCTATAAATACGGTGCCTAATTGAAATTTCATTGTTTTCATGATGCAACCATCCGAAATCAGACCGTGTTTTGAGGTTTTTCTCCACAGCTCGAGTCTTAAGAGTGAGTCTGCAAGCCCATTCGGTTGCATTCATTATAAACACACAGGCCAGTAATATGGGAGTCTTCTTACTGTATCACATCTGAGCTGCTCGGTTCTTGTTCTGGCACATGGACACGCATGTTCAAAAAAGGTTGTTTAAAGCTGCAAAGCCTCACAGTAATAGTGGATCAAATGATTTTGTGGAATGTGAAAGGAGCTGTTTTGCGGCGATGAACCCACATTGACCTGTTCCCTCTAGTTTGCTTCAGCTTTACTCAGAGCTTCTTTGGGAATTTTTCAGCTCTTTGTTTGAAAGTAGTGCAGGGAATAGTGGAGCTAAAACCTGGCTACAAAAAGCCTGGAATTAAAAGTTTGGTTTTTTATCTGCAATTTAGATTTTTCATTAGCTTTTAAATAAATTACTACTATTGGCTGATAGAGAATTTCTTATCTAAAATAATATGAGGCTCTCAGAGGGCCTCCCCCCTCTAAAAGGTGCACATGGTTTAGTCCACCCTTTCAGAAGAATGGCCAAAAATACTTTGTCTCCAAACAAGGTAATTGGCCTGATGCTAATGCTGAGGACTTCAGGTGAACTTTGCAATCATGTCAGTAATGAGTCAAATCAGGCTACCAAAAAGAGAAAAGAAAGACAGGTCTGAGACAGAAAACAACTAGAGAGGAAGCAGCTGCAGACAATATGAAGAATTTGGTGAATGCAATTTGCTAGAAGGGTTTCAGAATAGATTAATATTGGTACATAACATAGTTAGCTCGCTGGTACCTGAAGCAGCATTACCTTCAGTTTATTTTAATGACTGTCTGTCCGTTTGTAAAGTATTAGTATGCTACCTCTATGTCGCGCAGACTAGGTTAGTACTTGTTTCTACAAATAAAACCTTCACTGAGGACTGATTGTTTTTTATTATGAAATACATCAATGTATGTGAAATCAACCATGAACTGTGAGGCCTACACAAACCTTACATCCTCATCTCATGAGACGCTGTGTGTGATTTATAACCATAAGGAAGAGTACCAGACTTTTGACCATCAGCACAGATACTAAAATACATCTGATAGTGATAACAAAAATAATTTATCATGATACTGAATAATTGATTGAGGCCTTTATTTTCACGGCCAATTGACAAACTTGACTAGGATTTCCTCCCACTGGAGATATCATCGTCTCGCAGGAGAAGAAGCGCACATGATTGAAACGTCTTGCTTTCATTAGTGTTACTTGCAGAAATTGAGTGGTAACATAGCCTTTATTCAGGCTGATATTGTGCCGTCTGTATCCAAGTAGGCCAAACAATAGTGGAATCAGACATCTAAGACTCATTATGATTAAATCTCAATAAAAATATCTGCCACTGCAGCTCTTTTAGCCATTTTATCCACAGCAATCGACTGGATGGCACTACAGTTTGTAATTCTTATGTTGTCAACCACCGTGAAAGGGTCTGTGTCGCTTTTTGTTAAAGATGGATATCTCACTTTCGAATTCTTCATAAGTCGTGCCAGCAATTCTCTTTCAAGTTAAGGGAAGCCTTGAAAGGCGCACTGTTGTCAGGAAAGAAAAAAAGATGAAGAAAAATAGGCAAAGAAGAGGGAGAGCAGCAGACATTCAGCCTCATGTTTCGCCAACTGTCACTCATCACACTAAATAAATCTCCCTATCACTGCATAGATAATTGCTGTTAGTTTTATCTGCTGCAAACCATTTGATTGACTTAAATATTCAAATGATTCAGATATGAATATTTAATGTTTCTGGGCACAGGAGAACTCTGTGGGGGAGAGACTGATGGAAAATATGGAGGAGGTGAAATGCCATTAATTAAGGTCATTTGGTATCTTATTGGTTGTGGAGAGGCGTGGAGGGGGAGGGGGTTGTGTTTGCTAAAAATGACAGTTGAAGGTCAGTGGAGATATGAGGCTACCACATACACTGCCACAGCAGACCGTGCACCTTCATCCACGTGCAAAGAAGGTGGAGAAATGAGTAATGAGGCCATTCTGCTCGTACAAGCATCGGTTTCAGGGAGCAGAAGTCCTGCTGAAGTGAGACCAGGTCTGGAGCTCCTTTACAGCTGAATCTCAACTCTGACCTCCCGCTGGAGGAAGCCAAATGAAAATGAATGCTCCCTTACAATTAAAAGTTGAAAGCAATATTCAGTCACGTCTAAACTATAAAGTTTCTAGACCAATTTATAAAGTTGAAAATAACATGCCCTAAAAAGGAATATTTAGTCATAGTATATTGCCACATTTTGCAGAGTATGCCAATGTTTTACCTCTAAACCTCTTTTAGGTGTCATAATTCACCTTTTGATGAAGGCAGAATAGAGTCTGGCTTGCTACTAATAACTCTTTGAACTCTAGACTATCTTTGCCTGGCTTTCACTCCCTTTATTCACAGGCTTATGGCATTTATTTTTTGACATAGGCATGTCACATACTGCTGTTTTGACAATAAATGGGGCTACTCAGAAATGTCACAATTTGGTATGTCAGTGATGTGTCACATGAAGAGCAGTGCATGATTTTTTTTTACTCCTATTGTTCTTATTATTGCAATGCAGGATGGACATGTTTTTAGAATTCTTCCACAGATTCTCCCCATCATATTTTGGGAGTTGTTAACTGGATGTTTTTGGGTTTCTGCAGGACTCATCGAGTTAAATTCAAGACCATTTTAATAGCAAATAGAATGTAATGTAATGTAATAGTTTCTGTTTCATGCTCATAACATCCAAAGTATGAAAGTATGATGGTAAAACAATAGAGATATGGCATGTTCTTTTTCAGTACTTTCCAGCTGTGTAGCACAATAACTTCACATGATATAATTATAATAATTAAATGAATGGCTACAGTAGTGAGTCATGACAGTGTTTGCTACGGTCTGATGGTGCTGACAGAAAAAAGGATTTAACAGCCTTCTGCAGTGCAACCCACTGTCACATCAGGCCCACTTTTATTTTATAGGTGTGTAATGCAATCAGATATAAAAGAAAAACTTTATACCCAATATCACTCCGTACAGCAAGAGAAAATTTGTAAGACAATTGTACATTTCTTTTGAATTTTAATACCCTTTTTCCTTTTCAAGACATGCAGACACCCTGTGTAATGTTGGAGTGTCTGTCCCAATACACAAAACTTAATGGCATAAGAGATTAACACACCCTGGCGTTGTAGGAGTGTGTGTCCCATGTCTGAAAGCATGGTATACTTTAGCTCATGCTTGATGCACACTTACTGTATTCAACTTTGGACCAGTTTCCAGAGGTAAGCATATCCCAAAATTCAGGAAGCAAAATAAGTTCCTGAAACCACTCAAAATAAGATCATGTAACGTCTTCTTAATGTCGACCGATGTGCTTCAGCTACATTTAATTGCTTGATTAATCTTATTTCTCCTCCCAGCTCGTGATGGTGCTTTTGTTTGTCACTGTCATCAGCTGTAATGCTGTACAGATGTGTGTGGATGATGGGACATCCTCATGACACAAGCTGTCCCAGTGTGCTCTGATAAACCTCTTGAACTCTGCTGGCAGAAACCCGAAATACATCACATAAGTTTGCACTCGACCACTGCCATGTGGAACTGACACAATAACAGTCACCTGGGTCACATGATACTTGATCGCACTGTAAAGTACATTTGATAGATCATGAGGCAAAATCGGAAGCTTTGAATTTGATTTTTGAATCACAGACATTTTCACTTGATTGCTAAAATCACTGGGTCCAGTAATACATGTGTGTTCTAGTTAGACGGAGTTATGGGTGGTGGTTGCATCAAATCGAGGGATTCTTTAAGCAGGCACAAAAAAAAAAAAAAGAGTTCTCACTGTCGGGAAGCTTTGAGCTCGCTGCTCCGAAACACAACAATGAATACCCCCGCTGCTCTGTAGCTGACCCAGCCGAGAGGGGAGTGCACAGGGAGAGAAAATGTTATATGTCTAATTATTAAAGGCTCATGCTACTTTTGCTAGCGAATGACTCTGTATGGGGAGAGAAGTTAGAGAAAAAGAAAACAAGTGGAAAGTGATCTGAAGGATGAAATTCACCCAAAGGTGTACAGTGCTTTCCAGTGAGACACACAGCTTTGACTGAGAGACTGGTGAGTTTTTTAAGCTCCAGGCTTGGCAGCATACAGTACTACTCTCATTGTTGTTGCTGCCAGTTCTCTAAAGTTGGAGGTATAACAACATCCACTGGCGAGAATAACACTTTATGTTTTATTGGTGCACTTTGGGTCTGTGCTGCAAAGAAAAACCAAGAGATGTGGGTAACACCTCACCGTGAACTTGTCAAAGGTGGAACAAGTGGAAGAAAAAAAAAAAAGCTCTTAGATAAAGAAAGCAGCATTGTTACTGTTCTCTATGCAATGCAAAGGATACTATGGAGGAAAATCAAAATGTGTACAATTCCTTCCAAATATCGAAAAGGGCAACACTTGAGGTAAATGTAATCATGATATATAATTATAATTACTGCAGAATACAGACATAATGTGATAAAGATCCACTTGAGTAACTGCCTTCAACACAAGAAACATATAGTGGATATTAGTTTTGTCATCATTTTGTCAAGAACTGACAAATATTGCCCGTTCAGTGGAGAGAACATGAAGCAGCTTTAGTTTCAGGCTACTTTTTGACTTGGAGTTGCATTTGTGGGCAAAAGGGAAACATTTATAGAGTGTAAAAATGTGTGATCTAATGAAATAATCACACAATGCCAACTCAAAAGCAGGCTTTGAGTTCAAATAACATAAAGCTGAGCCTGAAAGGTCCCAAAATGGCCACGGTACAGAGAAAAAACACTTTTAAATGAGCTACCAACCTGGCAAAATGTTTACGCTACCCTGCTGTGGACATGTTTTCTGTTGTGTTTCAAGTTACCGGCAATTATTTCTCTCACTGTATGAAGGCATAAATCTGTGAATACCAGTTACATGCAGTATAAATAATTCAAAACTCAGTATGAGAGCCAGTTCATGGGTAAAATGGACAGTTTGTACTACTTTGATTATTCACTTACCTTGTGAAGTGTTATCGTTTTGACAGCTGTTCCTTTAGAATTAGTGAGTGTGTGAACGCGAGGCCTGTTTCTTTGCATGGACGGGTATTGTTCAGACCGACACAATCCTATTTCAAGTCATCCCCCTGGCATGTTAACATGAACATTTGGCAGTGTGCTGCCCACCTGCATGGAATCTGTCTGAACACTTGTCTGCTTCTTGCTCCACTGTTTTGTTCTTTTTTCTTCTTTTTAATGCGCTTCTTCTTCTCCTTCCTGTAGCTTAGCTCTTCACTTATTATTACTTTTGTGATATATAGTAACACATCATATATATGTATGATATAAAAAAAACCCTGAAGCTTTGTGCTGAAGAACAATTATGTAATGCTTTATAATTAGGCAGTGTTGTCTGTGTGATGTGATGCCTGCTCTACATGCACTCTCTCAATTGCATGCAGTAAACTGTAAAGCAGTGCAAATTGTGTGCTTAAAATACTGAACCAGTTGTGAGTATGTGATGTGGAGTCCCTTGTTGTCAAGTGCAAAACAACAAACAGCTGTTTCGTCACATTCTGCAATACCTCTCTTTGGGTTTGTGCTTAAGTTGAAAATCCACTCCCTGTTTGGTGCTGCAAGAGCCTGAAGCTGAAGCTCGCCTTTGTTTCCACAAACTGTACTGAATCCACTGACTGGTTCTGTCAGTAGATCTGAGGATGTGTGAATATGTGTTTTGTGTTAGCTCAGTTTGTGTAAACAGTGGCGGTTAGTGCTGGAGGTTTTTGTGCCACTTTCTGTTAAACGCTGTTCAACATGGTTACTTCTCACTGTTATTATTATATTACACAGTTATTTGATCTTCAGGTACAGCCGAAGATTTTCATTTGTGCAGGTGATGTTGTGAGACACAACTGCTTCCCTGTACAACTGTTCGACGTTTTATTTTCATTTCCGTGAGTGAATAAATGTAAAAGGCTTTACTCTAGTTAAGCAGTGTGCTGCCCACTGATGCACCACAGATAAGGTGGGTAGATTTCTGAAATAAAAACCACAGACATTTACAGTTTGGCTGTTAATATATCATTAAAATATACAATATCCGATATATGAAATAAAAAGGAGGTAAAGTAATCTTTTGTACCAGTAGAGTATGTACTAATAGGCACTGGGGAACAAGATGTGAAGTTATGGAATAGGGGGGAGTACCAATTTGGGATCTTACAAAGAACTTATACTGTATTTATTTTTTAACTGCTTATATCTCACTGCTATTATCATAGTAAGGTACCATATAACCATAAAACTGTTCATCATAAGAAGAATAACCAAACAATAGGAGTTTAATTGTGCCTATTTTAAACCAAAAACGATTTGTGAGTTAAATGTGTGTCATATATCAAAGTAAGTATATCATGGTTGTAGGTGAATACTGAAATAAGTTACATAGCAGATAAAAATGTACTCTGTGCAGGTACTGATACTGCAGGTTGTGGGCTATAATTTAAGCATTACCAATTCTTTGGTTAACAGAATTTATTTTTTGCCTAATTTTTGTATTTTTACAGACTCCAGCAGGGGACAGGCCACCAAAAACAGGAACGAATGAGGAAAACAAAGACATCTGTTCACCCTAACCTGATATTTATTGAGGTGAAAACCTAACGAGAGGCAGGTATGGAGGATTCATATTCGTACTTTCAATATAAAGCCACCATCTGGCAATTAGCTTAGCTTACAATAATAAGTGGAAACAAAAGAGGCTGCACACCAGCGCTTCCAAAGCTAACGAGTTAACATTTTTAATCTGTACAATAACCAAATAATGTGTGGTTTTAAAGAGGAGTTAACATGTTTTCTCTTGGTGCGGTGACTTCCTGTTGTCTTTTTGTCACCTTGTTACCAGACACTTTGAGAATTCAGTGATCGCAGGAAAGATTTAACTCCAACTTTAATTCTCTTTGAGACACAAATCCACTTTGTCTAAATCTTCCCTCAACAGTACCTTGGTAGAGGCAGATGACCTACCAGCCCCTTTAAAACAGAAACATCTGGGATATCTGGGACAGAGCCGTACTCAGAGCTGATCATGTGATCATTGTCAGTGGTTTTCTGTTTTTTTTTTGTTTTTTTTTACTACACCTTTTGACTGGTGTTAACAACGTGATGAAGTTGAATAAACGAGAGGAATCCTGCGACATGCAACCACATCTTCATCCTTTTGGAAAAAGAATGACACTGTAAACTGTAAAATGACACTACTCTGTACGAACAGCTTAATTGTCATCACTTATTCATCACTACAAAGCCAACAATTGCTCACAATAGATGCTGGAACATGTCCTAGCCATGCAAATTTAATTTAGTAACGTGTATAATACAGTGGTTAATTTTAGGAATTCTGAATATCTACATGGAAAGTGAATCTAAAACTATGCAGCTGCAGAGTTCAACACAGTTGCTGACAGGGGAACATATATATTTATAAGCTGCTGGCTGCACCGAGTCAGTGGCCACTGGAAGCTTGTTAAGCCTTTGGTTTTCTGATGCCCCAGGGCAGTTAATATGTTAATTGTTTTAATTATACAGTCTCATTATTATTTCATTACATAATACGTACTACATGTAGCAATCACTTGTTTATTTAATTATGGCAAAAATATTAATCAGTCATATGTTGTTGCAGCTTTACCAGTGGTTTCATAAATCATGCTTTACCATACTGCACTGCATTAATATAGTATTAATGACAAAAACCAGTGACATTTATTATATAAAAAAAGGCTGGGACACTGTATGAGATACAAAAGTCGTAATCTCATTGTTTCACTGAACTCTGCCTTTAGATCATTTCCATGGAGGACAAGGACATAAATGCATAAAATATTAAATATATGAATTTATAATTGATATAAAATAAATTTACAGTTTAAGATATTTATATGATTTAGAGAAAGCTTGTTTCTGCCTCATTTACGTGAAATAATAAATTGAAGGCTGCGGTGTACTTACTGCACTTTGAAGCTACTAGAAAGTTTACATGCTATTTTCACAGGAAGTATATTGTCAAATACTATGGCATCTATGGTATAGGTGATTTTTGTTAGGTTTTACTTTTGTTTAGTATATTCTTTCTGTTATGTGTTTATTTTGTATCAGGCTGTAGTTATTTGCATTGTGTATGTTAAATGTAAATAAAGATTTGGAGTAAATAATGTAAATAATGTTATTTAATTTCACTGGGGTGGGAGGAGCCTCAGGTATAAAGGGCCAGGTGAGGAATTAGTGCAGGGGGGATGAGAATGGAGGGGGTCAGGTTGAAGGACTCCTCGGCTCTGCTGCTGCAATCTTTTGTATTCTGCTGCACCTTGATGATTCCTTTGTCCTGCTGCTTTGGTGAGAGCTGTACTTTGTACATGGCCATAATTTAAAAAAATCTAGAGCTCTGAAAAAAAAAAATTCCCTCCCGGTTTGTTGCTTTTGATTGTTCCATCATGCTTTGCTCCTCAATGCTGCTTGTTTCATCCAGTTTGTAGAGGTTTACCACCATCAAAACCTTACAGAAGTATAATTCATCATTCATCGTCAAAGAAAATACTTTAAATAAATAGAAGAGAATTCTATTTATTTAAAGTATTTTCTTTGAACTTTGAACTAACAATATTGCACAGTTAGTATGGCAGAGGCAATAGGCTGAGTGTTTTCAATCTCTAGGCACAAATATAACCATTCATGTTCAGCTCAGGTTCAGTAAGACTGCTGCTTTCACTGACCTGTGCGTGAACTTCAGTGACATGTTATGACCTGTGAACTGTTGAAGTGCTGCACAGTTGTGTCGATCAAACGCTGCTTCCCTATTAAGTGCAGAAAGAGCAAAAAGCAGAGAGGAAAGGGCTGGGAGGTTTTAGAGCAAGGTTAGGGAGGCATAGAGGAGATAAAATGTGACCAAATTAGACTGTCTGGAAAACATTAGCCATTATACACCTCCATGCAGCCTTCGACAAACTAATTCACCGCAGCCAGACAATGGAATTAGTGGAGGGAGATTGTAAAGATGGAATGCAGGGAGAAAATATCACTAAAGTTTGGAAAAGAGCTTTTAGAGTTGGTGATTTGCAAGAGAACACTTTATGGAAAGCTGATTCAATTCCGAGAGATAGAAAAAAAATGTTACAAGTTACAGAGTTAAAGAAATCAGATGCCCGCCACATGTTATTGCAAATTGTGAATAAGATACATGTCAGCTGAGATATGATCATTATGCACAGGACACTGAGGTTCTGTACTGACAGATCACTGTATCTGGGTCAGTGGGGGGGCTCTCATAGTGACTTTTTTTCATGCACTACATCTCCTCTGGTTTATGCTCTTTCCACATATTTTAACATTTAGATATTTAGACATTATTACAAATGTTTCCACCAATGACCAAAGATCAGTTAGTTTGATCAGTATCTGATCAGGGTGGTGAAAATATCGAGCTGTGTTTACTGTTGTGACTAAGTCTTTGAGGAGGTGTTGGTGAGGAGAGCTAATGTTGCTCTGTTCCACACCGATGGCCACTGGGGGCCACCTAGGGCATTAATATGGGATGAAAAGACCCTCGTAGACTGCTTTATTTAAAATGTGCTTGTTTTTATCAACTGTTTGGCATTTCACATTAATGAGTGATGAGCAAGTATTTCTGTTTAATGTTGTTTACTCACATTTGGTCTATGTTCTTATTTGTATTGCCGTTTTTTTCGCTGCACATGTGAGCTGTAACTGCTGTCTGCAAACTATGTTTCTTTATGCAGGCAATCAGCTTTGGGATGAATTTAACTAATGTAGAAGTCTTGTCATATGTTAATGAAATTGTCTTGTACAGGCATTAATGGCACATGTCAAATCACGACTGCGGCACACAGACACAGAGCCGCATGAATTGGATGTTTATTTCCATGAATGGTAAGGAAGAGCAGAGACCTCTTAGGGAGAAATATAAATAGTGCATGAAGCAGAGAGCCTCTCAGTGATCACACATGGCCTTTTTTGCAGATGTTGACACACTGATATTCGGAGATGTTCTGTAAACGATTCCGAGAGAGAACCAATGGCTGCATTTATCGAAATTTGCCAGGAAGGAAGGATCATGAGGACATTAATTGGTGTGATTCACTCCAGCGCTAAGCACAATAAGCAGCTGTGTTTCCACACTGGGATGAGGCTGCGATCCTCTTCGGCTGCGACTGTGCACAGCTGATTTTCTTTACCTGTGCGATTTTGAAGGTTGAGCCGGGGCTATGAAGATGTTCCTGTTGTACCGTCGCGCGGCCCTGCCAAGCTGGGGCCTTTGTTCCTTGGCAGCATGCCACCCCACAAACCACTGCCAGAGGAACTGTGTCATGCCCCGCTCAGTTTGGTTTGTAGACAGGGAACACAGGGAATAATCCATTCCATTTGATAGCTTTCTGGCATGAATTTGACTGGCTGTCACGGCAACTTAAGAACAGATTTGCTGTCAAAACTGAAATATTATGTATATCACTACCCATCTATTAAGGCACATGCTCACCCCCAGGCCTCAGTGCTCTCTGTAAGCTGTGAAGAGCTATTTATCCACCATCTCTGCTCGGCTCGGTATGTGTAGCTTCAGCAATAAAGTTTGAAAAACAAGAATTTAAAGAGTAACTTGCAAGAATCCAATACATCACTCTCCTGTATAGAGACGCAGCAGGCAGCCTTCTTACATTGTGGCAATTTAATTATCTTGTTTCTAATCAGTTAGTGGGAGAAAAAAAAGAATTCTAATTAGAAGTACAATTTGGGTGTCCAACTGCAGAAGGCGAGAAAAAGAAAAAACTGATCAGTCATTACAGCGACTCTCAAACATTTTCCTGTAGCAAAGCTGACTGATCTAGGCCAAAGTCAGCCAAGACAATATTGCACAGCTGGACACAAAGGACCAGTCTAATTAATTATTCCTTCTGCCACTGGTATTTTCAGTGATGTAAGAATGTAGAAACCTGGCTTGCATGTTGGGAGACGTAGAGTGGGTGTCAGGGTCAGCGGCCGGGGTTAATACATGAACAGTGCCAGTCTTAACACCTCCTAAAGGCTTAGTAGTAAATTGTGGCATTGCCTTCCTGACTGCCCCTCCGCCCTCGCCCACTCTCAGCCCATAGCAATGCTACAGGTAATAACAATCACAACAGCATTAATCTTAATAACAGCAGGCTAATGGAACGTGCTGGAAACAGCACATTTGTCAGTTAAGAACCTGCGAGGAACCAACAAGGACGAAAGGCAGAGCTCAGCCGCTAAATGGTCTGGGCTCAGCAGCAATTACTGAAATAAGAGTGTTCAATTATACAATTCGCCATTCTATGTCTAATAGCCAAACATCAGCACAGCATGCTCACGCAAACACATACAGTATATTCCACCAGAACATCAATACAATTAGCTGGTGTTTGCAGACCTCTGTAACTCTTTGGTTGAATGAGCACCTGTCTTCCATGACTCCTCACTTAGAGGCCTGTGGAGGTCCACTGGTATTAATTAAAACCAGAATGAGCTTCTCAAAGCAGCTCTGGCACAACCTCTAAGCTTCTCAATTAGCTGCCAAGCGACTTGTCTTCTTGTTGGTTTCCGAGGTTACACAGTTTCAGAGATATAAAGTCACTCCGGAGACCCACGGGCTTCCAGAGGAACTGTTACAATGTCAAAACACTCTCATTGTTTGCTTCTCATAAGGCAGCATGATGTCTGTTTTTACTCTTTTTTTTTTTTTTCTCTTGCTCCATATTGTTGCTGCCTCTCTTTGTGTCAATACTTCTGCCTATTCAGTGATAATGCTGTACCAATTATTTCTCATTCTTGTTTGGTTTAGTTTAGAAAACTTTGTTGTCCTCAGAGAAGCAATGTGTTAGAGTGCATAGTGCAGGTAGGTAGACACACGGACACATCACACACACCACATAGAACAACAGCAATAACAATGCACCTCACCAATAAAGATATCACATCTTATTTTATTTTGTTGTTGCCACAGTAAAAAAAAATAAATTACACAGCAGCTTATTTTGGTGTATCTGTACATATAGAAGGTTGTGGCTGAAACTCTCTCTCCACAGTCAGCCTAATTAGGTGCAGGTGGCACAAGTCCGTCTACTGCAAACCCCATGATATTTCCACAGGTCTTGACACATTTTCCTCGCTTGTTTGTGGAAATTGCTTTATATGAGCAAACAGTGCAATAAGAAAGAGTGTTCTCAATAAAGGAGAGAAGATGGAAAAACAGAGTAAGAATGGTGTTAACCCTAAGAATGGTGTTAATAGCATTTGTACATTAATCCCAGGAGAGTTTGTGATCTATAATTAGGCCCACAGATTAGAGTAGATGTAGTCATAGAGGTGGGAGATGGGGGATCATGTCTAAAGTCTAAAATCAATTCTTTGCCTTTGGAAGTGCTAAGATTGACATCGGTCCAAGTGCTCTTTCAGTATTGCGCCATGTTCAAATTCATCCTTTTGACTAAGGCTGTGTCGCCTGAAAATGTAGCCAGGTGGTGTGCTGGTATCTGCTGTGGCAGCTTTATAGTATGTACAATGATGGAGGCAACATGCTGCCCTGTGATGTGCCATTAAAGGGCAACGTGCAGCTCAGACAGAGTTTTGCCCACTTTATCAACTTTTGATATCTCCCAGTGAGGAAATAAAAAATCCAACTGATCAAACTGCAGCCCAGTCCAAAATGCACTCTTACAGTGCTCTCCAGAATTATTGGCACCCTTAGTGAATATGAGCAAAACAGGCTATGAAAAAATGTCTTGTTGTTGTTGTTTATCCTCTTGGTCTTTCACCCAAAATATTCACAAAAATCTTACCTTTTCATTTTTCAAGTTGAAGTAAAATTATTGAAAGAAAAAAAAAGTTGACATTAAATAAATATTTTTCTCCAAAACATGCATGCCACAATTATTGGCACCCTTAGAAAACCTTATCATTAAAATCTAACTGAAGTATATTTACAGTCATGTTTTACATTTTTAAGTTCACCTGTTTGATTAGGAGCTCTTAAATGGTCAACCATGACTTCCTGTTTCACTGGGGTATAAATATGAGGTGACACAGGCCAGATTTCCTTAGTCATTCATCACTACGGGAAAGACCCGAGAACACAGTGATGATGCATGCGGACGAAAAGTTGTTGAGCTGCACAAATCAGGAAGTGGATATAAGAACATTTCTAGACAGTTGAAAATACCCATTTCCACTATCAGGGCAATAATGAACAAGTTTAAAGCGACAGGAGATGTAAAGAATCAGCCTGGAAGAGAACGTGTACATTGACCCCACGCACCGTGAGGAGGATGGTTCGACTGGCAAAAGAATCTCCAAGAATTACAGCTGGAGAATTGCAGAGGTTAGTTGAGTCTTGGGGTCATAAAGTCTCCAAAACTACCATCAGATGCCACCTACATCACCACAAGTTGTTTATGAGGGTTGCCAGAAAAAAGCTGTCAATCAACAACAAACTAAAGCACCTACAGTTTGCCAAACGTTACTGGAGCTTTCAATGGGACCAGGGTTATATGGTCAGATGAGACCAAAATAGAGCTTTTTGGCAACAAAATATTAAATGATGGGTGCCAATAATTGTGACACACATATTTTTGAGAAAAATATTTGTTTCATGATAAGAATTTAATGTTTCTTTCAATTAAGTTACTTCAATTAAAGGTTAGATTTTTGTGAATATTTTGAATGAAAGATCATGCAGGATCAAACAATAAAGACATTTTTTCATAGCCTGTTTTGCTATATTCACTAAGGGTGCCAATAATTCTGGAGGGCACTGTAGGTCATTGGCCAGGATCAGTGGGTGGATTTTAGTGAATGCAGATGAGAAACCTGCAGAGACGTGTGTGTTTTGCCACCCTCCAGATTCATATAGGAGGTGCAAAAGCATATCAAACGTATTATCCTTCCCTCTCTCAGCATAATAAGCAAACTGTAGTCCAGGAGATGCTTAGTTGAGATGAAGATGTTGGTTTTCATCACATTTTTTAGGTGAGGTAAAGGAGATGGACCTATAATTGTTGGTGGAGGTCAGATGAGGGCTTTTTGGAACTGTGGATGTTTCCCACAGTGTCGGGACCACCACAAGTATCCAAGGAGAATTAAAAGAGTGAGTGGTAAATTCCACCTAGCTGGGCTGAGCAGTGTTTCAGCAGCACCCTGCCACCACTGCTGTCGGGCCCCTGACTGTTCTTCGCATTAGTGCTCTCAAAACACCCACCTCACTGCCTCCTCTCTGATCGTGAGAGTCCTCCTAAACCAGCGAAGATGAACTCAAGACAGTCAGGGATGTTATTGCTGCTGATCCCCACATCGAAACGGATGAAACACTCAGTCAGCTCTTGGCCGTAGACACGACACGCCTTCACATACAGCCATGGGTCCAGTCTAGTTAAAGAACGCATTAGCCATTTTCTTGTTACTGCCCCTTGGAGCCCTGGCATTTCCTTCAGTGAGGGTGAGCTGCACCATGTCCTTGTAGATTTCCCTTTTAACTTTCTTCTGCATGCCGTTCCTGTCTTGCAGACTTCCCATGGCATATAGTTTCTTCGTCTCATTTAGCACTTCCTTTAGCCCTTTAAAAACACCTATTAATATTTGGGAACCCTCTGCAGGTCTTTGATTCCATGACTACCCACACAGAAGTCTATATAACCACATATAACTTCTGACAAGGAGTGTCAGCAAAAATCTTGACTGTCTTTGTCCAGGACCTGGAATTACCTTTCTGTCGGCTTCGCCTCCTTCTTGAGTGTGTATACATTTCACCAAATTCTTTGCTGACATTATCAGTTGATTTATCAGTATTGGCTCTGGGGTGTATATAGACAACAGTATGAAATATTTGTAAGAATTCATGAAGGGGATAGGAGGGGCGCAATGACAGAGGTAGCAGCTCAATATCGGGGGTACAGATCCTTTTTCCCCACAACCTCATCTGTCATGACAACACACACGCGCCCCCTCCATGCTCCTCCTAGTCTGCATCGATCTATGGGTGTGATTAAAAATCTGTCTAGACAAATGTCTGAATCCGGTGCAGTCTTCAAGAGCAAGGTCTCTGCGAAGGCGAGTATACAAGCTTCTCTGTAACAAGTGTTTGCTCAAGGTTCGTCTTTGATTGACTATACACTGGCAAGGTTAATTGCCGGGAAGGGAACTTTCATTTTCCTCCATCTCAGTTTCTGTCATAACCTACCCTTTTCCTTTTTTCCTTCTTTTTTCTTCTCATTCAGATCTGTGCCATGAAAGGTTGTGTTGCAGGAGGAAGTCTCTGCTGTATCGTATGCTTAAATCCAGCTTGCAAGCTGGTTTTACTTTCAAAGCTGATTGGAAGCAACATTGTCCTTGTGTTGCCCTGTGGTCTGACACCTGAGCAAGCACATCAACAGTGAACAGTGAATATTGACAGTAATCACCAACAGTGTTGCCCAAACAGTATTTAACAAATTGAAATGCAAAACAAACTTGTGCTGCTGGTCGCTGGTACAGTGTCCTGGAGTAAATCAATTTGTTCGATCAAAACTCTCAGACAAAATAAACAAAAAATACTGTTTAATGACAGCAACTTAATTTGATTCACAAGCAGTAGTTAATCCAAAATCTTGCTTTTGTATGGCACATACAGTGCAGGCAGGTGGTGGCAAACAGGACTGCATATAGATAGAGAGGCTCAGACTGATGGAACACCAAAACACTACACAACAGGAGAGTAACAAAACACCCAGTGAAACAAAGGTAGAGGACCAGTATACATGGAGTGTGGCTGTTTTCATGTCTAAACCTATAACCAAACCTTAACAGCATTGTCACATCAATAAACATTTAGATTTTTGCAACTGTGATTTATGATGGTTTTGAAAAGCAGACACAAGTTTGTGCACTTTAAGCGGAATATGACAGATTTCCTCTAAAGAAGGTGTATTGTTATCAGTAATTGTGCCTGTATTTGTTCAGCGAAACTAACTATTCATTATCAAAATGTCTTCTTTCTTTGTTACACAAAAGTCAGAGAAAATATGAAAGGAATCAAAAAGCACTTTGCATAATCTGAATAACTGAAATATTGTAATTTACACTGTATGAGCAAAATCTAAGCAGTGACACAAACTTGTAAAAAATTAAATCCAGACCAGCAAATATCTTACATTTCCACAGTTGATCATGGAAGAAAACAATACAGCACAGTGTCACACAACAACCCTGTCTTCTAGAGATTATGTTTATATCCTAGTCGTATGCAACAGCAAATACTTTATGAGGGAAACGTAACGCCATCCAGTGCAAATTTTCACCATCCACCCTGCCCGTAGAACCTCCCTATGGTCATGCAGTACATAAATGTAGTGCTTTGTACACACATAAATAAACATAAATGTAAATTCTAGTAGACAGAGTCTAAAGCACACTGCTCCTGCACACTTAATGGCACTGTATCAAAGTAGCATTGGTAAAAATGTCTAAAACTATATTACATCATATTATCCTTAGACACTACAAGCGAGGTGACTTCTCACCATGAAAGTACTTTTGAGAGTCTGACACTGATTTAACATTTTAGACTTCTGGAAATGGAAATTCAGACTACTCATTTCTATTCCATTATTGACAGCATCACATTATTGATGGCAGCAGTAGCCTTTAGTCATTGGCTGTACTTTTAAAGACATCAGCCCGTGGTGGGTTTAAAGTTCAGAACATTTGAACATTTGAGCTGTGTGCAGTTTGCCACAAAATGAAAAATATGGCTCCAGTGAAAAAGTGCAAAAGTGTAAAATAAATCCGAGTGTGAGCAGCATGAGAGTTTGACAGTGTGTGCCATTAGTATGCTATTTAAAGCAGTAGTTACAATCAGGCACAGTGCGCATAATGTACAGCACATAATAATGCAAAGATGACTGCACAAATGATTGCACATTTCTTTTGCACTTAGTAGGTGGGGGAATTAAACAAGTGTGAAAGTAACCTGGCATAGATACAGTGGATGTTAATAACCCACTCACCATGTAGAACCTGGATATTGGATGAATGGATGACGACATTCAGGGAAAGTATTTCAAGACAACTTTATTACATTTCGTGATTACTATTTAGAGTAGGGTGAAGGTTAGAAAAATAAAAACCACTTGATTCAGGAAAGGGAAATGACATCGCCAGACTTTACATCCACTTTTGTACAGTGGGAAGAAGAGGAGATGCGCCGTCCATCTTTATATAGAGTCACTAGAGTCACAACCGACGGGTTTATACACAGCCTGGTAGCTGAGCAGAACCAGACGGGATTGGATTAGGTACAGTAAGGATAGATGCATGAGGAACTGGACCACCAGAGTCTGCCACAGGTTAGATTTATGTAGCTGCAGGATATCTGAGTTTGTCTGCATTTAGAGCAGACTGGAGTTCACAGCAGGCCCAGTTACATAGTAAAATCATTGAGGGGGCTTCTGAAACGTGGGGGCGGACTACCAAAAGTTAGAGTGCAGACTGCATGGGCAGGCAGCGCTAATATAAAATAGCATAGTGTTGATACAGTGGGAGGCCTGCAGCATGTTACAAAATAATTGAGAGAAAATAGACAAAGGCTGCACCACTGCAACAACATATAGACAACCTGCTTCTCCACTAATAACTAAATGAGGACAAACTCTAATTTTACTTTACTTAGTATCGTCTTAAAAATCTTTTTCACAAAACAATAATTTGGAAAATAGCTGCCAACATACACATTGGAAGGGAAATTAGTACATGCCACGTTAAGAGTCAGGCTGTGGGCAGGTTGGGCGGGGACCAGTCGAGCTATTTTCAGCCATCAGTGTTGCTTCTGCACTTAGATTATCATAATTATCCAAATGCACAAGGACATGGTGGCATCTGTATTGTTTGGATTCATGTACCTAGGACCTCAAGAATAAAGACCAACTGGTCAGCTTAGCAAATGCTTGTCCAATGAACTTCCCCTCCTCCGATGAAGGGCAGCACGCTATTTTCTATTGAACCATCCAGGGTCGTCACCCACACAGTGGATGGGACAATCCCAAAAAAAAAAAAAAAAAAGTGAGGTGTTCTAAATGATGCTTAACACCCTCAAGGATCCCAACAGAACCTCATTTCCTCACTTTTAAGACACAATTGAGGTGTTTAGGCAGTTGATGGTTAGTGGATGTCATTTTGCAGCCTTCAGGCACATTCAGACTGGGTAAGCATGACAGAAGGAAGTGGAGGAAGGAAGAAGGAAAGGAAGTATTCACTGTATTGTCTCTTCTTAGCCTCACACATTTTTCATCTTTCACTGTAGAGGATGATGATCCATAAGAATGCAGGCATGGTCAGGTGGAAAAGATCCTCGCAGACATCCTTGAACATTTAGATGCCACAGATACCAAGGACACTGCATCTTTCATTGAGCAGAAACTGAGAGTTTGCATTATATTGCAGACGGTTACAATGATCCTGTTGTAGCTTTAAATGTTTTTGTTTTATGGCAATAATTATCAGTCAGACTTAAAAATGTAAAACCACCAATCACCTGACTGAAACTGCTTTTGGTGCAGTGGCTACTTTCTGTGACGTCCTAGTCTGGGTCTAGACCTCTGCCTGGATTTGTTCAGGGATTCAAATGGGTCTGGTGTTGTGTTCACTTGATGGCTGTTGACTGACTGCCAGTTGGAGAAACGAATCGACCAGTTAACCAATCAGAGTTTACTGGGCAGGTTTAACAACGTAAAGATCTTCCTACATAGCTTAGTAGCTACCCAGCAACATCATTGAAAAAACAGTGACAGAAAAATAAACAGCTGTTTATGAGATTGACACAGCCACTAAGACAAATCAAGATAATATGTTCTTTTGTAATTGCTGGGCAGTCAACCCATGCAGAGCCAATAAAAGACATTTATGCATCTCACTTGGCAGGAAGTAGGAGAATCACTTATTACACTTTGGGTACACTTTCACTGGCTGCCACAGTTTAATAGAGCATCTATTGTTTAACATGTCCATGGCTGGAGTTAATATCTATGCATAGGTATTTCTACCCTATCAAAAACTCCAAACTCTCCCTTTATAAAGAAGTTAGATCACGTTGGCCGGTGGCCAGGAATGTTAACTGCAGTCACTTCCCTCCAGAGCTAATATATAAGCACTATAAACTCCTATCCCTCACCACTTTCCATTTTAAAAAGCTTGAAAATAAATGGTGCAGTGGCCCCAACTACTTCCAGATAATATAATGCATTCATGAGTTAGATATTACAAATCCATCTAACTTCTTGCCATTTTTCTTTATAATCACTATCAATGTAGTATGAAATATGAAAGGTACGTCCTCCCACCACATGCCTAAAGCCTGCCGGGAGAGATAATGTTTAGAATCTCACTTCTGCATTTTTTTTAGAAATATTTTTCAGTTCAACAGTGTCTAAGTGTCAGTATTGCAACATTATATGACACCCGCAAAAGTGCCAGTGCCTGGAGCGAGATGAGACACGGGGTTATAAACATATCATAGTGTCTTAGATTTATCCCTTCAATACAAGACGATTTACTGACGTGTCTGCTAAGGTGAGAGTACAGGTGCCTTGAGTTGTAAATCCTGTCTCTGAGAACTTCTGGCATTTCCCTGCAAGGAGCTGTGATGCTGCATTGGCCACCGGCAAAACCCTCCGCACCTCGTCCAAAGACTCCAACATCCATCCTATCTGAAAGATGTCAACATGCAAGCAGAACATCATTAGTCCAGAAGAGAGGAGGTGGATAAAACTTATCATCAATGCACCATTAACCTTTAATGAACTGGTGCTACATTTTCAAGACAAAGCTCTTCTGAAACTCCCCTTCCCACGAGGTCAATTTCCCCTCTCTGGGCCGTCCTTGTCAACAGGAATTTTATCTGACGCAGCATCCGTGATAGAGTTAAAGAGCTGCTTTTAGATATGGAAGCAAAATGTTCCTGAGTTTACACTGTTTGTTAAGCTGCATTCATAACCATGCAGCAGTCTCAGGAAAGGGAGGCTAATTTAAGCCTCAGAGGGACCATACAGTGATTTACGGTACGCTCCGTGCTGGGCCGCGCTCATCAATAGAGGCATTCCGTCATGTTGTAATAGCTGTTGTTGATGTTGATGAGGTATTATTTTGCACATAAAACACCCCCACATGCTGACTATTTCAATGCTAATTATGTTTGGCTCATTTTTGATGTCTCTGTCGCAGTGGGTTGGCTCTGCTCACAGCGCCTCTGTTGGGCCTGCTCTATCCTGCGCGTCTCCGCACAGCACATGCTGACCTGTACTTCAAGTTCACCCCAGGAACGGTGAAAAGCCATATTCATGATTTGTTACGCTTTGAAGGTAACTTCAAGGCCTGACTTGAATGTGCACATGTTTGGACGCTAAATGAAATATCTGCCACGTTGAAAAGGATGTGATCCGAACATGCTGTGATTAAAATGTCTCTGTCGCTGCTGGACTTTTGAATGTGTTTTAAAGCACTTAAACTGATGCCTAGCTGTGTCATTAGCGAGGGGGTAATATACTGACACTTGGCCTTTAGAAATTAGCTGCAAGCTGTGGAGAAAGCTCCAAGGGCTATCAGCTCAGTGTGCACTAACCTTATTTACCTACATTACTGTGAATTCTCATTGGCTCTAAACAGGATTTAGGAATTAAATATTTGTTTATTTTTATAGTCTCAGCCCACAAACTGTGGCAATTATGGCATATTGGGATATTGTAATTCCCTTAGGCAGCACAGTGGTGCAGTGGTTAGCACTGTCGACCTATTCAGTGCATACCCCGCCTTTTGCTCAAAGTCAGCTGGGATTGGATCCAGCCCCTTGGGATCATCCATTCTATAGGTAGTGAGAAATGAACACTGAGTGCCCCTAAAAATCAACCAGCACTACAGTTTAAAAGCACAGAAGCCCTCCTCACACGTGTATCGGTGGTATGAAAAAACTGAAAAAAAACATTTTGTTCCTCTTGTCTGCACTACAGAAAAAGAGCACAGATGCACAGAAACGCAGAATAAGCCAGTATCAGTGTAAAAATTCATATCAGATGACCGCAGCGTACACAGGCAAAGCTTCAGTCCAAAGAAATTGTGCCAATACAGGATTTGATCAGTATTATTTATCAGCCACACAGGATCATGAAAAGAAAATCTGCACACTTGTTGGGTTTTTTAGTCCTCTGAAAAATTGTAAGCTTAACAAAGACATGCATGCATCCAAAGCCACCAGTTTCCACCTCCATCAGCTGCAGTGCCACACTGAAACTCTGCACACACCTTCAGGTGCAGTCTCTTTGTATAAAGCGTACATTTAGCTAGCATTAGCCAATATTCAACATGCATCAACAGGCATGCATTTTCATGCACCTAAATTTAACATTGGCATTGTCAGACTGTTCTGCACGAAGGAAATAATCAGCACCAATAAGAAAAGAGCCATTTAATCACTTTATCTGAGAATCAGAAATAGCAGGTCAACAAAAATGTGCGGCACGCTGCAGCACCGGATCAGGCACAGTGCTCTTTTTGTCTGTCGCAGCCCCCTCAGTAGCCACAGTGCACTGGTTAAGCTGAGGCTGATTCCAGTCTCTGTGAATGAGTAGATAGGGAGGTGAGTCTCATATCTCCATCCTGACAGGCTCAACACACCCCCGCCTCCTGGGACTCCACACCAACCATCCTATCCCTGATAGCACACGACTCGCTTCTCCCCTTGTACACTCAGACACACACACACAGACACCTACACACACACACTCCCACTCGGCGAGACCCGGCACTCGCCTTTTTATTTAAATGCGATAAATATTTAATTTGTGAACGTGTTGTGAAAGATCACACGAGCACGCACAAAGGACCCTCAGCTGAATATGCAACGCTCTGATAAATATTTCAGTACTCCATTTCCCCAAACCCCAGTTGACTCACCAGGAACCTGGAGCCGATCCTGGCAAGAATTAAACATGTTTTCCTTGCAATATTTATTCTTTAAAAGCAGCCTGTGCCTTGCTGATCTGCTGATTTCAAGAGGTTACTGTGACTTGGCTTGATCTGATGTCCATTCAAAGATGCTCCCATGTAGGTTAGTAGCACGAGACTAATGACACCAATAATCCTCCCACTAACATATCCCCTCACTGCCTTTCTGCACCTATAAATAGTATCACTCACCATAAACCATGCCTCGCTCTCTGTCTCACTCACATACAACACCAACATTACAGTAGCACTATTCCTGCTGTAATTAATTTAAGTTTCCTACAGTGTGCTGTAAAAGTGTGAGGTTACCTTTATAATGAACAATCTTGAGCCTCTAATGCTAATTCCAAAAGGCAGTCCTTATTTAATGTTGCAGTTTTACATTTATTTCTCCACAGGGAAGGCAATGAAACGACCTATTCCTCGCAAACAACATAAACCATGATTTCACCTCTCCATCTAAAGATGCCTTTCATTTTTAGAGACCTGAAAAAGCTGCAGTAAATAAGACACACCAGTAAAATGCTTTCAAGGGCAAGCTTCACCTACACAACCACCCCGCACTTACAAAATTTAAATAAAATAGAATATAAAAAAGAAAAAACAGCAATATTAATTTTGCTGTGGCGAAAAGTCCCATGCCATCCTGGTGTGGTGCTCTTCCTTGTATGAGAGAAATTCATCAATAAAGCAATTGTTTAAGCTCCCAGTAGGTTCCAGCACGGGCGGTAAAATTTATGAGCAGCAGTACAAACAGACAGTGGATGGATCGAAAAGGGTCCCGGAGGCAGCCGGAAGAGAGTCCTTAGCAATAACAACACAATCAATCACATCCAGCGCACGTCAAATCCAACCCCAGGCTCCCCAGCAGTGCATTCAAAACATATTCCCACGTTCGCATGATCGCTGCTCTGTCATCACATCTTACAGAGGGAGAGGCCAGTTGTATTATATGTGCGAGGGTATATAAAGCCCAGCAATCTTTATATGTTAATAGCTATCTACAGTGTCTATCTATCTGAGTGTTATTCAAGAGCAAGCTGTTACTGCTGCGTGATTACATTTTGTGTGACAGCGAGACAGTGGTGTGTTTTACATTTTCTATTTATTTGAATGTTCAAGTATATATATATATATATATATATATATATATATATATATATATATGTACATATGTATACACATACATATATACATACATACACATACACACACACATGGGTCCTACTTAACCACCCTTAGTAACAAACCCTTGGTTTGTATATGAATGTTATTATCATAAAACATTATTATAATTAGTGTTACTGTTAAATGTATGACATTTTTTACCAATATTCTATTAATTTTGCTGTTTTTCTACAATCTATCCATTCTTGTTCAGTGTATGTTGGTATCTCTGTGTTACCGCACCAGTAAAACAAAAAAAGAAAAAGAAAAAAATGAAATGAAAAATGAAAAAGGATTTTTTAATTACATACTGTGTAATTAATTAAATAATTACATGATGTGTGGTGTCTCACCATATTGTATCTTATATTTCTGAAAACTTGGATTCAAATTTTGAGTATTTTGCTACATTAAACATTGCTACATTAAACATTGCTACATTGACATTAAAGTGAGATTGTGTAGGTGGTTTGGTCAGTGATTGACAGTGACAGTTTGAAATCTCTCTTTAATAACTATGACCGACCACGTTCCTCTTAGAAAGAAGCTGCTCAAACAAAATTGTTCACAGGGTCTTTAAAGGTGGACAGCTGTTAGTATTCTGTGTTTTTCACAAGGATGCATTTTATGTATCCTTGAGTTCTAATCAAACATGTTGATTGCAGAGATGGTCCACTCCAGGAAAATGACAGCATTCATCATTTCTTTCATTTCTTTCATTCATCATCATTTCTGTTTTTGTTTACAACACATGACGGACAAGGTTAGTGAGTAACAAGTGAAGAGCCTGATATTTTCTCTGGAATTCAAGACCAAAACTAAAATTTCAGTCATCAGCAGGCCAGAAGCAAATTTTATTTAACCCTGTAAAGCCTGAACCATGAAATAAATAATAAATAATTGCCGGATTTTTTTTTTAAACTGGAGTATTTATTGAACATTCTGACAGATAAAAAAAAAGAAATTAAATATCAATTTGCATATCGCATATCATTTTTGCTACATTTGTCATTTTCATTTATTATTTCGTTACTTGGTATTTTCCGGCATTTTGATTAGTATACATCAGGTTTTTCAGGAAAAAAAATATCACACTGATGATGTAGAGGTCTCAAAAAACAGTGTTACTGTATCAAACATGATACACTTGGCGTTAAAGCGTTAATATTAATACAGCTCTGTCCTGCTATATGTCTTAATAAGCAACTGTTAGCTCACATTAGCCATATCAATTTTACAAGGTAGTAATATATCACCGGTGTGTTTACAGCTTGTTACAATACCCCGAAGAGCCAGTTTTTTTAAAACCCAAACTGCTTAAGTAGTTTTTGTGCAGTAAACCTAATCAAGTTTAAGCCATAGCACTATTAGATAAAGAAACAATCAATGGGGCCACTTTGCAAAGCAATTAGAAACCAATTTTGTTTTATAGTTTTGAAAACGTACGGTGAATTTTCCTCCTGAAAAAAACATCTACACTGGATTTCTGAACATATTTAAATCTGTTTGTTCTCTTCTTTTCTCTACATGGTGTCACTATTGTGCAACCCCCCCCCCCCTAGTTTATAATCAATATAGCCCTCATGTGAGTTTCTGTGTCCCATGATGGCCTATGTTTCACTGCAGAATGGAAGGCAGCAATGGATGATTGTTTTGGAATAAGAGCTGTGACACTCATGATAATTTTCATATTCCCAAGTATTATCATATCATCTGCCATAGTAAAAAAATATCAGAACTCAGCTTTCAAACCCACGCTTATATACTCTAAGCTGCTCCTCAGTTAAAATCTATACTTTATACTCACCCCAGGAGAATCTCGTAATGGAGCGATATAGCAGTTATAGCTCCTTACTGTGTTCAGACATGTCTCAAACTGTATTTAATCATATTCCCTTATGTCCGTGATCCCTCAGTGCACTTGGTAAACTTTCGGGGTCTCCCTGTTCACAGTGTTCATGCTCGGAGAGACACATGGAGGGCAGATTTGCCTCTGGCATGCTCACAGCATCAGCCAAGAATCTGCTCATTATTCTTCCCATACAAGAAGTAGTGTGGCCTGGATACGATCGGCAGGTCTGGACAACAGTCTTAGCCCGCAGACCCGGGGCCAGATAGCCTTCTGATCTATGCACATGAATTTCCAGTGGAAGCAGAAGCAGCTCTGCAATTTCTACTGGATGGCAGGAAAATAAGCATTGAATAGCGTGTGGTGGTTTACTGCATGTGCTGCAGAGCTGTCTTCATTTTCACAGCAAAAGTGAGGAGATGGAGCAAAGAGACAATAGAGAGAATAGAGTGATAGATCTCTATAAGCACTTGTAAATGAAACCACATACCATGCCTACTTACACCACATTGCTCTGTCATTATTCATGCCTTTTTTTGAGAGATTAGCGCGGTACCATTCTTTTGTATCTTTTGCAATGCGCACATATCACGACTGACTGCTGTCTGACAGCATACCTCAGATGTTGCAATATACATAGCAGACCTGACAAAATTCCTGAAAAATTAAACACCTGTGATTCTTTTTTGCGGAGCCAAATCTCTTTGACTGACACGTTCATGATGGTTACATGCTGTTTTATGTTATCAAGGAAGATTTATTTTAGCATTTGAATGCAATTGCTTCAAAAGGCATATTTGAATAAAAATGCCTGCCTGGAATGATTCACAAGCAGGACACAAAACTCATTTTTTCAGTGGGATTTTCAAATATCACACCCACATGAAACTCCAAATAAACATTTCAGGGCCTCCACACTTCAGAACAAATGTTGGTATCTCACATCGCAGCGTTGTCGGTGTTACCACCGCTTTCATCGCAAGATGCTTCTGTAATATAAATCACAGGGTGCTATGGTGCTGCTGGCATTTTAAGTGATACAAAACATGGCCCACTCAAAATAATAGTCTAAGTCACAGTATGAATTAGACCCTGGAGTTCTGCATAAAGACACAGGCCATAGAATCAGCTGGTTCAAAGCAACTTGTTGAATTTCTCACATAATTTATACATTCAACACCTTTTAAACTGCTTTTAAAATACAGTATGCTTATGTTTTATAAACTTTAGAGAAAAAAGAAGGTGGGTTGAGGAATAAGAGTGAAAAAAAAATCCCCTGCAGTACAACGCTGTAATCATAGTTTGAAGTTTAGTCCAGCGATGTGATGTGACATGTGACGCTGATCCTTACACTACCTTAGTTTCTTTAGTGCATATTACTCCTAGAAATTACATTACATACCATCAATTTGCCACAGTAAATGGCAAGGAAACATTGCTATGGTTATGTTTAGGCACTTGGTTGAGATTGGGGAAAGACTGCAGTCAGTAGTAACCTGAATCAGGACTATTTGCTTTTTTAAGATTTAGACTAAACCACAGTCTTTCATTAAGCAAAGTCCATTTGCAGCCTAAACCTAACCACAGGTTACTACCCCCGGTCTCTGCTCTCGAAGTCTGGTCTTTGATCATGCACCTACATAAACCTTATCATTTCTGTGCTATACATGCATCCAAGCATCAATAATTTTCCTATCCATGATGTCACTAATTAGTAATGACCACAGTTTGGGCCACTTAGACAGGCGTTAGTAGCTTTGGTACTGCCTGATGTGTTGCAAACTACCCAACAATGTGCAAAGTGCAAACATACAAACAGGTGATGAGCAAACACTGGTACCTTTCCAGCACCTTACAAAGACTGGGTGCAGGCAGAGGTGTAATAAGAAGAAGGCAGGTCAAAAATCAAAGAACCACAGAGGCTGAACACGGAGAACCCTTAACATGGAGGAGAGAGGTGAACTGGCAAAAGACAATGGAAACACATGGCTAAATACACCCAGGTGAATGGCTAGCAAGGGACAGGTGACACTAATCGGTTGGCAAGAAACATATGCCTGCAGGAAGTGGAGTGTCTGAGACATGGAAGAGGTCAGTTCTACAAAATAAAACAGGAAATATGCAAAACATGAAACGTGGAACACGCTAAGGGACAAGACAGAGGGGACGAGACGTTACACAGCTGATCAGTTCTCTGCTGTTTCTCTCTACAATCAGTGGTGGACAGTAACCAAATACATTTCCTTGAATACTCTACTTTAGTGCTTTTTTATATTTGCCCCCTGAAAACATATGATGTTTACTCCACTTCATTTCAAAGACAAAGACATTTCTATCATGGTTGTTATTACTTGTTAAGCAGCTTGTTTAAGCAGCTTTGAAGTCAGCTGTTGAATCCGATTGGCCACACACTGCTTTCTTCAGAGGAGAAAACCCAATCACAGCATCCGCTTTCAAATGGGTTTCATGTTAAAGAAAATACGTCATGATGATGACGTGATGATGATGTCAGATGAACATGGCAATTTTGAACCAGAGCAGCCATGGCCATGTCTCAGACACTAAAGGAAAAACCTGAATGAATGTAGAAAAATAACAAATGCAGATCCAGTGGCTTTTAGTGGCTTATACTTTTGAATACTCAAGTTGACTGAGCAATTTTCACTTATAATGGAGTAATATTTGACCCAATGTTCAAGTACTTAGTTTGTGTTCTTAGTTCACCACTTCTCACAGTAAAACTCAGCTGGCTCCTGGCTGGCCTTCACCTCTCCTTATTCTTGTCTGTTTCCACTCCCTTGGACACCTATTAGGCTCAAAGTTGTAAGACCCACAGGAGTGTCAATATTTACTTTCAGCCTCATCAGTGTCTAATGGTTTTAGGATCCATACCTAATATTGTTGACAGAACATGTCCATTCTCCCTGATGTGACCTCATGCCCAGTTTTTCCATTTTTAGCTGAATGTTAAACACTACCTTCCAAAAATTGATTAACAGCCAATGGTTTGTGCATCATTTATGGAAACACTGATTAAAATAATTATAGACACCAACTTGCTCTTCATGCAATGGACTCCAGTGTCTTTTCTGTTAAAAAAAGAGAAATCTGTGGCAAAATTACCAATATATTTTTAATTATCACAAAAATAATATTCTTTTACTCCACCTGTACACAACCATATTAAATGGGTAATTGAGATTTATTATTATTTTTATTTATTATTTATTATTATTATTATTATTATTATTATTATTATTATTATTATTATTATTATTATTATTATTATTATTTTGATAGGTTTTGCCCTCATTCCTATTGATAAATATTAGATTTTGCTAAGATTCAACTGACCCTGAACAATTCTTTGTGTATGGGGATAGAGAGGGCGTTCTACCTGCCTTAGTAGAGCTATCTTTTGTCGAACTGAGTAGCATTCTTTTAAGTTGGCTCCATGTGCAGAACACCTGTCTGTCAACCTTGCAGGCAGAGGGCCCAAGGCTGGGGATGGGTGTCACCCAGACAGTGGTTCTTTTCTAACATGACTGACACCTCGGAGACAAGCACACAGCACTGCGCCTCTCATCATAGCTGTTGAACAGACCAGCACCTGCAAGCTGCAGGCAGTGGCCTTGGCTGATTCCTGCAGAAAGCGGGGACTTTGAAATCATAAGGTTTCAGTTGTACATGAAGACAGTATTCTGAACAGAACAGAAAATGACTAGCCGCAAAATCTTCACTAGATAGACAAAAGTTACAAAAGTATGATGTTTCACAGAGGAGATAATGAAGCTTTGTAAATGTGAATTAAAGTGATACTCATTTGGAAAGCAGTGGTCTGGAAACAGTAGATATAGCAGTGGTGTTTACATTACACAACATTTCTCATCCTTTAAAATATTTGTTCTGCATGTAGTCAGTACAATTTTCCCTTTTAAATTACATTTTAAATGTGAAAAAAGCAGTCTGTGGGAAAGCTCTTTGTCCCTCTGTGCTTTTAAAAGCATTATAGACTGCAACCAAAAGCGCTCATGAAAAATTGATTGCCTGTGGGGGATGACAACGCTTTAAACTGAAAAAAAAAAAAAAAGCCCAAAAGTAGCCAGTGTGTTTGCTCAGTTTATAAATAGACTATTCAATCACCTACAAGAAGGCCGAAAGAAAATTAAACCTGAATTCAAACTCTCACTGTTGTTTTTCCTCCTTCATTGTACTATGGAGGCATGCATGGAGAGACAACCTGCTGCCAAACAGAATGTATTTGGAAGGTTGTTTCTTAGAGAAGAAAAAAGCCTTGATACATTTCAATCAATTCTTTACTCTGAGTAATGATTTAGCTGAAATAAATAATGAGAGCTGGGAATTCGAGCTCTCTATTGCAATTAGTCATCTCATTTCTAAATATAATTTGGCTTAGTTGAAATGCCATGGCTGTGATTTCACAGTGTCTGCCTCCAAAGGTCAATCTAAAGGCTCTTCTCTTCTTTTCACCCATCTTCACTTCTCTCCATCTCTGTCTTTTCCCAGGTTTTCACAATTTCAAGTAACACATACCCCTACCTGAGAAGTGCCACCATATTGCTCGGGATCCTGGAGCTCTTTCTGCAGCAGTGTTACAGTTGTAGCTTTAAAGCAGCCCACACAGGACAACACTGTCTCGGTTGAGTAGAACGGGCGTACAGGAATTCCCACATGGCATAGAAGCGACAAGACAGAGGCAGAGAGCTGACAGGTAATATAGTAATGATAAATGCCAAGAGGACTCTTGCTGTAAGATTGCAAATGTGCACGGTGCAAAAGCAGGATTTCAAATAGTGGCCAAAGCAGATTTGGGCTCCTAATTGAAGAAGGAATTAGGCTTTCCATCCATTTCAAGCTACCACAGCATCAACAAAAGCTGACAGGTGCAATTCCCTCCCATTGCAAGAAAGTGCCACCTTTGTAAAAGTTCCAAAGACAAGATGCATTTTTTCAAAGACGAGATTTAACTTAAGTATTTGTGGTTCCTGCCTTAACCTGAAAAGCACTCCTTTTCAGAAACAAGTGCACAATGAGACCCTCAGAGTTTCTAGCAGTCTCCTGCTATTATGGCACCATCAGAGCAGCACTGGGGATTACATGGTTTTGCAGTCTCAAATGGTTGATCTGAGAAACAATTATCTGATCGCGACTTGAGACGAAGGGATAAAAGGGTGTTCAGTCTCCACAGGGGCCTGTTGTAAAGCAATACCAGGAGCAAACGTCCCGCCAGAGAGGCAGTGTACAACGCAAACCAGTCATATTGTTGCAGACTATAACTGGTAAACACCATGAGAATGGCCAGTAATTTGCTATAAACAGAAAATTGGCCGATGGATGCAGGCTCCAAAAATGATTTTGGCTAAAGTGGGGGGGTCAATAGCAAAGGCTCCAAATCCTTTCTCATAGCACAACGCCAATGACTCTTTTTCTACAGGAAGTGAAAGTCTTTTCACCTCTCAATGTCTATATTGTGATGATTGTGGTGATTTTAGTGTTCAAATGACATAAAAGTGGCATTCCAGTGATTTTACCCATGAAGATTGGGGTGTGTATTCACAAAAGACCTTATCTTGCAACTAGGAATCCTCTAAAATGGCAGTAAAAGTTCCTGTTTCCTCTGAAAGGTGTTTCAAAAAGCTGCTGAGTGCAACTTTTAGTTAGAACAAAGAGGACTGTCTCCCTTTTGTTACGTCCAATTCGTCATTTTTGTTGCTGAAGTAAAACTCTATCTATGCTGACAAAAGAGCAGACAAAACAAGTCATCACACTTGAAATCACCTTTATTTATGTATTTATTGCAGTTTAATGTGCACCTAATAAACTCTAAACAGAGCACATCTTTCTTCAAAGTGCTTCAACTTTAGTTGAAGTTTGTAGGCCCAGCAAACAAAGTTTTTCAAGCAGCCTCTTTCTATGTGTGATAGGGTCAGACTTGTTTGGGTATTTCACATGAGAAATCTCCTTTATTTGTGTTTTTGTATTGTTTTTACTGGTTCGAGGTGGGGAGGTGCACTTTGTAGTTTTGGTTTCAACAACAACAATAACTCCATATCTCAAAAGTCTCCACTGCCTACTGCCCAGTCTTTTAGGCTTGCAGTTTCAACATAAACTCAAACTAACACAGTATTTTTGGTGTGTGTTGTAGTATATTACAGGATAAAAATACAGCGGGAAACTTCTTAACGTAATCACATCAAGCAGATGATTATTACAGCCATTATTATTTCTCAGTTATTTCAGTCTAATTGATATTTGTATATTTGTTATAAAAATATAAAAACTTGTAATGATCAATCCTCTTCTGTGGCTTCATCCAGAGGTGCTTTCCCCATGCACATTCATTTTCTGTCTCCATCACTGGCAGCCATGACTAATTCTTGTTGTTTGAGTGGACCACACGAGGTAGTCTGAGAAACACTAAAGCATCTTGTTGGCTCGTCTTTGGCAGTTTGTCAGAAGCTTCGAGGAGACTACATTTTTCAATGGGAAAAAATTGCTTTCTTTTACCCATCATGTGCACCCTGCACCAGCCTCAGTTGGCCAGCTGGAAGCAGGCAGGTTACTGCAAGGCAAAGTATCATCAGACTAAAGTAAAAAAAATTGAATTACTGTAGTTTCTAAAGGTTTGTCCATATGAGTTCTGGCATGCCAGCTCACCCAGAACTTTTTCTGGTTCATGTGATGGATTTTCTTGGAAAAAATCATTTGAAAACTTCTATTAAATTCATGGCACCTTAGAAAATCCTACAGCTTCAGTCAAATACTTTTTCAGTTTAGATTTTTTTTTAATTTCATCATTTTTGCCATTCTTTACATATGTGTATTCAATTGCTAATTTTTTTACAGGAATAGGTTGACAATTGTAGCTCAGCATGCAAGAAACCCAAGAAGGATCATACGCAACATGCGTTCACGTAAATAGTTGTTGCTGCATAAAAAGAAATCAAATTTACTCAAACAAAGGATCTTTAATGTTCAAAAATCTCCAAAAGTGTTCACTTTCTTGTAGCCAAATGTTGATTTTGTGTAGTATTAATATAGTTATATTTAATTAATATAGTTCTATCTATCTATCTATCTGCACAAAACTGACTTCAATGTTTTCTATCTCTCTGTGTGATACTAATTGAGCCTAGTTTTTCAGGAATTTCGCAAGTTACAGCTCTGTAACTCTGCAACAGCTGTGACATCCATGGGAGGTCCTAGGGGAGTCGATATGGAGTGACCCAAATGTTGTCATGTATCAGAGGACCCAAACTGAACACTGGAGGTGGACTACTTCTTTACCATGAGTAAATTATACACACAGAATTTAAACAGGGATGATTCGGTCCCAAGCTCTTTGATCCATGTTAGCGGTTGATTACCTGGATCACCATAAGCTGTTTCCACTGCACCAACAAATCCAAACAAATCTGTTATCAGAAGGATACCATGTAAAGGTTCTCATTCAAAGCGTGGCATGGAGCCTGTGAGTGACTACGGCGCTTGTTTCATTCTGGCATTGGGCTTTACATGAATTTTCGATGTTGTTGCAGGTTGTTGCATTAAAATTTAATCAACAGTCTATTTTTTGCCGGGAAGTGTGGCTACAGGTTCCCATGTGTTTAGCACTTTGGCAGAAAATTGATGCAAATGTGCAAAAATTGAATTCTCAGTGTGCCAGTGAACTGAGGCTGGTTGCAAAAGGATATGAACACAGAGTCAGACTTATTGACTTCACAGTGCTGTCCTCCACAGGCTTCTGTCCAAAAAACAGATAAAGTCTCACTCATTACGGTAAGACGTGACAGCTGATAAGATACTTTATTTATTTTATTGGCTGTTTTGATATCAGATCGCCGTCAAGGCTCGAGAAATGCATTGCTAACCTCAGCGGCCCGGCAGGACACATGCTGCAAATAAATACATAAATGAATGAAGGAGAAAACATACACAGAGCACAGCAAATGCTAAAATATGGCACAAAGGACAGTGCAGGGGGAAGGCGGGGATTATGCGTGGCGTTTCATTGTGTCTGAAAAGGCCTACTGTAAATGTGCCATCTGGGACGACAGCGCGTAGGAGGCACTGTGATCTCGTCTTGAGTCATCTCACCGTCGGGACACAACTCACCATTTGCCTGCTACCTGCTGTTCTTCAATCGCTCCGATAATCATTTTCAATTAGGGTCTTATTTAGAGCCATACGTTTGTTTGATCATAAACAAATGATTACTAAAAAAATCAATCGCAACAGTCTAGGGCCTCCAAAAGTGTATGGCTTGAAAACAGTTTGATACCAGGCACGAGAGAGTACAAATAGCAATTACCAGGCTCACTGATTTGTGACAGACTTTAACAAGATTTAGGACGGAAAAGGACAGATGCAGCATTATTGTGATTTTCCAGTCTTTCGCAGAGGCCAAGCAACATGAAAAAAAAGAAAAAGAAAAAAGACAAACACCCTCCTCTGTCAATACACAGTTAAAGGAGTATTTTCAACCGAAAAAAGAGGGTGAATTTTGCATAATTGCATAATCCTGAATAAACTTCTTTAATTCACCCTGCTGCTGTCAGTCTAAGTCATGTTGATGTGTGTTGTGAGGAAGCAACCGAACACCTTAATCTCATCCTCTAATTCATTAATAACTATCCCGTAATTAATTAAGATCTACATTTTAATTCATTGGACCCCCTCCCATTTTATAGTCACATTAATCATGGCAGTCAGCGTACCAATCACTCTCCTGGCAGTGCTAACTGTTGAACAGTAATGAAGCCACAGTGGTCTTATGAGAATAGCAGTGAGTTGTGATTGATTAACAGTTAAAGGATCATTGATTTACTGGTCTCTGGGTGCTGAATAAGCACCATTGATACTGTCAGACAGCACCGGGACATCCTGGGCCCAGCTCTGAGCCTCTCAAGGTACTGCCCTACTAGAATTTACACTCCTGCTGGAAGTTAGAGCTGGATTCAGTAAATGCAAATTACTGACATGATGTCCTCTCGTAATGGGGCCAATGGCTGCTTTTGCAGTTCCATTACAGTCTGGCTGTTCACGTTACATTGGAATTTATGCTGTTATAAATGCTGTTTGCAGGGTGCTAAAGTAATCAGAATAAAAAAATATATGATCAAGTGCACCATCAACTGTTGGATGTTAAGTATTGTTTAAGATTATGACAGATCAGATTTAACACTTAAAAGGACATCAAGGCAGAACTCATCAGCTCTTATAAAGTGTCAGTTCCTGTATATTTAACTAAAATGTTTATTACAGTCACATGCAGTATTTACATTAAAGGACAAATGTTACTATTTAAAAGAGAGACCCTGCAGATCATGGTCAGCTTTATCAGCAGGAAGATCACTGATTTCCAATGTTTTAAAGCACTTTTCTTTCAGTATTATTATTTTTAATGTCCACTACAAAATATCTTTCTCAAAGGCCGGTGGAGAACAAACTGGAGCTTTAAGGAGCAGCTTGTTCCTGCTGCCCCACTGTGGCCAAGAAATCAGTTAATGCAGCTTAATGCATTATGGGTTAGTACGGTTACGGTAAGGTAAAGGTTAAGGTAAGGCATTGAAACTACTTCATTGATTCTGGTTGAAGGATTGTGTCAGGGGAAAAAATCCAAATGAACATTTCTGGTCTGCAGCACAACCAGAACTTACGTTCAGCTGTCTATATAAGGACACACTGCTTCCTGCATTGGCTCTGAAGGTTGGCATTGACCATAAATCATGAGTTGTCCAACAGGAACGTAATTCCTCTGTGTACTGAGCTGCAGAAATTCCTAAAGGAGCAGTAATATGTGATAATGTAAAGTAATCTAATCCTAATATTGCTTGTGATCTGCTTTGTTGGCTGGTTCTCAAGCCATTTAAGCCTTGTTGACTGTGCTACAGTGTAGTGCCTGAATCATTGAGCAAATGTCAGGATGGTGGGTGGTGGTGGATTGGGATTTTGAAACTCCACTGGGGGAACAAGTTTGAGCAAGTGTATTTCTTAAACCATAGGTCTCAGCACCTGACAAAGTAATTATTTAGTCACTGGGACTGATCAGCGGTCCTGCAGAGTCAACTTTGAAAAACAAATAGTACAAACAGTGGAGCAGCAGAAATGTAATATTGCACTAGCAAGGCAAGAGATCAGAAATGCAATTTTTGTAAATGAATGCTTAGACCATCGCCTCTAACGTGAATTTAATTTTATTTTACAGCAACATTCGAGCACAAAAACGACTGCTTTTTGGGAGCATTGAATTGTGCCGTACTGTATTTCATGGCACTATGCAGCTTCATGGTTATGGTAAGTAGGCCATCGTGTGCCAAGAAATAAATGAAGAAAAGCTAATTAACAAAATCAAAAAATGTCCAGACATGTGACAGTGTGACTCAGTGGTTTGCACAGTTGCCTTCCTGCAAAAAGGGCCTCGGCTCGACTCCCTGCCCAGTGGCCCTTTCTGTGTGTGTTACTTATATTTCCTCTGGATTCTCCTGATTTCACATGGTGCATGCTGGGAAAGACTGCAGCCTCATATGACCCAGAGGAGGAATATAACCGTGATAGTTGTATGCAGTATACTTTATCATTTGTGCTACACATAATCATTTGTGCTACACATGGCTGATGCATAAAACTATACAGTGCTTTCAAGCTAATCTATTTGGTTGTTGCTAAACATCTGAATCAACCTTCTGAGGAGGCTGTTGAGACAAAATTATAAAACATTAACACAACAATTGTAATACGGAGTCAGTCCTTAGTGCATCATACCGGATGCATCAAATGACATATCAATCAGTGCATCTGTTGTGTTTATAAAAGTGTTAAAATACAATCACTTTTAAGAGATTTTTTTTGGCAAAATCTATATTACAGTCAATATAGAATTATAATACCTGTTTGCACATTGGTGTGATCATAAGTCTCTCACAGTTACCATTTCTCAGACAGAGGATACCCTCCCTGATTTAGGCCTATGGCACACTGTCAGGTGAACACAGCACAGCATCAATCAATATCATATTTCACTTTGAGACATAAAGCGTTTTGTTGTACACTGTCATGGATTGCTTCTGTGGAGGCCTTTGTGTAATACATCAGCCTTCCCAGGCAGCAGAAACTGAGAGCAAAACCAACAAAATAAATATTTTACCTGTTATGTGACAGTATGCAATGCATCAAATTCTAATACGTGCCCTAAGGATAATAAGTCAGCAGAGAACTATTAGTGAGTAGCCCAAGGTGGGGGAAGTGGGAGGTGCCGGGGACTGCTGGGTAATGATATGTCTCATCTGGCATTTCACTCAGTGGCCACATTAGCTGGGGCACTCGCCAAATCTCCAAGCACAACAACTTGGGCTCACTTGGAACATTAATCTCTCTGCGTGCGCAAGCCTAACTGATGAAGATAATGGACCTTTCTCACAGCAGACGCTTAGACTTGTCATCGGAAAAGCACAGGTGCAACTAATAATGTAAAAGATTGCCCAAGTCCCTTGAAGTGTCCCAGTAATCCATGTAGGACACCAGGACCTTGGAAATGACCATTCTCTGAGCCCCACCCACCTTACTTACTGTTGCTATACCTATGTCAAGCTTTCTCTTATAGCACTGCACATACAGTGTTTACAGTGATAATCAGGGACAGATTTACTACTTGAATTTCTTTGCATTTTTTTTTAAATGATGCTGCCCAGGGAAATCAAAGACAGACCAATTTTCTTGTATTACAGTAAAGAACTAGTTAGTCCTAGAATTACATTTTTATATGAATCCTAAGGAAAACTATAGGATTAGACTGTTGATTAGTGCTAACATAACCTTGCGTAGATTATTTATTCATATTTTCAAACAGGATATTATGACACTGAAGTAAACCGGTGTGTTTGGTGAACATAACACTATCTCAAATAATGGGTTCAGCTGGGGTTGCTGAGTGCAAATCCAACAGAGCAGGACAGAGCCACAAATGTTACCTTTCAGTCTAATAGCACTGAGGACAATGGGGACATACACAGTGCTAGTCATGACGTTAATGTGCTCCACGGCCTTGGAAGTGACACTTAGTTACGACTGAAGGTAGCAAGCATGTTTGCCAGACATGCAAGCAATTGGAGGTGATTACAGTTACATACACGGTTTCATTCATGGCATTCAAAGCTGGTATGGCAGGAATAAATGTCCGTAATAGTTTTAGTGAAATGGCAAATGATCAAAAACACTTGCGACCTATCACAACATGATCATCTGAGATTTGTTTATGAGTCCTTTTAAGAAGAAGATTTTTCTATTCTGTAAGAATGCCTTGACATAGTTTTCATTGTTACAGGTAAACTCTGTGTAGGATTCACTGCTACGACTAGTTGCCCTGCCTTTAGTGGTCAATACATATGATTTCAACACTGGTTCCTGCAGTAGTGAAACACACCTTCCTTTTCGAACAATAGCCACAAATGTCTCCACATCAACCAGGACTAGATCCACTACACCTCTATGATCTGTCTACAAAGGTATTTTCTCTTCTTCTTTCTGTGTTTGGTTGTACATTTTATATCTGCAGCTAGTTATGTAATGCTGGATAAGTGTTGTCAAATTTTGTATATGTTTTCTTCATTTGATTGTTTTTTGTCTATTTGCATGTGTTTTCTTTAGCTGCAGTGCACTGGGCTTTTTACTTTGTTGGGTCCTCACCTAGAATCAGATCAGGAATGTGGGATCATTACCACCTCTGTTGCTCTTATTAGGACATAGACCTGTAAATCCCAGTGAAGCTCTGCTAAAATCTGAACCTGGGCAGGAGTCTAATTAACCAGAATAACTCCTGTGTGGGTGTTCAGGCATTTCAGTGTTACTGTGGTCTTTAAAATTTAAATATCTTCTTGTGTCTTTTCTTTGTACTTTGTTCATGCTGTCACACAGTTTCAAAGGTCATGTGACTTGGCTTCATTTATCACAATCTCGACTTGTGAGAGCCGTTTACGTGCTACAATATATGTGCTTATATTGTCATTTCTGATTCCAACATGGCGTCCCCCCGGGCAGACGTGTTTGCTCACTCCGCTCTTCAACGCCGTCTTTTTTTCTTGTTTCTGTATATTATTTACTTGTATTTTTGTATTTATATTTTTCTATTATCCCTGGCATTGAAGACGGTAGAGCAAAGTAAGAATTTCTCTGTACAGTGAAACCTGTTTTTACCTGTACAGATGACAATAAAACGCTTGAATCTTAAATCTTGAATCTTGAATCTATTTCAAGCAATTCCACATGACTACGTAGGACACACACTGTATGGCAAAACAAAAACTGCTAACTGCTACTAACCATGCTCTGGGAGTGTTTGTTCTTCATGCATCATGCAGAATCAGTGTAAATGCACAGGAACAGGTGTGTGTAGTGTGGAGGTTTTGTTGTAGCAAAAAGTGTAACTTCCTGAGTCTCTTGGCATGTGCTCAAAGTATTTACACGTGTATCCATTAGTTTGAGGCCACAGAGAACAGAGCTTGAGGAGCTGTAAGCATTTTCACACAACATCCCGAGAACAGGCACATCTTTTCAAAATCTCTGAAAGTCGTGAAGTTCGCACGCTCTCATTTTTCGCACAGGAACCACAGTGAACTTGGGACAAAACATATTCACACCCCGATGTACTGCTACAGATTCAAATTCCACTGTGGTCAGGAGTGAACTCTTTCAAAAACACCTTTAATCACCTTTTTATGATGTTCTCGGTTGAAGAAGGTATAGACTGTGGCATACTGAGCAGATTACACCTCAACTGCTGCTAAAGTCTTTTAATAATACAGCATTCATTGGGCATATGCCATCTCACATATTTATGAAAATCGCTTTCTTAAAGAACAAGGACACACTCTCAGATTCTTTTCAGTGCAACGGGTTACATTTATGGTTTCTTTATTGTGTTCAAGGCATCTGTCAGTAAGTGCTTCAATGACATTACACTTTAATACAAGTACCGATATTATTTGAAAGATAAGGGTGGTATTGTTATGTGTTTTTATTCATGTCAACAAATCCTATGAAGGGGCTAAATCGACCACGTTTTCACCTCTCAATCATTTTCCCTGTCCTGTCTGTGCATCTCCTCTTTAGCACTGCAGACTGTAATAACAAGTAAGTATTTCCTGCAGCGGACAAGGGTTTGTGGGAATTAATTTAAAATACAGCAGCCTTGTTCATGGTAATGGAGGGACATGTCACCGGGAGTGTAATGCAAAGCTGCTCTGCATGCCCCTTCATGTCACAAAGAAAACCTGTATTTGGGTTAATTCCTAAAGCAAGCATGGGCAAAAAGTCATTTTCTGTGTTAAACTATTTTCTACTGCCATTTCCACTCCTCCTACATACAGTCCATATGTATACATTTAGCTGTATTTAAATTGTGTCAAATTTAATCAGATAATAGAACAGTAATTGCAATAATGCTGTTATTATCTGTTCAAGGTTAAAATGATGTTTTCAGATTTGTTTACATCTTTACATGTCACAGAGTGATGTGGGTTTTTTTTTATTTGGACAACAACAACACAAATAAATGTGGCACAAGTAAATCAGCTGTCTTTGGTTTCATGCACAGTACTACTGCATTTAGATCAATTAATTGTTGGTTTTACTCTTCAAAGGATCTGTTGACAACAAAGAAAATATTTACTATTGGCTGACTTCCAGACTTATATTCTTAAAGTTATTCCCCAAATGCTCATCTGCTCATCTTTTCTGTCATTTCCATATTACTAACTCTGCTGCCTGAATCTTTCATTGCAGACACTTTATGCTATCTGAATCAGAATTGTTGCTGACTTTTTGGGGTAATATGCTTACGTCTTTGCATTCTTGCTGAGATATGAGAAGACCAACACAACTCTCGCTTTGCACAGAGACAACAGCTAGCTAATCCGATGGTAGTAAAGTCTTCCCTGCTCACTAATTGACTATTTACATATTGTGCTTAACCTGTGCCAAAAACAAAGTGTAAAAACGTCAAATTATGGTTTGTGCCAGACTATTTCTTGGCCAGAGGCAGTAACTTCCTGCACCGAGTAACAAACCTGATGTATGCACATGCTCTCACAAGGGACACATGATACGTACAGTCTGCACCTCCACTGACACTCACACAGCGACCCACCAGATGGGTCGCTGGATGAGTGTCAGTGGAAGAAGAAAAAAACAAACTTAAAGGACTTGAAGGTTTCAAAAGACATTTCCCTTCAAGCTGCCTTACTTTTTTTCAGGATATTTTTTAGTTTTGTTTGCAATTATGGCTTTAATTCAGCATTTAGTCTGTCTTTGTATCGGTAACTGCTTTTAACAATGAAGACTTCACTCCTTTGGCTTGAAACAAGTGTGAAATATCATACATTATGCAACGGTAACCGGATCTCTACAGCTGTTCAACATCACCCCGGACACTGAGACCGCCACCAAATTAATATGAAATCAGCCTTCCATTATGAATGAGGGCCAGGTGTGCCTCATTAAATCTGGGCCCTCTATCGCCAAATCACACCCACACACACACACAGATACACAGCATGTCAGGTATGGTGTGAAGTGCGCGCTGCCCTTGACTAGCTGGTGACGGGCACTGAGAGAGGAGGCAGAGGACTCAGTGGAATCCATAACACTGGCACTGTAACGCCGCTCTTCAGTGTGGGATTCATTTATGGACGTTAATTATTGCTGCTTGCTAACTTCAGACTTTAAGAGGCCTGTTTGATCCCGGTGTGACTGGAGTGAGATATTTGAGGAAAAGCTGTCAAATAAATCACGCTGTATGTGCTGACACATTACAGTAAAGTAATTACAGTGCATTAAATGCCAAGAAAGTTAAAGAACTGCGGCGCTCGCAATAGCTCTGTATCTGCAGTCTACTCCTGCTGTTCCATTTGTGGCAGGCATGAGTCTGTCACGCCGAGTGCACCAGGACATATTGTGCATTGTCTGTCTTTCCATCTGGAAGAGCAAGTTTTGATTTCACTGGTGGGACCTGCAGCGACAGAAGCCAGATGATTCGGGATGATTCAAAGCCCAGCTGGTTGATTCCTCTGGAGCGGCTGACTGAGCTGTGGGAACGCGGCTCCAGCTCACATAGTCCTCCATCTGCCATCCTGGAGGAACCACTTCAGAGAGCTGGCCGAGGCCCAGTGCAAGCCCAGCGCCCTGCCCGACCCGTCTCTCCCGCCCCGGGGCCTCATCTGAAGTTGTCAGGCCGACCCCTTCATGGCACGGAGCCAGCCGCACTGCTGGGATCGCAGCTGAAAATAACCCACCAATTCATCACGGTAGCTTGCCAGCAGCACTTCTGCTGCATAGGCACTTCTCTTAATTTTGGGATCTGTTTCAGAGTGACCCAGAGAGACCGCTGACAACTTCAGTAATACCATTATTTGATGCCATAGCTGTAGACCTCCATTAGGATACTTAAAAGCTTCAGCAGCAGTAGGTAGCGGTGGTCATGACGAACAGATACAGTATATCACTATAGAGCCATTAGCATCTGCAGCCTGGATAGTGGGCGACACCTGAGCAGGGTCAGATCTGAGGCTCAAAGTCAGGACCTCTGGCCTGTGTTCAGAGCCACAGCAGCCCATCTCTTCAGACTCCTCAGACTTCTCCGACTCCGTCAGCTTGACCCCAGTCTGTGGGCTGCAGCTGTTGCTCCTCCCGCTCCACTTAGTCGGAGAATCAGACTGCCAGGCCTCCTCTGCATCATCAGCAACTCATCAAGGATTTTTGGTACCCTGATTAAAGCCCTGCCCAGACTTCACATAACCCCAGTTTCAGTGCTGAAGGTAATCAAGCAGCTCTCAGGGAAGGTATCAGAAAACTGAGGAAATATCAAAGAAAAAGAAGAAAAAAAGGATCAGTTAAAAAAAAAAGAAAAAGCAGTGGTGCCACATAAAATGCATTTGAACCACTGTGAGTCTGACTATGTTCTGTATATTATTTTGATAGACCTTTTGTAAGTGCACTGTAGCTCACTCTCTGACCATGACTGGACACATTTCTGCCCCAGTACTCATATTGATGAGCTATCTGCCCTGAAACAGCAGCAGACCAACTGAGGTAACCTGTGTCTGTGAGGAAGACAGAAGGGAAATACATGGAGAGCAGCTCCTCTGTTTTTTGTTCCTTTCCTCAGTGGTGTTGTGTTGAGGCTTTTATAGCCACAGCAATGGCAAATGATACACGGACAGATGTCCCCACTACAACTGAAAAGTCCAAGACTGATGTATTGAGTATCTTTATTACATTAATTGTGTTTAATGTTACAGAATCTGTCCTTTATTGTCATCAGTTTTAAATAGACCCTCACATCAGATGAGATCAAATTAGAAAACTACTGAGTGAAAATAAAAAGTCACTCATTTTGACTTATCTTGAAATAAACATGATGTAGATTAAGATGTGGGAGTAAGGGGATTGCATGAAATGAATCATTTTTGATAAAGATCCAAGGTTTCACTTAAAGTAACACTGGCTTTTTTCTTTTCTCTTTTTTCGGTGATGCGTCTCTACACTTAATGTCATTTAGATTTCTAAAGTCACACATCTTTGCACCACAACCTTCCCTGTGGCTCTTAAATCCCACTGGCACCATAATGGCTATAATAATAATAACTTTATTTATGCAGCACTTTTCAAAACAAAATTACAAAGTGCTTTGCATGGATGAACCAGGATCAAAACATTTCTGAAAAAAAATACAATTAAACAATACAAAACAATATATCTAACTCTTAAATAACATAAAAACAATAATACAAATAAAAAAACAGCTCAGACTTGTTGAGAGTAAATCTATGTGCCATCATTAAATAAAAGCTTTTTTAAAAGATGTTTTGAGGGGAAATGTAAAAGATGTCACTGATTCTGTAACCCTCAGATCCTCAGGCAGTCGGTCCCAAAGCTGAAGTTCTCTGACTGTAGGAGCCCGGTCACCTTTAGTCCTGAGCCAGGTCGCTCTGGCATCCTGAATTACAATAACAGAGCGGCAGTAACATAAAAGCAAGTATGACCTTCTTGAGATCAGGTGGAATGGGACAGATATGATTTCTGAGACGCTTCTCAGTTAGTAAAAACATGGCCGACTGACTCTAAGGGAATGTAGGTCGAATGTGAGACTTCGACCTCTGGCTGCATGTTTGATGTTTGACCATTGTACTAAGATGTTTTTGAACAATTGGTATAGACTTTGCCCTCTTTCATGTAAAAAAAAAGAATTATTTCACAAAACATTTAAATAACAATGAAAACTGCCATGTTTGCTTGTTTTTAATGTAACATAAACTTGCATGTCATGCGTGTAAGAGGATAAATATTGTCTTTATGCATGATACATTTTGTCATCACGATGTGACAAATCCGGTGAAAGAAGCATCCATGGCCACACTGAGTCTGTTGGCAAAACACTTATTAAACTTATTATACACTTTTATTATGCATAAGGATAAGGCTGGTTAGAGGTCAGATTGTATATTTATCACACAAATACAACAGTAATGCTGTTGTGTTTCTATAAAGTCGAGGGCTTAAGGGGAGAATATCAGCCAGTGCAGTCAGGCGTAGATTGTCATTTATTGTTAAAAGGCGACACAATAGAAAACAAATAGTCTACACAAGCATATATAAAACTAATCGGGCTAGCATGGAAATACAGCGGCTGTGAGTGGTGCCAAACCAGCAAACAGACAAAGACAAGTGATAAAATGTCAGCAGAAGAGAACAGTTACAGTCTAAGGGTAGAGGTCGTAACAAATGGTCTTTTATGTTTTTACGAAGTATTTGGATGAAAGGTGTAATTTCACCCCTGAACACTTCACTTGCCTACAGATCTTATAGTCTGTCACGACCATCATTTTGACCATTTTAACACCCTTTGATTCCTTCTGAACAAGACAAAACAGGTAATGATACAGTTGTTTAACTGTGCTTTTAGAGAAACGGTAGAGAAAAGACATTAAGCATAAATCATTTTTAAAATGATAAACAAGCTTGTGTTGGTTCCAGCCTTTGACAGACCACAACACACCCACAGTCCTGATTGCATTTTAGAAGAAATACTTAAATACTTGTGCCGTACGCCACTCGGGTTGTAGCTTTCAACATGATTTTGAGTGCAGGCAATGTTTCTGACAAGAGAAATAAAGAAATGATTATTATAATTCAAGCAGGGATACATTTTGTCCTCCGTACTACAGTGACTAATGTGTTAATAACAACCCAAACACTATTAGAAATTCAATAAATTGGAGATTTCATTAGTGAAACTGAGATGTTAATTTCACACCAAACTGAATCTGTGCCTTTTTTTCTGAAAAAATCTTGTTTATTCATGTTTATGGTGGTATTTCAAACTTGACATCTTGTTTATATTCTAAATTAGAAGACCTTTGGATGTTGAAGCCTTGTATCTGAATTGATCCATTTGTATCTGAATTGACAAGACTGCTTCACATGTGTATTACCACCACACCTCACTGTGTCCATTAGCGTTATTATTTTGACGTTCATCTTCTAAACAGCAAAAATACCATTGACATAGAAAGAACTGTTTATCACACAGAGATATTAAACCTCCCGTAGTTTGTGTTAAAAACCTATTTAATGAAAAGGCAAAAGACTTGAAACTTTAAAACTTGAATCAATGGTAAAGAGGACAGCTACAGAGTTCACACATGTTATCAGGCTAACCCGATTAACCTGGTCATTTGTAGTTGCTAAGGTGAAGTTAAGGCTCAGAAATTTGAGAGAGTCAGGAGTATAAAACAAACAGGATTGGGTATATGAAATTAGCAGAGTTTCAAAGTTCATCATGACCTGAAAAAAAAAAAAAAAAGACTCTCGATACTCGAGGTCGGTTCACAAGCTTTTCTGGAGTTTTAAATCAAGTAAGGTGATCATCAGCAGACAGATTTTAAACAGCTGTCATGGAATTGTACTTCTTGATGTTTAAATTTACATTTTTCTTTCCAAGGATGTCTTAATTCAAAGTAAAAAATGAACTTTGATACTCAGCTTCTAAGCCATCGTGGACTAGATGTCCTTAAACCTGCTTCAGTTTTTTTTTCACAGCACAAAAAAGTTAATGTATCATCACTTTCTCAGTCGATATGGTAAACTTGTTAGTAACAGTGATACTGAGCAACATTATCCCTCACTTGAATCGTATATTTGGAGATATTTTTCTAGCTCAGTCTCTACCAACTCCTGTGGAAAATATCTCGCTAACTTTGTCCTCTTTTTTGGTGCTGAGCAGGTACTTTAAAGTGGATTTTAGAGATTTTTTTTTTATTGTTGCTTGTTTCAGCTGAAACATACACTGTGAGAGCAGTAGGAGTGAACCAAAATATTACTTGTTGCCAGGCAGCTGAAATCTTCAAAAAGACGAGAGCAGCTGGAGATTCAGGTGATAATGCCGTCAGTGTTCGATGATTTAAGATTTGCTGCACTCCTCTCACGATGTCATCTGATACATAGTTATAATTTAAATATCAATTATAGCCACTTTGAAGTACTCAGAATAAAACATTTTGATGAAACAGGTAACTATATGCCTCAAATCAGCTGCCACGTTCAAATATTGTCACAAAATATTTATATTTAATGTCATTCAGCTAAAAACACAGAAACGTTCATGTTTTGTTGGTATGCCATTAAGCTACTTTTTAAAACTTTTTAAAACTTTTTTTTAAACATAATCACAGTTGATGTGTAGTCAGTGCTTTAAGTGGGTTCGTACTCACCAGTATGCAGCATCGGCACTTTGAAATATAACTCTTTGGTATACTACACCTTTTTCCTACACACTTCTTCTCACGATGTGCTGGTACTGGTTTCTGCCACTTCCATAGAATATTCTCATTGTCGGTGGCTGGTCCAAGTAATGTTACATTAACCTTAAAATAATGTTAGAGAAACAGAGTCAGAAGAAGAGGATGGAATTTGTATATCATATTATTCACTCTAGAAATTTTGAATGTAATGCTTACTGATTTGGTGATACCGGCCAATATACATGTCAACATGTGGATAAGAGGAGTACTGGTATTTATTTCTTTTCCACCTGAAGCACTGAGTGTAGTTAAGTGTGACGACCTCTTCCTGTGTGTTGACGCTCCCGGGCCTGCTTGTGTTTTCTCCTCCTCTTGCAGGAAGTGGTCAGGCAGAGTGCAGGTCAGCAGTGAGCCGGCTCACCTGGGCCGACGAGATGGCGAGCGTATGAAGCTGTCCACTTCAGTCTGCCTTGTTCTCTCTGTCTCCGTTCCCCCATGGTCTCCTGGATTGTTTTTTTTTTAAAGCATGTAACATCTTTCTTACAATATTTTCCACTCACACATGCCAGTGATGTGTCATCACTCCATTTAGTAAACTGTTTCATTATTTACCTCCAGCCTTTTGTTTGCTCTACCGCCTTCCATCTAAACCAGTTCATGACATTGTTGTATCAGACAGTATGTATTTCTTCATAGAGTGGGATGCAAGAATTCAGTGCTTGTTATACAACCTTTATCTTATGTTTTCAGTTATTCTGACTAACAGACTAATGTTGACAAAATCTGCACATATCATGTTATGTATAATGTTTGGCAGTGCATATATTTGTTATATTATGATATCTTAATATGCATAGATGCAAAAAAGGCAAGGTTGTCAAAATCTTTGTCACTGTGCACCTTCTATACTGCATCTTATCATTTTACACACAAAAAGCACATTATTGATATAGTATAATGTTCCATACAGTGTTAAAACAAATTTAATGGCTTGTCAGGAAGTTTTGGTTTAAGTTGGGGTCCCCCACACTATATATTATCTATTAGACTTAAGACTGTTTCTGCTACAGTACCAGCAGATGCACATTCAACACTATAGTGCTTATAAAACATACACAGTAACGTTATTTTAATAGCATGTGTCTGAGCTTACACACAGGCTACATGCCATTAAATCTGTTTCACCTACCCACCCCTGCAGGTGTGCTGAAATAGGCCAGTGCATTTGCATGGATCCTTTGTTTTCTAACCCAATCTGTGGCAAATAAAGCCTCCTCACAGTAATACAGACCAAAGCACTGCATGATCCTCCAGCACATGATCAGATGTGTAGGGAGGGAGAGGCCATTGCCTTTATAGAGATGTCATCTCGATTTTTATCAGGATGGAGGGCACTGAAGGCAGGTGCACTGAAAAGATTGAGTTGGATGGAAGGGGGGCGCTGTCAGTAGGCGAGCTGGGTGAAAAATTGCACAATGGACACAAAAAAGAATGCTGATGGTCAAGGCTGCAGTGAGGGCACCTTCCATTTGGTATTGGAAATAGAAATGATACCATAATCAAGGCTTGATAATAGCACAATACCTCCTCATTTATATGGGCTTTGATTAATTTCAGAGCTTTCAGACAATGTAATACAAAAGTTTCCACTGTCCATTAATTTCCTACGACTGAGCCATTGCATCGCCCTATCACGCTCTGGTCTCACTCAATCAAGGACATCCAGTGTCTCGTCGTGTGAAGTTGCTCTGCTGTAATGCTTCTGCCGTTCTGACAGCTGTTATTCTCTGTAAACCTGAGATAGCACAAAAGGAAACAGGTGCCAGCGAATTTGTCATCTGTAACATGAAGCCAAGATAAAAAAAGAGAGAGAGAGAAGGAACAGTCTGCTCTGAAACTCCAAAACAACAACCCCGTACTGTTAGAATAACCTCACATGAGCTCTGTCTGTCTGTTTCTTCGATACCTTAAGTCGCCGCGAAAGCAGAATTTTATTGTGGAGCTGAATGAATTCAAATCAGCGCAGGGCTTCGAGCGTTTTGCCTAGCGACGCGTGCTCATTGCCACACTGTGGCTATTGCTTCCTTGTTAGCAAGGAGTGATATGGGCCGTTGAGGTGACCACAAAACCATGAGAGCTTCTGCCTAAAATGACACCCTGTAATGGACCGTTTAAAACTCTGCGAGTGTGTGCAGAATATATTCATTTTTTTCTCGGGGGTGTTTGTTGATTGAGAGAGGGAAAGGCACAGAGATGACACTCCCTTTTAATCCTTGACATTTCCTCAAGAAGTGTTGTCACAGTAGACTCATCTGCCAGAAAACAAAAATCTTGTTATATCAAAATACTTTTTTCCCCATCATAACAAGATACAGCACTTTCATGTGATAATGACATTTTTTTCTCATTATTGAGACAATCCATAGTATTTCATCATAAAAAGAAACTTTTCATGACACAGAAACTTTTCTTTAGACTTTCTTACGATAACAATACAAGTTGGTGTGTTGTCATACATCAAGAAAGTTTTAGTAACCCTACAAAGGCATGTGCCCCACAGACATCATAGAGTTTGACTATTCATTTGTGTCTGTGATTCAGAATGTCTCATCATTTGAGAGCTTTGTAAATGTAAAGATTGCATTAAATGTACACTGAAACACTTACACATTGTTCCATTATCAACATGGATATTTTTAAACACTGTCATTTTAGTTTTAAGTATATTTTCATTTTTACTTTATTTTAATCTATTTTTTCAAGCTGAGCTTTTTCCAGCCATAGCTCCAGATTAGGCAGAAAGAAAGATTTAATATAATTTAATTTAAAAGAGTCAATTTTTCATGTGAAAAAAAAGAAAGTCCCATTTCACAGCACAAATGTAAAAGATACTCGTAAAAGTCACACACATTTCACAGCATCCATCACCACTGACATGCTTACAAAAATAAATATATGGAAACTGTCATGGCAACTTTTGCCATATCAAGTGCCCAGTAAAATTCCAGAAATAAACAACCAGTGTTGAAAAGGATCTTGTTATACAAAGACATTTTACATTCTGATTAAAGATCCGAGAAAGTGCAGCAATTTACAGCAAGATTTTAACTTATAAATAAATTATAGATAAATTTAAACTTACTGCATACACATAATAAACTGTAAGACATCATGGATCACACACATTACTTTTATTAGACATACTAACGAATATATTATGTGACACACCTCACTTAAAGCACCACTCATCCATAATATAGTGTAATACAGGTTGGTAGGTGACAGAGGAACAAGACTGTGAGCTTTTACTGAACTCTGCATGGATACCACGTAAGCCTAATTTATTGTGTAATTTACATTAAATATTCAACTTATCACTCTAAGTCATAAAGTAAAAGGTAAGCAGTTGTGGCTACTGGACCAGTGAGGATGCATGATAGATAATGAGCGTCTGCTGTAACCTTTTCATGATTACAGTACATGTTAGCCATTAAAGCCCGTTAACCCTCATAAACTGCATGTTGTCTGCAGATGTCCATTTTATAAACGTCACTAAACGATGGCGCGTATGCTGTGCTTTGTGTGAGCTATAAATGGTGATACCGTGTGTTGTAGAATTTAAGGTCCTTTAGAGAGGCAGCGAGCCCCCGCGAGGTTCGAGTTCAGCTCTTTAAGAGATGCGATCTGACCTCGTGGCTCAGGATTGATCTGCGGTAAAAGGATTTTTATAGTGATCTCAAATTTGACTGACTCAGGCGGTCTGTATCATATTTTCAAAATGACATTGCTGTACTTTTCCACGTTAAAAAAAATATTCTGTTGACGCTTTATTTCATTATTTCGACGTCGTATTGACTGGCTGATATTTAAAGCTTGTGAGTGGCTCAGCCATCGGCATATGCCAAGAGGGGACTCAATCACAGGTTTCAGAGGGATATCGGGTTTGTCTTCAATCCTTCTCCTTCTCTGTGCGCCAATGATGTCGTCAATCTGTCTGTCTCAAGATGCCCTTTTCTCTTTGGTGTTCATCTGATACTCAGATCGCAAGGGACGGAGTTAAATTAGCAATGAATACCCCTATGATTTATTGAAATATTCTTTTAAAAACCACCGAAACCTCATTCACATCCAGTTTTGGTCAACCCAAAGCGAGATTAAATATTCATGTTGTAATATTAAGCCAGATACACACTGTACCGCCACAGTATGTTTGTAGGATGATGCTGCTTCTTTGCATCACGCTCAGGCAGACCTTGGGAGTACTTTATAACCATGCCAGGGGAATCTAGCGCTACAATAAATCAAATGTGTTGGCCAGTAATTATTGCCTCTGCTCTCTCTCAGGGATCGAGGGATTTCACTCGTGAACTTCCTCTCATTGGGCTTCGGAGCACTAGCCCTTGTGTGGTTTGAAAGACTAGCGAGCAGAGAGCCGAATGTCAGTTTAATTGGTGTGTTTGCGCCTCACGTTGCACGCTTCTCACCAGCTGCAAATTAGTTCCTGGGTGCAACTCAAGGACAAAGGGCTTGACACATTGATATGTGTACACAACCATGATCAGTTACTCTGTGAGCAACGTCTGAGAGGCGTTGAGTGTTGATGAGAAAGGGAACGGCTGTCTCGTGATACTCAGCATCAGCATCAACATGGCCTGGTGGCCGTGGTTTAGAAATAATAGATAGTAATAATGCTAATAATGCTGTTTGCATCAATAGTAAATCATGAGACTTGGGGCCAAGGGCATCGTGGCGAGCTGACATTGCTCCAGAGCAAACTCCCTGCCTCAGTGTAGCGTGTACAGTACTGTCTCATACCTCAGTCTCTTTGTTCACTGTAGTGCAGTACGATGATGTAGGCGCACTTTCACGCTCCAGACTCAGCTTTTGACAGCAGTAGCTGGAAAACCTGGTTCTAACACTGATGTGCAGCATCAAGTCTCCAGGAGCCCCACAAGCTTTGTCTATTCTCCTTGTCTTGGACCGGCGAAACACAGCGAGGCGGAAGAGGCTGCTGCACACGCAGAGGCTTTAAACCAAGAGCGCACATGCACCGGAAATTTAAGAGAATTGTTGCACTGAATCTGATGTCATGCATCAGCATGGACATGCACGGACATTCAAGAAGGATTTTTCCTTTTTAATTTAAAGGTGATTCCATTTACTCTAATGTGTGTTTATGTGCTCATCAGCTCCTTAACACGTCCTTTCACTATCACTGTCACCGTGCAGCGGATGCACGGCTGTGCGGCAGGAGTTCAAGTGTTGATTGCTTTTGATGAAACTTGAGAAGATGTGTGAGAAGAAAATGAATTTGTGATCAATGGTGATGACAGGGGTGCTACCGCTTGTGGCACAAAAACCATTCCACGGTCAGTCTGAAATACATTTAGATGAAAATAGACCATCGGTTACTGCCGTATATCTAAACTGTAAATCTGTACGTATGAAGAACTTGATTTATTTATCATTATTAGATTGTTATCATTTATATGACCTGTTTTACTATTTATAGTATACATAGTAGTATACACAGCATACTCTAATATCTATATATAGTATCTATATATTATTATTAGTATTACATGATTGTTATTTTATTAATGTTATTTCTAATTACAAAACACATTATTTTCAGCAAGTGATTTTATATATACATACATATACATTTATATACACACACACACACACATATATATTTATATTTTCTTTGATATAGTATTGTTGGATATAGTAAATTTGTTCATTGTTTTACACACCTCTAGATCACCTGTATGATGCTGTGCTGTTCATGCAGCTGTGAGGAGACTGTGAAGAGCAGTTTGCTGTAACTGCCACGCTGCCTCTGCATGTCGCCCTGCTCTGATAATTGTGCCTTGCATCGCAATCACTTCGGCCCCAGATCCCATCGGCGATTGACACCGGTTATTTTTCAAGCCGCTTCTTGGGACAGAGCAAGGCTGTAAATAGTGTAATGTTTCTCTCTCCAGGGAGCGCTGAAGCATTGTTGTATTCACTCTTGCAATCTGGGAGCATCACAACACTATTTTTCAACTTGAAAAAAAAAAATAATAAAGAATGAACGCCTGGTGCTCATCGTTTTACAGTACTTTTATCTTGCAACAGGTTTACTCACCGGTGATGTGTCTTCTCTCAGGTAAAGCTGCATTAATTTGTTTCACAGTTAAACCGAGGATTGGAGGTAGGCATGGCTGATTCAGACCCATTTTATTGAAGTCTGCGATAAATAAGTACCCAAGTGCTGCTTTCACCACCCCGTCTGCTCCTCTGGATATACCTCGCTCCCATCGCAGCCGTTTAGGGCGGGTAGAAATGTTATTGCTCCGTCAGTTTTATCTCACATTACCTGAGCTGCAGGATGTCACAGGCGGTGCAGAGTCTCAGCCCAGTTCTGGGACACTGGAGCCAGGCCAGTGTTCGACAGTACAGCTGCTAATGTCTGCTTCGCTCAGACACATTCACTTTTCTTAAAAGGTTGTATCAATCTGCACTGCATTGCTGCATGAATGCTAGCAGGATCTGCACTCAGTTCGGGAAGATATTGCCGCATTACATACAGCAAACACACGTTGAATATAGTTCTCAAAGATGGGGGATGTCTTGACAAATAGGAAAACAGTAGTTGACAAGATAGGCAAAAATGCTAACGTAGCTCCAGTACAAAAATAGTTCCACGGATCATTTTGAAAATAACATCGGGAATTAAAGACACCACTATAGAGCAAGTTCTCAAAAGCTGGCTGTGAGCTCCTGCCTGCAGGCTGTGGGAGGATAATTAATGTCAAAACAGTGCAGTGGTACAAACAGACTTTGGCTCCGCTCTCGGCCTGACATGGCTATAACGCACCAGCAGACTTCAGAGCCCTTCCAGTGTTTCAGTGGAGACACATTCCAGCAGACTGCACTGCAACAAGCCACCTCTGACTAGCCCTCTAATGAGGTTGGCGACTGTCAACAGCCTCTCCCAGTGCTCCTCCAGCCAGCCGGGGTGCTTGCTCCCTACCCGCTGCCCTGCTCCCTCTGGGCCTGCCACACACTTTACACTGGCTGCACCGATTAATCAAATAAGGCCTACTGCGGCTCACTTTTGCATTTTTTTTAAGATCATAGCGCTTTAGTGGTCTTGACGGTTGTAATAATTGGGGACTCTGCTGGCCTTGTTAGCGAGGCTAAAGTAGAGTGGCAAATGTGCTTCAATCCTGTAATTAAATATTTGCAGCAGCAGCAGTGTTTGTGCATGTGCAGATTACGGACGCATGCTGTTATCAAGACATTTTTTTACAAGGCTGACTGAGTTGTCTTTCATTACAGCTCACATCCTGCTGCCTCCTAGTCGTATGTATGCAAACACTACTGTACAGCAGTTTATTCAAAACAAATACATTTTGTTCCAGGATAAAGAGAGGACTGGGAAGTTACTTATAAATGTAGAGATTTTAATCAAAACACGCTTTATAATGAGTATTGCTATGTGCTGTAGCTGCATTTTGACTGGGAATGAACCATTAAGATGAATGAACATTTAGTCCATTCTTTGAAAGGTTGCAGTTAATCTCATCCACCGTGTAAAAGCAATGTTCTTTCTTTCTATCTCGGCCCTATGGTACCCACTGAACTAATAGATTTTTTTTTTAATAATTTGATGTATGTGGTAACAGCACAACAACTACTTTAGCTGCCAGTCACTACTGACTGTACAGATTTTACAAATAGCTTTCAAGCCAAACAAGCTGTTTTCAATTAGTCCAAATGAACAGATGCTCTCATTCTCACATGGCCTAGGCGCACAAGCGCGTTAAGTCAGCCTCATAAAGCCAGAATACAGTACATGTCTGGTTTGCATGTCTGTTCTCAGACACACAGTTTGTGAAATGTTTTTTTTATTTAATTGTTTTTCCAACACCTGGTATCTTTCCAGAAAAGAGTCCACTGGGACCGTAAGATAATATTTACATTTCCTGCAGTGGAATTAGTCGTTTATTTTTAATAAGCACCACCAACACCATCTCAAAGTGCATCGACAGAAAAATCCAAGAAAAGAGACAACGTACAGACAGTTGATCTCTTAAGTGCATTGCAAAACAAAGCTTGGCAGACAAAATTAAAAGCTCGCTGGTGCACATAGGGGAGCATTGAACACCAAAATAACTGCTTATTTCCCACATGAGCTGGTAGAGACCAAAAACTGAGCTGAAACAGAGTGAATATTGGATTAACATTTGTCAGGTGTCCAGAGACATGACTCCAGGTGAGGGAACTAAAACGGTGATGATGTGTTCACAATTTGCTTTTCCTTGAAAATGGGGGTGCAACACACCTGTATTTTCTCCTGTTGGTCATAAAAATAAACCCTTCACAGCGAACCATGCTAGCAACATAAAGCAGTAATGTGATTAGCCATACTTAGTAACAGATGTCAGTATTTGTGATATCACAGTGGAGAAGTGGAGCATTTCCTTAGCACCACATACCCAGTTAGATCCACTCCACGCTAGACAATACAACATAAGCTGTTGCATTTAATTGCTTCAAATATCTCCATGAAAATATCACTTTAGTGTCAATACATTTTGTTCCTTTGGATACCAGTGATTCCTCATAAATGCATGGCAGCTACATCAATTATGTGTTTCCTATATATCATTAAAGCATTCACTTGAAATGAAATTCCATTCACTTCACTTTGCACTGCAGATTAGAGTGTGAGTGTCACTAAGAATTAGAGCTAATGGTTTATTAAAATATTGGATTGAAGCATATTGGTTTAAAACAATTTCATAATTACACACACTTAGTTATTATGGAATTATTTGTGTGATAGTCGGCCACTTCTGTCAGTTAGGTTAAAATGGTCATTTATAGAAAATAGCAGCACAATAAAGCTGAAGCATGGACACTGAAAGTACAGCGTCAATGACTCCTCAAGCAAGCAGTTGAGGGTTGCAGAGGACAGCACTGCCTGTTGGTCTGTCCAAAGTCCTTTGGCAACGCAGAGTGCAGAGAGCAACACAGTCTCCAGGGCTGATACTGAGGGAACTGAAGAGGCACAACTACAAACAGAAAAACAGAGCAAGAGATCTGCGAAAGCTGCTGCACAAACAATACAGTTGCTATCATACGCAGTCAGAGTGGGCCCACATCAGGTCGCGCAGGCTCCACTAAAATGATGTGAAACCTCTGGTCACAGCATTTACGCTGCGACTACTTAACTCATTAATGCATGATAGCTGGAAGAGCTTTACATGTTATAGTCTGGTGGCTGTATTGTAAGAAGCCACGCCTGTGTCTTGGTTGATAACCTGCATGCCCCAGTCAGCATCAGTAAAAGTGGTCAATATGTGCAGAGGCGTGAATTACATGTTTGGTCTCTCCCCCGCGGGGCAATGGATGCCAAATTGGGGGGCTAGCAGCAGATGGTGTGGGGTGTGAGATTAGACTGGCACTGACACATGGCAGGAGGCTGCGCTGGTGTGAAGTTGCTGTGGGTGAGAGTGGAGTTCAGAGATCTCCTCCATGGGAATTAGTCCGCTGAGGAGGTGGATTTACATACGTGTCTATATCACCACCTCTGCTTCAGACAGCGTTTCTCCAGCACCTCTGGGGAAGAATGTTTACCGCAACATTTTTTTCTCTTAAAAGAATCCAAACAGTCAGCATGGAGCGCTGTATGCTTTTTATGCTCCATTTCTCCCTCTGGACTGAACTGTGTGCCAGAAGTTTATATATAACAGGATGAATTACTAAGTAATCACTGACCAGCCCTACTTTGCATACGGCTGCGCTGGGAAAAATAGACTTCTTTATGTTATTGCTACCATAAAGTAGGATGATATTGCTGCTGGAGTTCATTAATAACAATCCAAGCCCATAACTCTTGAAGAAATATGATATGCTTTATACATACAGGAGCACATTGGAACAACTGTATTTTTACTGGGGCAATTAAGGACAAGAACCTTGCTCAAGGGCGTGAATAAGAGTGGCTCTTTGGATTCATCTCCCTGGTGTTAAATCACTAGGCTATTGACCCTGTATAACACCCCTTGCTGACACAGTAGAAAAAAAAGGACTTTAATTATATATTCAAGAGGAAATGGTGGAGGGGAAATAATGGGATACCCCCACGGCAAGGGGATCTCAAAGTCAAGAGGAGCTTAAAAAGAATATTGAATTAAAAAACATTTTTGATGGTGAGAGTACCCTCTACCCTTCTGTGGACAGGTGCTAAATTATGATGCTTGATCATTGCCAGGGATTTGAGCAGATTGACGCTGGGAGAAATAATTTTCCGTGGTGAGATCTAAGATGTCAAAAAGAACTGTAAAAACAGCACATTGGAGCACAGCGGGCACACGTGAAGGGAGCTCCTGAGGGTTATGGCGGGGTGCTGGATTTGCAGGGAACTCTACTGTGTAGGAAGAAATACATCCAGAGGAGGGCGACCAAGGCAACAAAAAAATTCAGAGGAAAATAGGCTTTGCTCAAGAGTTGTAAGTCTTGAAACAACCAACAGAGGGAAGCAGAGCACAACTTTTACCAGCAGCCTCATGTTTCAAAAATAAGGGCATGCATCATGTAATGTTTGACAGTTTGAGCGGATCTCAGTACATGAATCAATCACTGACCACCGAGGAGACATCTGAGGTTATCGTCTCTCCACAATTCACCTTCAAATTCCCATTATTTTCTGAGGATTTAGGTGATGTTTGACAAAGCAGCCTGCTAAACATTAATCCCTCAGCACATCACTGATCTTAACACTGATGCAAGGTCACAGTGTGACACGAATTATTAGCAAAGGGCGGATACAGATCTACTTATCAAAGCCTGCTTACTTGTTAGAGCGGCAGCCAATCGACGAAGCAACACATCAGAGCACACGTCGACACAAAAAAGATTTATCAAGAACGAGGAAAAGTCTTTTTGTCTGGTTTGGAAATGACTCCCAGACTGCAGCTATGGAAGCCCAAAATGTTTGACATTAATAAAAATAAAGTATGACATATAAATAAAGTAAACAAAGATTGGACAATTTGCCTCATTATTACATAGTTAACACAAAACTTATTCCCTCCTTTTATTTTACTAAACAAGGCTGCTTTAAGCCCCCATCCAGCTAACTAGCTAGATCGTGTTGTGATTAAATCTCAAGATGCTCCAGAGGAAGAATCACAACACCAAAAAAAAAGAAAAAGAAAAAAAAAAAACGAAAGGCGCTAACCAACACTAACACTGTTTCAGCTGCTGGGTTCATCCAGACTCACAGCTCTGGCTAGCTTGGTGTGCAGCTTGGTGAATAGCATGCACAGCATTGTCAGGCCAAGTCAGAGAAAGGAGATGTTCATTTCTGTGTCCCTATGCGGTGTTCATTTACAGTGGGTTCACAATTACCATGACATTTTTACTCTCGCTAACAGGTGATAAATCTGTTAGCAGTCGCTGATCTTGCTTGAGGAAAGGGGCAAATAATTAGCTGAGAGGTGAGGGGGAGGACTGAATGTCATGCAGCATCAACACATACGGAAAATCTAAATAGTGCTTTGAGTGATAGGAGCATGTAGGTTAACTAAACCCATTAGCAAATGAAATAAACAAGGTCTCAATTAATTATTCAAAATGTACATGCTTTTATTGGGAACATATCCAGCCGGTATTGCAGCACAAGGATTGTAACTGCTAAGTTTGGTAATAAATATTCATTATGTGTACTGAAGTGGGAAATAAGTAGACACAAACACGGTTAGGGGGTGGTATTCTATAAGGAGAAGGTGGGGTGAGGTTTTGTTGAGGAGAGACTTCATCAGATCTTCATCCGAACACAAAGAGGCGAGACAGACACTCGATTACTGGGAAATGGAAGTCTCCTGTTGTGTGACAGTGACAGCGTGGGGGGGCCGCGACTCACAGATGATACCATCAAAGTCCTCCTTTATTTCGCTTGATGAGGAAGAGATGCCGCATTCCCAGAGCTGCCCGGGGGCATGCTGATGTCATCTGCCTGTCAGACACAATGACAGGAAGCCTCGCTGCTGCCGGGTGCTGTGCGCAAATGAACGAACGAATGAATGGAGGGACTCTGCTGGTGGATTCGTCGGGTCCCGAAATGAAACTGGCCAAGGCGGGAGATAATGGACAGAGAATGCATTAGCAATTTCCCAAGCATTCGTGACTTGGTATGCACTGTGATATGTCCTGTGCTGATGATAAGCTCTGCACCACCTTTGGCGAATCCATATTGCTTTTCATTAGCCGATGTGATGCTGTTTGGAATTCACATTGCAATATCAGAGGCTGCTCCTCGGTGCGTCTGGGGGTTGGTTTGGTGGTGGTGCAGCTCATTGCTCATGCTCCACCCTTGATCCTCAGAGACACAATAGAGCTGCAAGACAGAAAAGCAAGCAACTTCTTCAGAGTATTTTTGGCGGCTCATGCAAATCAAGTGTGTTTGTGTGTGTGTGTCTTTTGAGGACTTTGTTGCACAGACAGATTTATCAGCGGGGCCTTTTGTGACCGTCCCCAGCCTCCAGCACCTTTCGCTCCACCACAGGGAGTGGAAACAAACATGTGGTCCATCCAGATTATACCTCATTTGAGAGCTACAATAGCCGCATTAGGGCATTTAAATGGAGCCCCGAGTCGTCAACCTTCACACTGCTGACAGGTCACAGATGCACAGATTGTTAACTGGCCGCTGCTCATTGAAGCAGACCGCAGGAGACATCCATGAATGCTTATAAAAGTAATTCTCCCTGATAAAAATAAATCCCAAACTCAACCACTCACCGCTGCCAGACAACGTTTAATGAGATGCAGCCAGATTGCTAATTGACTTCCTGAATTCCACGTAGCCTATATCTCCATGGCAACTAAACCAGCCATCTCTTTTCATACTCTGAGGAAAAGGAGAAAAGTTTTTTTTTTTCCTAAGCCTCCCTTCATTGTGCCCCCTTTTCTTCTCTGAATAATACATTGATGATTACATTTCAACTCTGCACTCATTGCAAACTATTAACTGCTAATGTTATTAAAGGAATAATGAGGTTTAATCAGTGCAAAACATGATTACACAGATTATATCTGTTAGGAGTATTAATGACTCTGATGTACAAGAAAGAACTGAGACAGGAAGGGGCTGTGAGGTGAGGCCATTGCAGTGGAGGGGGAGGGAGGAGGAGCGGGACTTGTTGGGAGTGTCTGGCTCCCCGCTGACACCAACATGGCCCGCTCTGTTCTCCGTCAAAGTGACATCAACCAGTTCCTGAATCGCTGCTGGCTGCCTCCTGACAGCGCCTCTGTGAATCCCTCTCCCTCGCTGACACACTGACCCCCCCCCCTCATAGATCAGATCATGTATCCACATCAGACGGGTAACAAGACCCAGGATGTCTCGTCGTGCGAGAGGGACACAGGAAACGAGCCTCGCAGGAACGTGCTGTAAATTGTACAAGAGTTCGCTGCAGACACCGGCTCCAAACAAACTCTTGATTTGTTTTTGGTTTGCTTAGCTTCGCTTCCTCTCTTCACGTTGGATGTTCACATGAGTGTAAACTTGTATTTTAAAAATACGTATTGTATTTCATGCAGAGTTTTTCAACCCTGGTCTTTGAACCCCATGTAACCCATCCAGCTCGAGCCTCAAAGGAGAAAGAAGACAGAAGCACTTTGAATAAGACTAGCCTGAAGATGAAAATCAAGCTAAAATGTTAGTTTGTGTTGACTAAAAAAACAACAATTATCAAATGATGTGACTAAAAATACTATATTGTTTTCTTTAAGACACTTAAATGAAATGTTTACCATATAGTGCCATATTAATATACAGGGAATGTATATCCATGCTTTAATAAATTTAATACAAAATCTGTCATAACACTTTAACTGCAGGGTCATGTCCAGAGAGACACTGATTTCAGAATTCCTCTAATTACAGAAATGATTTAGACACTGGATGAAAAGGTCACTTGTCACACTTATTAATGTCACAATAAGACAGTGATCATTATACCATGTGCATTATCTAATGCACATGTCTCCACATACCATGCAGACAGCTGCTTGTGCTTAGAAATGGATGAGCAGGAAATAGCAAATGAGCAAATATGCAATGCATGCGCAGTTATTCCAGCACATTCTGTATTTAGTCTTTTTAAAAATTATTATTATCCTAGCAGATAATGAAAGATTGTGTGAATTTTCACTGACTAATGCTCCCGATATTAAAAGAGAAGTGTGAAGCCACTGAAGCAAATGTGTGGGATTATTTCTATTGATTTCCATTGTTTCTTTTTAATTAGCCCCAGGGTTTAAGTCTTGATTAGATGGGGTTCTGGATCTAAAAAGTTATTGATTTGTTGGTGTAGTCTTTTAAAACCACTCTTCTGGTTATTACCAATCCCTCCCGCTCCCCCGTGGCCAGCGTTTGCCCCTCTTCCAAACATGTAGTCGCCCCCTCCAATCGCTCCCGAAGACATTTAATTTAAACAGACAAAATAACACCCCTGTTATCCCGTGGGCCCAAATCTATTACCTTCTTATGCACCTCCCCTGAGAGCAGTGTGCAGCCGCAAACCAACACTGGTGCATCATTCACACCTTCAAATCTCATCTTGGAATGAGCAGCGCGGTCTGCACCGTCGGTCAGAGCACAGGCAGTGTTTTCCTATGGTAATAATGCTGCTGTATGACATCTTCCTCATCCAAAACCCGATGATGTTGTTTATCAGCGGCATCCATTCACACAGTAATGACTGAATACACAAACATTGCTGCGTGTAAATGTGTGTTCCCGGAGATCTGATATGGCCATTCCTGTCGACCTATCTGCTCGAATACGAGCGGAAAGGCAATTATTTGCATGATCACACAGTCATTGTGTTGCATCCAACCACAGAGAAATTTAATTATCTAATGGTAAATTCTTTCACAGGAGAAGAGCGATGACTCGGCCCCATCTTTTCCTGCTGTAAAGCTTCCTTTCTTTCACCGCACAGCATGGCCAGTTGCATTTTCAAGACTCGTGTTTGAAGATAAGTGAAATTCAGGCTGGGAACTCAGCTCTTGGTGCGGTGGTTAAATGGTGTTAATATTTATTGCACAGCTGTGAAGGGCCCAGCTCCTTCTGTGTGGATTTGTCTCTGATTGTCAACAATAAAAGATGATACATTTGTTGACAGGTTCGAAGTGTGGATCCTGTGACACAGTCAAATCAATCGTCTCATCATAGTCATCGCAAAACGCTAAGCTGCAACAGACAAGAACGCTGGCACATGCTCATAAAAAAAAAAAAAAACACACATGCTTACGTCTAATGATAACACTCCATCTTTATCAAGAGGTCCGGCAGTTATATTACTGTAGGAAGAGAAGGAAAACTTATTCCCAATTTCCTCCTTTGTTAAATGATTGACGGCCCTTTGGCACCAGTCTCCTAGCTCAGCTCAGATTTCATAGCTGCAATATTTGGATTGCTATGGAAACAGCTTTCATACCGTGAGCCCCCCGCCTCCCTCCTGCCTTCATCCAGACACTACGGTATCTCCCAGCCTTTATTGGGTGAGAGGATGCTCCTTGTCGCTCTCATAAAGAGTAAATGATTCCACGAGAGGCATATGATGAAGCTCCACAAGCAGAGCAATGCGTTGTCTCGGGGGAGAGCGCCTACACACAGAGCAATCTGCCACAGGAAAACGCCCTCTCCCAACCTGCTGCTGATATTAATTACGAATCGAAAGCTACGGCTGTGCCTCGGGCGCTTCCCGTGTGATGCTGGTAGGGGCTATACGAGGCTGGCCAGGAGCCACAGGGAAGGTACAGATGTTGCTCACATGTTCTTGTGGCAGAAAAAGGGAGAGGCTTTATTCCGAATTCTTTGCTGCAGGTGGGTCGGTAAGAGCCGAGCCAGTGGAAGCCTGAACAGAGAGCCGTCATGCAATAAATCACAGCTGCCCTCCATGATGATACAGCATGTGCTCAGTCAAAGCTTCTTCTGTGATGACTCCCATGATGTATTCCTCAATATAGCCTGCAGCAGCCTGTAAAAAAAAAAAAAAAAAAAATGCTCATAACCTCCATCGGTTGTATGACTGGTTCCTGTAGGAGAATCTTAGTACTATTTCATTCAGCAGTATATGCCTACAAGGTTAAAAAATGATACATTATTAAATAAACTATATTTGCAAGGGCCGTGCCAAACCAGTGCAATCTGTATTCTGAGACATCTCCTATGTAGGCGCTCACTGCTATTATTGGATTCAGTACCCCCTTTTTGCTGCAGTGCTTTGGACTGCGAAACAGAATTCAGGCAAAGAGTTAAACATTTTGTGAACTGCATGTACTTGCGTTCTTTCTGAGGGTGAGATGATGGAAACCACATGTGTGCGCGCTAGTACGGGGCAGAAGTCAGAACATATTAGGTCTAACTTAGCTTAGGGTTCTAATTTCAGGGGTCCAAAGGTGTGGAGGGGCCCACGAAAATTGCTTGTTATAATCATTTTAAAATCATTAACACACCAAAGTAAATAAGGAAGTATTAGTAAATGGTTGAATAATGGAGTAACTGAGCTTTTTGTAATTAAAACAAACAACGTTTTGCATGTGCCGTAATGGACTCTTCTGATAGACCTGATGTGCAACAAGGTGTGTTCAGTTAACAATTTCTTTGAAATTAAAGATTAAGGGATCAGTACCTGAATATGCAGTGAGGTTATAATTTTTTTTTTTTTAATTTTATTTTATAAATTTTATACAATAACACAAGAACATAGGGTGTCTTTCAGTATAATAATATCGGTCAATAAAGAAAATTAATCAAGTACATCTTTAGCAAAGAAAAACAACAAAAACATAAACAAATGAGGGGCGTTTCATGGAAATATATCTTTTCCATTGCTTCCAGATGTCATCAAATTTAGATTGCTGAAGCCTCACTGAGAAAGTGATTCTTTCCATCACAAATATATTATAGATGATATCGTACCATTGATCAATAGATGGAATGTCTGGCTTGAGCCATTTCTTCATGATTGCTTTTCTAGCAGCTAATCTCAGTATTCCAAACAAATATTTTTCAAAAAGAAGTTCATCCCAGTTAAAAGTAATATCAGCCCCAAATATAATCACTAGTTCTGAATTTTTGGACAAGCCCAAAACAAATGGTAATGATTGGCTCCCTGGGAGCAACACATCCTCCAACAGCTGGAGAGGTTATTATCATTTTTATTTAGGTGAGTAGATTAGGCTGGGCAAAGACAGAAAAGGTCATGTTAAACCCTTGCTGCATTAGAGGGGAGGAGAAATGTGCACTGACTGGGCAATAACCAATACAAAAATAGTTTTGATCTAAACAAAGTCTTTATTTAAGTAAAATATTAAAACATAAAGAACAATTTACAACAAAAAAATGGTTGAAAAAAAAAATCTACACGAAACAAAAAGATGAAGGTGGTGAGGGGGCCCTCAGGGACAGCCTCTGTACAGGGCCCAGAATATTGTGTTACGCCCCTGAGCTCCACAATGGTGCCACGCCTTTGGGAAGCTGTGCAAAGTCCGTCCATCCAGCTGCCAAAGAATTAGTTCCAGCATGTAACTCTCCTTAAAAACACAAACCGGCCATTTTTCATTTGTCTGCTACGAAACACAATACGATATGTTAATTTGTAAGCTTAAGAGGTGTTCAGCATATGTCTTCTTCTACAGTGCATCCATCAAAGTATTCACAATGCTTCACTTTTTCCACATTTTGTTATGTTACAGCCTTATTCCAAATTGATTAAATTAATTTTCTTCATCAAAATTCTACACACAACACCACATAATGACAATGTGAAAACGTTTGAGATTTTTGCTAATTTATTAAAAATAGAAAACTAAGAAATCACATGTACATAAGTATTCACAGCCTTTGCTCAGTACTTTCTTTGTTGATGCACCTTTGGCAGCAATTACAGCCTCAAGTCTTTTTGAATATGATGCCACAAGCTTGGCACACCTATCTTTGGGCAGTTTCGCCCATTCCTCTTTGCAGCACCTCTCAAGCTCCATCAGGTTGGATGGGAAGCGTCGGTGCACAGCCATTTTCAGATCTCTCCAGAGATGTTCAACCGGATTCAGTCTGGGTTCTGGCTGGGCCACTCAGGGACATTCACAGAGTTGTCCTGAAGCTACTCCTTTGTTATCTTACCAGAGAATTTTGTTTCTCATGGTCTGAGAGTCCTTCAGGTGCATTTTGACAAACTCCAGACGGGCTGCCATGTGCCTTTTACTCAGGAGTGGCTTCCGTCTGGCCACTCTACCATACAGGCCTGATTGGTGGATTGCTGCAGAGATGGTTGTCCTTCTGGAAGGTTCTCCTCTCTCTACAGAGGTACGCTGCAGCTCTGACAGAGTGACCATCAGGTTCTTGGTCACCTCCCTGACTAAGGCCCTTTTCCCCCGATCGCTCAGTTTAGACGGCCGGCCAGCTCTAGGAAGAGTCCTGGTGGTTCTGAACTTCTTCCATTTATGGATGATGGAGGCCACTGTGCTCATTGGGACCTTCAAAGCAGCAGAAATTTTTCTGTACCCTTCACCCAGATTTGTGCCTCGAGACAATCCTGTGTCTCTGAGGTCTACCAACAATTCCTTTGACTTCATGCTTGGTTTGTGCTCTGACATGCTCTGTCAACTGTGGGACCTTATATAGACAGTGTGTGTGCCTTTCCAAATCAAGTCCAATTAACTGAATTTATGACAGGTGGACTCCAATTAAGCTGTAGAAACATCTCAAGGATGATCAGTGGAAACAGGATGCACCTGAGCTCAATTTTGAGCTTCATGGCAAAGGCTGTGAATACTTATGTACATGTGATTAATAAATTTGCAAAAATCTCAAAAAAAAACTTTTTTCACATTGTCATTATGTGGTTTTGTGTGTAGAATTTTGTGGAAGAAAATGAATTTAATCCATTTTGGAATAAGGCTGTAACATAACAAAATGTGGACAAAAGTGAAGCGTTGTGAATACTTTACGGATGCACTGTAAATTAACCAAGTTAACTCTGCCATGACTTCAGCACTGTACTTAAACAAAAGAGGGGTGCAGGTGCTATCAATCGTAACTTACTTATTATTTGTTTAGATCACGTGGCGTTTTCAGTCAGATGGAAAAAGTTTAGAGTTTGTTTTGTATTTGGAGGCTGTAGTCAGACTGACTAGACAGACAAACTCACCTAATGTCATGACTCTGCCTTAATGATGTTCATGAATATTTCAAGTGTGGGGGTCTTGTGTTGCATTTACAGTAAATATCCCCTTTGTATTGCCTTCCTAATAGAAACTGATGACTTAAAAAGTGCCTGCGTGGTCTGTATTACACATAATGAAGCCACCAACTGTGCTACAAGAGGCTGGGGGGAGGAGCGGGAATGGGTGATTCACATCAGTGGACCACCACAGCCTCGTAAGGTTCAGTGCCCTTCCCTCTATTGTAATAAAAAGCACATGTTGGCTGCTTGTTTGTGTAAGTGTGAAATGACACTGCAAATGCAATTGGATCATCACCATCTTATTCACTTAAAATAAATACCAGCAATAAGGATAAGAGCACATAAACAAAATGTTCCAAATGGAAATGAATGTATGTCTTAAATCCTTAGAAATGGCCTTTGAATTCCGCTTTAGATAAATAAAACACTGCGCAGCATTGTTATGGGCTTTTGGCGACACAATCCATCTTAATTTTTGATGAAAGCCTATGGGCTGACTGGTATAGAGCAGCAAACAGCACACAGCCTGCATATTTACTTCCAGCTCATTTATTCTCATTATGCAGCCCTGCAGACGTCAATGAGGGGATTTCTGCCCCACAGTGATATTCCGTGATACAGAAGGAGGGAGAAGGAGAGAGCGAGATGGGGGAACACACAAGGAAAAACAAGACGGAAGCGGGGTGATGGGGGGTGCATTCATTCATGCTCCGCCCGTGAACTTTGACACCTTTGACAACGTAGGGTCTGTTTTCAGACTCCACGTTGACGGCACCAGCTCATTCTTTCTCCCTCGCTCAGTCTCCATTGGAAATTTCACATTCGCTGTCACGTAATGAGGCCCTGCCCTGTCTAGCTGAGGAGGTGCCGTGATTTCATATGCTGGGTTTACCTCCCCTGCAGTAATTATGGTTTGTATAGCCAACAACATGTCACCTGAGAAATAATGAGGTCTGAACATAAATTATTTCTGCAAGAGGGAACATGTTTTACAGGGTATTTTATAACATGGATTTCAAAACTGTGTCCTCCAACCACAATGTGCGTGCATAACAATTTGACAAAATGGTCATAATTATCAGAAAATAAAAACCTCATTGCTGATGCAGGCTGAAAAAGTTTTGCTTCAGAGAAATAATTTTTATCCAACAATACTGCCTTAAGCTCATTGAAATAATAAAAATGTAACAATGTAATTTGCATCAAAGCTGCTGCAAACATGGCTTCACATCTTCAAATCAAGTGTTTCTCTGCTTAAATTTGTAATCCTTATGATTTCAGTATTAATCTGGTGACACCTGTGGTGATATTAAGTACCTTTTAATACTATAGCATATACACTACAGTACAGCATAATGCTCTTTGAGCAGCTACTTTGTCAGAAACACAACAGAGGAGCAGCTGCCTATCTGTGTGCAGTGCAACCAAACAAACTCACACTGTTTTAATAAAGAAGATGGTCAACAATAAGTGCTACTGTGATCTGAATTTCATGCTGAGCATGGTGCAACTATTCTTTACAACAGCAGGAAACAGTAAAGTTGGTTACCCTGCAGAGCAGTTGGAGGTGTTAGCCTGTCGCCTGCAGCTCTTCCTCCCACACTTTCATTTAAAAAATATCTTCTGACAAAAATGGACAGTTTTCACCATGTTTTGTTCATGCATTTTTGATGAATGGGTGTTGTTAATGTTAACCTCTGTGACAAATGCATCACATTTCCTGTGTCTGCTTCACAATAAAAGCTCTCCTATGTTTCACCAGTTGAATGCTTATAAGCATTATGCATTAGCAGTAACTTCATACAGCTCAGATAATATCATAAAGAGTGAAAAGAAAACTATCACTCTGATAACAATGAAATCAAATTCTGCTGGATGGTGTGCATGCCTGGTTTCCTGTGAAGCTGTGGTCCTTAAACCTAATGTGGGATGGCAGACTAACAAAAAAAACTATATCATAAGTACTGTTTGGTTTGTTGAGAATTTCTGCATTATTCTTTTTAAAGGTCACTACTCCAAGCACTCAGCTATCTTTATGTGGGTGTGGCTGGGCTACATTTGATTGACAGTCAACATTAGCAGACAACCCATCATCTGTCTGTTAGATTCTGATTCAAAATTGCTAAATCCTGATTGGTTCGGGGAAGAATGAAGTTTGTGTTACCTTTTTCCAATCCACACACTTTGTACCTGTGAGCACAGACAAAGATAAAAGTCAGAAATCTCTCACATGTAATAACTAAAACTAACTTTGGTGTAAAAATGGCCAGTTGAAATATGAAGCTGACTGAGAAAAGAGGCTTTCAGGTCCTTTGAGAAAATTTTTTTCTAAGATGGCACCATCTGTAAACTAGGTACATTGTAAATCAATTTACACTTAACTCCAGGTTTTAACCTGGGTCTACACAGGGTCAGCCGAGAACGTGGCCGTAAGCTACTGTATCACATTTACCGCTCACAGATGAGGCAGTTCCTGCTGAAAAAGAGGAAGCAGATGTTGCCCCAGATCTAATTTGATTTGATAAGAGCACTCACTGTAACAAGGAGCACCTCACAAAAATATCTTGTTACACTTATTGCTCAGTCAAGCCATTGTGTAATCCATTCAGTGCGTTTATGATACCCTAAATCAAGTTATTTGGATTCAAGTCAATCCGTTCATTTCCCTCCTTTGTGTAACGGAGAGGTCTTCTTCTTTCCTCTGTGGTGCCAGTTGGATGAAGATGAATCCACAGCGGACAGGACAGGAAAACGGCTTAGCTCAGGACTCAGGTTGTCTGAATTCTGTGACTGTTACCTCTGACCCTGTTATGACCCCTCCCTGTTCAAGTGTCCTGCACATGTGAACCATTTAGCCACTGGATCTGTTTTTAGGAGATATTTGTAAAGAAACCTGGACACTGAATTCGTAATTCATGCCTTTTTCAACCATTGCCACAATCTTTCTCTTACCATAACAAAGTGCTTTAGTTGCCCGACCCTAACCATACCTTAACCATAGTTTATAGTAACCATAGTCATCGATATCCACAGTCATTTGCAAAGCCATAGGTGCTGTGAGAAGATGTGTCTATCTAGAATTTGAAATGTGTTGGTGCTGGACATAATTCATTGTCTTTGCAAAATCATGGCAAAGTTGGTATTTCATAGTATTAGTTGTATTTCATGCTAACTTTGTAGTAATTCTTTGGTATTTCTGCAGTTTAAATTTGACTATTTGTAGACTAGAAAATATAATTAACTAATCAGTTAATTGATTAAATATTTTTCAAACGTTTATTTATAGCTGGGTGGAGAAAACTCACTATTTCTAAAATCCTAGCCATGGCCCTGCAGGAATTATACACAAATTAAAAAGCCCTGGAGATGGCGAAATAACAGACAACACAGTCAGAATAAATTACACCTCATAGATGCTCTGGGGGAAGACAACAATTCTGGACAGGTTTTAGGTCCACACTGAAGCTCATCACAGACCACAGCACAGGTGACAGCTGTCTCCTGACACCCAGTCATAGATATGGCTGGAGGAGATGGATGTGAGCAGAGAGAAGTAGAGAAGTACATTATATACTGAAAAAAAACTTTTTTTTTTTTTTTGTTACCTTAATTCCAGTGACTTGGTAGCACAGATATAAATTGAAAATAACCCTGTGAGTCAGAGACGAGAGAAAGTGAGCCTCTGAGCACGACTGGAAACGGTGAGAGGCCCTTCCCACCTCGTCATTTCCAGGTTAGAAATCCACTTTATTTCTGTCTGTGGGTCTGAGGTTATTGGGTAAATTGATTTCTAGCTGACCTTTTAGCCCGCTCCTCTGATGCAAAGAGTTCTTAATGATCTTGTGCTGTCAGAGGTGCTGAAATCACAGATCCCTATAGAGACTATTAGTCTACACCACACAGGCTGGCACACTATGATGAACAGTGTTGATATACAGCAGGCTGACGCAACAATACGAACACTTGTTAATGGGATGCAGTCCAATACAGCGGCCATGCAGTGAATCCTATGTTCATGGAGCTTAAATTGCTCAGCTCTGTAGAGACCTCAAAATAAACCTTATTGTTATTTTAGAGGCTGCAATTTTAAATGTTTCTTTAATGGGTCTACACTGGATGTTTCTATTATTCATGGACATGGACATCCTTATAGTTTTTTTTTTTCATAATGCAAACTCATACCACCATAAAGACCACCATAAAATATGGCCTAAAAATTACTGTAGGGAGGAAGAGACCGGCCTATACATCAGCTAACAAATATTATTGTATTATAAATATTATTATTATTATTATATTCATACACATTTAAAGACATTTAAAAACACTCATTAGTATCCAATTTCTAATTGTAGTAAAGTTGCAGGATTAAACATTCTTAAAAGTACATCTACTCCTTCTTCCTTTTAGAAAAAATCAGAAACTATGAATTTGCAAATTTTTTTTATTTTAAAAGTTTAACTAGACACGAGATGTCCATTCTCAGTCTGTGTGCATTGGAGATTTCAGGTTTCACCATCACACTTGTGTAAATTGTATGCCGGACAACAAAAGGCCCTTTCCAAGGCAGACATTTTGATGTGTCACAGAAGGAAATCACAGGTTTCAGTGTCCTGGTATTGTGCATTCTGGCTCACTGTCACACTGCTGTGGATTACTGGGACACTTAATGGAACAGAGCCATTATTAATCTTACACCTGCACTTTTCCTACTGTGACAAGTCAAATTATCTGCTGTGAAAAGGGTTTGGCTCAGTCACCTTATGTCAGATCTGTGATCAAACACCTGGCTGCTGTAACAATAGGCAAAATATGTTTTTAATAGTAATAGCTAATAGTAATAGGCTTTAATAGTAATAATAATGATAATAACAATCCATAAAAATAATAATAAGAAGAATATCTGATGATATACCATTATTGCTTTTCTTTTTCAAATATCAACATGAAGCTTCTCTTTGGATTAATATTTTTTTAATCTGTTTAATCAACACTTCCTCTGTACAGTTAAACTTTACTTTCTCTGAAGGCTCCTTTAAGGCTCATTATTTTATGAATACTAAAATAATGAAAATGCACATCCTTAATTCAGCAGTTGCTTTGGTTTGACATTCAGGCTCTAAATGAAAAGTACCCCCCCCCTCTCTCTGTTATTACTGCATTAATCAGCTGCCCTTGTGCGCCAGCAGAAAGTAGTCCTCTGTAGTACACTATGAGCTCTGAGGACAGGACAGTGCTTTTTAAATCAAAACGGAAAAAGTGGATATCTGAAGTTGCGCAGTGAGGACAGATAAAACACCTGCTCTGTAAATGTTAGATCTCATCAGAGCAGCATCCTCAGCAGCTCCCCTCTCCACAATAACGCCGCTGTCACCGGTTGGGGGGGGGGCTGGGGCTTTAACCCGGTCACAACGTGGGGAAGTAAGTTGCTCACGGTTCCTCCGCGTTGCCATGGGGGTCTTTGTAAAAACCTATTGACTGCGATAGGGACCCTTCTTTTCTTTGAGTCCGTCTTTGTGGAGGAGGAGGAGGAGGAGGTAGAGACCGCTATTACTTTTCCTTCCAGAGGCTGCTGTGTGTGTGTGTGTGTGTGTGTGTGTTGGGGAGGTCCTCCGGCTCACACCGAGCAGCGCGGCGCTCCCTGTCACAGCTCCCTGCGCCTCTTCCAGCGGTGGAGCACGCATCCAACTTTGCGAGCGGCTGCCGCGACATGAGTTGCACCTGAAGGTGAGTTTGCTCAATTTGCTACGTCGAGATGTCCGTATGGAAAGAAAGAAGTCTGTTTGGTCACCTTCCTCCTGTTTGCACTTGTTCCAAATGTTGGCTGGCTGTAGACGCTGATCCGAGCACCTGTGCGGACGGCAGGTGCTGCAGGACAGGAATAGTAATGATGATAATGATGATGATAGTGATCATAAAACAGGGGGATGGGAGGAAAAGAAGGGGTTAGCACGGGGTGAATGTAGTCACGACTGCTGTTGTAATGTGGTCATCTCTCCATGAGTGGAATCACAAGTGGACTCACAGGTTAGTCATAACCAGGGATGTTGGGGGTGAACCAGGGGAGGGGTGACCAGGCTTGACCACCAGGTTTACCCACCCTGCACAGGCAAAACTGTCACACTTTTTTTTATTTCAGCTGAAAATATTATCTTCCGCTTTCAGAGCATTTTAAATTAACTACATGATTCAAGGGTGCTGGAGTGATGAGTGTTGAATTAATATCAGGGTAGGCAGTTTTTTTTTTCCCCTTTATTTATGTGATCGTCTGTGATGCCTGATAATAATCACTGATCACACTCTGCCATCCTTCTTATTTACTGCCACGCTGCCCATTACACAGTAATGATCTTAGCCCGCTCATCACTGCCTCTCAAGCTGAGTGCTGAACTGAATCACACCTTGTCATACATTGTGGTGGATGGCATTATCTCCTTCTTCATTGGCAATAAATGCGCACATTTAATCTGGCATGTGATGTGACAGGTACGGGGGACGTATATGTGTATGTTTAGTATGCAGACGCTGATGGTTGAACCACAGTACAGTAAGATTGTGCCTGCAGATTTCATTGTAGAGAAACTGCACATGCCATTTCAGCAGATTTATTCTGGTGCTGTGAAAGTGTAAGAAGCGCTAGAAACAGCCTTGAAAGTCTGTGAATGCTTGTTTTACTCTGGAGGATAAAGAAAAGAGAATTTTTTACGCAACCCCCCCCCCCTCCCCTCAGCTGACACCTCTGACAAAGCACTGAGAAAGCACTTTAGAGAAGAAAAAAAAAGTTGCTCTCGCAGACAAACCACATCCTCTTTATTTAATCCTTCTCCACACTTAAGGAAATTGCTGTTCATTACGTGCATTTCTGTCGCACAAGTGTAAAGCATGCACAACATAAGATTAGAGTGATTGATGAGGCTTTGACGAGCGCGATTAAAATCACATTAAAGCCACGTTTCAATCAGAAGGCTGGCGTTGTGGTTGTTACCTATAGCTCTGGTAACTGATGAGGATGTGGATGGAGCAGTTGTGCAGTTCCGCTGGTGCACCCGACGTGTTGCATTCACAGACCACACATATCTCAAATAGTGATTCCCTCAATATGAATATTTACGAGCTATGCAAATTTTTTTTCTATACACTGCATGGAAGTGCTGCAAATTCAAGTGCTGCCTCCCTCAGTGTTGTTGTCTAGTGCCTCATTACAGATTATGCCTTTGAGGGAATCCCAGGAAACAGAGACATGTTTCAGAGTTTACCCATAAGTTGATATTTGTATTCCTTTTGATGCTTTTCTTTTATTGTTCACAACACAGTCAGCTTGGCCTATATTGGCTGTAACACAGTTTGTGGTACATTCCCCATAAAGACTGTGGTAAACACCCCCCCACCATTGCTCCTTATAGTTCTTCTATTAGTGTTGGCAGTGCTGCTTCTCCTAATACTGATCCTGCTGCTGCTCAGTGCTAAACACAAAGACCTTCTGAAGGTCAGACTGCCATTAGCGAATGTAATAATCTCAAGCTGCTCTTCAAGAAGAGTAGATCCTATTTGTGTTGTCTGCTGCTCATCCCATCAGGCTAAGCCATGAGCACGAAGCTTCTCCAGTGTTCATAGCCAGAATTATCAGACATCAGGTAAGTTAAGAGAATTTAATTTCTAGGCCAAAGACAAGAGGCTCTAATGGCACTTGTCATCACACGTGGTCCCCAGCCTCTCTGTATTCAGGGCAGTGGTGCTTTGTGTCCAGAAGTAGGTCGAATGCTTCTCACCAAACAATTTGAGCGAGCGCCAGTAATTGGACAAGCAAAAGTGTCGACCATCTCCCAGCCGGTCCATGTCAGCCAGCCCTCTCGCCACTTAATATGCAGCTCCGACCCGACGCATTTCATGGGCCTTTTTCATCCTTTTAATCATTTAGATTACAAAATGCAGGAAACAGAACATCCTTTGTAGCAGCAGACGAGCTCGTTCTTCACATGTTACCGGCTGACATACTCGGCCACTAGCAAATGTGTGCTCACGTCGAGAAACACCCAGCTACAGTATCTGCAACTGTTTAGTCAAGTCAAGTTTGTTAAATTTGTCTCAAGGGGCTTAACAATCTGAACAGCATACGACACCCTCTGTCCTCAGACCCTCGGCTCAGATAAGGAAAAGCTCCCCTCCCAAAAAATATAAACTTTAAGAATGGAAAAAAGTGGGCTTCAGGAAGGGCAGCAGAGGAACGATCCCTCTTTGTGTGCAGAATAGACCAACAGTAACTACAGTGTGCTTAATCAAGATGACACACTTATAGACAGACTGTAAATAAGAAACTTTCAGGTGCAAGACAAGGACAATGTGCACGTGAGGGAAATTGAGAGAGACAAGAGGAGAGGCTGAATTTCCTGAAGGATGAAGATCCAGATCCAAAACATGTGGAATGGGGCAGTGTAGAGAGATGAGAGAGGAGAAGCTGCTCATGGGACAAAAAAATAGAGGGTTAAAAAGATGCAGTAGATTTCAGGAAGTTTACAGTATTATCGTAAGGGGGACCAACATGGATTATAAGTACTTGACTTGATAGATTCATTAAAACTGACTTGCCTCAAGAACAATGGTAACAGTTAGATCTGAAGTAATCAATGAATAAGCAACTTATTGAAAGTTAAGTTGACAAGATGAGTTTTAAAATGGCAAGTCAGACAACAGTACATGACAGTAAAGTGGATCTGAATTAAATAAAGGTCTGAGTCAGGGTTTCAGCATCAGTCAAGAAAAGAAAATATCTCATTTTAGCTGCCATATGTTGTGTAATTGAAAAAAGACAGTCTTGGTCATCCCATCAATGTGCTGATTCAAGGAGAAAGTGAAATCAAATGCAACACAAAGATTCTTGGCACAGTTTTTGAGAGTTACTGTTCTTTGATCAAACTGGTGTTCACGTCAAGCAGAGCCAACAACCAGCATCTCTGTTTTATCAGACATACGTAACAGCAAAGTACGTGACATCGTTTGTCACAGCAGACAAACAAACCTCTAAATTTTGGTACTAATCATCAGTGTAACAGTAGAACTTATTTTCACGTTTGTGTATAATTTGGCCAAGAGGTAAAATATAAAGAAAAGCAGAGGGCCTTGAACAGATCTGTGTGGTACACCATATTTCACATCAGAAATGTAATATCGGAAACACACTGTGTTCTTTCAGATAGTAATACTGTAACCACACAGGAGATGCAGTAGGGGTAGCCTATAAAGTCATCTTTGGTATCAAATGCCATACTGAAATCCAAGAACAGAAGCACATAAATGGATGTGGATCCATAGCACAAGATTATCTACCGCTTTAGTAGATGCAGTTTCAGTGGAGTAATATACTGTATTAGATTGAAAAGGTTAAAAAAGATTACTATTAGATGTGTCAGCAGAGCAGAAGGAGGCTGAGACACAACTTTTTTTATTTTAGAGGAGAATGGAAAAGTAGAGACTGGTCAATAATTGTAGAAATAAATAGAGACCCTAGATGAAGGTGTTTTTTTTTAAGCAGAACAATGTTATACAATATTCAGCACTGTGGGTTCTTATGGGACCCACAGTACTAATATCAAACATCCACATTCTACTCTGTCAAGATCATACTTCCAGCTGCACATCAGTGAGGCATTGCGCAGTATGGTACAGGCTGCACACAGAATGAAACTCGGGTGAGACGGGTGATAAAAACACCAGAGCTTACACCTTGCTGGTTTGTTTTCATCTTCTGCACGAGCATCACAAACTGCCGATAACTTCAGAGGAAGAGAAGTGCACTGAAGATAGAGATAGGTAATGATTTTTTTTTTGTTTTAGCTGTTCACACGGGTGGTGCATGTTTGCCTTGCAACAGACATGTTTGCAATGTAGGGGTTGAGAGGGAAAGGGAGAGGCACAGAGAGCCCTTTTCTTTGTGCCAGTGCTGTATACACCTGGCCTTTAATGGTGCGGACTGAATGATGTACGTATCAAGATTCAGTGCGGCCGAGGCCTCCAGCCTCAGTGATACCAGGGATGACTGGTAAGCTGAATTCTCCATAGTTGATGTGGAGGGTTTAGTATCTCATGCATTCCCTGCAAATTTGCGCATTTAAACCACTCTACAGTATTCGTCTGTGTCTGTAGTAGAGGCGTCTCTTATCAGCATCAGCAATGTAATTCCAGGCTATAATTCAGTCTGTCAGATGGAATCTGGAGTATCAGATGGCTATTAGAGATTAGAAAAAGCAGCCTAACAACAGTGAGCAGGAGTGACTGCTGTATCAAACTAATTGTCAATTTAAACAGCGCTATTATCACTCCATCTAGGATGTGTTGCTGGTGGTAATGCAAAAAAAAAAACAGCGACCTTTAGGGAGAGTGCATCTTATAGCTGTGTGTGCAGGTATGCTGATCCATAGATACAAAGTGTAAACCTAAACTGTGATAATGACAAACATTGCACTTACACCCGGCAGTGTGAGACGCTAGAGTGTGTTACTTGTGGGGCTGGGAGACATGGCTGGAAGGTGTGGAGCCTAGCAAGTACCCAGGACCTAATTGAGGTTCCGCTCAGGCTCCAGCACTACAAGCAATTACAGTGACGACTCGTGCTCCCTGTGCTGCAGGCAGAGTTGAGAGTGCTGTAGCGCCGCCATACCACAGCCCTCCTTTCATGTTTGTCACCGATGACAGCCGGAAAGGCACATTCTAGCCGGTATGTTCTGGAAATGTGTTTGGTTACATGAAATATTCATCGCCTTGCCAGCTCTCTGGCAGTGTGCATATTTATTTAGCAGATTTTTTATGATACCTGTGACCTGTGAGGGGAAGATAGAGGAGTGTTTGAAATGATACCCTCGTTGCAGGCTCTGATGGGGGATGTAGGAGGGGAGGGGACGTAGAGATAAGAGGTGCTGATCATCAGAATCAAGGTTTATTTCTTATTTAACAGCCCCCTGCATCACTGGGGCTAGTGGGTGAACATGATCAATGGCCACTCGTGCTGCACGGACAATTAATCGGTAAAGTTAATACTGAAGGACAAACCTGCAGTGAGGTCAGTGTTATCTCATATGTTCAGCACCTCTTTTCTCAGCAGGAGGGAATGAGCGGTCAGTAGCCAGCACTGGCAATGTGCTACCCACACGGCTCTGCCCAAAGGTACAGACTGGTGTGTCCGTATCATTTTCTCTGTGGTAGAGAGGCTGTTTTCTCAAACCTGGAACATTTTACCCAGACATATTGGACATATTATTATTTGCTGCCAGCTACAGAAATGCAATCTTTTCACGTCTTTCATAATGTCTTGTGTTCACACGTCAGAAAAATGTCTGCTTTTTGTTATGTCCAAGCAACAACATTTACATACATCTTCCACTTGTTGTGCCATTATCCTTTCCCCCAGGCTGTTTGTGAATGTGTTTTTCATGGGCATTTTCCATCCTCAGTGCAGAGACAGTGATATTTACTGTAATTCTGCCTCATATAGCTTTACAATTGTAATTTTCATGTTTAATTAATCAATTTAGATTACACTCACATGAAAACCGCAACCAATAAAGAGAACCAATAAGGGGATATTTTATGAGAGGGATTCCCACTATGCATTGCTGTCAGCTTCAAACTCATTTTCCAGTCGCATTGTCCCGATTGCCTGTTCAGATTTATAACGCCGCTGCTGAATCACAGGGTACATATCCTCTAAATTCAATGTTTATGTTAAAAACCTTGGTGAAAAGGGCAACACAGCCATAAGATCCTCCAAGGAACAACAAACATGACAGCTATGCCTCAAAGAGTAAGAAGTTATTGCCCTTAAGACTCTGGGACAGAGGGACGATTTCCATTTCAATTGCGGGCTCAATTTGGGATAACTCATGCATACAGAGGTAAGACGAACAAAGAACGTAGGAATAAAAGTGACAAATGTAGAGAATGGAGCAGAGGAGCGCGGTATCATTGGCTTTGTGTCCCATGAAGGGTATTGTGTGGTGCTGCATGGATAAGGTTGCGAGGGGACCCTTGGGACGTGGAAGTGAAGGGCACTGAGGAAGAGGGAGGACATGTGTGACAGGCAGAGGGCACAGAGGACGTACCGAGACAGAGGTGAAACACGCCTCGTACTGTGATGCTGTGATGCTGACGCAATTTACCAGTTCATTTGATGGAATTGTCCGTCTCAGTTTCTCACACCCCAAATAGCCTGTTATCATCCAAAACCTAATTAAATCACATTTTAAATTAAATTGATAACATCAGATTCTTATACTTGATCAGCAAATGTTTTCATTTTGACTTAATGAATGACTTTTCACGTTTTTTTTTAATTGATCCTATAAATTCTTTTTGATTGATTTTCATTCAGTTCATTTCAAGATATATAGTTCATCTCTGAAACATAATCTTCACCCATAACAGTGGGATTACACGTGTATGTAGCTAATCTAATTGCCTCCAAAAAGATGCACTTCCTTTCTTTGTTTCCAGGGTGCCACGGTCACAGAGCGGTAATGCATTTTAGATATCTGGAAAATAGCGTTGTTGTGGTACTGAAAGGCTGAAGGCGGACACTTTAATTTGAACTAGATCACTTCAATAAATTGCAGTCGTGCTTAATGTTATAAATTGTGCTTCCCTGCTGTGATATGCCAAACTGTCTGCTGAGAAAAAGGTCATTTAAAGTCAGGCAGCTCACTCTGCTATTTGTTGACTCAAAATGTGTCATAGTTTAAACACAGACAAGTACAGTTTTAAAAAAAATCACAAAACACCCCACATTTACTTTGCATAGTCTGAAAAAAATCACTAAATAATGTGACGTGACACCGTACAAGTCTGTACTTGATCATTTGTGTGAGATAAATGATATAGCAGTCTGTCTTGAAGCAGGTGAGCAATGCATGTCAGTGTGACAAGGTATGCAGCCAGGGCAGCGGTGCTCTATGTCCAGAGGCTTCCCCTGGGACCTCATTACACCATGTTGGGCTTGGCTGGGTGCAGTAAGTGGACTGCTGGGAGCCCCAAGCAAGTACAGCTCCATGTATGTCGATTTGGTGTGAACATGCGAGCCCGAGTGTCTGCTTTGCATAGTAAGAGCCTGTTTACTGGCCCAGTGAGGCCCGGAGTCAAGCACACCTCTGTCCTTCAAATGGAAGATTAGAGAGCAGATCAAGCATGATTAGAATCATGAAACAAAGAGGATGTGCTTTCTGAGTGGTCAATTTGCTAAGTGGGCTATCACATGAGAAAGAGGTGTTATCCTTTTTTTTGTCTGGTGTTGCAGCGGTTGCATTGATTCATTTGTCCCAATTCGTCATTTTGATCATAGCAGGAGAATGTGCAGGGAACGAATGATCCTATCTTTTCCTCCTTTAATGGAGTACAAGATTTTATAGACCTTTATTCACAATATAAAACTTTGAAAAGAATTATCGTGGTCCTGCAGCATTGTTCTGCTTTATTGTGCTGCAAGGACATCGCAGTTTTTATGTGTCAGAACTTAACTATTTCCCTCATAACTGAAATGTTCAGTAGTTTCTTTTTGTTAATGTTGTGGTAGTTTGTGAAAGTTGTCCTTTAGGCTCTTCTACAAAGAGCCAGATCTCAGCATGTCTGTTTCTTAATGTACTCACCCCCAGACAGGACAAATGTTGAGTGAAAGAATCTTGCCAAGCTGGTACAAATCCAAATTAATTCATCAGCTTGGGGGAGCTCCAGTCTCCATTTTTACAAGTGTGACCCGCAGACCACCAACTATGAACTGCAGACCTTCTTGACCTCATTATTTTTACAGCTCCAGATTTTTTTTTGGGTAGAAACCAAGACCTCTTGCAGAGCACGTTTTTATGGCCTTGTATTGGATTGCAAACGATCTCACCTTATAACATTTTCTGTGGTTTACAGTGGAGTTCTAATGAGTATCTGGGGATGGTTTTGCCAGCAAAGTGAGACCAGTCATGAGGTCTCATTCTGGTTAGATGGGGCTATTATGATGTTGTGGCTTAAAGAAAATAGCTTGGTGGTAAATTGTGAAGCATTTTAGTCACAAATTGACGCATTCAAACACACAAGAGGGCAGTGGTTGGGGTGAATACTGCTTAATTGCATTAAGCTAATCAGGATAATGCAGGCTCCCCTGAATCCAACTACAAGAGTAAGGCTAATTCTGAGTGTAGTGCTCATTATGAAATGCCAACTAGTTTAGCATCCACTTCCCTTCAGAAAATAGCATGCAAACACTATCAAGTAGCAGCTTAGAACTCCATTTTCAGAGGATGGCAGAGCAGGTAGATTACAATATGGTTTGACTTTGATTACTTTGATGGTTTAGTGAATGTTGTATATGCCTATGCTTGTTTGTAGGCAATAAATTACAATAGTAAAATCTTCACAGTTACTCTGACCCAAAGTTCTTCCTACAGGTCTTTTCTTGAAATAGCATCAATATGTTGCTCCTTTACAGAAGTGTGGCTGCCGGCTCTTTCTATCAGCCATGATCCCGAGAGCGAGAAAACATTGTACGCGTTTCTCCAGAGGACGAAGACAAATACAGAATGCCGGTGATAAAGTAGCTCGCAAAACTTGCATAACCGAAAATCTCTTAAAGGCAAGGGGTGTGAGAAAATAATGATGACATTGTTCTATCTCAGAGGCAACGCATGATTAACAGCCAAATGCTAATTTACTATGTTGGAGAATTATAGATATGTTGGGGTGAAGAAGGAGATGTTTATTTCAGATTAATCCTGTTGATATCAAGCAACAAAGGAACAAATACTTTATAGATAAAAATAGTTCCCTGTAGCTCAGTAGTTTTTTTGGCTTCTCTGCATACATTCATCAGCGTAGAATCCTCTTATCTGTGGCTGCACTTGGTTGTTCTTCTTTACAAACTATTTTAGGGAGACATTACGTATTGCTTTATGATTAATAAACATTAATTAAGAGCTCGGTAAAAATGTCAAAAGAATAAAAAGGAACAGGATAGTCTAGTTTTTCCTCAGCGAGGAAAGTATGTCTTTGGTTCCTGCACAACATCTGTACAAGATCTGTAAGAGTCTGGGTCAAATCTGGTGTGGGTTCACATCTTTCTGCAATAGTTCAGGGTCTGGTCAGGTTCAAAGAGAATCCACATCGTTTTGAGCCAGAATTTTTGAGCTCTGTCGAAATTTGTGAGTCTGTGCGTGAGCAAACCCAACACCATTCCAGTGTGAGAGCTTTGCCAATTTGAAATGGCTTAAAGGCTTGATGCGATGGCTTTGGGAAACAAAAACAGATCAATAGAGGTGATCCTAGAGAAATCCGACTTTGATATCCTGGGCTTCAGCCTGGAAATGCTCCTATCAGTCATGTGACATACAACACAGGGATTTTTTTTGTCTGGATGGATGATCACTCCTCCCTGGCTGCTGACCCTTCCGGTTTCCTGTGGTGTGTCACAAGCCAGAGGCGGTGTGTCATCTTCCCGGTAAGGACGTCAGGGTGGCCCTCCATTGTATGATTCAACTTGAGTGCCACAAGTGCTTAAGATAAGGCGCCAAAGACAGTTTGTTGTCTTAAACATTGACATTTGCATTTAAATTGACTTCATGCCGCCATGATTTATTTTCTTGAGAGAGAGACAGAGTTTTGTCGGCAGCTTTGCCTCTAATTCCCTTGATCTGCCAAATACGATAACAGGAGCAGGATTATTATTCAGTGGAATCGAGTCTAACTTTGTTTCAACGTGCTATAGCCAACACCAGCTGCAGACCACTGTTCCACAAATTCTCTCAAAACTGCAGATTAAACTCTAGTCAGTCATGCGTGATGGCTTTTCTCATGAATTAATTGCAGTGAAGAAAAAGTATTTTTTCACATTGGAGAGAAAATTAAACTCAAAGAAAAACACAATGGTGTTCCCTTTTGAATTTTGAACATTTTCCTTCCATTTCCAGAAACAAGGTACAGACTACATTATACTATATACCATAGACTCTTATGACACTATACTGCAGATTGACTTGTAATGCAGACCGACGTGTGGTCTCACACATTCGTACATGTGCTCCTATGAAAAAATGGGCCTCAATATCCCTTGTAGCCCCGGCGTCACTAAAAAGGGAACACCTGTTTATCGTATATTTTCACTTGAAACATACATTTATTAATCTGACGCTCTTTCAAGTCATGTTGATGTCACATCTGTGATTTATCCAGCTTACCAAAATAGCCGAACAAGAGACTGCCAGCTCTGCAGGGGTCATGATAATTTAGGGGGCCGTGGTGCTCGTGGGATGACAGTTTGACACAGGATGTTCGCGGAAATCACCTCAGAAAGCACGTATAATTGACACCATTAGCCTTGAGGTTTGACAGTTGGCTGACAGCTGATGAATTCGCCTGTGCCTTCCCTCCACTATAGATAACAAATTCATACCTCCTGTTTTTAAACCATTTTACACCTCGGTAATCCCTTTCTAACAGCTACTTGCCCCAGCTGAGCCACAGTTTGCATCCTGTGTCATGGATCTGTGATCATCCTTTTCCAAGTGTGAAGTGGGTGAAGTGCTGGCCAACATGCCCCCCTGTCCACAGGTCTGATTCCCCCAGGGTGCATATTCTTGTCTTCTTGTTGAACCTGGGCCTGAGGGGCTCCTTGTCTCTGCTGTGTGCTGTAACTCACCTGCTGTTGAAACATTTGGATGATATCCTGAGCAGGGAGCAGATCCCTGGTTCCCCATTTGCAGCCAACCCAACGTTACAGATGGCTTTGCTTCCTCCCGCGGTTCACCAGTGGAAAAGGAAAAGGTGTGGAGAGTCTGAAGGTTACAGGCAGGTCCTTCTCCACTGGGCCGTGTCGAATATCATTACAAACACACGGAGGCCTCTTTAATACTCGTGCCCCTTTTTTTTGTTACCACCTGCAGTGTGATGGGATTTTAGCTGGGGTCGAAAGTGTGCCAGAAGCACTGCTATTAACCCTGTGCATTATGCCTTTCTATGAAGGGCAGTCCACTGGCAGACACTTCCCCTGTTCATAATAGAGCAGGCTGCATTCCTTCCAGTGAGCACAGACATACTTTGCTGGCTCTCAAGGAACCTTCATGCAGATTTCGCAACAGTGGACACTCTATTCTTCCCCTTTACACAACCCTCATTTTTCAACCCTGTTTAGACCAAAGCTGTTCCTCCTTTGGGTTGGTGTTGGCTATCTCAATCACGAAGTAAACAACATCCTTCCACTCATTCGCTATACAAAACCAGCGTGTAAAAGAGCTATTCAAATGCAGTGAAAAAAAGCAAAAAAAACAATGAGTCTTCTCCAGTGTGTGTGGTAGTGTGTCTTCGCTGCACAAAGAGAGACTGATGCTCAGTTTGTAAGTTGACAGAGGCATGTTAGCATCACAGTGGAGAGAGGAAGATTTTCCAGCAGTCACAGCAGTGGTATTTTGATCTGCTGCATTTGGGAGATGTAGAGCACTACACAGTCGCTGTTTGCACTGTGTGTGATAGCGTTTTATATACATGGTGGGTTAGTGATAACACTTCTGAGAAAAGAAGCTGCACTATCCAGATATATATATCTATATATATATCTATATATATATATATAAATATAAATATATATTCGATGTGGTGCTGCTGCTGCCTTTGTTAACTTGAGGCTCTTTATGGGGTTTGCTAGCTAGTTATTTTACATTATTAGTCTAATGTACACATACTGGCTGGTGTTTGAGCTGTAATCTACATTCTCATCATGGTTCTCCATCACAGATGGTAGAACAGCTGTGATTGAAAGAAATAGCAAAAAAAAAAAAAAAAAAGATAAAATAATCCACGAGGCCCGGCCCCTCCTACATGATTTTGCGAGTGTGTGCTTACCAGCCCAGAGAGATAGGAAAACACTGAATATGTGGCGTGAGTAATGGATGTTCATCTACTGTATAGAGGGTGTCTGTGAGGTGATTCATATTGTATGTAGCTGGAGGAGCATACTGTTGCTGGGAGTGCGCGCATTGCCAGTGGAGTCACGTCTGTTCGCCGCACTCTTGTCTGTGAATTGTGAAATGGGGGCCAATTCTGATCAAACCGACCATAAGCATAGGTCTAGGTGGAGGATTCTATTATGATGCTCGGCCTGAAAAGACCCCACACTGGCTCCAACAAGAATCAGAGGGGGATTTGTTTTGTGGTGAAAATGGTATCAGAATGGCTTTGTTCTCCCGTCCCAGCACAGCGGCTGATTTATAAGTCTGCGTGTCTCCAGCTTCCTGCTGCTGTGTTAAAGCAGGAGGTGGGGCCATTAAACTGATGACATAGCTTTGCTTCTCTGTCACTGTCAGTAAACAGCATCCAGTTTGAAGGCCGGGGCTGGCCACTGGAGTCTGCTGCTTTGATTTGCTTTATTTGTAGATGCCTTTTCTTTGCACAGGCTGCCTACAGTAACAATGATAATAGATGTAAGGACTTAAGCAGCAGTGTAGAACATGCACATGAAAGAGAGGCAGAAAGAGAGAGAGAGAAAAAACAGGTTTGATCAAAGCTGCGTGTGATTCAGTGCATCAAAGGGATGTTGTTTTGAGTCATTTGGTTCCTGTTCCTGTTTTGACCCAGGAAATGTACCGAGGCTACTATCTACAGAAGAGCGCGTTGGGGAATCCTTTCCTGTCTGACCAGAGCCAGGAGCTCTGCTGCCCAGAATGCAGAGCACAGCAAGTCCACAGCCATCATCATTAGAGCTGCACTGCTGTGGACACTAATGGCTGTCCCCGTTCTGCTGCCTCGGCACATTCAGAGGGCTCATCTGAGACTCGAGGGTGTGAACACATGATTTAATTCGAGAGAGATGAATTCACGGTTCCTGTTTTCCCGCTTTAAAGCAGGACGCGGAACGCAGAAAGCTCAGTAGCGAAGAGCCAGCGCGAGCGCATTGGTGGCGACGTCCTCTTTCAAACACCCTCGAATTATCAAAGGAGGCTAATTGGGGAGTTTGTCCTCGTTTATCTTCATTTAAAGGCTGGAAAAGATGGTGTTGTTTTCTCGTTTCACTGTTGAGAGGTGGGGGTGCGTGGAGGAGAGACAAACAGTGGTGGCAGTGTTAAACTGGGGGATGGGGCTGGTAAAATTGATGTTCTATGGATGAGCTATTCCTGGACTCCCTAATTGCATTTTTAAGATTTCAAATAGCCACATAAGCATCTTCGAACAGAAAATATTCCTGCATCAAAAGGTGTGGTGGTAAATGTCTGCATGCATATTTCAGAAGAATGAAGATTTATCACCTCTATTTCTCGAGAAACTGTTAAGTGCAATATTTGAAAATCAATGCAGGGTTGTGACAAGGCACATTCATCAAGTTTCTTTATTTCTTCAGTCATGGTGAAAGGCTTTTACATGGCCATCTATTTCCAATTACATGCAAAGGCGGACATACTCTGTCCCCCGTTTCTGTTGTTTTTGTAGTGGCAGTATAGATTTTCAGCCATTCAAATGAACTCTTTACTGAAGAGCCTGCAGTCATTGTGCTTGGCCTTTTCCCCGGTTTTAGGCACAATCATTCCCTCCTCCAAATGTACACTTTACAAATCAATAAGCTTTCACAGTAATTTAACTCCATGTGCCCCTGAGAGCCTGCAGTAAACTCACTGTATATCATAGATAGAATTAAACCAGTGTGGTTCCCTTTTGCCCTCATATTTTTTTTTTATTCCCTGTAAGCCACTCATAGGGTTAACTTAACAAGAGGTAGAAAGGCAGCACTTGGGCTTCTGCCTGGTTTGGCTAGCTCTTCAGGATGTTGCCCCAGATACAGTATGATCCGCCTTCTGAATCCAGTGGGATTCTGACAAATAGGGTGTCACTGATGATGATTAGCCCAATGGCTGTGCTCTGTGGTACCTGATGGTGATCAATACTCATATTGTAGGGGATCAATCCCTCATATGGAGCAGAGGCTGGGATCCCCGGTGCTGCTTTTTGGTTGGCCCACTGACCTAAACTGGAGCCAATGCTGATAATGATTTTCTAAGGACAATATAGCAGCAGACATTTGTCCGGTTTTAATTACCAGAGAGTAGTGATAGGAACAGTGATGCAGCAGGGTATTTCACGGTTAAATAATAAAGTTATTCATCTTGTTCCGGAGTATATCCGTAGTATGCTGCTCTTTCAACTCTGTGATACCAGTCTGTCTTTCTCAAGTCAATACCCGCCAATATCACAGCACTTTGATGTATCGAAAATTTGGTTTTTAATCTTATTACCTTTGATTCCTGACCAATAAGGGTAATCTCATTAGTTTTACAGAAATGGCTAAACCGAAACACATAATTGGGTATGCTGGCAGAAGGCTACAGTCACTTGCCCAGGATAGTTTAATTGTAGTTTAATCTCTAACATCCTCTGACGAATGTGTCCACTGATAGGTTTGCTATTAAAAAATGCAGCATCAAAACAGTTGCCAAGTAACAGCTTACAAGGGGCTTTGGACATGCTTGGATTCGTTATTAGGGTATTGAAATAAAGGTAGACGGTTGTTATACAGAGAAGTAATCATTATCTTTGATGGCACTTAAACAACCGTTCCTTACCTCCCTGCTGTCAAGTGACCAGACATTTATCTTCATATGTAAATGTCAGTGCTATCAGTACTGGATGTGCTTAATGTATTTATTTAGTTGAAAATGTCATAAATGTCACCCTGACATGAGAAAACAAAACTGAATGTACTGACATGGCTTTACAATTGCTAGTTAGAGAGGTTAGAGATACTGTATCTAGTTCACTTGCATTTTGATCAATTCTGTTCTTCAATAACCTCATTCTGGAACCTGGATTCTGGACACCGCAGACAGCTGGTGATAGAGAATCTACTCATGTTGCCACGATGCAGTGTACCAGCCATTGTTCATCATTAGGCAAGGCTGGAGAGTATGAATTATGGATGATGTAGTCATTGTAAATGTAACAGATAAACTGTTAAAGTCTTTGTGATGAAAGCCAGAATGTCAGACAGTGAAGAGGCTGCCAAAGACTGACCACAGGTCCTGCTGCGACCGCAGCGTGAGATAGAATCAGAGATCAATCAAAGCATTCGTTAATGGAGCCAGCAGCGGAGGGGAATTCTGTTTGGTCTTTTTTGTCTAAAAGGCAACAAGGTGGAATCATTAGGCACCTTTTCTTTATATCTTACATCTGTAGGTAGAGGAACAAAGGCAGAGTGCCAAGTGAAGTGCAAATTGAAACCATACAGGGCCTGTTAAAGCACACACTATACATCTTTGGAATATGTGGTTGGTTTTGTCCTCTGTCACAGCTAGAAAAGGTCATAAAAGAGGCACGGTCTGCTCTTATTGACTCGCTCTGTTTGTCACACAATAACCTTCGAGCAGGGCAAGCAGTAGTTAACATACAGTGTTTGTATCCCATGTTTCAAACTTTGGAAGGCATTGGCAGCAAGAACACAGCAGTATTTCTAGAAACTCTCTAAAGAAGTTTAACACAGGAAAATGTTGAATTTTTAACTTTTATCATTTTAACTTCATATTTTATCAGTGGCATTTTATACGTCTGTAAACAAATAATTATAAAAGTAAAGAATCATGCATAATTACTGATAAAAAACTCAATGTTTTTGAGGGAAATCTACTGTCAAATACTCTCTCCATGCTGTCCCAACTTCAATATGTCCAAAACAGAGCAATTCCTAAACCTCCCTTTAATAGAGTCTTTCAGGGAGGCACAGGAAGAGGAACAAATGCCTCTATTCAGTAGCGTCCAAAATGCTAATGCCTCTGGCTCTTAACACGTTTATAAGGGTTCCCATGTCACGACATGGCATAGTCCCCCCTAATGGTGGCTGTGGCTGGGGACTGAATGAAAAAAACAGACACATAACAGAAGATGACAAATATGACAACAAGACCGCTGGTTTCCTGGGGAACAGGCCATGTAAAACCCCCATTTTCCTTCTGGAAGATGCACGCCAACATGTTATGTCACGCTGAGGGGGTTCACAATGAATTCAGTCACTAAAACCTCTGTTTTGAACTGAGCGTGGACTGTGACATTTAAAATATCTATAAAAAGTTACTGGCATTATATATTTGTTACTGCAACAGCCCACACATCTGTGTAGTCATAGACTTTGTGGACTTGTTGAAGGGAAAAAAGAGACTGCCTCTTTTTTTTTTGTTTTTTTTTTTGGCCCGTGACCGATAGCACAGGTTCTGTCAGTGGAACTGGTGGCCATTCGAAACGGTAATATTGAATTCCACTAAGTATGTGCTCCCATATGTAAATGATGGCAACACAAGGTTCTGTATTGGACAAACTTTCTGGAAGCAAATAAATGAAGGGTAGGCAGGGTTTAGTGATTGCTTGGGAAAGTAATTACTCCTTACCTGTATAGGTGCTGGAGGGCAGTCTCCAGAACCAGCCTGCTGGTCCTTTTGGATTGATATTATGTCAAATGATCAAAAGGTTTTTCTCTAGAGACCCCCTGGTCAACCTGTGGAACAGGTTCAATCCTGTATTGACCAGTTTGAATGATTAGACAACGGAGCATGTCAAACTTTTCTCCTAACTCTTAATTCTATTTTCAATATGTCATTTCATGAGCCAGAGCGTACCAGAGCTGCTTCAAACAGATGTTTGTTGATAAGACAAGCAGCAGATTGACATTATTGAACTATTCAGAGGATGAGATGGAACCTCTGCACGACACTCTCAGTAGTGCTATTGATGTTTTAATAGAAAGTACATGATAAACATTGGTGGGAATGACTAACAAACTGACAAGCAGCCATCAATGACAGTTTTTAACAGGAGTGAATTACTCTTTGAATTACTACTTGTCCAAGCCATATCACTGTTTAACCACTGCAGCAATTCAAATCTTTGTTACATACATACCAGTCAACATTTGAGCTCAGGTGTGTTCAGTTCTGTTTCCACTATCTGTAACATTTGTCAGATACAGCAAGCTGCCCACCTTGTTTCAAGTGCCACAGTAATCCTCATGTCACTTTACATAAAAATGATTCCACCTGCAGTAAGCTATGCACATTCAGAATTTGGTATTCCACCAGTACTCTGTATCGACAGATACCATGGATTGAAGTATTGGAATCGGCACGAGGAGAGAAAAAACTGGGTCAGCCGTAGTTTTTGTTCCATTCTTTACTGGTCATTTTTAACATGTTTTTCAATATTCCAAATGTATTATAAAACCTAAAGCTTAATGTAAGTCAGTAGTGTGTGTGTGTGTGTGTGTTTTGTTTCCGACATGTCTGAAGGGTGCTCTTCAAAGCAATCTTCGGGAACAATTTAGTCCAATAAATTGCATTCTGCCATTCAAGTGGACTTCTATTGTGCTGTGACATAAATCACTTGCCATCGCTTAGTCACTGCTGCATCCTTTTGATGACCCACCTTTGTTGTCATTGTGCCACAGTTCCTTTCTTGTGAAATACTGAGTGTACACTGCATCTCCACCGCCACATCGCCGACACAGCGTTTAGTCCGTTGACGTGAGCATCAAAAGAAATGAGTTTGAGGTTGGTTATAGCTCTTAGTCAGAAAGAGCTCCTCACTTCTGTGTTGTTTGCTTTCGCGGAGCTCACAATGACGTGTGCTCAATCATCAGTTAACCTGATTATCCAGCCACCACATCTAGCTTCCGGAAGGTCAGCTGTGTCCCAGCTCGCCATGCGCCAACCTGTTAGTGGGATGTGGTCCAAACCACAATAGAAATCTATATTGCTTTTGAAGTAGCTTTCCAAGGCTGAATCTATAGAAACAAATGGCATGCCAACACTAAAGATCTTTTCATCTCCTTTTCATTCCCTCATCCTGTCCTATTGTAGGTTTTGTGATTGAGCAAATCAGATTTTATCCCACTCAGTGCAGGTGCTAGACTGCAGCTAAATGCTTTTGCCGCATCGGTACCTGATCATATATTCAGAACCTGAGGACGCCCGTCTCCTTTTGATCTAACCACTCGATACCGCTCGAGACCTGAATTAACTCCCTCTTTGCTCATTTGAAATGTAGTGCTTTTAACTGCTTACCTCTCAACCTCCCACAGCTTAACCCTTTCTGCGGCGTGTAACATTGAAAACGAAACACATATTTCGCTCGGATTAACGAGGGATGCATAGTTTAAATACTCTCTATTGTCTCGACTGTCAGAAACTGCTCGAACAAAATTAATGTTTGATAAATGGAAAAATGCCGCTGCTCATAATGTGGACATGTATTGATTGGCCTTGCTGTGCTGTTAGTTATAGTCTGGAAAACTCACAGGATGCTACTGCATTTTTTACCTAGTGAGGGGAAAAAAAATCATTCTCCGTTCCAGTCTGAGCTCTGTAGTTTTTTCACGTTTTAGTTTTCAAATAACCTGAGGGTTTATCTGAGTATATTCTGAATATAAACAAAGGTGAAAAACACTGTAAAAACAATCTGTATTTTAATGTTTTTTAAATTGCTTTAGCCTTTTTTTTTCATTTTCTCTTACTGCTCTCTTCTTTTGTATTACTTGATGAATATTCTGAGCTGTCCTTGTTACAGGAGGAGACCTTGTTTTCTTGTTTGGATTTGAAAAAAAAATAGCTGTCCCAAAAACTGCCGTGATAATAAGTGCCGAAATGTGGGAAAAATACAGCAGTGAGTTCACCTCTGTCTGACTTTTAGTACAACAAACAGCAGACCTCCACCCACACACAGAAAACACAAAGCTGTGTTCTGTCTTCAGGCAGAGCTTTTGATGTCAGTCTAACAAAGGCACCAACTCCAAAACCCGCTTTCACTGGATTTTTTTAATGCCCCATGTGTCCTTTCAAGTAGTGAAAAGATAACTTTCTGGGTGTGCCGTGTGTTTGAGCTGGAAGAAGGCATTTGTTTCATTTGTTGGAGTATCCTTTCAAGTGGCACCGGCTTTTAGAAACACTGACCGCTTTGAGCTCTTGAATTGGTGAGATACTCCACATCAGTCATACTGGTCTGATGGTGGGTTGATATTTCTGCATAGCTACATAGCCCTGTGATTACACTTCCTGCTTTATGATTTGCTCTGCAGTCATATCATTGAAATGAAAGAATGATGGAGACCAGACATTTTTATAATATTACACCCGATGAGAAAACTGTCGCTGTTTTGCCCCGAGTCTACAGGTGCTGCTTTATGCTCATCCATAAATTTCTAAGGTACTCTGTAATTTATTGAGCTGAGGTCATAGGCAAATGTTTTTTTTTTTTTTTTTTTGTCTTTTGCACTTCCTCAACAGGTGTCTCCAGACACAGCAAACATTTTTGATTGATTTCAAGTTGTGTAAGCCACCACTACCCTGAGCCCCAAGTAGTCACTGCTGTGGATGACTTGTCTGGAACACGTGTAACATAAAAACATAATTTGATGATAAGCACAGTGGAGCCAGAAGGAACATTTGCACTGTACTATGGTTCCTGGTGTACTGTATAGAATCGTGCCCTTGGGCTACTACACCTGCCATGGGCTAATTGGCTATCATGAGAGGCTCTGAGAATAATGGGGCTTTGGGGTTCCCACCACCGCGTGCTTCTCATGGTCAGCAGCAGAGATAAGAAATCCGTGGTGCTGTAGTTTGGTAGGTTCTCCTAAATGGACGCATTTTAAGGTGAATAATGGAGGACTTCCCAGTGTTGCTAAGGCAAAGTAGCATCCACACAATATTGTCAGCCCACACACACTGAAGTAGACCTGCCAGTGTTCTTTCTGTGTGCTCAGTGAATGGCCGTGAGGATGAAGCCTGAAAAGTTGTGCAGCCAGCCTATTGACGAGCTTGTCTGTGTAAAAACACACACACACACGCAGACAAGGCCTCGCCCTCAACACCCACCAATCCACCCACCCACACACACACACATTAATTCGTCTCAAATATTGGTCTGCCTCCTCATCTCTTGCTGTGCGCCCATGTGCGACGGATCCCACCGACATTTTCCACCGCAGGATTAACTGTGTAGCGCGACAGGCCGCTCTGCCTCAGTGCTCCTAAAGGGCTGACCCCGAGATGTGTGTGAAGAGGTGGCCAGCAGGCCGCTCCTTAAAAGGCTATTAGATCCATACTGCTTATTATGAGTGGGCGTGCAACTAAATTATCTGCCCAGCTTTCCCTTGTCATAGGACTATAGGCGGAAAAAAAGCTTGTTTTCCGGAAATAATTAATCCCACTTGCTGGCATAATAATATCTCGGAGAGCACGTCGCTTATGCCTTGAGTGTTTCCTGATGGAACCTTTTCTCTGACAGGTGGGCTGCTATACTGATGGAGAGGATCATCTTCTCATTTCGCTTCCTGCCTGGAGGACCTTTCAGTCACATTACAACTGAGGCAGTTGGAGGGGATTTGATTCAGGCCAGAGTGTGTGTTAGGTCTTTGCATGTGCGAGCGTACGTGTGTACGTTTGCGCAGAATGTGTGTATGTGTGTCAATGTGTGTATTCTGATCCCTCCAACCATTTGGAGGGCTGTGTGTCCAGGGTGTATCTCAAAGCAGAACCAAGCCCGGTTACCATGCCTACACATTTTACCGAGAGACACTGCTTTTATCGTAATGAATTCATTTTAAAGCTCGTGTTTGCCTCTGCATTCTCCGTCAGCTGTGTACACACTCGAAATAGCCCTAGAGTAGAGGCCTTTTCCATAGCTAAAAGTGACCTGGGGGAAATAGCTTATTGATTCTTGGGGGAAACATGATGAAATGGAGGTCTAAATGGACACTTAATCTGAACTTGTCTACAGGAGAGGGGATAAGAAAGTACAAGGGCCACTCTGCTTTTGTCAGGCTCTGGTTTACTATATCTTTTTTGCTGTGGTTAATTAATTGACTCTATTTTTTTTAAGAGATGAACTGACACATTTTGTCAACTTCAGGTTTCAGCTTCAAGTGAAAAATGGGGCTAAACAAACAAACCTACTCTTGAAACTCTTGTGACAGTAAACAATGGTTATGTCCTGAAGTCTGGAATGATTTCACTGCACTTTTAACATCTTGCAATATTTTAAACTTGATTTGTGTCAAATTATGAGAAAATGCTTTTTTACACGCTCTGCAAATGCTTATATTTTTATTAAATCAAGAATATCTGACATGATGACTGGTGCGTCCTTGAAAGAGACAGAGCGTCTGCTTAATTTCACTGTTTGCAGAAGACGTGTTTGCTTGCTCACTGTTGTTGGTTTCAGGGATGGAACAGACGTTGTTGTGCACATTGTGTTCAGTAGGTGTGCTAATCAGGAGTAGAGATCCCTTGATCACTGCCATGATCGCTGAGCGCGCCATCTGTGATGCTCTGATGGCCGGCGGTCTGGCTGAGAGAGCTGGATAACAGTCTGCCCCAGTCTCTCTCCTGTGCTCTCTCTGTCCTCACGGGGCTGCAGCCTTCACTCTCTCCTACAAGTGACATGTTTTACTTGTCTTTAAACACCTGGAGCCTATTAACACTCGCTGGCAGACACTTCTTAAGCCGCACCACTATGACAATATTAAACATTTTGTTTAGTTCAGATAAACCACAGAATGAGTGCAGCTCCCCTTGGATGTTTTTGATTTATCCGTTTTTATATATCTAATGTTTGATCAGTTTCTCTGTAGTGTGCCGCACTAAATAAATCAGCTGTCAGCGAGGATCTGGAAATAATTTAGCAGACTGTTAAAGTGTCACGGATAATGGAGAATTGCACATAAATGTGGGCAATTTCATCGCTGGAATTTAGTCTGCTTTGCAGTCACAGGTCATAAACAGTACCAGTCACATCTCTGGCAACAATTCACAGGTCCTTGCTGAGTTCAAATGCAGTTTGTGATGGAATTTCCAAAGTGTGACCTGTAGTAAATGTACAAACACGCTCATGCAACATGCTGCACTAAACAGCTCCACAATGCGTCAACCCAGCACAACTTTTCATCAATGGTTAAGTGATAGGTATGAAGATAGGGAGGCGCGTTACCATGACAACTTATAAGAAAGCCATACACAGAAATGCATTGGTCATCATATTGATTCAGAGCTCTGTGAATGAACATATGGTATCAGCCAAAGGCAGGTTGCCCTGCTTCTATCAGCGAGTGCCAGGTTAGAGGCTTATTGACCGTTTTTGACAGACTGAGTAACAGACGACTTTTGGGTGAAATGGGCCGTGTGCCCAAAGTTCAATTAAAAGACTCACACTGTGTGTAGCTGGCATATTTGCCAAATGGAGGGAAAAGTGTAAGTCAGTCTTTGTGCTACCTCAGCAACCTTGTTGTCCTTTAGGGTTCTTGATGGCTCTGCCTCAACTCCTTTATAAAAAAAATTATCACATCTTAACAGGTTGAAGGAAATTCTTAGGTGCCACATGAGCACATGCTTTGGGAACATGTAGCTACATTTTGAGCTTTTATTGGGGCATAACCACCTGCATTTTTCTTTCTCTGCTCTCAAGGCAGACAGCAGTAGAGCAACATGGTTTTCGTCGTGAATGGGCCTGGTGTTGTTTGTGATTTTTTCTCATTCAGGCAGGTCTTGCCCAAGGGGGCAGCAGGTCAAGAGAGCATTATTTTAATTCCATTGACACGATAGGGCTGCAGACCCCCATCTTGTAGCAGTCAGATAACATTTAGTGATTGCTGCTTGAGGGAGATAAGAGATGCGTCATAAATTAAAGACGTTGTAAACATATGCCACGGAGGGGCACAGTGGATTATCTTATTTTAAATTGAATTTCTGATTCCTGGAGTCAGAGTGGACGCTCAGAAACCATCAGACTGGGAAACGTGACAAATGACACATCAGGTGCCAGTGAAGCACAGTGACAGCAGAAAATAAGCCGGTTGAATTTATGAGAGTTTATTGAGTTGCACGATCTGCTTACACTTTCTCCTTGACTTCCTTTATGGCATTTTAACAATTGGTTCAAAGTGTGAATAAATGTTTGCCTTCTTGCCTCTGTAAGTCACGTCCAAATCAGTGAATCAACTGGGCTGGAACTGTGAATGAGCCAGAGTGGCGGAGAGAAAGGGGAAGAGGCTTTCCCCGGGGCAGTGCCCAGGACAATGTCAGGTTTGTCTGGCCCGAGTGCATGAACACTAAGCTTTTCGGAACTGGCAGCCCGCCCCGGTACCTACCCATCTCCCCCGGCTTCCAGAGCTGTCCAGCCCCGGAGCACTAAGCATTTGTGCAAAGTTCATAAGGCTTCCCTCTGTTTGTGTGGCCATAATGGCAGCTCCATCCTGTTGTAGCTCAAAGAGTGCTTATGGGCTCTAAGGGCCTTGCGCTGGTGCTGCAGAGGCGTGTGAGTGAGTTCTCAGTTACTGACTTTGGCTGGCTGCTCTCATTATGAAAAGACTCTGCTCCCCCCCGCCAAACAGCTCCAAATCTTAGTCTCCAGTATCAGCATTTCCTTCATCATGTTCTCCATCTGCCTTTTAAATCCAATTTGCTCAATAAAAATCTCAAGCTAGATAAAATGAAAAGTCAGTCCACTCACTTCAGTCCATTCATTTACTCAAATAGCAAGAAAAGAAAACGACATGGGGAAGTTAATTCAAGATGATTTGTATTCAATATAACAGAAAAAGCAGGCAGTGTACTTTAAATTTAGTCGAAGTCGACTGAAATAAATGATTATTTTTCACTTAAATGAATATATTTAAAAGGCCCATTACAGCTGCTAAATGACTAAATATACCTGGATTTAAACCTCCACTATTTCCAGCTGTCAGCATCTGCAAGGCCCGAGCGATAATAACCTTATTTGTAGCTGCAAGTTCCATCGAAGCAGCCGTGGCTTTGGTTGGTTTTTCACCGCGGTTACGACCCGCATCAGCATAATTCAAGCATGACCCTCCTCCCCCCTTTCATTTTCTGCCTTTCTCCCCGTTAAAACCCAAGTCCCAGGCTGGAGTCCACACCATACATCATCCAGACTGGGGGTGCTTCCTCCCTTCCCCCTCGTGTGTCGTGGGAGAGAGGTTTTTTTTTTTTCCTTTTTTTTTTCATTGGGCCGGTGGAAGGCTCTTATCGACAGTCTCAGCACTCTCTGTGCACCGAGCTTTCCCCATGACATGTCACCCAGCCTCCACTCAAGTCCATCTGTGTAGTCATGGAGTCAGGCCCCCGTTCACCAGCGGTCAGGTCCACTTGAATCCATTCGCATACTTAAAAAAAAAAAGAAAAAAAAAGTCAAGATTCATTGAAATACAGATTTACAATAGAAAGGGAGGAGTGAGCTTCAAAGCTTCAGCAGCATTGGACTAATGCTGGGCGACAATCTTTAGTACTATTAACAATTAAGGAGATTGTCACTGGCTGACAGGAGAAGATTGCAGCAGGAGAAAAACTCAACAGATTTTCACACAGCGGGTGATCCGTGCTCCCACCTAGTGTACTCACTCGCTCTAAATTTTTCCCCAAATTGATCATTATTGCAAATAAACATTTTCACTGAGCGGTCAGGTGCAGCAAACATCTTTCATGACGCTGGAGGGGGGCGAGATGGAACTTGCATTCCTCCACTCTCCTTTGTACACACCCGGTGAATAGCCTTTAGATCGGGCTTTGTGGGAATGATTGTCAGTGGCTTAATGAGCGTCTTTGCCAAGCTAGAGGCTTTGGCAACATATGTGACTACAGTGCCTCTGTTCCTCTCCGTCTCCAGCCTGTATGACACAGTGCAGAGCGGGCTGAGCGCTCTCCATTTTTCCACAAATTTGATTTGACCCGACTCAGGCTTTCCCTTTTTCCCCTGGATGTTATTACCTGGAATGGAAGAGTTACTCCACTCATGGGGACCGGAGCAGAAAATAACGTAAAATCTTGTAAGTATCCCGTAGTTTCTAGGGATGTCTATAAAGCTGTTGCAGCAGATTTGGATTAAGCATGCTTTGGTCTTTCCATGTGCTGGAAACACTCTGTGAGTCATTCAGTCTTTCTACAGTAGTGAGGGCGAAACTCATTGCCTTACGATTCAGACTGTGAATGAGTTGAATTAGGTTATAAGGTTGTTTTTCTTCTTTTTGTGAACGTAATATACTGTAATGTAATGAATGAAAGCTGAGCTTTGTAGTAGAAACATCTACCATTCCTGTAATAATGAATGTTTTTTTTAATCATAAGCAAAAATGTCAAATAATAAATGTTTTCCTTTGTTTCTACGAGACCACACCAATCACTTGGAGAGAGTTTTGAACAGCCTCGCCAGAGCCAAGTCAGATCTAAGACTAAACAAAGGACTTTCAAAACTTTGCAATTCCAAATATTTGTCAGAAAAATCATAGTTCATAGTTTATAACTATGAAAATGTTTCGTTTGCTCTTGTCTTAATTGCTAAGATGTCTGAGAAAGATGGACTGTGGTTCATTCCATCATGTTTCCTGGATGAAATGTGACAAGTTAAAAATACCTTCTGTAGTATTTGCATTCATAAATTTGAAATTGTGCAAATGAGGTAACATTGGATGTAAGGCATATTAAAACTACTTAATTACTTATTACTTCTTTTTAGTCATGTAAATTATAATATTAAATCAGATTTCTCTGCACATTGACTAAACAAACAAACGAGATTAGTGAGATTAGACATGCCAAATAAACACACCAGCTGGATACAGCTGTTCATTGATCCAGATTAAAGCTCAGCCTTTGTTTCTAAACAAATCATCAGTCATATGTTCAACATTGTTCAACATTGCACAACAGACTTAACATATGGAGTACTCTTGTCTGTCAGATACAAAAAAAAACTAAAACTAAACTACACAAAAAAACTGTCCAGGTTAACTGAAAAACATTTTGCCTCTTGTTAAAGCCAATTTGCACAAAACTGGCACCGAACAGGAGCAGTGATGATTTTCAAACTGACCTCCAGGTTCAGTGTAGACCTCCAATTAGTTTTATTTACATTAATAGTTACAGAATACCAATATATAACATATAGCTAACAGCACCTTTGAGATTATATATATATATATATATATATGGACGGTTTTGAGCGCATCACTTGTAACATAGTATTTTGTTATGGTATTGCTACTTTTACTGAAGTAAAACGTATGTATAATATATATGTACTTCTTCTTCTACTGCTCTTGTACTGTGTAGCTGTATCTGTAGGTTATTGATCTAGGAGCCACATTTATTTACAGAGTGAAAGGCAGGCCATAATATAATAGAGACAGAGTTAGAGTAGTTTCTCTTATTTCCACGTTAGAGACAGAGAGTGATGTCCTCTCCTGCCTCTTCTGTCTTGTCTGAGCTGTTGCTTGGTAACAAACTGAGTGAGTACATCCAGTTGTCAGTTATAAGGTACACCTAACTACATCCTTCAAAATAAAGGTTTATAATGTTCCTTTTTTTTAGCCTGTTGTCATTTTGTACGTTGCATCTGTTCATGTAAATCAGTTGGAGAAAATGATAGAAACGCCTGATAGTGTAACACAATACAGTTCAAGAGCATCACAAACTATAACCAATGACTGTATGACTGTAAATAGCCGTATGATATTTCGAGAGTCTGGTCTTGAGCTCTGTCCATTCAAATTGTCTCAACATAACCTCAGTTCAACCCTATTAAATGATGGAGAGGCACAGGAACTGGGCCACATATCCGGCAGCTGTGTCAAACAGCTTACCCAGAGTAACGCTGACCAGATGCTCGGCTCGAGCGCGGAGCAGGAAATTCAAATGCAGAATTACAGTCAGCAGAGAGCCTCTCATTTTGCAGGCTGAAATTATGATTTTGAGTGTACGTGTATTGAACAACTGAAGGGATTAAGAAATGGATGAAGCAGCAAAGGTATTTCTGTAAAAATGTAGTTTTGCTGCTGCTCGGTGAGTGCTGTAGGAACATCAGAAATTCTCGGTTGTTGGCAGAAATAAATTGCTTTGGGGTCTGATGGAGGTAAGGATTTGGGATATAAGAGCCATCGATCATGTCTTGCTGTGGCACAGTTTCGTCTGGGGAAATTGCCAGCATCAGTCAGACGGAGTGAATGAATGTGGAGAGGAGCACGCTGTGTTAGTTCACACAAAATAATATTCCAGTCCCCACAGCCCAACTTGTGAATTCATCTCTCTGCCGGCTACTCAGCGAGGATCACACACTAATGTGATTATTGTCCTGAGCGAGGGGCACTCCTGTGGGACTTCAAAGAGAGCAGATCAGAGGGAAAATGAAAAAAAAAGAGCTGTAAGCTGTGATGCACACAGGTGCAGTGCACTTTTGGAAACCTTTTCTTTGGCTTTAAACATATTAACAAGTTCAAAATGAGGACTGTGACGGCTTCTGTTGTGTTTTTCCAGCCTGTATAGCAAATACTCATCGTCTTGTCTCATCAGCATCTCATGTGAAGCGGCCAGGTGATCAGTTTAAGTTTTCAGTCTGCATATAAATTGCGCAACAGACTGTAATTAAAAGTGATGGTTTGAAGCAAAAATATTACTGGTTAGCTCCTATCTGAAGATGTTACTGTGATTTATTCAGTACAGTTTTCACTGTTTTGCATGAATATTTCTGAGCAGAGCTTCATATTTTACAGAGACAAACAGCTTTCTGACATACAAAAGAGCAGCTAATTAGAGGCTGGGGAAAGCCTTCGTGCTCTTTGTTCATGAAAAAGCTTTTAGAAAAATGCACTGACAAGATGAAAACCTCTTCACTTGTTTGTTCTCTCTCTCTCTTTTTTTTTGTTTTTTTTAAAAATGAACTACATTGTACATTCATTTGTTCCAGGACGTCCAAACGCAGCTGGTGACATGATCATTCTGCTGTATGAAGCCGCATAACGCCGTGCAGGGTCCCTGCAGATTATATGTGCTGCATCCCGCTCTCTCCCTGGTGAGGAGAGTTCATGTAGGGTCACGAGGGTCATTCTTCATTAGTTCATATAGAACACAGGGGTCACAAACCTCACAGTTCATCAGCGCCGCCCCAACTGAGCTTCATTCCTCCACATCCAAGAGCCTCCCCTCATTCCTCCACCCTCAGCCTCCTCCATCCTCCTCCTGTCACTCCTCTACCCAGCTCTCTGGTCTCCAGTCGCCTCATCACACACACCCCTGAAATATTAATGGCGTCATAATTGAGCTGTCATGCTTTCTGAAGTGCAGTAAAATCGAGCCAAATCTCAATTAGACAAGCATATTAATTATTATTGTTCCCACTTCCTAATCTCATTTAGAGTCTTGTTTCTGTTTTTTTCTCCCGATACTAATATATTAATAATAGATGAATTGCATGGCTAAGCTGGTAGCGTAATATTGATAGTGGGAATCATTGCCAAAGGTCAGAAAGCAATCAATTTCCAAAGAAAGAGGAGAAAACAAAATCCCTGAACACAGAGGAAAATTAATTTCTACGAACCAAATAAAAAAGGTTTTGCCACTAATACAGGCTTTGTTTTTCAGCGAGAGCTTGATAGAGTGTCAGATTTGCAAGTTAAGTGAGCGAGTGGCCAGACAGAAAGAACAAAACGTCGTCCAAATAAAAAAAAAAAAAAACTGTGCACTGGCGATGCACATCAGAAGCAACGCCAGTCAATTACCGCTTAGTGTTAATCAGCTCAGCCTTTGTTTTAATTGTTCTTGAATGATCAAATGGGAATCAGTGTGGAGGCTTTATCTGGACTATGAGAGGGGAGCGCCGAGCTGCTGTCTTCCCGTCTCAGGTCTTTAGCGAAGAGAATATTTTAATCCAGCCTGACAAGACGAGGATCTGCTTAATCCTATTACAGGCTTGCACATTACAGTAGGCCCACACTTCTCTGCCTGTTGTCTGCGTGTGAGAAAGAAGCAGATGGTGCCAGCTTTAAGAGCCTACTGTAGTGAACTCTGAATGGTTGCAGTTGGACCCCGCCCTGCCACTGAACAACACGTCCACACAGAGCAGAGAAAGCTCCAGGAAACAACTTGTTGTTGTGGCAACTTCCTCAAGTGTTTTTTACAGAGCGTGATCCTTTCTTTTTTTATATGTTTGTAAATGTGTCAGTGGGTCAAAGTTAAGGTGTCATGCCAGACCAGATGGCTGAACCATAAGAGTCAAGGAACAGACAGAGCTTGGCAATTGTGCTAAAGAAGTGTGCCAAAGTCAGTGGAGGCTGCACATTGATGAGGCAGTCAGTAGACAATAGTTTGAGGGAAGCTGAAAGACTCTTGGAAGTGGGAGAAGTAGAGCTGCGCGATGTGAATAATATAAAAGCTGGTCTTAACAACGTACTAACAACTTAATCACATCCTGCCAATCATAAACAAAGCTATTTTGAACTAATTATATAGCATTTTATTCCTCAAATAAGTAAAGTGGGGTTTAGTCAGTTAAACACACCACGTGCTATTGTTATGGTATCACAAGTCAGAGAGAGAGCGTTTCCTCTGAGGGAGCTGTGTCTTGTCACAGCCAACAGCTCTTATAGTAAAGAACTGTTAAAACCGAGGCGACAAGACTGATGCTTTGACTACATAAATCCCAGTTTGTATACTCTGTGGATGAGACAGTCCCAAATGGGACAAGGCTGTAACAAGTCTGACATGAAAGAGGCAGGTAAGGTGCTGTTAACTACGCTGAAAATGTGTTTCATCACACGGGAAATACCACAAACTGCATTTATCACCTGAAGCAGCACCTTCGATAAAGCACGCACAGAGCCCACACTCTAAAACATCAGCAATTAAACCCATCCACTGGAAACGGGAGAAACACCCCCACAGCCAGCTCGAATCTTACTGTGTGCGTTCACCTCATCTAGAGAAACATCACACACATTTTTGCTTTTTTAATAGCAAATGACATGGTGCCAAAAGATGCAGAAAATGAGAGATTTAAATCGACACAAAGCTGACCGAGCTTCCTGGCTTTAAACATGTCACACTGCGGAGTTTAATGATCTGCACTGACGAGATTAAGAAAATCTTTAAGCTCAAGTTAAATAGTTATTCATTTTACATCATGATCTATATCAATATGGACTTCTATGAAAAGTATTATCGTGGTCAATTCTTTGAAGCGTTTAATTCAGTGCGCAGCTCCTCGAAGGGTTCAGGAGGAAGTTGGAAGTCTGAAAACTTGGAAGCCTTTTATTGCAGCGAAGGCGTCAATGATGACGGGAAGAATTAGGTTACAACGCCTTTGTATCCAATTGGTCTACATTCGGCAGTGATTTGCTCTTGTTGACAAGGAGAAAGTTTGTCAGAGAGTGCTCTACATCTGTCACTCAGGGAAATCTTTAAAGTACAGAGGCAGACTTCACTTGGCCCACGCCGCTTCATTTCCCTCTCTGTGCCCCCTCCACCGCAGAGCTTCTGTCCCCTCTGAGCCTTGGCTAAGTAAGGTTAGGGTTCATATTGGCCTTCCCACAGTGAGCAGCTTTTAACCTCCTGCCAGCTTCATCAATCTCGGGCTGGTGCGATTCGCTGCTGAAAGGGGTGGGGATTAAGAACAGTCTGCAGTCTGTAAATCAGGCGAGCTGGAGGGGGCCCCTCTCGTGTGCATCATATAGTTCAATAGGCACTATACCCCAAGACTTCAATGTAGACATCATCGCTCGCAGCAGTTAAGCCCTAAGAGCGGACCTCCCTCAGCCAGATGGCCGAGCCGGTTCTCAATAAATGTTTAACGAAGGGAGAACAAATTAAATCAGAAGGCAAGTGATCAAGCACAGTTTGAGCGAAGTGTAATCCATCTAAGGTGGTGTTAGGTTGGCGAAGGATTTTTGGCCAGCACAATAGGACAATACGTACACATTGTCTTGTGGGGATTTCAATCCGCCCTCCTTCTCCACTTAACCAGGCCAATCGCACCAACAAAGCATGAGCCAATTAGTGCAAAGCCCTTACCTTTTGATTGTAATCTGTGTTAAGCAACATAAATCACCATGTCTGGGAAAGGCTGAAACAAAGGAAAGCCTGAGGCATTTTTCTGGATGACTTATAACTCAGAGACACCAATCTTCAGTTGGAAACAAAGTCAATAGGCCTGGATTGTGATTGAGTGGGGCCGATGTATATTATGTACGGCGCCGTCTGAATCTCAAACCTTGGTTGGTGGTGCCGTAGTTGGGCGGGGCAGGGGTCACAAGTTGGTTCAGAAAAGCCTGTATTGAGTCACAGATGGAGTTAAATCATTAAAATGAGGCATCGTTGAAAAGTTCAGAGTGCACGTTACCGACCCGCACCGCTTGAATGAAATCGACTCTTTTGTTCTGTGGTCAATTATTCAATTCCATCTCTCGAACAGGAGTTTGACCTCAGTGTTTCCAGTTGAATCAGTTCAGGCAGCGAGAAGATTAGAAAACAGTCGGACTCGAGCACCATCGTGGACAGAGACCTCTCTCGCACGGCTGGTTGAGCACGCACTGGTTACTGTACAGCTCATGTCTCAGCTACCACTGCTTTACAACACGCGCGCTTCCTCTGATGTGAATTGGGTGGCCTGTCAGTACCGATACAGCAACTTCAATTACTATTACTATTTCTACTTTATTATACTACTTTCTACTTTACTATTACTCAATTCTACTTTCTCAGTGCGACGCTCCCTGCATGTTAAAGCTGTTCCATTTTGCATGAACACCAACAAAACTCCCTGAAGACCAACAGTTGTATCGTTACACGCTTCTCTAAAACTCTAATGTCTTGCTATTATTTTTCTTTCTGTTATTATGGTGTGCGTTGGCTGTTCAGCTAATTACTCCGGCATGACCTGCCGAGCTGGGTCACAGCCAACACAAGGAAGACTAATGATCTCACCCGAGAGGGTTTAGCGGAGCGGTGCTGCAAACCCGAAAATTCCCATACATCGCTCCTTCCCGTCTTCCTCCCTCCGCAGTCTGGACCGATCGTGTGCTTATTATGTTCCAGAGTCCGGTCTGTTAGCTGGAAAATGATCCAGTGCTCTGTACTCTGCAGCCTGTCAGTGTGTGAGTGCAGACAGCTTACTCCCTCTGACTGTTAACTATGTATGCTATTTATGCCTGACACCCCTCGGGCGGCAATATTTGCTGCAATAATAGATAAATGTGCAGCCGCATTGTTAATCTCTTCGAGTCATTGTTATCAGAAACATGCAGGCGCAGATCAAAACAGCGCCATGATTAAATCGGCTGAATAGTATCTTAATGTTGATGGTAATTTTGATTTCAGTCTTGGCTTGGTTTTGGAATAAATGCCTTTTCTTCCAGTAATGCTGAACATCTGCCATGCATTCATAAATCCACAGGCTCCTTCATCGCTTTATTTATTTTTTTGTCGCCTTGTCGCAGGAAAAGTGCACTTGCTGCTGCACACTCCCACCGACATCAAACTACAAAACAATTTGGGTCCCAGGGGAAGAGGATGATAGGAAACTTTAATGTGAATGTATTTCTTTGTCACAGCAAAATTTGAACTAGCACAGAGCGGGGGTCCCTGTTGATGCAGATGAAAATGTGCGGTGTGCCTGGTTATGCCTGGCTGAGCAGAGAGCAGTCGAGCTCCTAGTCACGGGGGATTTGTTGTGTTTGGGGTTTGCCTTTCCGTCTGCCAGCGCGTGGGTGGATTCATGGGGCCTTCTCCGTCTGTTCTGCTTTCACAGGTACCGCATCTTCGGCGCGCCAGAGAAATGAACTGAGGACACAGGAGAGAGCACTCGTTTCTTGAGGACGTCTAAAAATTTACAGCGAAACCATGAGGTTGCAGAGGAGCCTGGGATTGGTCGCGGTGGTGATCACCTGTATTTGTGCCTTGCATTTGACTGCAGCCCTTGACATCCCACTGGAGGGTGAGTGTGACTATGCAGGAGGGGACACATTTATTTCAATGACTACTGTAGGGTGGTTCACTCAAATAATGAAAAAAACATTTTCTCAGTTACTCAGAAAGTAAGTTCCACAGAAAGTAGTCCCAGAGAGAAGAGAAGAGAACAGAGCAGAGATGTTTTTTTTTTCTGGATAGACAACTTTGCTATTGAGTTTTTAAATGAACATTTTCAATGCTGTCATTACCACAAACATAATTCTAATCACTTCCATTATTTAGCCGTGGACACAGGTATGTCAGAGAATTAGTTTTTTCATAATTTGGGGGAGCCGACCCTTTAAGTCATTGACATAGCCTGTTAAACACTGTAAACTTGCTGCCTTGAAAATAAATTAACTTTGAATAATTTACTCACTCAGCTCACATGGTGTGAAAAGGTGAAAACAACCTAATTTAATTCAATGAACTTGAAAAAAAAATTGTTTAATTAACTTTTAATACATCTACTCAACATGCATTAAACTTCAAAGTACAAGAGAAATAAGAGAACAGTTTCTGGAGAAATTTAACCCTCAAACAGTGCATACTGGGAAGTCAGCTGAAAAGCTAATCATGTTTGCTCAGAAATTACATTTAATGTGTTTAGCGAACATTTAACAGAACATTCATTCAAAATCAAATCATTGAAGTCACAAGACCTGAGCTCAGACAGCCTCAAAGTTAAATGCTTGAAATGTCTCTGAAAATGAAAACTAGGAATTTTAAGTTGGATAAGTTGTTCTTTTATATTATGTTAAGATGAGTCGAATCCACTGTTTGGTATTACAGTGTATCCATTCAGTATGAATCAGCTGAATTTCTAACATAACAGACACTTGAACTTAAATTGAGGTTAAACACTTATCTACTTCAAGACAGTCCTTGATGAAGCAAGTACAGAAGAGTATATAAGCCAGGGCAGGTTATTTATGAGGACTTACAATTGTTTATGCTCATCTAGAGAGAACCCATCTAGGTTTAGCTTGAAGTGCTTTTATCAGAAAGAAAAAAAAAAGAATAATTCAGAATAAATCACCCCACAGAGAACTGTTACAATCATCAAGCCTTCTGTGAATGGAATATATTTACAGCTATTATCTTGTTTGAATCAGGTTTCTTGTTTCTTTTGTGTTGGATCTGCATGTATCCCAGTTTCCTTGGAAACGGATATCAAACCTCTCCCTCTAAATTATTCAGAAATATCTCTTAAGGCTTGATAAGACAAAAACAAAACAGTTCAAACAGGTTCTCTGAAAGGGCTCAGTGATGTCAGTATGAATATCTTTTTAATTCACTCTTCTGTTTTGCGTTACTCATGTGTGTGTTTAGAGGGGTTTATACAGAGGATGCCTGTGACATGAATGCATAATTCCCAAACTGCTGACTGTTTTTGTTTTGTTTATTTCTCCCCGGCTGCCATGGATTTTGTAGTTTTAGGTCATGTAAACAGTAAGTTCACTCTGCCATACTGTAGCTGGTATTAGCCACGTTCTCGGCTCTCTCCTGCTAATCTCCCGGCTCGCTGTTGAAGCACAGCGGCAGCTTTACTCACAGCCATATGTGCTGGATCTGAATCTCATGTGTCATCAGTCATGACTCCATAATACTGCTATTGTAGCTTCTAGGACTCATGGCATGTCCTCATTAGACTTGGCCACACAGTGCTGTTAATACTCATCGTGTTGTGTTGTCTGTCATCATGAGACCACATGAGAGTTTTATGCCAAAATAAAAGCACTCTAACAAAATGTTTCGTCAATGATTCGTTTAAATGGCAAACCATCATCTCTAGAAACAAACTAAGCTACTGACAATATTTTGTGACTCATAATGTTTTGGGATAGAACTCTGCAAATAGAGACATACAGTACTAAACATCATAGTGGAGTGGTTCCCAACCTGGGGGTCCCAAGGTGATTAAAGAGACACTTTTACTACTTCAGGCTTTTTAAAGTCCTTTAAATGAGACAAGTAAGGATTACAGTTAAGTTGAACTGCTCGCAGGTGTATTATGTCCTCACTAAAACCACATAACCTGAGCTGAGCCAACAAGTTGGGAGCCACTGCCTTCATCTGAACAGAGCTCGGCGTCGAAGTCTATGATTTTGTTTATCATGTTCTCATTCATGTTTGTTTGTTTGTTGCCCAGTTGAGCAGCTGCCCACCATCACAGCTCAGTCGCCCAGCTCTCTCATCGCCTTCCCTTTTGATGAGAGCTTCCCCATGACGTGCGAAGCCAAAGGGAATCCCGAGCCAGAGTGAGTACAACATTGCCTTGCAACATTTCAGATGGGAGAAGGAGAGGATGGGGTAGATCGTTAGCTGCCAGACAAACACCAGTAATGCACAAACAACGACAGTTTGCCATCAACGTGTTGTATTTGGGTGCTTCGGTGTGGAGCTTTGGAAAGTGAGCAGTGCAGAGGGCTGAGCTGAAGGACCTGACATTTCAACACCGGCTTTCTTTATGTAGATTCAGATGGACGAAGAATGGCCAGGAATTCGACCCCTTTCTAGACCCCCGCCTGATGAAAGAGGAGAATTCTGGGACCTTTGTGATACCCAATAATGGGAACCTTACAGAGTACCAGGGAACCTATCGCTGTTACACCTCAAACAAACTGGGGACAGCCATATCGAAGGAGATTGAGTTCATTGTACCCCGTGAGTAACATACATCTGTGAGTGTGTGCATGTGTGTGTGTGAGGGGTGCTCTGTTACAGTGCTTTCAAAGTGATTCAGGGCCAGCAGTCCTGTGTAATGACTGCACCTCTCCATTGTGAGTTTTTCATTGTATTGGTCATGGCAGAAAGTCATTGAGGCTCCTGAGCGCTCCACCCCTCACAGCATCCCATCTATAGCTCCGTATTGGAGAAAGCGTCGAGTGTGATCTAGCCTCTCCATCATTTCCTTTGCTACATTTTTCATTTTGTTCCCAAGCTCAGTACATAAATTGTCAAAGAAAATCCACTCCACCGGGGACTTTGACTAAATTTGGCTGGGCTGCAACCGCTCAGGAGCGGTGACAAGCCACACACAATAGTAGTAGTGATGTCTGTTTTGTTTCTGTAGGCCAAGAACTGAAGAAAAAAAAAACAAAAAACACAGAATTCAATCTACTGAATCATTCACAGTTCAGGAAACACATGCTCTGCTTCAACTCTAAATTCAAGAATGATATTACTGCCATCTGCTGGAGAGGAAGAGGACTGCATCATTTACTTTACTGACTCTGGTTTTGTTTTGTCTTTTTCTAGACGTTCCAAAGTTTCCTAAAGAGACACTCGATCCTGTTGTGGTAGAGGAAGGCCAGCCTTTCATTTTAAAGTGTGACCCACCCCAAGGAATACCTCCCCTGCAGATCTACTGGATGACTATCAGTAAGTGATATCTCTTATTTATGATAAATTGATAGTGCAGGCCAGGGCAGATGCAGTTTAGTTAAAAATACAAATACAATACAAAATGTGTGTTTGGACAGCAAATTGAGCTATTTGGACAGTTTTTGAAAAATTCTTCTCCTCACCTTCTGACATGATTAAATCCTTAAACTGTGTGCTATGGTCATTATAAACTCTGTGCAAACAAACATGTAGAAGATCTGACAGATCCCACAGGTATTAAATATGTAAGGCCCAATTCTGGAAATGTGCATGAAGTGATTTTATAAAATCCTCATGTAGCATATATCTTTAAAAATATTTTACTATTTAACATTAAAAAGCTTTAATGAAGAGCTGCAACAAGCTGATACAGTATGGACTGTATATGTGATATTATCAAACTGTGATGTTTTCCTCTTCCATTGTTTTTATTTTTAAAAGTATTCAGATACTTTACTTAAGCAAAAGGTATCATACAACAATGCAAGACTGTAATTCCCAAACTTGTCACAGGATAAATCAGAGGGGTTGTGAGATCATTAATTGGGCACGACAGAAAAGAAAACAAAAATTTGCCACACAAACTCATGTATGTTTGAACATTGATCTTTTCTTTTTTTGAGAAATACTTGATAACATGACATCTTTGTGACTCACTGTTGAATGAGGATTTAAATCTGCAATGTTATTTGCAAGATTATTTTGTTAGACTTTATCTTTGTTGATAAATGATATAATGATATATGATATTAATAAACATACAGAATAAGATGTATATGAAATCATCCTCCTCCTGTGCTCAGATCTGCAGCACATAGAGCAGGATGAGAGGGTGTCTATGGGCTTGAACGGAGACCTTTACTTCTCACACGCTGTGGAAAAAGACAGCAGGAGAGACTACTGCTGCTTCGCCGCCTTCCCCAGAATACGCACCATCGTTCAGAAGACTGCCATGTCTGTCGTTGTCAAGACTAGTAGGTGTCACTCCAGCTCCTTTGTCTCCTCTCCAATGATGTTTTTCTGTCAAACCAGCATGATGCAAACTTTCTGATTTGTTCTCAGAACGCTGATCATTTCCAACATGTTCATTTATGTCCGTAGTCATAGCTATACTTCAAAGGCCATCCAAGTGTCACGCTGTCTTGTTTATGAGCACCTCCTTGGTTTTGTGTTTTTATTTTGATCTTGCTGATGTTTTTCATGATGTTTCCACGCTGTCCTCATGTTCATTGTTTTTTTTTTCTTTGTTGTTTTTGTCTCATCCATCTCCATTTCAGAGAAAAGTGACATGAGTTCTGAAGCTGGTAAGTTTTCAAGTTTTCACAGTAGCACATTGTGTTGTGTGTCATCTAGAAACAGCTGTGTGCAGAAGTGTGAATATAAATGTATAAAATATATACAGTGGAGTCTTTCTGGGAAAATGCATTGCATGCTTTATTTCTATTACACTCATTCTAATATCCATTAATTCTCTGTTGCACTTCCTCAGCTAATGCAATCCTTGAGAGAAGACCCTCTCTTCTGACGCCCTCTGGTGGCACGTCTGAGACACAGCTGGTCAAAGGAGAGGAATTGAAATTGGAGTGTATTGCTGAGGGATTGTAAGTAATCCTGCACTTTTAGTAAGATTTATCAACTAATTGTAGCAATTTTTGTCCCCAAAAAAATCTAACATTTTTAAACCGGACTTAAATTATATCCTTTCAGCATTGTAGATTTTAGATTTTGTTCTATAAATTTCAAAAATGTCATCTCATGTTTGTTCTTCATTTTTAGACTCAGGCTTTGTTTCTTTCTGACAGTCCAACTCCACAGGTTGAGTGGGTGAAGATAGGTCATAAGCTTCCCATTACAACCAAACTGGAGAACCATGGGAAATTGCTGATTGTGCCCAGAGTTGAACAGGAAGACAGTGGCAAGTACATGTGCAAGGCAAAGAACCCACATGGAGAAGCTTTCCATTACTTCATAGTGACAATAGAAGGTAACTACGGCACGGTGTGAAGATGTGTGAAATCTTTGTAACAGACCACTTTTTTAAAAAGCAGAGTACAGAGCAGAGTTAGTTGCTCTGATAAAACAGTATTAAAAAGTATTAATGCAAGAATGTAAAAATGCTCCATTACAAGCACACATGAGAGCACAAAGTATTATTAACTAAATCAACTTAAGAAACAAAGTAAAAGTACTTGGTGTACATAAAATGTCCCTTGTGACTAATATAATTATAGTTTAATGCAGTATCAGTTAATACTGATGCACTGGTGAACAGTTTAAAGTGGAACTTTAGTATTTTTTAGTACAAACTGTTAAATTTAGTCCACTGGTTCCCAGCATAAGGATCGAGCCCCTCCAGGGGGTCACAAGATAAATCTGATGCGTCATGAGATGATTAATGGAGCAGGAAAGACTTTCTTATACACACATTTGTATTCATGCTTTGGACTTTCTTCAAATCTTTTTTTTTTTGTGGAATATTAGATCATCTAAACCTCTGTGGGGCTCAAACTGAAAAATCTTTCCTTTTTAAATGTTGTGGAGTAAAAGTATAATGTAGCAGTAGTTGTAAAATGGTAATACTCAAATAAGGTACAGCTGCTTCAAAAGTGTACTCAGTTACAGTACTTGAATTAATAGCAACTAGGTTGTAGCTTTGTTATAAATAAATAATCATTTGATGAAATCGTGCCTGATACACCACAACCTGGCGATGGCACAGCAAGGATTTTTCATCATATTTCTTATAAATAACCACAATTAGCTCTCTGCTATGCTGCCCATTGTGTCATCGGTGTCCCTATGGAGCCGTATGAGTAAATACATTGTTATGAGCATAATAATTTCCAAACAGTGTGTAATAGAAAGTTATGCGCCTATTGTGTGCCAGCAGGGATTTTGGTGAGACAGCAGGCGGTTTGTGCGTCAGTGTCTTTGTGTCTCGGGTGAACGTGGTGTTCCTTTCAGCAGGCCTCTTATATTGAATAACATGTGTTGCATAAGCGTTCCTGTGATAGTGTCCACTCAGTGTAGATGCTCACCGCCTTTCTTATAATCACATCATCATCAGGTTGACAACACCATTCTGATTTTGTCTTCGCAGAGCCTCCGGAGTGGGTGTCTGAGCCCGAGAGCCTGCTCAGTATGATCGGCTCAGACGTGCTCATCAGGTGCTCCGCCAGCGGGATTCCTCAGCCGACCATAACATGGAGGGTGAACGGAGTACCTCTGCGGGGTCAGTCCCTCAGCAGTCTTACATAACATATAAGATGTTTAAAAGTGTGTGTTAGTGATAGCCCAGGCTTGTTGCATAGGGGTTTGATTTTGATTTGAGAGGTCCCCTGCTTCAAATTGTGCAGGAATCCTGTTACTGTGAATCTCTTCACTAGAGTTCAGTAAAATGGGAAAAAAAGATTCTGATGTAAAATTATGAAGGGAAAGTACTTCGAGCATTTTTTTCTATCAAAGGGGAACTTCAAAGTCTGTATATAGGCCTTGAGGAGTACTACTACATATTTGAAAAAGAGCTGTATGAAGCTCTTTGCGGCTCGAAAGGGAGTCGGCGTTGGTTGGTGGTGTGGCGTTAGAAAGAAGTCAGCCAACCAGACCTCTGTAGTCCGCCGCTCATCTCTGCTTCAGGCTACGTTAGCCGCGTCTGACCAATGTGTCTGGGCTTGAGCTGCATGTGGGTAACGTAGGCGTCAGGCATTAAAACGTGTCTGTTCTCTGTGATTACGACTGAGAAGAGATAAAATATAGTTTACAGTTTAGATACTCACTTCAGTTCAACCTTCAGAAAGTTGACTACAGGTAAACTTTTTAAAGTATTGACAGATTAAGTAATCAGACACCTTAGACTGCTGCAAAAGCATCAGTCAACAAGTTGTTAAATTAACCATGATAAGGTGAAATCCCCAGGAGTGGCCTTTTCCGTGTGTGCTTTGGGAGAGATGTGCACGATAAAAACTGTAGATGGATAAATGCTCTGAGGAGACCTGCAGAGTCTGTCGAAGTTGGAAAAGTTCAAAAGATCAAAAGGTTTTTAACCTGAAACTTTGCAGTCCTGTCTGAGTCAGGAAGATCAATCCACTGTGTGTGTGTGTGTGTGTGTGTGTGTGTGTGTGTGTGTGTGTGAGAGAGAGAGAGAGAGAACAGACAGCATGGGCAGAGTTCGGTGACCCTCAGCTGTGTCCCATCTTTAGTCTACATACACTGTTGCAGACTGACTGGTGGTGATCTAAAACCTGTGTGTTTACTGGACGTATCTTTGGTTTATTGCAGAGGCTCCTGCAGCCAACAGGAAGGTGTTAGACGACACCATCGTCATACACAACGCCAAAGCATCGGACAGCGCCGTCTATCAGTGCGAGGCCTCCAACAGACACGGAACCCTTCTGTCCAACGCAAACATCATGATCATGAGTAAGTACGGCAGCGACCGGCCCGCGGTTTTCATCACCTCAGTTTCACCGTCATGTTTTTATCAAGTACATGAAAACACGATCTTTGTTATATAAAGTATTTCTCTCGCAGTGTTGGTGAGCAAGTGTCAGACTTTGCAGTGAGTCACTGGGAGAGTGCTGACTGATGTGTCAGGCTCGGGAGCTGGTGCCGATGTTGGCATATGCCCATAAAGCAGCGAGGAGCCCTGGGAGGGAAGGCTGTCTACAAGCTGTACTCCTTCATTCAGACTAGTGGTTCTCCCTGTGGAGCAACAAGCTCAGTTCCCCGCCATTTATATGCTAACAAGTTCCCCCTCAATTCCATACTGGTTTCGGGGGGCCATAAGACAAACATGTGCTGCTTTACAAGTGAAGATAAAATAAGGAAAAGACAGAATGTTGCTCTCCGTCGCTGCACGCAAACGCCAGGGAGTTTGTTCTCGGTGACACAGGAGTTAATAAAGCTGGACAGTCTCTGAATGCTGAGTCCCAGCTGCTGCCTTTGTAAACAATTAGAAGAGACAGGCCGTTTTAATGGGAGGCTTTGCCTACAACTGATAAGGTGTGCGCGCTTGCCTGACTCATTATTCTATTGTTTTCTTCTTTGATTTCACTTTCGTGTTGACGCGTTCCTGACAACCTGACAGCTGAAATCATTTCTGACACAAAGGAGCCCGTGATTAGCACGACCGCGCTGCCACCTCATTTAACACGCCATTATCTGCCTCGTCCCTTCCTGTTGTATCTGGTTTTAAAAACATCTTAACGGCACTCCTCGTCTGATCAGTGTCGTTTTTGCTGCCTAAAAGTCGTAGTTAGCAGTAGTTAAGGGCCACACCGTGGCTGCTTCATGGTGGAATATCCCCTTTATGACATCCTCTGCTGAAGCTGAAGATTGATGATTAAATTCTGCTACATTTTCAGATCTATCCCCCATGATTTTGACCAAGGAGTGGGAGGACTACTCTGCTGTGGAGGAAAAGTCAGTGATGATGCACTGCAAGGTCTTCAGCTCACCTCTTTCTACTATCACTTGGTAAGTGTGTAGTCTTGTGTTCCTGTCTCACCACATACCAGCAGAGAGCAGTAGATCTCAACCTACAGTCCTTCTTTCCACAGTGTGTTTCTTCTGTGGTGACCCGCTGATTATTAAGAACACGCTAAAGTCACCCTGTCACAGTTCATCCGTTTAAACTGCTGCCGTGTTCATATTTAATTTGGGCAGAGAGGACTCCCAGACTTTAATGGCTGTTTGCTCTGAACGTTTTCCAGGAGCAAAGACGACTCCCCTGAATCCGTGGAGGGCCCGAGGTTTACTGTTCACGACAACGGGTCGCTGGAGATCTACAGCGTGGAGAAAGACGACACGGGACAGTACACATGTTTAGCCAAAAACACGGAGGGATCGTCTGCCATCGACGCCATGCTCTATGTGAAAGGTAAACAGTTTTCCCTGTTAAAGTGTTTGCAGTGGCTTCCGGTCCTTGAAATGCAACTAATACCTGTGTTGTGCCTGTGGAAGATCCCACCAGGATAGTGGGGCCTCCAGAGGACCAACAGATCTTAATAGGCACCACGGCCCAGCTCTCATGCATTGCGGAGTACGACAAGTCTTTCAGCAACGACTTTGAGCTCCTGTGGGAAAAAGATGATGTGGAGATAACCCTCAACTACACTGAGAATTCAAGGTAGGACACGGAAATTGTTTTTTTTTTTTTTTTAAGCATTGCAGACTTTATCCCAGCTGGGAACTCATTTTACTTTCAAGCTTTGTCAATCAATATTGTGTCTCCATCTTTCTGTCAACAGATACTTCGTGGATGATGGGATGCTTCAGATTATCAATGTAAGCCACGGGGACCAGGGCGTGTACACGTGTGTGGCAAGAACTCCAGTGGACCAACGCACGGCCTCGGCTGTGCTCATGGTGTTAGGTGAGCTAACGTATGAGCAGTAGTTCTACTCTGCGCCAAAAGAGCAGAGAGCCCCAGTGCTACGTTAACATAAGATACACTCATGAAGAGATCAATATTTCACGGAGCCAAAGCAGAGCCTGATCATGCAGACCGTGACTCTATCAGCGTGGTACAATATCGCCAACATCTTAACATCTCAAAGAAATAGTGGCAGCCTATGCAGTGATGCAGCTCGTTCCACATCTGCTGGCTCTCGGGATGATTTGATTGTACATTTTTGTTCCCTTGGCCTTTTTTTTTTTTTTGCAGCAGAAATTGATGTGTCCGTGATTTTCCAAAGCCATGTTGTTTTGATGGTTTTTCAGACGTCCCCGATGCACCTGAGTACTTGGTACTGTCTGAACACAAGAGTAAAAGTGTGAAACTGAAGTGGATCCCCGGGGACGATCACAACAGCTCCACCACAGGTAAAAGGAGCATCTGTGAGTGCAGGTGTCAGCACATACAGTGTATTCGGAGTCAACGCGTCTGGCAGTGAACGGTATTCATATGACACAGACATTTTGGGGCATCATTCTGTGTGTAAATACATTTGTTTGATATCATCTTGTACAATATGAATCTATTATTGATTCATCCAAGCATGAATTATGATTCGTCTCCCTGGGGAACATACAAGCCCAGAGCACGGTTTGAGGAGTTTTCTGCACAGCTGGTGGTTAGATAAGCAATTTTTTTGGCGAGAACCACAGCAGTGAGGGACCGCTCTGATTGTCTTTCTGCCTGTCAACAGAGTTTATTATTGAGTACGAGGAAAGCCAGTGGGAGCCGGGAAACTGGAAGGAGCTGCTCAGAGTACCCGGGAACCACAACTCGGCCATCCTCAAACTGCACGGCCATGTCGACTATCGCTTCCGTGTGTCTGGCGTCAATGCGGTGGGGAGGGGTCGTCCCAGCGAGCCCTCGGACAGATACAAAACCCCGCCGTCAGGTCTGAGGCGTCCTCTCTTCATTGTTTATTATACCTTTTGATAAGGTCCGGCAGGTCGCTTTAGCCCACCAACACTGTTGCTCTGTGAAGTGTAAAGACCTGCTACATAATTGATTCCATTTTTGTTGGAAATCTGCTCTCTTGTGTGCCCACTTCACCGGAGATTTCTCCCACTAATAATGCTGACAAAATCTATATCCTTTCTTTTCCACAGCCCCCGACAGGAACCCAGAAAATATCAAAATCGAAGGTCATTTGCCACATGAAATGGATATCAACTGGGAGGTAAGAAATAGGATTTGCTCTTTTATTATCCTCTTAGTTCCAATTCTGTAGCGTGGACTACCTTTACATAATGAATTATTCACATCTGATACAGTTTTTAGAAGTCAAAGAATTTCCGAGAGCAGAGATGACGTTTTATCAATCTTTCATAGGCAATTACGAAAAGGAATTTAAGAAATAGACTTTTGATATTTCATTCTGTGGTTCAGATCTTTAGAAAAGCCATTTTCTGGGATCACTCCGAATATGTGTCCATTGAAAGCGGCCCCTCTTCTTTGATTAGACAGAGAAAGGAGAGCTGCGAAAAGGACATTTCCTTTCTTTTAACATACAGTAATACATTCAGCTTTATTGTAGAAAGATGAATCTCTCCTTCGCTTATTATCTGGTTGCTGTGTCATGGTAACGTAGCCCCCGAATCCTGGATTCATGAGCCGTCCTGCTGTTAATGATTTGCTTTTGTGGATAATGGTTTCTCATTCTGTTTCTCACGGTCCGACTTCTGTGAGGAGATAAATCTTTTCATCTATGATGTCTTAGCAAGCCCTGTATCAAAGAGGAGCCATGCTGCTAGACCAGGTCAATTGTTCCATTGTTTCATTAGATAGCGGGATGAAACAGTGTTCCAAGCACAGTTCACTGGGCTAGCTTGTCATTTTAATCTCATGGAGGCAGTGACATTGAGCGATGAAATACAAGAAGCGTCTTATGCAACTGTGAAAGTCTCTATGAAACCCTTCACACCATTGTTTCTCTCTTTAAGTTTTCTCTCTTCTTAAGTTTTGCTTTCTTTTCCCTCTAATTTTCAGCCCTTGCCACCCATTGAGCACAATGGTCCCGGTCTGGAGTACAAGGTGAGTTACAGGAGGCAGGACCTGGACGAGGACTGGAAGGAGCACATGGTGAAAAGACACTCGTTTGTGGTGAAGAACACCCCCACCTTTGTGCCCTATGAGATGAAGATCCAGGCCAGGAATCATCAGGGCTGGGCCCCGGAGCCCAAGATAGTGACCGGCTACTCGGGAGAGGACTGTGAGTCTTGGTCTTTGTTGACCTGATGTGATTTTATTTAAAGCTGCAGCAGTGTATATATATATATATTTTTATATAAGCAATGGATCAAAGGACTGTGAAAGGGGTCGCTCACAGTGACAAAGCCTCAAAGAAATATCACTCAACTCTGCTCTTATCGACCTGCTTTCCAGCCACGGCAGGCAGCTCTGATTAACCCTCTACCTGCACGGTGGACAAGGTTAGAAAGTAGCTGGTGAAGAGAGTTTTTAGCAGTTTTTTTTAAGTCACCCTTTACTTTTAGCTATAATTATTTTTCCATTTGCTGTCATCTCATTAAAATGCATCTAAATCTACCAATTTAATGTAGGTCGTGGATCTGAAGTATTAAGAATTAAGAGCAGAATAAAACCACATCTGTAAAGTTGCACCGCCCCTTTTTTTTTTGGGGGGGGGGGTTGCTAAATGACGCTGCCAAATCAGATCACTAAGTTGGCAACCCAGATTTCATAAACTCATAATTTGTCACAAGTGGTGTTATTCTGCTTCTTGTGGTGTTCCTGTACCCCTTAAATGATGAGGGACTATTAAATGATGAGGGACTTATCAGCTAAATGCGGTGACAACTCAAATTAAGTCAGTTTCCTGAAGAGCAAGTACACTGACATCTGTCAAAGTGAACGTTTCTGAAGAGCTGAAGATCACCATCTGGTGAACGCTATGAAGATCTTTGAATATCTGCATCTGTTTTCTTGTTTCTACTTTCGGTAAAAAGCAATTGCAGATAGTCCTGCTGGGTAAAGCTGATTATGCCTCTGGAGTTTAATTTAATGACTGAAACTTATATTTCTGCATATTGAAGTTCACTAACTTTTGAGTGGAGTCTTATGATATGTGGCTTTATGGAGAGAGATGTGTTTTTTTTTACCCTTCTGCTTCACTCTGATATTTTCAGCTGCAGCATTCAGGTGGACTTGAAATGATTTATTTCTAACCGTAGTCATTTTGTTGAAGTGTTTTGCACTCAGAGGTCGGGTTTGGGATTTTCAGTTTTGGTTTACTGTATTTGCTGTTTTAGCTTCCTTCTGGACTTGCCCCCAGGAAGTCACCTCAGGTCATGACTCTTCTCCTTGTTGTGTCCTCGCTCAAACGTAGTGTTATTGGAAGCAGTACTCCAGCTCTTAAGCTCAACTGTGTTATGTAAGCTTTTGTGACTATAGGTGGATTCCATTGATATCCATCTCCAATAGGAGTTCCTGTAAATAGGTCTGTGGTGAATAGTTGTTTGGTATTTTTGGTATTTTGTCTTTTCTGAGTTACCTAGAGTTGTTTTAGTCGTGTGTTTCCCCACTGCTCTGTTTTTCCATGACTTACTTTGAGCTTACTGTGGATTGTACTGTAATGTGTGTTTGCCTTTGCAGTTCCCTCTGCTGCACCTGATGATGTGGCTGTGGAGGTGATGAACGGCTCGGTGGTCAAGGTTAGCTGGACGCGTGTACACAAGGACAAGTTACATGGACATCTGGGAGGCTACAGGGTAATACCTCAAAAACAGACCTTTGCTTTTAGACACAGCTTAAAAGGAACGGCCCTGACCTTGCTCTAAACGTTTGCTTCCCTCCCCCCTCTATCTCTCCTTTACTCGTCTGGCTCAATGTTTTCCTGCTCAAACCACCAGAAAAAAAAACATAATTAGCATCATTCAGCGTTCTCTCACACACATGCATATGTATGATTATCTTACTGAGGATGACTCCATGCGTGTCTTTCCCAATGTAGGTAAGCTGGTGGCGTCTGCGCTGTCTGGCGGACTCAAAGAAAAGCCACGGAGAAAAACATACTCTAACGTTCCCCGGGGACCGGAACCATGCAGTGGTACCGGGACTAACGCCCTTCTCTGAGTACACCCTCATCGTCATGACCTTCAACGGGCGGGGCAACGGCCCCGGCAGCCATCCCGTCAACTTCAAAACCCCAGAGGGAGGTAGGGATTGTGGAAAAACAGCATGGAGTGTATTGATTCACAACTACTGAAGGGAAAATCTAATAATAGCCAAGGAAACTGGGCTGCTGAATTCGACTGCTTACTTGTGTATTACCTTCTCTGCCCCCACAGTCCCTGAGAAAAATCCTGTTTTCAGGGTCACAGATGTACAGAAGCACACTGTCTCTCTGGTCTGGGCCCCGCCATTGGAGCCTAATGGGATTCTCACTGGATACCTCCTCGAGTATCAGCTCAGTACGTATCCTTATGCCTCGTGCTTCTACTAACTCAGATATACAGTCAATGCTTTTTCACCTCGTGTTTAATGGTGTTTACATCCCTCTGTTCCTCTTCAGCTTGTACTCTCTTTGGAAAAAAGAAATTGAGTGTAAACAAAAAACACACAGGCCATATATTTCAATTTGGAAGCGGCTGCATATCAGAGACGCTGCCTTAAATGCACAGCCTCTACCTCCATTATACAGTGTATTGTACTGTATTGATACAGACAAGTATCCTCAGTACAGGAGTGTATTGGTAAGAGAAAAAAAGGAGCACCTCTGGCTCGCGGATGATTGTCTAACCCATGATCCTCAGCAAGGAAAGGAAAATCACTGTGCTGCTCTAATAGGGCCGGGGTCATAGTGAGATCAGAGCGTGCGTATAGGAAACATGTCAGGGTGATGTCTGCTGGCCCAAGTGTCACCATCACAGCTCGGCTAGTGCTGACCAAGGCCACCGTGTCACAGTCTGTTAAGGTCCCGCTTTACTGACCCCATCCTGTCCACTGGGGACATCTTCAGCGCAGCTCGCAGGCCCAGAGCACACCGTCGCCGAGTACATCCCACGTGTGCACTCACTTTGCTGCGCTTAAACAAAAGTCATAACGAAGTCAATGACTAACTTCCAACAACGTCTTAGTGCCGGCTAATTGAGTTTGATTCGGCGGCTCCACAAGAGGGCAGAGAGTCATACAGTATTTCAGGAGAGGACGTTTTCATAGTGCCACAGCCGTATAGCTGATGGACTCTTTGAAGTGTGACTTTTTTTGAAGTCCCCTTGAAGGAAGTCATGTGTGTAATGTTGAGGATAATGTAGCCAGCTGTCAGTGTATCATCAGTGATACAAAGGGAATCTCAAACTGTGGCGCAGCTGTTTTTCGGGCTACGCCCACCTTCACAACGGCGTTTAATAGCTTCACATCTCACAGGTTTCACAAGAAATCCTGTCGTAACATCGTTTAACACACTTGCTCGTGTGGGTATACCAGGGTGTTTAAACGGTTAAACTAGCCTGCTTTGGAACGGCACATTTTCTGTGAGCCTTTTGATCGTTATGTCATCAAAGAAGGTCAGTGACTTTATCAGTACACTAACCTGCTGATGTGGACACCATCAAGGTTTTTGCTCCACCAGAACAATTCATGCGATAATACTGGCTGTTCACAGAATGCTTTAGTCAGTTTTCTTTTCTAAATCACTGAATGCATGCAAATATGTAAAGGCTGAATGTATCCTTAAGTTTACCTCACCACTGAGTGGGTGGCATGGTCACACCACCTTAAAGAGCTGCTAACCCACTTTAAAGCCCGGGGCAGAGCCGGCCAGCTCGGACTAAACAACCACAAGGCTGCCAATCAGGAGGCTAGTGACATCTCTTGACATGACAGAGATGAGCGTGACGCAAAAGTGATGATGACGGCTCACGCTCAATCAATTCATTCATTCATTTCCAAATATTTATTTTTTTACTGCTATACACTATCAATACATGTAGCATTACTTTAGCTCTGTGGCCAGAGTTTACATTTACACTGCAGACGGATTTTAAGATCAGACACTGAAGAATGTATATGAGGATACTTTCACTTTATTTACAGTTGTGTATTTATGCAGACCGATTTCAGCACATTTCACACCGAAGCCTATTTTATATTAGTTACTGCAAAGCAACTTTTTAAGAGTGGACCAAGTGAAGTTTGCACAACACACATCCGAAATATCCACACGAGTGGGAGTCGAAAATGACCTTGGCTTCAATTCATTCTGCTTTCCTTCCCATTTGAGCTAAACACATATTAACTGCCGGGTCCCTCTCAGATTTCACTGTGGGTGAGTCTTGCTCTGTTTCACACTACACAAGGCCAACCATATTTGGCCCAGTAGGGCTGAATAATATTTGGAAATATTGTTGTCTGAAGTCAGCGGAGGAGCCAAAGTCTTCCGCCAGCTCACCCCATAAGATCATGTGTGCCAGCTGTCAGGCCTGAGTGTTTCTGGATAAGTGAGAAAATATCCATCCAGAGGGCGGGAACGTGATGCCCGTGGCCTCTTCTCTGTAACAGCCCGGATTGTATAATTTACTAAAAAAAACTGTTTTTGTCTCTAGAGACAAAAACAAAATAAACAAAGAAAGCGTGATGTCTGATAACAGTGGGCGGTGTCCAGGCGAAAAGAGAAGCAGACCAATACATTCTTGTCATTGTTTCTGTGGCCTCCTACCTGAGAGACGTAGCACCTCTTTCACAGCAAAGGTCACCTCAGCACCTGCTGTGTTTGTTTTTGTTACAAAGAACATAAATGCCACCTTCCTTCCTACTGAGCTGCTTTACGTAGTGAAAAATGAGATCCCATCACAATGTAGACAGAGGAAACACAAATATATTCTAGTTGTGTCGGTGCAGGACACAGCTTGTTTGTTTGTTTGTTTGTTAAATGCAAATAACATTTTTAAAAAGAGTTTTAAGCCAAACGAGCAAATGACAAATTGTGTTTTTCCGAAGCCAAGAAAGCAAATGCGCAAGCCAGAACGACAAGTGACATTTGCTTTCTTTGGCATCGCTCAAATGTCTTGTGATTGTCAGTTGGAAGTGTTTTGAAATGCCAGAGTTTTTTTCCGAAACTGAGTGCAAGCTGAAAGTGTGTCACAGTTAAGTACAGGAATTCCTCAGTCACCAGAAAAATATTCAACACAAATATGTAGGTACAGGCTATGAGGAGGCATACTGGTGAAATACACACTGATGTAACTACGTACATCAGTTGTGTATGTATTTGTGAAATGGTGATGAAATACTGGGATGTAGTTTTGGAATCCATCTGACAAAAAAAAAAATGATGAGTAGAAGCAAACAGCTTCTATGTCCTGTCATTTCATCATATCATAAACAATAAATCAGTCACCGTTTTTTCCTGAAATCTACTGTCAGGACAAAGACTGTAATCTGAAGAATTAACCCCTTTGCTCTGTTGCTATTTTTAATTGTAGTCAACGACACGGACGAAGTGGGGCCGGTGCAGACAGCGGACATCAGCAACCCCGACACCACCGAGTGGATCCTTCGCGACTTGGAGCCTCTGAGCAAATACAAGTTCTACCTGCGCTCCTGCACCATGGTGGGCTGCGGGCCCGTCGTCAGCGAGGAGTGCACCACCACTCTGGAAACAAGTGAGTGACGGCGGGTCCAAGGGAGCAGCTGACTACTCTGGTTTGTTGGTGAGCACGCTGCTCCCTGATAGAGACAGCGAGAGCGCAGATGAGCTTTGAGGTGCAGAATCGGCTGAGCAGAATAGAACTATCCGAATATGATATATGCCCAGGCAGCCAAGCTTTTCATATCTCCATGTAAGTAATTTTTGTGGATAAACAATTTCATATGGGTGTAGTGGAGGCTTTCATTTGTCACTGTCATGAGAGAGCAAGTGCTTATTGATTGGATGGAGAGCGTGAGCTATGAAACAATCAGCTAAGAAAGAAAATTGCTTTGAGCAGGAGGGAAACTGGAGGTTTTGATACTGAACTGTATAATCATGGAAGAGTTGATGGGTAAGTAATCATAATGAGGCGGCTCGTAGCATGTAACGTTTTCTTTTCAATTACATATCATTCGCTGAGGACCGCACATCGCACTTGAGCTGGTACAAACTCAAGTCAAGCCTCTGTAAGATTGTGGGCGGTGGCATGAGTGATTGGATGGGAAATGAAACAGGAACGTGCACTTGGATTCACCTGAGTGTCAGCGAGATGGAACTGCAGCCACAGATACTGTCAACATAAATAATCGCGCCGCGCTTTTAATACAAATGCACCCTGAAGAAATTTAGCATGTCATTCAAGCTGTGTTATGCAAAAACAAAAAGCTCAACGTAATGTTGAAACACACCGCAGGTGCTGAATATGCGAGCGATTACTTAGTGTTTACTGGGAGAATCCTTACAATCACAGAAAGAAACTTAATTGGCTCTTAGGGGTTGTTTATTTGCATGCTGAAAAGCCAGCAAAAATGATTACAGGGAGAAGGACTCATTTTTTATGTATTGAATTGCAATTTTGTGGAGCGAGTGTGTGGGAGACTCTTAAGATCTGAGCATGAAAGTTATTTGCAGCGCTATCACCGTGTGTGTATATGTCAGTGTTGTGTCTGCTGAATGTCCTCTGTCTGCCTTCTGTTACGCCACTAAAAAGCATTGCTTTGAGCGTTACCTTTGATCATACTGTGTGTATTTAATGTGTGTGAACGTGTAAATGTTTGCTTGGAGATGCATTGCTTTTCCTTTCTGTCTTTATCTTTCCTTCTTTCTTTCCTTTCTTTCTTATTTTTTATTTTTTTTGTCCCTGCAGCTTCCACTCTGGCTCCCACTCTTGGCCTCAGTATGTAGATCTGTGTTCATGTAGAAACTGTGGCACACCATACAGACACATGCAATTAAGATACATTTAACAGCGTGAAAGCTTTTTGAATTTGCTGCATGTCGGTATGTCATGCCTAACAGGTAGATTATTGTTGTAGGTAGTGGGTGCATGCTGTAGGTGTAGAAGCATGGACAGGTGTGGATGCTACAGGCCTGAATGAATCACTGGGTTTTGAGTGTCAAACACACATTTTATTTTGCCTGTGCAGAATTAAAAAGCTCCAAAAACTGGGCTCCTCTGCAGATAATTGACCTTGTCTGCTGTTTGCCCTTGCCATCAGCAGAGAGCACTCTGATGCCTCCTTTCATTATAAAAACGTCAACTTCCTCTTAGATAAAGTTTGTGGCTTCCTCTCGACTAGCAATGATAATGAGTAACCTAATTATAAATTCATATTAATCTTGGCTCATTAGTGATTGTAAACGAATATTGACTTTTATCCTAGCAACGGCAGACTCAGTGCAACGTGTCTAACTCAAGCTGAGGAAATAAATGATGCTTTAAGAGCCAAACCCAGGAAGAGCATCAGGCGCCCGTTCATCTCTCTTCCTATTAATGATGTGCACAAAGAAAATTAATTCACTTTTAAAAAGGCAAGATCAAGTCTAATTAAAACCTTCAATGCCTCACCTTGTATATTCTGTGTATGTACTGATTCTGTGTTATGTTTCACTGTAGACATGTAGTCCTCATGATTAGTTACTAATTTTTGAGTTTAGCTGAAAAATAGCATGCGTCCTAACAGTAGTCTGTAGCAGCCCCGGGCTCTGTCTCAATTGATAACCACACGGTCTGTCTTTCTTTTCAGGCAAGTCAGCCTCCCCCTCACCTCCAAGCACTCCAAAGTCCCCAGTGACCAAACCCACTCGTTCCTCCATAGGTAGAGCTGCACACAACCAGCATCAAACCACCGAGACAGAAATGTGGAAAAATAATCCAGCCAGCTACACCTTTATGTTTTGGCCCAGTTGCTAGGTGACATGATGACCCCTGAACTCATTTGGCGTTGACTCAAAGTGAATTGATAACACAAAAACAAATTAGCTATATTAATACATTTTTCTTATAGTTTTTTTTTGTTTGTTTCCATTGGAAACCAGCGATGGGATTTAAGATAACAGCTCCATTTTATTGTTTGTTAGTACATACTGATGAAAAAGCTGGTTTTAATTTCTCTGCTGTACCACGGGGGAAATCTAGGATACTAGATCTATATCCCGTCCCGACAGTGGAGCTTTAGAGTGCAGTCACTTGAGGCGACAAATATGTCTAATTGTCAGTGATTGATTTGTTGGGCCCCGGTCCCCCTTGTACACGTCAGTGTATTGACCCAACAGTCACCTGACATTTCCATGTAATCTTCAACTGGGTAAACAGCAGCACCGCTCTGGGACAAGAAGTTGTCCAGGGCAGCATCTGAGCTGAGAGAAAATAGTGAGGGGGAATGTCCTCCTGGGCCACGCTGAGGAGGTGTGAGCTCATGCTGGGAGGGTGATATTTACAGGACACTGAGATAAGTGGATAAGTGGAGGCTGTTGAAAGCCCCTATATCAGAATATTTTCTGGCCTCCCCTCATAAAAAAGCCTCCTGACTTTGAAGGGGCGTCTTCCAAGGCATCAGCACCCTGCTGGGTGAGCAGCTGCTTTCTGCAGCATTTAATAGCAAGCTGAGGAGCGCAGTGACAAAACACTGCAGCCGGTGCTACAATATTTTTAGTTCAGGGGCCTATGTCAGTAGAAGTCATCGTGCAGTTCCAGTGATTAGAATTACCATAGTTGCAGACTAATCCATCAACATTAGTCAGAGAGTGTCATTTGCAGTGTTTGGGATGGGCAGCATAGACGCAGGTGTCCTTGTGTGCTGAATTATCACCTGGGCAAATAATGCACCTGAGCTGGAGACACAGCAGAAGATTTGCATGTTTGCCATGGGGAAATGAAGTGGATTGTGCTTTGTTGACTAGCTTAGACAGCTGCTGTCAAAGCATACTTTCCCCATACTAATGATGCACATCATTCACCACATTATTAAATATTTTTCCCTCCCAGTTGAGTATCAAAAGACTACATTTCTTGATATGTCTGCTGTGTACAGATGCAATTTGCCTCTGCTTTAAAAGCAAATATGATTATTAAAGTCCACTTATAATTGGATACTACCAAGAAAAAGAAGTAGCTGTAGCCTGGGGAGGACATTAAGGTCATATCCTGCGTTGTTTCTGGGAATTAAATTACACTATGTTGGTTTCAAAGGACAATTTAATTTTTTAAAAGTTATTATTAAACATTAGAGCTGCAGTCATTTAGTAATAATGATCAATAATTAATGACAAAAATGTTGAATATCTTCAGTTTCGGCTCCACTGTGAAAATGTGTTGCTTTATCTATTTCATATCGTTTCATATCGCCTAAATGTGTTTAGGCAAAAGATATGAAACGAAACAGAACATAATAATGTATGTGGTGTTTCCCCAACATATTTATTTAGATCATCTTGTGGGGAGATATGGGCAAAATAATTGAACAGTCAATGTAATGAATAGGATGAGGGAAAAAAGGAGAAAACCTGAATGTATTCATAAGGTGTTTTCTGGCTAGTAAAAATGTTGCAGGGGTAAGTTGAGCTCAGAAGTGTATTTCCTGCAATCCTGGCTGTGGCAGTACAACACAGAAATTCTGAACTAGTGTTGACCAGTGTGGTTGTGAAAAATATCTTCCTGTGACAGTGAAAAAAAGTATTGTCTGAAAGATTTAAAAAATCATCTCATAGTTTTGATAGCAAATCTCCCTTAAGGTGTCTGTGGATCTCCATGTAGCTCCACCTGTGATTCCATTTCCATATGCACATTACTCTTGTCATGTTTGCTGTTGGGGGACTCACCCAGTATCCACCTCTGTCAGACGTAATTGATACCTCCTTATGCTAGTGTTAGGAAACAGAAGAGCCAGCTCTCCTCTTTCAAAAAAGCTGAAGAGCAGCATCCTTCAGCACATAATGACAACTCTCCAAAGCCCTCCATGATGGCTCCGATCTGCTTTGTCCTTTACTAACCTTTTCTTTGCCATTTCTCTGCTTCTCCATCTTCTCTCATTTCTCAGTCCCGGCCTTGTTGAATGTTAGCTCATCTGTTAGTGACAGCGTGGCAAATATCAGCTGGATATCTGGAAGAGAGCATGCAGAGTTTTATATTGCATACATGAACAACCGTAAGCGCACGTCAGCCTTTTTTCTCTGTTAGTTTCTGGGTGTCGTTGCAGTGATTTGAAGTAGATTCTGATAAGATCCGATAACTTTAGATGTGTCGTGTGTGAAACGGCCCTTCCTGTCTTTTACATTCATATCCATGTTCTCATGAGTGCTAACCCATCCTGATCATTCACCCTCTGCACAGGTGAGGGCCTCTGGAAGATATCAGAGCCCTTAAACACCTCTAAGACTTTCCACATCATTGACGGGCTCGAACCTGGGACTGAGTACACCGTGCGCCTTATTCCTAACAGCCGGGTTGATAATTCTAGTATATTTGAAGATGTAATCACGACTGGGTCTACAGGTGAGGAGGGGAACCAAAATAGTTCTAATTAAAACAAACAAAAAGAAAAGTAAGAAAAGCTAGCTAAACTAATTGACCTTTCATTGAACAGAGTGCAGGCGCACACAGCGCGTCCTTGAGCAGTGACTCACGCCGTGCCGCGTGGTCTTGCGCGGTGTCACCAGGATTTAATTTGGCCGTGTGGACTCGCTGAGAGGAATTACATTTGTACAGCGTCCCCCCACTTGATTAATTAGACAAGCAGGATTAGCTGTTTAATATTAATATTGGACCATTTCCATCAGCAGCGCTGCCCGCCACATTTCCGCCTTTGCATCAGATAGGCTTTGTCGATGTAAACATTCAATCAAGTGTCCTGATGAAAAGGCCAAGATGTGTCAAAGTCACTGGGTATTGTTCTCTTCAGGTCTGGCCAGCATCCACGGAGGAGTATCCACCAAGGGCTGGTTCATCGGCCTGATGTGTGCCATCGCTCTCCTCACCCTCATTGTGTTGATTGCCTGCTTTGTCAACAGAAATAAAGGAGGGAAGTATTCCGGTAGGTGCTCACTTACAAGCGCACACACACATATGCACACACCACCACTTCACTTGAATACTTATTGCTGCTTCAAGCATCATTATATTTCCATTTTGCTGTTTGTTGCTATGAAAGAAATTATAAATCATCCCAGAAGCCATTGCAGGAATATGTAAGCTGATATGTTTTTTTTTTTGTGGGGCCACAAAATGATTTTAATGCAAATTTATACATAAAAAAGGCCTCTGTATTGATAGGAAAATGAGCATTTCTACTGTATGTCCAGCATTTGAATTTTGCATTATTTAGACATGCAGCTTTTGCCAGCAACAATCTAAACAAAGTGCAGCCCACAGCGAGACAAAATGCAAATGCGGCACACGGGGTGGCTGCACAGGGAATGATGACATAAGCTCTGTGGTATCTCAATGTTATTCCTCCGATTGGGGACACGAGAGTCCGTATCAGCTTTATTATTCACAGCTAATGGCCATCAGGTTGTCGTCTGGGCAGCGATCGCTCCACTCGTCAGCAGAAAAAAAGAGCGAGACGCAGCTCTGTCCTTTGTTTTCTCATTAAGTTCTCATTATCACCCAGCAGCATGAACTTTTTTCTCTCACTGGCCCGAGCTACATGTTTTTTTTTTTCCTGATATGTCACATACAGAATTATACAATTTCATGCGTACTGGATTGAATATTTTAATCGTTAATTTGACATTCATATATAAGAAGAACACTACCATAAAATGATGTTAGGCAGGATAAATCTGGATTTTTATCTAGCATAAAATCTGTTTTTATGTAAAAATGCATTTGAACTTATTTGAAAAAAATGTATTTGACATTGTGCAATCTTTTCTAAGACTTGCACTGATCTTTCATTCAGTGAATAAGTGCGAGGAGACTGTAACTTGTTCAAAGAACACGGCAGTCAGGGGACACAGTGATCTTCATTGGCAGCCGTCTCTTGTGGAAATCACTGATATCTGCTCTTCATTTTGTGAGCAGTGAAAGAAAAAGAGGACCTTCACCCAGACGTGGAGTCCCAGGGCATGAATGACGACACATTTTGTGAATACAGGTAAGTGGTTACCCCTGGAAAACTATTTCACCACCTCACTGCAATTCACGCGCAACCCTGTATGACTTTCTCTTCTGCTAGCGGTTGTTTCCATCCTTTTCTCTCAGTAATTCTCTCTGCATTTCTCCTCCCGCTGAAAAGACCACCAAGCATGCATGAGGTGCACGTGGAGCCTTACACTTCTTCTGCTCAAGACATTTGACGGACTGAGTAACCGGGAAGTATGTGATAAACAGCAGTAGCATCCCTGAGCTGTTTACACATCGGTGTGTGCTGGAGTGGTAGCATCACTTTACGGGACCTAGTGAGCTTGATGCCGTGTTGTGTTGGTGTTCGTGATGGACGTCGCCTCATAAAGAGAGCTGCGGCGACGTTCAGATGCTGCCACTTTCTCTCCGGGTGGAGTAACATGCAGCCTGCCCAGCGCGCAGCGGGAGGCTAAAACCAATCAGTGTAATTGAAAGCAGCTCATCTCGAGGGCAGCGATATCTGGGCACGTTTCATTAATCCTTCAGCGGCCCAATTCATAACAGTCTACCGCAGCACAGGTCTCACTGTAATTCTCCAATCAGTGGGATCCGCATCCTCCAATCTGTGTGTGAAGTCCCAAAGTTTGTATTGACTACGAGCCACTTTCAAACTATGCGCCAAAGGTGTAGTGCTGTTTGTTTAAGTACCAGAGCACACCTATAAAATGGGTGCATGCGCTCGTCTGAAAGTTTACTTTATCGCTGTACCTACAGGGGGCAAGTTTACATCATTTAGTTATATCATCATAAACTTTTATCTTTTTTGCTGAGAAACAAAAGAAAAATGAAAGGATGTTTTGCTTCCTTTTCATCATTACTAAGAAACGTTGGCCAGCTGAAAACTGTAGAAAGAAAATATTTATTTCATTTAAAGACTAATTTAAAGACAGCCACTGGCAACTTTTAAGGTGGAATGTTTTCTCGCACGTTATTCAATGCATGAGTTGATGTTATGAATCAGTCAACACACCTTAAATGACACCTCTGATCATTATGTTTGATTCCATTTCCCTGGCATGACATATGCTTTGGTGATGATTGGATCTTAAAATGCTTAAAAAAATGGTTATGAATTTCGACTGGATCATCCTTATATTGGAAGAAAAGTGTGTGAGTGTCAGTGCGCTCTGGAAGCACCACACATATGGGGGAAAATATATATATTAAACTAAAAGGAACATTTCAATAATGTGGGAAATATGCTCAGAATATGTCCACCTAGTCTTTTAACTGGCTATCAATTACAAATAGTAGTAGTAGTAGTTTTACTTGCTTATGTGTAATATGTGTGTTTTAGCATTTGTAGTACTGTAGCGTCCCATAGTTTTGCTGATAACACCTACACTGTTAGCTCTCAACTAGCCCATAATTAAAGCTCAAACTAACAGCAGAAACAACACAGTGCACCGATCACAGGTAGGCTTACTCACATCGATCACTGTCACAGGCCGCTGAAATGACCGACAGGCTCCAGAGTATCTAAGCTACCACGTTTGACACCCTGGAAATAAGAATAGCAGCACTTAAACCGTCCTTCCCGATCTCTCTAAATGAACGAACATCTCTGAACACTGTAATTTAAAAGGCTCTAATGTTCTAAATATATACTGTAACCCATCAGGGTCACGTTAGGAGTCATCGTTTTTAATGAACCGTACTTAAAAATTGTTCCAGTTTACAAAATCATCAAACAGTATTTTATCAAGCGCCAGGTTAGATGTGTTGATCACATTCAGTCTTTCTTTTATTCTACAGTTTAAATAGTCATAGCTTGCAAAGGTAGCGTTAGCTCTGTCATTTGGTTCATTTAGCTACACAACAGTTTCCCCTGTCAGTCACTTGGTATAAATATTTAGTTATTTCTAGTTATACGAAGTAGTTTACATGGCAACTTGTTTGAATCGCCACATGGTAAACACTCGTGTTATAACTAGGCCAAGAGCACATTAAAAACACATTGTACAGTCGAAAGGGTGGCAGGAAATCATATCAAAGGCTCTAATGTCAAATAATACAGTTTCTAATGAACCCAATCGCCTAAAAGCACATGGTATTTAATGGTCTTACAGTTAAAATGCATTTAGGGTGGCACCCATGCACTGCCTCATTATTAGTGGCAGTTTAATAACCACCTCAATAGCTCATTTCTCTTCCTGTCATCACTTTGTCAGATGCATCGATGTACGTACAGTGTAATGATTAATACTGTGGGATATTTCCCATTGGTCAGCCAGAGGTAAACACTAATGTCAGTCACCGGCTCATCATAGAAGCAGCGATAGCTTGAGCCCGCACCCTCCTGTCCTCTCCAATAAGCCATAGAGTGAAGCCATGGGTGAAATGAGGTAATTCTCAATCCACTGTGCCTCTCTCGCAGTGACAACGACGAGAAGCCACTGAAGGGCAGCCAACACTCGCTGAGCAGGGAGATCAAAGCGGGGGACAGCGGGGACAGTCTGGTGGACTACGGCGACGAGGACGTTCAGTTCAACGAGGACGGCTCCTTTATCGGAGAGTACGCTGGGCGAAAGGAGAAGAGAGTGTCCGCTGAGATCAAAGCCACCGTTCAGACCCCGGCGTGAGGAGCGGAACCGCCATCCATCCTCCCCCGGACACCGTTTTCATTAAACCTGCTGGGAGGAACAAATGAAAGAGGAGAGAGACATTATCCATACCGAGCACAAGTTTTGTGTCAAATGTAATGCGTCATTGCCAACTGCACACTGCCACCCTCATTTTATACAGCTCTGTTTTGTCAAGTTGCAACAGAATGACCATTACTAAATACTGTGTATATATATAGTGTATATTGTATGTGCGGAGTGTCTTTTTTTTTTTTATAATTATTATTACACAAAAAAAATTTAGAGGGCTTGGATTTTCTTTCTTTTTTTTAATCTTCATTACTTCAGCAGCAGCACTGTTTGTACAAAAAGGAAAATTTCACTCTCCACTATCATTACTGTATATGCAGCATTGCCTCTGATGTCACCTTGTAGCAGACCACAGATAAGTGGGGATATCAAGTTGACATTTTCCAATTGGAGCAAATATTACTGACCTTTTATATTTGAAATTGATTCGTTAAATATGATGTAAGATGTGTACAAAGGTTGCTTATTAACTTATTTTTTTTCCAGTGGTTTTATACCTGACAAAATAACAAGGAAATTTACATATCACTACATATCATCGACATTGATTTTTGAATCCTGAATCTCCCTGTGATGTTAGTAGAATATGTAATTTAGTTATTATATATTGTTTAGCATTTAGATTGGACGGTATGAATTACAAAACTCAGTCTGTGCTCGCTATGACAGCCCCTCACAAAGAGTTTGTATTAAAACTTCAAGCAGCCTACATTTACAGTTGAATCCAGTTCAGAGGCAAAATATTTTACAATGCTACTCTTGATGTTAGCTGTTCCAGATGAAGTTTTTTATTATACAAGTAGCCGCGTAGTCTTTAAAGGAATAGTTTGACATTTTAGTAAACCCACATGTACACTTTCTTTCTCAGACTCAGAAGCTGGTTAGCTTAGCAGAAAGACTGGAGAGAGGCAGATTAGTAGTTTCCAAAGTTAACACAATCCACCTGCCGGCACCTTTAAAGCAACATAATATATCTGATTTGTTTAATCTTTCTAAAATGGATGTGTTTAAAAAAAATTTTCACAGCTATGACATAGGCCTTGGAAAATGGGAAAATGGTGATTTTACACTTGTTTTGCACAGAATAAACAAACAAGGCATAACGTGTTATTTAATGAGCTTGGAGCTGTTGAGTAAATGGTAAATTGTTGGTAAATTGATTTTACCGAAGTCAGATTAGATGTTTCCCCCTGTTTTCAGTCATTGTGCCAACCAACTATCTGTAGCTTATATCTAACATACAGACGTGAGAGTGGTTTCAATCTTAAGCGCATTTTCCCAAACAAACTATTCCTGTAAAGCCGTGCTTTGACCATTTTCATTGTCCTTCCTTAATGTTGGAGGATCTGCCCGGAGAAATGTTGAAAAAAATAACTGGAGCAGTCAAGATTAAAAAAATGCTCGCTCCTACACTTCCCATCAGTCATCTTTCTGTCATTTCAAAGATGCTATCTGGTGAACAAACTATGTTAAAATTTCACTCCCCCAGTTTGTAAAGCAGACAATTGTAGTCTCTAAGTCCAAGTTGAGATCATTCCGGTGACATCACTATGACATCAGTGTTGTTTTGTTTTTTGTTTTTTTCAGACTGAACTGCGTTCCTCCAGGGCTGCAAGAACATTATACAACTGTATTTGTAGACTGAGTAGTGCCCTCCACCATCAGTAAACAGATTTCCAGGTGTGTGCCCCTGTAAGAAGAAAGTTCATGGGACCTGTAATGGACTGTAGACTTTTTTTGTAATCAGATGACTGTGATCTGGTTGCATGACAGTTTCCAACTTTGCTGAAATACAGTATACAATAGTCACTCTTACATCAGTCTTAACAAGCCTTACTGTGTTACTTTCAATATACTGCCAGTCAAAAACACGGTCATTATGATGTTCAGCATTAACACTAGCATCATATTCAGAAAAAAAAAAAAAACAGATGCAATGTTTTGTAAAAATTCCATTGCATGTTAAGAATGTTAATTGGTGTTTTTTGATGTCATTAAATTGCTTTACTTTCTTACATCCTGGTAATGGTCTGACTGCCATCACTTACAGAAGATTATTAATGCTGTTGATTCCCACAGCACTGTTTGTATGTCCCCATGGATGAATACACGGCCGAATAAATCTCTGCCTTTACCTGCAGTCTGCAGTAACATATGACTTGAGAGAAAGCATCCTCATTCCCTCTGAATAAAATAGAAGATGTTTGACAAATTGTTCCCATTCTCCGCATGACTTTAACAAATGTCACGTCGGGGTCACGTCTCTGTCTGAGTTGAGCGTCTTTTGTGATTACTTTGGCGGCGGGAGAGAAACATGAGAAATCAAAGGAGTGAGGCTCAGACAGGCACTGGATCATGGAGCGAGAGCTGTAATCATGTCTGATGGTTGATAGTAGGGAGTGGAAAGTGTCAGTGTGAGGGTTCTCACCGCGTGGGTCACATCTGCCTCAGATATTCTGTCATCAGGTTTGCCTTCGCCGCAGCAGTCACAGTCTTCAGCTTCCACATCTACGACCTTCAGGTGTTGATAATATACCCTCTGGTAGCCATATCGAAGGTCCTCAGCTCTTTGGCAACCACGCAAACAGCTGGATGAGTCTCTACAATTGCAATCAGTGGTGGGGGGAAGCTACTTACAGGGCTTAATTCTGAAACAACAATTACTCCTCTCTGGAGAGAGGCTGAATTACATCACAGGGAGAGACATACAGTTTGGACAAAGCTTCTTAGAGGAAATACTTTGAGAAAGACAATATGAAACAAAAATGTGCTGTACAAAGTTAAAGGATTTGTTGGATTTGACAGTCGATCTTACAGTATTACAAGGCCCTCATGAGTTATTGGTCACTCTAAGAATTCCTGCTGGTTGTAAAGTGCTTACTTCCTAGTTTGACCAGAGGGGGACAGAATCCACCGTCTACAGTGTTTTTATAAAGTTCAACTGGAACTAATGAGACGCTTCAGTCTGAGTTTGTTCAAATTTAATTGCAACAGTATCTTCCAGATTTACAGTCTTTAAGCCATATGTGCATGGAAGTACTGATTTAGGATTTATTATTTTTCTTACTATCAGAGGGTCCAGCTCGGTTTTTGAGGGGACGTGATTGCAACATCTGTGGAAATATGTGATGAAACAAAAGAAATCTCTGGGAAGGCACACTTTCTAGCTTACAGCAAACTTTTGTACATTTCCTGCTTGAGGTGAATAAGCACAAACAATGTGGTAGTTATAGTAGCACAAACACACTCTCACACTCATAATGATTCAGACAGCACACTTCAGTCCTGAGTTCAGTCAGAGCCTGAGATGAACAAAAACACACATATTGCCAGTCCTTTCCTGTATTAGGCATTCTGACATGAACACAGTTGATAAAAAGGTGCTTTTCAGAATGATGGCCATTTCTTTGGTATGACTGACATTTCATACAGTGAAGTTCAACACACAAAAAAAAATGTTGCAGAGTAGATGTAGAGGATGTTTCATCAGCGGTATGAAAATATGGCCATGGGTGTTCTGTCTTCTTTGGTCAGGAAGGTTGAGCCATCATTTAGACAGGAGGCCACACAGCGCTTGTCCGTCAGCAGCAACCTTCACATGCAAAATTACATCTCATTCAGCCGGCTGGGTGTCTGCAGACACAAACTTGGTTGCTGAAGCCACAAAAGTTTGAAAGCAAGGAAGTTGAAACTTTGAGACTTTAACAACTCCAGTCTATAAAATCACCAAAACATTTTTTTTTGTATTCAGTATTCAGCCCCTATAGGCTTCTGGTTAAAAGGTGCCAGCTAAATGTTGCTAGCTCCCTGCTGCACAGAGAACAGTGGCTGTGGCTACTTTGGATTCACATCAGTTACAGCCGATTCGAGCAGTGACAAGTTTTCACAGAGGGAAAAAGAAGAAAGTATCTTTAGAAAGTTTGAAAACCACTACTGCAGCATAATCCACTTATCTGCTGTCAATCTGTGGGCACAGCACGATCAAAACACTCATACATTCAACCATATATCGCTTCTTCTCAACTTTAATTGTGGATATATGTTCTTTCTATTATGTCTTTTAATGTTAATCTGAAGCACATTTAGTTCTCTCATTTGCTGTCACTTTACGTATCAGTGTAAGAGTGTTAGTGCATTCACTTCCCACCGTAAGTGAGGGCCTTGAGAAACTGTTCATACCTTAAGTGATTTTTATTAATACCTTTGCAGTGTATCGCTTTTACAGTAAATGAAACTGCAATTACGTTGTTTTCTTTCACTCTGGTCATTGCTATTACTGAAGTGTTTTCAACGCTCTGAACATTCAAATTCAAATTTCAAATTTATGTATTTAAAGCCCAAAATCACAAACATTGTTTGCCTCTGAGGGCTTTACAATCTGTACAGTTGTGACACCCTCTGTCCTTAGACCCTCGAACCGAGTCAGGAAAAACTTCAAAAAAGCCTTTATGGGAAAAAGAAGAAACCTGAGGAAGAGCCACAGATGACGGGATCCCTCTCCCTGGGACGGACAGACGTGCAATAGATGCCACATGTACAGAGAGCATCATCATCAATATACTGAGTTCATTGGTTTAGTCCATGTGTGAAGGTATCACAGGTAATGGAAATGAGTCCATTGAGTCCAGGTGCATCTCTAGATGTCCTCATATGGAGCTCTGGGCCACTCGACCTTCTCTCCACAACACAGACACAGATCATGTCCCCACCAGGCCGGTGAACCTCAGACAGATGGACCACAACCAGAATCAGTGAGGAACCTGCAAGACTGGAGAGAACAAAGAGGACCGGGGCTCCGGCAGTAACATGCACTTTACAGGACATAAGAGTATTCACATTAACTGCTTTGACACTTTAACACTTTAACCAATTTAACCACTGTAACTACTTTAACCACTTTAACCACTTTAACCAATTTAAACCACTTTAACCACTTTAACCACTTTAACCAGTTTAACCAACCACTTTAACCAATTTAACCACTTTAACCACTTTAACCACTTTAACACTTTAACCAGTTTTAACCACTTTAACCACTTTAACCAGTTTAACCACTTTAACCAATTTAACCACTTTACTTTTACCAGTTTATAAGCTGACTCCAGTTTGCATTAAAGTAAAGTAAAGTAGGTTTGCTGGGTAACATTTTTGCAGTTTTCCAACCTTCCAGCACGTCCCCAAATCCTGCAGCTTATTTCTGGACAAGGCTTTCTTTATATATATATTCACCAGCAAACAAACTAGTTTTTACAGTTATGTTACTTTACAAATGTAGGTGCATGTCAGCATGGCAGAAGCAGCTCCAAATACATAAAGTAAAGCTGTTCTGAGGCGGGCCACACAGAGCGGAGCAGGCCTCCACCAATCTCACTTTGCCTCAGCATTAGGAGGAGTTAATAATCCGTGTACAAAAAATAATAAAATGAAACCGTAACGGCAGCGGTGAAATAATGAGTCTTTGATGCTCATAACTTCCCCTGCCCCTATTATCATAGCATTTAGCTTTGTGTGTGTGTGTGTGTGTGTGTGTGCACGCCCTGTACATGTGAAAGACTGTGCTACTGCAGCTGCAAGTTACATCAGGTCCTTTTCAACAAAGGGTTTTTATTTTCTTTTAATTCCATGACTGAAGAATTGTCTTTGCATGTTGCTCGTGACTCTGTGCATTAGACAATAAAATATTATTGCGACAAGAAAAGAGTGCCCAAAATGAAGAAATGTCCCACAATCATGCATCTTTTACACAAGGAAGTGAAATTATTCACAATTTACAAGAGAGGGTATTTTTTTTTCTCCACTACATCTCTTGCTCTACAATAATTTCTGTTTTCCTAGGTATGGTGCTTTCTTGCCCTTATAAGAATTAACACTTGAGATATTTCATTGCGAAAATAGTGCACATGAGGCACATGACAACATTTTGTATTATGTATAATAAGAAGAGAAGATGCTTCTTCCACTTTGAAGTCTTAACTTTTAACTTTTGCTCTTAATATTTGCAGCAGCAGTTGCTCTCTGACCAATGCAAAAACTGGGTATTTATTTTTTATGAGAAATTAGGATTAAACTTACCTACCTGTCAACATTTCAGCTTTTTCAGGCCACAGGTTCATTGGGAGTAAAGCAGTTCACTTGCTTTTTTTTTTTTTTCCAGAGGTTAGATGCAAAGATCAATATCAATCTCATGTCTGTGCATTAAGCAGGGAGCTGGAGTCAGGACGTGGTCAGCTCAGTTTAGCAGAGGTCAAAACTCCGACAGCATTTGGAGTATATAGAGTAGCTTTATTTTTCACTTTATTGTCTGATGTACTACAAGTGCTGCTGGAGCTTTGTTCTCCTCAGACTTTGTCCGTCCTCCGTGCACGTAAGTAGGTAAAGTTGTACCCGAAACCCCTGCTAGCTCCACTTAGCACAAAGATGTGACGCGGCTATTCAGACTTTCTCCAAAATTCACAAATACACCTATCAGCACCTCTGAAGCTCACTAATGGACGCACTGTATCCTCACACACAATCCAAGTACAAATATCAAGACAATGTGTGGTTTCAGGAGGAGGGCTGTGACTATTTCTTGACAAACAACAGTGTCTGCTGTGAAGTTTCTCAGCCATCCAGGTCACGGTCATGTCTAAGAGTTTGAAGAAAGTCAACTGGACTTGCTTGAGGTTCACCTCTCATCCTGTGGCTTCTTTGGTTCAGAAATTAAGAAAGTCCAGTTGTTTTTTTCCCAACTCTCAGGAGCAGTGTATCCAACTGCCCCTGTGCCCCCCCCCCCCCCTCTCTGGCATACTGTAGGTAGCCAGATATGGTTAATGAGCACAGTTTTAGTTTTCATCTCTGTGCAGGCACAATGATAGCAAACCGTGAAACCTCGCTGTGACACAAGACTCCAGCAAGCACAGCCCCCGCACCCAGCTGCAGTGGCAGACTCAGGCTGTTTTAAGGGCACAGACAAAAAAATAAAAAGGGCATCAGCTTCATGTGGTGCAGGATATGACTCTGTGCTGCATTTTCTCCACTGGAAGGACACCCTAGAGGGCACTTTTGCAGCGCTCAAAGATGCATGTTAAAGATATAACATATTAATTGGTGAGTATTAGAGGTTTTGGTAGGTCATTTTTTTCCACTTTTGGCAGAGCCAGGCTAGCTATTTCCCCTTTCTTTCCAGTTTTTATGCTTACCTAGGCTAAACTTGTTTAGATGGAAGTGGAATCAGGAGGATGCAGGTGCTCAGTAAGTGTGTATTGCATGGTGTTTTGCATGCAGCGCTTACTCGGAAGGAAAATAAGCTACTGTAACTTTTTAGGTTTCATACTGTATAATTTAATTTGAGGTCAAATTAAAATACTTAAAACGAGTCAATTTATAACTTATTACAGTAAGTATGCTGACTCTGAGATTGCACCCTATAGTGACTGGCCAACTCTACACTGCATCAAGATGGTGCAAATTGCTTAAAAAGTCAAGTAAGACATGTCCGATATGCAAGGATGTAGAATTTTGTATGGATTATACAGATTATAAGAGAAAATGTACTGTAGCTATTGGTTTTGTATTACATTGAGGTTGCACTGGTGTACTAAGAGGTCTATTAAACACTTGATCATAAATAGTTTTAATTAAATGAGCATGATAAATTCAAAAAGCCTCCCAGGGTGCCCTTTTATGTCCCACCAATGTCAAAATTATATCCATTTCCTTGCCTATATTGCATAAAAACGGTAGTTACCCTGCAAAATTTACACTCCTTGTTATACCTGCAGAAGCTTGGTTGTAACGACATATGTCATTATCAAACCAAAACACACACACAGGATTTGTGTTGTATGCATGGGGTCATAGCATTCACATTCATTTGACACATGATGTATCCAGGTTAACCTCTGTGCGACACCCCAGGAGCAGCACTAAGGGCAGAGGTGAAAGGATTTGGCTATAATGTGAAAGCCATGAAGTACAGTGGCATGTATTTAACCAGCCTTTTATGCATCATAACCTACATATCATTCCATGACCCCAGTCTATTACAATGGCAATGTCAAAGGCTTAAATAATGCTCTATTGTGTGTCCATACCTCTAATGGAAGTCACAGTGGGGAATGGAAGCGAGGCTCTCTACGGGCATCGCCATTTGTTGAGTGATGAATAGAGGAGAGGGAGGGTCAATGACTTAAAGCACAAGGTGGACTTCTAAGAGCTCTAACAATGTGAAAAGGCTTTTTTCAGACAAAGTGCTCCAACAGCGTTTCATCGAAATCAGAGTTATAAATAAAACAAGACTCAAATGAACGACAGAATCGCCTCGAAGGTCTCGGGCTGGAAAAAATAGCTGCATTAAGTAAAGAGAAAAAATGGACTCCTTCCCCTGCCATATAAATTTCTTTCCATGTTGCCAAAAAATGCCGTGAGGCCGACATCACAAAAGCAAAGGAAACAGTGGATCCAATTATCATTTCACAGTGTAGGAGTGATAAAATGTCTGCATGCTGTTGCCTCATACCAGATGACTTCATATTCTTTGATAAAGCAAGACATATTAAAATCTCTTTCTTCAGTAGACAGACATGTAAAGGCATTTACTGAGCTATTGTAGTTTACATCAGAAATTATAAGTGGAAATTCAACCAGCAGACGTCTGATTCATACAGTCAGGTAATGAGAAATCCTACGTTATAGTGGCAGTGAGGGCTCTGCACTCTAAAGCACTGATTCATTGAGAGCGCAGCTGAATTTCCAGTGCCGGCACACGGCCAGTGACTCTTTCAAAGTGCTCAAGCGTCTGGGACATCTGAGGGACTGATCTCAACGTATCGCACTTGCGCTGCAAATGAATTGGTCCCCCTGGTCTCCAGAGCTGTCAGCAACTCACATTGTATGAGAGCTTCATTCATCAACACATTTTTTTCCCTGTGAGCAGCAACTTTTGAAAAAAAACAAAAAAAGTGGGAGAGAAATGGAGCAAAACTTTTTTTTTTCCCTGACTTGTCCTTTTTATGCGTGCTGAATATCCATGTGGTATTGTGGAAAATTTGTGGAACTAAATCATGAACTGGTGCATGTTAGATTCCTACATTTCTCAGGTGAGGTGTAATACCAATGTTCTCACTTCTAGCAACATCAATTTTCCTCTTATAATAAATGAAATAAATGAAAAACTGCTGTATTTACTCCCCATGCCAAATGTGCTTCATTTGCATTGACAGATGATTTTACAGTTTGTCAGGTTTAAGAAGCATGTATTCAGGTGTGTATTAGGAAGATATTACTTTTACTGGGGTAAAAACATGTTTTAATTGAGGTTTCATTTTTATTGGAAACATTATTCTTAACATATGTTGAATTGCCTACCCCAATTTTTTTCATGTTCTGCTGTGCACTGACAGAGAAACTTTGCTGTGGAATTATTTGATTGCAAGTGTACCTGTTGAAGACTGTCTCATTTTTAAATGGAAACTACCTAATTTCATAGTTGGAAAATGGGACCAACATAGGGTGGTCAGGAGGCAGTAAGAGCGCTATTGTCCAATCAGTCGTTTTGGAAAACTTGACAAATGGCCAAGATTTTAGGGTTTTATTCTTTTGTTCTTTAATACTTGAAATATCTATTACAAATCTCAATAATAATACAATTTCTACAAAAAAATGGAGAAACGATTGGGCTGTGAAGACCACATACAAATTTTTGACATTTCTCCAAGCTAACAAAAACACGTTCCAGTGAAAATAATATTGCAGGTTATTAAAAAAACATATGTACCCACTTTGGCCTAAAAAAAGTACCAAGCCCACCAAACCCCCAGATTACCAATCTGCCACTGGAAATTATTTAGAAATTATATATATATATATATATATATATATATATATATATATATACATTATTTTTTAAAAGGCCTATAAATTGAATTTCGCATGAGGTGGAGTCTGCAAGTGAAGTAAGTGAAGTAAGACTGAGGACTCTTAAAACTCAATAGTAGTCAGAAATGAGCAGATAAGATGAAGATTTTTACAGTTTAGGTTAAAAGCCTGTGCATAGACAAATCATCATTGGAAAATATTTACACTGTTCAGACACTGCGCATCATTTCAGGGTCAACCATAGTCATTATTTCCCTGCTTTTCATTAAAAGACATTCCATCATTTATTTTTCATAAAACTATAGAAACAAAGCAGATTATTCACGGATCCTTTCTTCTCATTGTTGCTGTCGAATTGTCTTTACCACCGCAGTCTCTCCAGCTCAGCTAAACAGGCACTTCAGTACGCACTTCTTCAGACGAGGAGCAGTTTGAACATTCAAGCATTTACATAGCATTTATTGTATGATACTTGAGCACTGACTTCCCTGTGACCCTACTTGAGAGGCAGTTGTGAGGGTAATGATGATTACACAGCAATGTCAACTGTCTGGGCCCGGCACTTGATGATGTGTAATCCAAACTCTCAGGCATCACGGCGCTTTCTTTCTGGGGAGGTGATCATTTACTGGAGAGGTGTGGGAAGCCTGGAGTGCAAGAATATCCTCTCAGAATTGGTGGAGGGGGCTGAGAGCCGGGCCATCGCAGACTGACGTATCTAGCACAGACAGATGCTGAATGTGGACTCGGCTGCCACCGATTTGGGAATGTAGGCTACGGGGGAACACATGGCGGGGCAAAGGTAGCAGGGGACCCAGGGGACGCAGGCAGATGGGCCTATATTAGACACCTCGGATAACTCTGCTTCTCCCTGGACGCAGCCCAACACTGTCAGGTCAGAGAGTGAAGCATCGGCCTCTACAGATCCAGGTGGCTCCATGTTTGACCTCACTTCTCCATTCATCTGCAGCCACGTGCTCATCCCTCACTCTGCACTGCACTGACGCTCAGAGAGAGGAGCCACCTGCTATTCCTTCTTGCAGGAAAGCAGGAAAGTGGTACTTTTTGATTTTGGTTCAAAATAATGTACCATTTTTGTAATTTTGAACTAACAGGTCCTGTAACTTTAATTAAAAGATTACAGTAAATGTTAATATTTGGTGTAATAGTAGCACAAATAGTGAAGAATCATGAGGTTGTTGGCTAATGTTAGCAAACACCATCTTTTTTTGTGGAAAAATGGATGGAACCATGGAAACACGACAAAGTCTCCTTTACAGTGGAGAAAATGTGATGCGGTGCCATATAGCTGCATCACAACTTTCATGCAGCTGGTGTCCTATTTCTTTTGTTCACCCCTGCCCCTCAGACAGCCCGAGTCTGCCACAGTATGGCCCCGTATCACAAATTTGCCTCAGGAGACTTTACAATCTAAACAGCAAACAACAACCTCTGTCCTTAAACCCATCGGTTTGGATCAGGAAAAACTCCCTCAAACAAATCTTTGATGGGGAAAAAATGGAAGAAATATTATAGGGAGCAACGAGGGAGGGACGAACAGAAATGTAATAGATGCTGTGTGCACAGTATAAGACCTACATAGTAAAATTACAGTACAGACCATCATTCATTGCCATTGACAATGACAGATTAGAAACATTTCTCATAGTTCACTGTCCTCAACAGCTGCTTTCCAAACAGCAGACAGACACAGTTACGCTGTAAACTGTAATTCTACAGATTTCTTCTGTATTTTTCAAATACATGAAAATATCAGTAAAATTATGAGAATAAACAGTGAATTTACAGGTGTAATGTAGAATAACTGTTAATAAACATGTTATTTCCATTTAATTTTATTTTCACATAAAAAGAGTTTACATACATTTGCAAATATATCATAATTCCGTAAGTGTTATTTTTTATTTAAGAGATTAAACTGTAAAATTCAAGTTTGACAATATAAAGACATTTCTAAAATTAGATCAAATTAGTGACAATTAACAGTTAAAGAGAATTGGTTCTGTAAGTTTTGTAATACTTTTGTAATAAAGTTAGAGAGTTTGAGACTTTTGGAGGAGATTCTGAGGAATTTTACTGTCAAGGGCAAGCAATGTGAACGGTTTTCTTTTGGAAGAGCTGAAGGACAGCGAAACATTTTTAAGTTGTAGCTGTACGAATCTGGAGGGAGGAAACAGAGCGTCCACAGTGGGAACAGACCACAGCTGACGTTACCAGGTTAGTTTACTTAACTCTTAACTTAAGTAACTTTAACTTGATAATTATTTAGACTTATCACTATACTTCAACACGGAAAATACGAAATCTGTATGACCTGTCATTCTGCCTGTAGTTGACTGCTAAATATTTAGCTAACTTTATTTAGTTAAATAAAGTTAGCTAAACATTTAGCTAATTTTGTCCTCATGTTGTTGAGAGTTGGGTAGCAGCTAGCATAGCTAATGTAGTAGAGTTGAAGCTGTGTTACTCCCTTTAACAATATAGCAGGCAGAGGAAGAAATCTTATATTTTTTCAGTGAATAATTTAATCAATTCAATTCAATTTATACAACAATAAAAAATAATGACCCAGGGAGCAACGCTGGAATTCTTGCAGAGGTAAGAAAGCAGAAGTGCACTTTATACATCACACTATGTAGCTACTAAAGTATATTACAGTACTGTTTGTTATATTTTATTCAACAGATACCTCTTCAAGAACCTGGACAAGGGATCAAAAGTGGAGAACACACCCAAAAAGCAGCTGGCAGTCAGTCCAAAGGGTCTTACCCTGATAACGAAAATTGCGGACTATGAATGCGAGAGTAAGAGTAAGCTAACACCAAACACAAGCAATAGTTCAATGTCTGTGCCATCCAAGTGCAACATTTTTTTCTGCTGTTTTGTTTGAAAGTAAAGTGCTCTGAGGCATACAAATTGCATGTTATTGCAGCAGGAGGAGCTATTTTCTGTTCCTGTGATAAACAGAATTTAATAAATGTTGAGTGTCTTGTTTTATTATAAACTAAAGCTCACCAGTCTATGATTTATATGTGTTTTAAAAGTTAAGTTAAGGATTTTTATGTAAAGTTACATAAAACCTCATTGCACATGATATATTCAAAGGTTAAAAGTATATTGTTGCAATTATAAACCTGATCACCAGTTTTAACAGTATTTTTACATTTTTGAACGGTAAATCAAATGTTATATGGGTGGTTTATCATTTTATTATATCACATAGATTAAATATACATATAGATTTGTTATGTTAAATTATACAATAAAACCCAACCAAAAACAACATCTTTCTGTAATTTTAAATCTGAATACTTCTACTAGAGCAGTATTTAACCCTATTTTTAGGTTATTTTATAGTTTTACAGGTCTATATAGCCATCATTAAACATTAAAATGGCAGGAAAAAAAACACAAAATCTCATGTAAAATTAAAGCTACAAACTGTATTAGAATTATGGAAAATTACTGTATTTTCTGTTATTTAACAGTATTTTTTTGGTGCCCCAGCTGCTGGAATATTACTGTTTTCCTACAGTGTCCTACAGTTTTTTTTTACAGTGTAGCTGATGAACATAGTGGGGCAGCTAAACAACCAGATATTTCCCTCAGGACTTGGTAGGGACCAAAACAGAGCAAAAAGAGAAGAACATTGTTCTGCGTTAACACTGCCCGTGTAAATAAGAAACTCTTTGCTAACATGTTCACTATATCAACCTATAAGAGGATGATGCAGCATGTCAGTGCTTTGTTCACATCTTGTTTCCCCTGCCTCCAAGGGGCCAAAGAAATACATAATTTATTTGCAGGGTTAAGTATCGGCATGGTCACTGCTTAGACTAAACGCCCTGGAAATGTGGTTCACACACATGAAATCATAAAAACACTGTCACAGCACTTACTACATGTAATGGCTAGATTAGAGGATAATTACTGAAAGTCAAAAGTTCAAACGATGATTAAATCCCATAAAGTTCCTCCACAGTAAATACTCCCCATCTCTGTGTAATGTGAACTGATACAGGGGGAAAAAGGGTAATCCAGGAATTGCCCGCGGCTCGTATTCAATAACAATGCAATTTCAGAGCTGCTTGTATTATTTATTGAAGTGCTGTTGAGGGCACTGAACAAATTTTCTTTATTGTCCAAATGGCTCCTTGCAAATCCTGCTTCACTGTATTTTGCTTTGACAATTATTACCCTGGATACAACGTCCTCTGCAAAGGACAAATAGACTTCTCAACATAAGTGTACGGCAATACATATGTTAATATACTGTATCTGTTGTCATAAGCTGTTGAGGGCATTAGCAGATTAATTTACAGGCCATCTGGGGAAGTGTAATGCAGAAAGCCAGATTTGAATACGTGGGGTTTTGATGCATACGTTAGCAATTCTCCTTCAAATAAAGTTTTATTGCAGTGCAGCCAGGAATACTGGGAAAAGGCCTGGGCTAATGGTACTTCACCTGTTCTTGACTTGATATCCAGAGCTGGGCAAGGACAGAAGGAAAAATCACTCTTTGCTAAAACTCAAAATGAGGCATCAATTGTGACCATGAAGCTGTGCGAACCACTGATCTTCAGATAATTGCTCATAAGTCTTTGAAAATGAATAAATCCAGCATTTTCACCAGTGCATGTGGTCTTACTTTCTGCGTACCTCCTACCAATTCCGTCCCATCAGATGAATATAGGTATATATATGGTCTGTTTAATTCCAGTAATGTATGTTATCCTGCAAAAACTTCTGTAGTGTAATCAATCAGACAAACCTCTTTCTGACACTCTGCTTGGAATGAGGCGAATTGTTTCCCTTGGGCCTCGGTCTTAGCTCAGGGTAAAACTAATGACTCTCTGGCTTCAGTGGCCTGAGTCGTGCTGTGGCCCTTCCCTCTGGCTCCCAGCTGCTGCGGTGCCGACAAGAAGGCTCCTCCGCTCTGATCCAATCAGGTGAGGACTCGTGTTATCAGCCGCAAGTGCATCTGCGGCGCTAACCACCTGCACAGGCAGTCTCACTGGAGGCTGCAGCCTGCAGGAGCGGGAACAGGTCTTTTAAAGATTCGGTCCACATTTTCACGGTAGTTACTGTGGGATAAGCTCTGAGCCGAGCCCCTTACATGGCACTTTGAAATGCCCTCCTACTTTGAGAGGATCAGAATCAGTCATAGGAATGTAGACTCTGTTGCTTCTGACCTTCAGGGGGAAAAAGACAGTGAATGAAACACTATGTGAAAAAACAAATAAGGGTTTATTTTTGCTGACACATGCCATAAAATGGCCACAATAAACCCACAGAGAAGAGAGAGATGATTACGCTGACGAAAACAATTGAGGAGGTGAGATTCTTTGGTTGTCAGAAGTCACTTTTTGTCCTTTGCTCTCTCTGTAAGATGTCCTCAGGTGGTGGCATCTTTTCCACCTGACATTGACATGCCGCTCTGGCTTTATTAGTTCATCTCCGCCATACACATTAAAATCCAATTTCTCTCTCCCTCACCAAAAATTTGTCATGCAGAGCATCTCCTCCTCCAATATTTTCTTCCATTCTCCCGGAGCCGATGGTGCGTCCATCATTACAAGTGCATGTTGAGCATATAGGGATTGTTCGAGCTCACAGAGCTTTATTTAACATTCCAGACAAGATGCCAAGGTTTCATAAAGATACCAAATATGTCACGCTGAATGATGGGGAATGTGCATAAAATGTGGAATATGACATCTCTGTCATATTAATTTAATGAAGCATCTTTGGTTACAACATTAAATACAATATGAGCATTATGTAGTTTCACTTACATGTTGGACAAGCAGATACTAAATATGTATGTCACAAAATGACAATGTGAGCATGAATTAAGTAATTTGTGGAAACAAAGTATTAAATTCAGAGCAGGAATTATTAAATCATGCACACAAATCTGTTTTATTTCTGACATCGCCCAGCCTCTGTAACAGTTCTCAGTCTTTCTTTATCCTTAGTAATCAGGATGGAAGCAAAGGAGGAAGTAAGGTAATGTTATTATGGAGCAACTGCTGTCTGGGTCTGAATCTGATATGTTTTTGTTTCTTTTTGAAAACTCTTAAAATCAGCATGACTTTATGATAAACACGTCTCTTTGCTCGACTATGGTTCGCTCTCTTGTATCTCCTCCATGTTAAGGTATTCTTACTAGTTTAGCTCCACCCGAAAAGACAGCTTCTGTCATCTTCTTTAAATATGGGTCACCTGTAAAACAGGCCCAAACTGAAATGTCAGACCTGTAATTTATAGTGAGAAGGTCGGCCCAGGAACATGTATGAAACATTTTCCCATATTCAAAACTAAGATTGTTACTCCTTCTATGGCCCACATCTTTTTCTTTGGTTTAAAGTTTATCTTAGTTGTTTTGAGCAGAGAAGTCTGGAAAGGTGTAAATAAAAACTGTAATGTAAACCTGTGCACTTCATCAGAAGAATGGTTAGCTAGACAAAAATAACACTGGACATTCAGTAAGTAATTCAGTGTCAGTAAAAAAGTAGGACAAGACTGGAAATGTGGATCTAAAAGGTTTCTAAAAGAAAGATAAATAGATTTTGTTTATTCAGTCTGACACAACGATATCAATCTTGTAATTTTGTAATTATTTCCTCTATTTCAAACTGCAACTTGTTCCATTTGGCTGTGTGCTGAGATTATGGCAGATAGCAGGCTGTGGTGTACAGGCTGGTAGGATCAGAGGTGGAGTCAGGAGCAGCAGAGTTGCGCCCTGCTGCCACAGATTCAAAATTCAGGATAATGATGTTGCTTGGGCTGCCATCTTAACACACACATCCAAAGTTTATCCAGTCAAATTGTCTGGAATGAAGCAGCAGACCTCGGGACGAGTCCTGAGCTCCAGCAAATAAAACATTTTTACTTTGCTGCAAGTCCGAAAGGTCTGATCTCTGCAGAGACGTCATGATACATTTCTGCAACATTTCTGTTGAAGTAAAGAGCAACATATAGCAGATGTTTGGATATTTACTTGAATGATTACAGGGGTTGATTCCAGCATATGGAAACACTCCTGTGTTGGCACTCCTTCAAACATTGTGTGACATTATATTAAAGCATCAAAATGGAAAACTCCCTATAATAATACATTTGACAGGAAAAAATCTTGTAGCTCCAGAGGAAACAAAGCCAAATGTAATGACCACACATGGGGTGGTTTGCACTTGGATTTTAAGCATTTCTGAACGTCCTCTCCTGCGAGCAAATCACCCAGAATGCATGCAGGAGCTGACAGTGACACTGCGCTCTGTCCACAGCGAGTCTGACTTTGCACTGCGGTGGACGAACAAAAACGTAATAACGCCTCAAAAGAAGGCACAGTTCAGCGGCGGTACCACGGGAGAGATTATTTTCAGCAATGATGACCTCGTTGACATTGATCTTCTCTACATGAGGGGAGATGAAAGGAGCGAACAGGTGATGCTTATCTGATGTTGGGACAGATTATCTGATTTCATTGTCTAACTGACCGGAACCCTGCTGCTACTGTTTTGCCTCTGCAGAGCTCACATATCTTAACTTGATCTCGGTCTATAAATCAATTTGAGGCTTTGTGTTTATTTCTGTGTCTTGAGAATGTTCTAGAAAATGTAAAAGGTTAATCCATGAAAGTGCAGCCTAAACTTGGCACTGATCTCAGAGGAGATTTTACAGCCTCATCAGAGTTATAATGTATCACTTATTGCTTTCTTGGTCCAGTAACTGACAATATTAAATATGTGTTGTGTTTGTAACAAAAGAAAACCCACGCCACGAGACAAAATAATATTACAGTGACTGCTTTGTTGTGAAAATCAAACACTTTCCTCCTAGAAAGATGAAGTTCCATCCCATTGGTAAGGTAATGATGTATACTATGGGTCAGGCAGGGAGAGGCGATAATGATGATAGTCATTTAACATATTTACTGGCATACACTGGATTACCATCTGCAATTTTATGGTTGATTTAGAGTCACTTTATCCTCTATTTTATAGTGAAGATTTCACAATCAAATGTGCATCAGCCACCCTTTTATCATCTCATGTTTGCTGAGCCAGCAAAGACCAGTTTATCGCCACTGAAAAAAAAAAGTGGTATTTCATGAAGTTCCGATAGAAATGCTTTTATCTAAGTCTCTTTTGAAAGTGGGGCCTTCTGGGTCCTTGACCGGTGCTCATCATTAGCCTCTGACTGTACACTGCACAGGCTTTACAAGGCCGTTAGCCAGGTAATGATTTGCGGGATGATAGATTGAAAATGACCTCCATTTCTCACATTGTAAGTGAATGAGCGTGAGCTTGTTTTGTAACTGTGATGTGCAAATTGTAACAGACACTAACAAAATGTGTAGTGCATACTGTAGCGGGGAGGTCCTAAAGTTTCTTTTCTTTTACAGAGTAACTACATCCTCAAGTTCTCCCAGGACTCTCCCTTCCATTTTATTTAAGAAATGCAACACAGGGACAACTGCAAGAGGAGCAGCTCTTATGGGTACACAGTGTGTGACAGGAGGGTTCAGGGGACATCGGAGAAGCTCAGTATTTATACTGCACAGTATTTGTACAGGGGCTGTCACTCTAACCTAAAGAAAATGCACCCCCCCCCCCCCCAAATTTTATTTGTTACCTATCAGCATGTACCTGGTGTAATATATGGTCACAAATTCACAATTCAAATTTTAAGAATATTCAATAAAAGATTATTGAAATTGAAAAACTGCACAGTGTCAGAGTAACTTAATGCATTATTGCAGATATAGTTTCTTGTAACTAGTTTAGGCTGTTTCAACTGTTTTAATGTGAGTTTGCATTTTGAACTTCAAAAGCACTGTCATCTATCAATTTGCTTGCAAAAGACACGTGCCTGTACGGAGATCACTCAGTTTCAACATGGCACAATGGTCCTTCATTTAATTAAATAACATTTTAACACCTCAATTTATTTTGTTTGCACTCATATTCCCATGAATGAATACTACATAATATCTGGATCACCATAGCAAACATTTGGTGACTACATTAAAAACTGGACGCTCTCTTGAAGTAATTGTTGTAACCTTCATATGATTACATAACATAAGGCAATATTGCTCAGCCAGAGAAGGTAAATGGGCTGTCACTCAGGCAACTTTAGCCCAACCTTGTGCACATCCTTTATATTGTATATAATGTATGTAATGTATGAGAAGCTAACAAAATCAAAACTGGAGCCACAGTTACCCAGAGTTCAGAATGTACAAACTAACTTTGAGCAGAGAAGATTAATGTAAATACTGTTCAGCTACTACAGCTTCACACATGTGCCAGCCTCATAAACATGAGTTGAAGAGACTCTTTGTTGTTGTGGAAAACACAACAAGTGAGCCTTTTGCTTCACTTGTCTCCAATCAGATATTATTATATAGTTACCTCTGACACCAATCGTATTGATCATCGCTGTCCAATAGCTATCACCTACAGTTTAATGCTGAAGGATATCACAAAAGAAGCAACTGGCCTGCTGGCAGAGTTGTGGCACGCTGCCAACTCCACATCTTTCCCACCTGTCAAGTTATAAGCACTGCGCGCTGTGGTTGTCTTTGAAATGAACAAAAACTAAATTTAAACAAACAGATGGGCAGCAGGAACTGTGTTTACCCAGATGGCATTTGAATTGACAAGAGAGCAAATGCCTTAAGCAATGGCTAATACTATGTTTGTTATGAGATGAAGCATTTTTACTTGAGGAAACGTGTGTTTTCTTCATCCTCGAGTTTACACAGGAGCCACTCATTTCAAACAAAAGGTCATAATTATGATGCCAAATCGCATTAAAGGCTTATTAATATCTAAAACGGGGATGCTAACCCAGCCACAGCAACACGACAGCAACGCAAACTCAATATATATCCAAAATATCTCACTCTCTGCATTGCGGCGTGTACCTGCTGGGCAAACACATGGCGTTCCCTGTTGGAATTGGACACCGTACTTGTCATCGTAATAAATAACTTTTTGCCAGTTAGTGAAAGTTGATTGTGGGGGGTTTGAGGTGTTCTTCTGAAAAACAGATGTAGACAGGAGTCTGCGTCTTCTTTGTGCAGGATTACTGCTTCATCCTTTCTAGGATTTGAATTATTGTGGCAAAGACGCTAAACATGTTACTGTAGAAGTCATTACAGGCGTGTGCAGTCGATACAAGACAGCCTGTAGATTCAGGATCTCTTATCTCTGTGAGGGAGTCCAAATCTAATAAATATGCTCAGATTGTGTTTGTTGCCTATTTTATGTGTTCATGGCTGGAATTTCTCTGTGGGTATCTCCATGTGTAGTTTTCTGCTTGGATTTTTATCTACAATATTAAACCCACAAGACTAAGCTGTGCCACCCTCGCCTGTCTAACATTAGAGGGGTTATAGGGAAAATGAACATATGATTCAAAGTCTGATCTGGAAGCTGAACGGCAGGATCCACTGTTAGGAGACCCTAAATAAGATGGGAAGTCTGCTCATTAACTGCTGCATATAAGCAACATATACCAAGAAACCATAACTGAGAACTAGTTTATAAGGAAAACTTAACAAACTGACTAAATAAATTGTCAGAATTTAATCAAAAAACTGTGGGAGTCTGACCAGAGGTCCGGCCAAAAAGAAACAAAAGACCCTGACCAGCCACACAAGGGGCCTTTTTTTCTAACCTCTAACAGTAATTAAGGCAAACTAACAAACAAAGGCAAAACAAAGCTGCAAAAACTGAACTACCAGACCTCCATCCTCAAAAGAAATGAACTCCAAAACAAAGAACAGGAACAGAAAGCTAATGCTGCTTAGGGTGGAAGAGAGAACTTCCACTAATCACAGATATGAGAAAAGAGAGAGAGTACGAGGAAGAGAGGGAGAGGATAACAGGGAGGGGGGAGCTAGTTACACCTGCTTCATTTCTATTTACTTCTTCAGTTTTGTGTTCAAAACTTTAATATTGCACTTTTTGCAGGAAGAGAAGTTTCCATGCATGAAAAGAGAATAAATAGGGTGAATTTTAAAATATACCATGGCTCTTAAACAGGATAATTAGAGTCATACAGACATACCTGCCCCTGTGGGACTGTGTTATGCTCTTTTTTTCTCTCATTTTAGCCTTTAATTTTTTAGAGCTTTTATGTGCATTGTTTATCATTTACTGCTGCCCCGTCATAATGTTCTGTACCCTGGCTGTTGTGACAGACCGAATCCTCCTTTGGGAGTATGAAGGTACCCTGTCCTGTCCTGTCCATTGTGTCCTGTTCTGTCCTACAGGGGCTTTATAGCTCTCTTTAATTAGGGAAATAGGATGGGAGTAAAACAACAAGGTAAAAGGGATTTTGTGTCTCTAGAAGTAAATTTAGCTGCTAATCCTGTAGGTCAGACTGCATGAGGCGCTGGAAAGTCAGATCTTGTTTGCTCATCATCTTGGTTTGGTTGAATGCTCGCTCATTTCCCATGTAAAGAAAGAATCCTGTAAGACATTTGAAAAATCCAACAACACAATTGAAACTGTTCTTGATGATACACCTTGTTGGGTCAAAGTCTAGTTTGTATCTATAGATCTATTTTTCTCTGTGTCAGCAGCATTGATATATTGCACACCTTGAATGCCTCTTGAAACCAAAAGGCATCAGCTCAGAGAAGGCAGGAGTTACCTTGAGTCTAGTAATAGTAGTTTGCACTTTCTTATACCTACATGACTGTGTGCAGCACCTCTTTTGTTCATCCCCAGGAGTGTTGACATCAGAATCACAGTCCTAATTGAAAAATATAACTCCAGATATACTTTTATAGTAGATAAATGTGTAAAAACAACACCCCTGTATTCAATTTGCTGTTTGTAGCCACTTCCCATTAACCTGCCTCATCAGCAAAACACTAAAAACAAGATGTATTTTTTAGAGCAAGTCTGAAATATTCCCCAGGACAAACCCTTGCCTGCCAATATTTAGAAATTTAAAGCTGCATTAATAAATATTTTTTGTGTACACAGTGACTGCAGGTGCAGCTACGGGCATGAGACAGGCGAAAGTGCTTTAAAACTACATATATTCTCCAAACAGCCAATAGACAAGGCTAAGTGCTGTGAAGGGCTAATGTGACAGTTTTGCTTTTTCCTTTTACAACATTGTGATTTTTAAAGCTGCACCCACACATATTTTTGTTTCCCATATTAATATTGAGGGGAGTTGCTTGTACGTCCCTCTGAAATTCTCCTCAGCTCTACAAAACCTTTGAGCATCTTAAATCTTTTCAACAAAAGAAGCTCTGATTAAAGCACTGCACGCTACCTGCCCAGCATTAACAGGCTGTCTGACAAAGCTAATGCTAATGAACATAGTGGAACATTTAGCAACATAAAGACCCAAATATTTCCTCAAGAACTGACACCAAAACAGAGAAAGACCTTTCTGGACAAGTTAGCCATGTCAACTTTACAGTGCATGTCACACATTTACACTTTTAGCTTGTTGTGGAGTTGTATCCACAAATGAGAAAAAAACAAGTGACCATAAAAAAAGCTGATTTAATAAAATTCCCCAGATATAAAGAGAAACTGAGCATAATATTAATAAGCTAAACACTGTGGCACACATGATAGCCTTTTATTAATTGGCAAATTGTATGGACAAACATTTCTGCCTTGTTTATTCATTAGACATAATAATAGGCTAATCTTTGTTTTTATTTCATTTCCTTGAAAAAAAATAAAGTGTAAATTTTAAAATGGCTTCAGGCCTCAGAATCTGCCTGCATTGAATACACTATTAGTCACATTAATGAAGCTTTTTCTAATCCTTGAGTGTTCTTATATTTCACAGACTAAGTTAAAGCTACATGTGAACAAGGGCTGTAAACAAAATATGCTGTCAAGTCCTGCAGTTGCACAGCATTATGGTCTATTAAGGCAACTGTAAGGAAATGTCTATCTCTGCCTCTTGAATTGGGCAGCACTACAATGACCCATCTGCTGGTGTTCTTTAAATTTACCTGCAGGGAGTAGACAACAATTTGTATATTTAAAGAACAACAATAATGTAACCAGTGGTCCTTTCAAACAGAGGCAAAGGGGCAGGTGGTACATATGCTGCGTTTTTGCTTAAGAGATGAAAATTCACAAGAAAGCCGTTCAACACAGAAAACTGTCTGCTTGGAAATTAGAGCTGGATGAAACCTCTCAGCATTCTCCGACACACGTGCATTTGTTCTTATTGTAGTGCCAGTGGTTGCTGCAGTGGTGCTATTGTTCGTGCTGCCTTTGTTCTTCTTGTTGTGACATATTTTCTCAGACAACTCACTCAAATTCCAGCCTCGACTAAAACGGCGGCGCGCTCATATCAGTGTCATGCTAATTTGTTTAAATCATAATTTGCAGGGAAATGATCATATTGCAATTTTACGCCTGGCATATTTGAAGATAATGATATTGTTACAAATAACATAACTACTTCTCAGTTAAATGATAATTTTGCTATTGTGTATTTCTTTGTGCGTGCAGGGAGCTGGGACAGCGATGTGGGTCGTTTAAATGAGAAAGGATGCTCAAGTTGGGGCATCGCAGTGGCTCTGTTCTGTTTTGTCTAATTCTGGTTAAAAGGCTTTCATCAGCTCTCGATTTGATGAATGTGAGAACGGCTGGGGCGGCACGCTCTACTGTATACTGATGCGCCAATAGTGTGACAAATGGCTGTGGGGCTGGTGACTACAAAGCACAATAAACAGAGCCGGAGCTGCCGCCACTTCACACAGCCGATCTTTCCACAGGGCCTCCACACACATCATTCATCTCCTTCATGGCTTGATGAAACTGTAGAGAACGCACAATAAGGATGGCGTAATAGTTCATACTGTACGCTGGAAGACATAGTTGGGTTTTTTTTTTTTGCCTCATCTCTGAAATATGGCCCCTGTGCACAGCAGTTTTCTGCCTTAGATCAATATGGGGGGGGGGGGGCTTTATATTACATAATGTTGGTAAAGTTGTAGATTTTAAGCAAATAAGCTGTTACAAGAAGTCATTAATTAAGATTTCTACTCAGCTTTAGTCTAGAAGAAATATAGTTTTGGGCTGTATTTTTTTCATTTTGATGACTTTTATGTCATACTTGCCTTTATATGAATTATTGCCATAGACAGATATTTGATTTTCATCATTTATTTTTCATCACTGATGAAAAAACATTGTGTGAGCACTGGGGTGCTTTCATCCACAGTCAAGAGTCCAACAATACAAAAAAATTTGCACAACCAAATCTATTAAATTGCTCATTTAATTCAGCTCCCTGCCTTTAAAGCTCAGCGACGGGGAGTAAAACGCAGTGTGAAACAGTCATTCAGCTTCATGGCTGAGTCTTTTTAATCTTTCACAAACAATAAGTGTCAATCAAGCCGTCAATGCCAATTAAGAAAATGCTGCTCTGAACATGAATCAGTCTTTAGACTTCTGTTGTTCATAATTTTAGAGAAAGCAAACAATGTGTGACTCAGCTCCAGTGTGCGGTAAAGAAAAAGTGATCCAACCAGGCAGGAGCGGTAATCCAAAAAGACGACTATTTCAATGCGAAGATTAATGGATTTTCACTTTAAATGTCGTGTTTCCAGTTCACTGAAATGGGGAATTTGACCTGTTTCCTTTCCTGTAACAACATGGATATTTATATTTTTCTCATATGATGATATTTCAGTGTGGTGCACCACACAGACACATTTTTTTACACGTCAGTTACCTATATGTTTAACATGAACACAGATTAGTTTGCTTTTACGAGGTGTTTATGCTACAGATTTGTAGATGTGTGTAAGCTTTTGTTTTGGGTTTTGGGACTTCTGGGATTTAATGTTGGGAGCCCTGTTAAATATGCAAAATGACACTTCTAAAGACACCTCTTACCTGGGCTGATTAACATCATTGTTGTTGAAAGATTAACAGACTCAGCCATGAAACTAAAGGCTTTTTGCACACAGTAATAAGTGAGGTGGTTGCCAGTGTCTTTGTCCTCTGATACTGCTCTCTCTTGTATTTTTTTTTTCATGTTTGTTCTAGGAAGCAGCCTGACAAACTTGACAAACACACTTTATAAATAAATTTGACTTGACCACAGCCATTGTTGCTAAGCAACACTTTTCCAAAGACCTCCACCATTGTGCATTTTGCCCAAAAGAGACAAACAGACAGACATAAGTTTGACTGAAACAAACCATGTAATACAAAAACAAACACGGCAAAGTGTTGTGTTCTCTCCTCCACAGACGCTCTCCAAATGAAACGCTTGCCAGGAGGCTTAAGTCAACTCAGCTGGTAGCACAGATGCTGTCCGTTCCCTTCAACACGGTCGCCAAGGCAGGGAGCACCAAACTCTCTGTGAAGCCAATTTCAAAATGGAGAGCTGTGATTCCAGCTCAGGCTCCTGCTCGATGGGTGAGATGCCCTGAATTTTGCTCTGCACACACTCGACAGGACCCATGTGAGAGAAACAAGAGTTTTATACTTTTCATTTTGCAACCTTTATTTTGGTCCCTCCGTACCTTTAGAGTGGACTCGGCTGCATTGTGTGTAACAAAGAAACACTATTCATCAAATCCAATGACATGTGGAGTCTCTCTGCGAGAATAACGCATAATTATAAGCACAATTACATCACTGCCTCAAGATGAGGCATAGAACAAAATAATACTTTTATAAAATGCCTATTAAACGGGTGTATTCACCAGATAATCACTGCCTGCAGGTTGACTGAAATGAGGTTAATTAGAAGGCCACTGGAGAATGGAAATATAATAAAACAACAGAACTGGAGAAAAGTCATGATGTGTTGACTAACTTTGGACAAGCATGGAATTCAGAAATTTGGTGGAAGATTGTGTTTGTTTTTTGGATTAATTAATTAATCAAGAGCAAAGGGAATGGTACCAAAATGTAACTGTGTGATTCTTCTCTTGCAACAAATACCTCACACAGTACCCTTTGTTGTTTGTTAAAGTGAGCAATAAGGTCTGATATGATTTAAACAACTAAAACTACCTGGTTAAGGTTGGTAAAATAATAAGGCCATAGTTAATTAGAGGCAAAGATTTCTGTCATGGATAAAAGACCCATGTCCAAATTGTGCAATGTCAAGTCTTTGCTTTGTGGACCTTCTACCTAACAATGTTTTTATGGTTAACATTTGATGACTATGACATTTTCAGTATGTAACCTAAACCACCACCTTTCCCTAACCTTAACCACGTGCTTTAGCCATGTGAGGGGATGTATATTCAGTATGTATGTATGTTCAAAATGTAGCTGCTTAAACCCCAGGATATCATACCTCCTGAATTGGATAAACTTTGCCATTAAATGTAATCCATGCGTCAGTTTTCCTCCAAAACCTATTTGGAAAAGCACAAAAAGTGAGACATTTTAAATCTTAAACAGAAACACTCTCTGATATCTAAATAGGACATATAAGGTAGGACATGAATTAATTCTGAATAGCTTTGCGGGGTATCGTCAAGAGTACAAAAGGCACCATTCCTGAGGACAAAAAGTCTAAATAAACAAAGCTTTGGAGAGAGCATGTTGACTTTTTCAGAGCGAGAGTGCTCAGCCTCCCCACAGTGTCATTTTTCATTTTTCTTATCTTCTGCACCTTGAAGGCTGCCACAGAGGAGAAGTCTGCAGCGCTGCGCTCCAGGAAGGCTTCAGTGGTCTCCAGAGAAAAACTCTTCGTTTAGTAGTGAACAGTCCAGTAACCATGTCTTTGAGCTGTGTCTGAGACCATTGCCTCCTCCCTGAAACTTCCTATTGCGAGTTTTCTGTTGTGGGGAAATATAGCATTCTCTCAGAATCTCTGCGGATATCAGCGCCTTTCCTCAACAGTGTCTGGACTTTGAATTGCTCGCCTGCAAATGTCATAAAATTGAAATTCTTCAGGATCACTTGACAGTCGATTTGAGGAAATAAAAAATAAAATAAAGAGGAGGAAGATTCGTCAGGGCTGTTCACTGTTTTTATGCGACTGACACTGGGGAAATGGGAAACGCCTTATTTGCTCTGGGGTGGGATTTTGCTTTTGCTGACAATTTTCACAGTTTGGAGTTCTGCACATCTAAGTAAGCCTGAACTACTTGATAAAAGCAGAAAAAGCAATTGCCACTGTCATCTGCAAAATGGGATTTGTGATATAAAGTCAGCTATTTCTTATCCACTGTCTCCCTCCTTACAGTACGTCTAACAACACAGACTGTTTCAGCACAGTGTAAACTCTTATATATCAGCATAGTTTTATTCGGTTAAAGCTGTTGGTTTTTACAGATCATCTCTGGCAGTTTGTGTCAAGAGTGGATGTATAATGCAGCTTTTACGTTTCAGATATGTCTTTTGTAAAAAACAGAAAAAAGGCCTTAAAAGCTTTAAAAAAAAAAAGTGTCTTTCTGCATGTATTGTGTAATCCCCTGACCCTCTTTCAAATGGCAGAGGGTAAAGGATGGTCAAAAGAGTATCAAAGACATTTGCCACTAATTGTGTCTCTTCTTTGTGCACTCCTTTCAGCAGGTGGAGATAATGTGTTTTTTATTTGTCTTTTGAAAGACAGCACACATGGGCTCACCGCTGCAATAACCAGTGTTTTATATGGAAGACTCTGAGAAACAACTTATTTAGCCATTTAGGTGTTTCGGACTTGTTGTGGGAACAACCATTGCCTTTATTTATTCTACAAAGAATCTTTGTTCCTCCTGTTGGAAACTTATTTTCTTTACAAGAACACACATTCGATGGTGATGCATCATCCAGCAGTGAAAAAGAGAAAAGAAAAAAGAAAAAGCTTGATTAACTAAAACCTGAACGGCCGTCAGGCACACGTGTCAGCATTGCATTCGGGATGCATGAAACCCAAAACATGAGTGACCTTGACCCCGTTCAGAGAGTGTTTCTCATCACTCATGATGTCAGCCAGAGATGTGTCTTGATGGAGTCCCTGGTGGTCCGAGGGGTCGTCGCTGTGGAACGACTGCTGTCACTCACGACCATCCCTGCAGACTCTCAAACATCCCGCATGTAATGATATAGCAGTGTTAGTGCCTGATAGGTATAAATATAAGTGTAAGTATATAAAATAATGACTTATTTTTTAGGTTAGTTTTTAATGGAGAGTGTCTGTTTGCAGCTTTTTCACCCCAAAGAATGCGATGTCAGCTGCTTGTCTTTAAAGCTGCACAAATCTTTTTTTTTTTTATATTAACAATAAATCAAATGACTACATATAATGTGAAAGGGGTGGCCTGTTGTGACAAAACCAAGTGAGCATTACTACCAAACTACATTGCGCAGGTAGTTGGTGGTGACAAAAGCAGAGCAAAAACAACTGTGAATCATGGACTTAGATTTTTCAGGTGGACAGAAACACAGCTCCAAATGAATGCTAATGTTCCTGCGTGCCTTCATGAGCAGATATTATGTTAATGTTGTGTTTACAGTGTTTCCCAACGATCCCAACATCCCAAAAAAGGTTCCCGGTAGGAATTGACCCTGAGGTTGTTGTTATTTTATGTTATGTGGTACCTCTCCGCTACCACTAGATCACCACCAGGACACTGAATATTACTTCAAGACTACTCCTGAAACTAGCTCAAAAGTTAAGAGCGAAATGAGACAAGTGACAAATGTAATTTTGTTGCTGGTAGATTGCAGATTATAGATTTAATGAAGCACAGAGGTGGCAGTTTTACTGAGTTTTGATTTTATTGAGGTCTCTACAGTATATGATGCTGACTCCTCTGCCCCACCATCATATGATCTGTGTTTTGTATTTACTAAACGAAGAAGAATTCAACACAGACTCAGGCCTTAATCCTTCAGGGCACTTGTTTATTACCGGAGTTTGTTTATGAGCACACAGAATATAACCACAGATATCCACAGAGTATATCAGCTCTATTTGGCAGTGTGTAGACTTGTGATTGGTTCTGTTCCCTTGCTGATTGTCTTGTATAATAACTAGAGCCAGAGAGGCCCTTAAAGCCCAGACAAGTCTTGACATGCAGCAGACTGAGTGCCTGTAATCAGTAAAATATTACGTATGTGCCAATTCAGTGAAATAATTCATTTGTTTGATGGCTGCTTTCAGTTTTAGGGCTTTTCACTGTGCCTTAAATAACCATCATGTCACTTTGATACTTGGGGTAATTTACCAATTTACACTATGCTGAGATTGTAGTATTTCTGGAGAGTTTCTTTTCTCTTATATTTTTTTAACACTGTTAAATGCAGTGTTGAATACAGTAGGCTCAGGGTGAGTGATGTCTAAGGACCTAGTATATGACGTTGCTTCAAATAAAATGCAGCAAATCTAGATTTTAACAGCCAGGATGTGATAATAAATCAGCAAGTTTCTTCTAGTCATTACAGTACAAAAGGGGATGTATGTATCTATTTACAGAAATTAAGCATTTTTTAATCATTTGTTTGTTGCCAATGTGTAACCAGATTGTAAAATAGTGTAAAACTGAGAACTGCCCTGACCTTTTCCCTTTGACTGTAACACCCTGTGGGGTGCTGAAGCTATCAACATGATGCCTATCAGTCGCCTTTTGGTTTCCTGTCACTCATATTCTTTCTAGTGGAGGAATATAGTTTTCACCTTTTGTTCTACATGACACTGCAGTATATGATTTTAGGTTAAAAATAAAGTTTGATCAGTTTGATCTCTTACTTGACCCATTATGTTTTTTCAGTGTCATCAAGTTTCCATCAGATAATCTGGCATCAACAGTAACCTTGTGTGTGTCTGACATGACAATTTGAAACACTTAAACCAATGGTAAACATGCTGTGTGAGCCTTCTACAAGAAGCATGTATTTCTTTGAGGAATTTGTGTTATTGAGACTGTCAAATCCACACTTTCAGCAGTTGTGGCATCACTTAAGCCACCAGGGACGCGGTTTTGGAATTGCTCAGAAAACTGTTTTTAGCTTTTGGAGGGCGTACAGGGACTGGCTGTCAAAACACAACACTTACTATCACATCATGTAGACTGAACTTTTGCACATGGTGCGAAAACTCATTATCATACAAAAAAGGCTCTTGGAGAGACGTATATGGAAATTCTGTTAAAGGTTTTGAATACATTGCCATTGCATCATGAAAGTGAGGAAAGTGATAGCAAGAGCTCTTATTGATGCACAAGACCCAGAAGTGATTTGATGTCAAAACATGCCTGAGGTTTTGCTCAGACTAATGTTGCTACTGTTTCTTTTTCTTTTCTTTTCTTTTCTTTTCCTCAGTGAGTGAGCTCCGAGTTCAGAACTGTTGGTATGCAGAGAAAAATGTATGCAACAGGGTGACATGTATTCACCTGGACTTACCATTCAGCCCAAAACCGAGCTCAGCTTGTCTCTTCTCAAAAATAACAATGTGTTTCATGTTTTAGCATAAAGTTTTTGTCAGTTTTTGTATTTTTGCAGTTTTGGCCATTGTTTCTATTGGTTTTGATAACATTTTACCCACCAAAGTTATTTCTGACATCACAGTGACAGCAGACCAGGCACGAATCAGGAGTGGCCGGATGATCAGACAGATTACAGTGTAATCTGTTTAGCCAGTTTAGCCAGATTATTTAAACCATTTTTTGGAGGTGAAACCAATATGGAGCACGCTGACACTGGCTCTCGCACACACCCGCTGCCCTCCATCCTCTCTGTGCATGATGAATGTTACCCCTTAGCTGAAAAAAGGAGGAGATGCTGCTCGGGGGCTCTGGGTCGGGCCAGATTTGTTCGTGTACCAGAGACAGGCGCAGGACTCTGTGCTTGTTAGCTTGTGGATACTATTTCTGGCTGTTTGTAGACTGTGGTGAAACTTGCAATTGTGGTTGGTAGTTAGACTACTTTCAGTGCCTGTTAGTGTAAATAATTGTTTTTCATCATTTTGATTTAAATATTTAAATTCTCTCCATATTTCATACTCCTGCTACTGTGAAGATACAACCTACATATGAGACCATTTAGTCTAAAGCTTAATGTTTGGAGAGAATAATGAGGCCAATTGCTTTACTTGCACTAACTGCACTCTTGTGGCCTGAAAAGGGTCAAAACAAATACTCGGAAACATATTTGGAAATCTGGACTGGATACACTGAGCAAAACAACACTCAAATTTCTGGGTTTGAGATGAAAATAGTCAATTTGGGTTATTTATCTGCTGAGACTTCAAGGTTAAAGCCGGGCCTAACCATGGTGGAATAAAAAGTGAAGCTTCAGTGTTGGAAAGTTTTTCTGCCTCATTTTTCACTTTCAAAAACGTTTATCTAACATAGGGGTTTGATAAAAACCTGTATGCTCATGATTCTTTCACGGTAGGACTTGAGTGAAGCAGCGAGGTTTCCAGATCTCAGCAATTAACTTGTTAATACAATGTTATTTTGACAGAGAAAAATTATAGCAAAAAAAGGAAGAAAAAAAACACAAGTTGTTTTAGTGCAATATATCATTTAACTTTTATAGATTTTAAAGTATTGCCTTTGAAATGGCTGCTATTACAGTAACTGAAGTTTTCAGACACATGACAGGATCATTAGCATTTTAATTTGGACTTTTTATACATGCACTTTCAGATTACACTATCATGTTTGAAATATTAGGACTTGTATTCTTTATATTTGTCTCAAAGAAGAAGGCAATCTCATCTTCTCTACAGCCCTGTGTGTTTGCAAACTCAGCAGCAGCGGCTTCACTTCCATCTTTGAAATCACAGTAACAAATATCGTCGTTATACTGAAGATAGTTATGAGGGAAGAAACAAGCAGTGAGCAGTTCAGTAAACACTTTTAAAGCCTCATTAGCACCTTCTTTGCACGACACATATCACAGTCAAGGCACAGCTCCATCAAGTTTAATTAGTATGACTGACCTTGTCATATCAGCATCAGCTATGCACGTATAGCGCAGCCAGCGAAAACCAGAGATCCACTGAATTTTCCACTCATTTGTACAAATCCTCATATAAAAGGTGAGCCTGCAGCTATTTAAAGCAGTCATCAGTCTTATCATGGTCAAACAATGCTGCAATTCCCTTCTATTTTGTTGCAGTCCATCCATCAGGGAGCACAACAGTCTTCATTTATAGGGCTGCAAGAAGCCAAGCCCAAGGTGAGTTCTCATAGTTTGAGAGAGACTGACCCTCATCAATGATTTGTGGCTGCTACACAGGCCACCATTTTCCCTCCTCACCCCCTGCTTTGTTTAGAGGCCTTGGGTTGGCGCGCGGTGGCTGGAGGATCTTACGAGGTGGTGACAGCAGGACTGATGGGCCACTCGGCCATGACGGGAATTAATGAGACATGCATGGCTAATGAGATTACAAAGCAGGGAAAGCCAGAAAGGAGGATTACCAGGTACACGCTGTCACAGCCTCACTTCTGCAGAGCAGAGCGGGGACACAAGCGTACGTACAACCACGCTGACATTCGCAACAGCGACCGCCACGGATGGAGACGTCGCAGCTGTGCGACCTCATTTGCAGTGTCTGGGACTCCCACTACTCCCAGTGGCGTCAGGTTCGTGGCAAGAAAAGACATCTGCCAAGCTGTCTCTTCAGCGGGGCTTCACTAAAAAGGCAAGTAGAGGCACGGAAAAATAATATTGCTCCAGATAATCAATTACCAAAAGAGATTTTAAAGAATTAGATAGGCTGACTCTTCGGTCACATGTCTCCAAACTGTGCTGCATCTGTTAAATATCTCAAATTGAGTTGGATGCCCATATTATATATCTTTGTACAGGGAGACATGCTGTATGATGAACGACTGTGTGCAGAGACAATGGCCGTGACCTTTACATATTACATCATCAACACATTAATAATGCATCCTGTAGCACTTTGCTCAGTGCCATTACTATGTTTCATATTGTGAGTCGAAAAACAACAACAGTTCATTCGCCTGCTTTTGCTTGCCAGCTTTGTCTGTCAACCAGACCTTAAGGGCCTGTTTAAAAATTAATGAGCAGTGCTTACACTGTAAATAACTGCTGGTAATGCACCGTGGGTTATTTGAAATGTAAAACCTACTGTCATGCTTTGATTATCTATGTATCTGCCCAGAGCACGGATCCAAGTGCGGAAGCAGTGTTCCATGCAGTCTGGTTGCTGGCTGACTTATTAAGGCTCACTGTCACTTGTGTGCATGTTGAACAGTTCCCCTGAGCTGAGAAGCAATGGGGTCGCACTTTGAGGGCACTTCACGTATATCCATAACGTGATGCAATTCTGAAGAGGTAATTATTTTTAGGACTCCAAGGACACTGTACTGCTGAAAATATGTCGCGGGGAGATTATTTCTCAGGGGTCTCAAACACCCATTCTTTAATTTCAAACAAGAAACATTATGACTATGGCTGCATTCATTCATTCTTCCTATATCGCAAGCACTGGAAAAGCCTTATCCAGACACATTGTTAACAAAGAACTATAAGCAGAGGATGAACAAATAGCTGCAGGACTGTGCCATCAATCAGCGTGTCAGTCCTCATTAGTTTAGTTCTGGATGTACCCTTAAACAAGCCCAACCTCGTGTCTTTATAATTGTGTGTCTAGCGACTCATACCAGGCTCCTGCCCAGTGGATAATTAATTTGGGTAAATTGTTCTGCTATAATTTGGATTCCTGCTGTACTCGTCTCATGGTCAGTCCCTTTCTATATCAGAGTGGAAGTCTATTTTCTGCCTCATATCAATTTTTTATATGCAGCCATTTGTCCTTAGGGGACGAATGTCATCTGAACACTGGATACTGGGTTTTCACCTGTCCCCACGGCATTCCACTGACATTTCCTGGACACTATACGACACGAGGGGAGGAAAAACTTGATTGCACTTAATCTTACTTAAGAACTTGTCCTACTTCTATCTCCCGTAGTCATGTTGCTTTGAACACTGGGCTGCTTTGAGTTCTCAAAAAAAATATTTCGCCCACGCAGGGTTTTTCAGAGCACACCCACCCTGCATAACAATCATGTCAGAGCTTTTTTTTATTTTATTTTTTTTTTCATTTCATTTCAGCCAGTTGCTACATTTCACCAGCGGCCACAATTGACCCTATACAGAGCAACATGAATGAGCTTCGGTGACACCTGATTATCAACCTGCTTGATGAGCCTGGGCTCTGCCTCCCACCCACACGCAGTTTAGAAAAAAACGAGTGAGGCTCGCTCCAGATGGTCATGCCCTTTAGAAGTCTCTCTCTTCCCCGTAATGGAGCGAGTTGGCTCTTATTCCCCAGACTGAGTACTGGGATCAGTCCAGGCGGCTGCTGTTAATGAGCCTCGGTGTTCCCTCCTCTGTCTTGCTGGGGTTTCTGGCTCGACATATACCTTCCTCGTGTTTTATCTGCCCATGTTCCTGCACGGGAACAGACAGGGAGAACTGGAACCAGGTTGGCCCCGTGAAACCAGCAGCGTCAGTCTGTCCCATGCATGGTGTAGCACCTGACAGGCTAACCTAACCTAAGATAACTGTGTCTACGAACAGCACTGTTTCAAAGTTTTTAATATTCTCTTGAAAAGCCTGTCTGAAAAATTGGTTTCAGAAAGTGTACACTACAATATATACATGCTGAAACACATTTGTATTATCATAGCATTTATGAATATTCAAGCAAAGAAAGAAAACTGTAACTGTTTCTACTGGTTACACAATGTGACTTTCCTCCACCTGCCGTCCATTATTTCTACAAAAAGATTATCTGAACTGTGTTTCAACTTATCTGACTTAATTCAGCCTATACTGATTGGTATGAAATTTTTAAAAATGAAATATATTTGACAGACACCTGCTCCACTGCCACTTTTACAGATTTACTAATGGAAGTGTTAAAGGTATAACAAGTAGGATTTGTTTGTTTCTGTTAGTAAATGCGACATTCAAAGTCCGTCCCTCCTCCGTAGCTCAAAGTGTGCTTACCGTCTGGCAACTGGTCATTACATTTTGATGGAGCCCCGCCCCTCACACCCTGCAGGCTGTTATTGGCTGGGAGCTACACACCACTTCCCAAATGTTCATGCCGAGAAACGTCACAAATGCAGCAAAATGATAAAATCCAGGCAGGGGGCAGGGTCTGCAGATACAGAGCCCACCACAGTGATGACTAAGTGATGATGAGAGCAGGGTGTGATTTGCCAGGGATTTCTCCCCTCTGGCTGATATATTCCTGCCTCTGTTGAATTATTTTTATCCCTGGTGATTGCAAAATTTTACCCCACTCTCCTCGTCATTAATGCTTCCTCACCAATAGACCATATAAAATACCTCAGATAAAAATATTTTAAAAACACTGTAGATTGAAATAAAGTTGCAATGTGGGAACAGTCTGTATTAATCAAACAACAATAAAATCAGAAATGGACCTTCACTGCCAGGGCTTGCCTTCATGTGACATGATTTAAGTTACGTGCTGATACCCCTGCAAATGCAGCGGTTAAGTTCAAGTTTCCAAATTGTTCCATTAAAGTCCATAACAGTGGCACAGTCAGAATGAAAACTGTGGGTGGATCTCTGAAAACTGGACGCACCAACAGCTGAAGCACAAAGTGTCATAGCTCAACCGCTGTTTTGTTGCATGAGGTGCGTTAAACTACCAGATGTCACCATTTCTTACCATTCCTGGTACATCCTGCAACAAGGTAACAAATAAACTGACATCTTCAACAATGTGGCACTGAGAGAGAGAGAGAAAGACAGAGTAACCTGCTGCCATTGGACACAGTGACTGAAACAAATTGAAGCCATTGTGCACTTACTTGAGTATAACTTCTTTGTCCCTTCCCCATTCACTGTGTCTCTTCCCCATCACAGTGCTTGGACATTCAGTTGTTCTTTATCCATCGTTGTGACCATTAACCCTACCCTAATGAGCAGGTCCCATTTTCAAGACTATTAAAAGTGTCATGGCAACCAGCCTTTCAAACCAATAGGCCGCAAAATACGTACTGAAATGGAGTAGGATGGTACTTCTCTTAGTATGTAGGCCTTGTATTAATGACCGCTGTTCATAATTAGGCCAGGGCTCATAATAACAAGAACTTCAGTAGGACATAAACCCCAACCCTTAAAAAACTCTATGACTTAGTGCAGTTCAACGTTTCTGTGACGTCTCAGCTGACAGCAGTGACAGGCTGTCGACTCGTCCATCAGCATCCTGCTGCTCAGTTTTATTCTGTGTACCACTCAACAGTACAGCTTGTCACTATAACGGTGTTAACATTAGCTTAAGTAAACTGTTTACAATTTAGGAGAGACGTCCACAGTCCAACAGCTCAACATGTGTCTGCATGTGCCTCGTCCAGTCTGTGAGTCTCTGGCACACTCTGGCCTGCTGTTGCTGGAAACAAGATAGATGAAAGTGGTGAGGCTGAACCAAAACAGTGAATTTGTATAAAATCTCTAAGGGGGAGGAGTTTTTAAGTTTCTTGGGCACCGTCTGCATTAACAGGTTGGGTTGGACATACAGTGTGGGACATCTTAGTCTCTCCCTGGGTTAAAAATTTTGAAGAGGGCAGCATCTTGAGAGACCTGCTGGATGTCACAGTGCAGTTAGGTCTGCAGGGTTACCTGTCAGCACCTCCATGATTACTGACCAGTCTGGGACACTGGGACACTGGGTGAGGTGTCCCCCCCCAGGCTGGTGATGTGTACTGGTGACAAAGTAGACACCTTCATCCTTGTGTGTGTAAGGGTTACTGACTGTCTATTCTTCTGTCATGTTGCAGACATAGCAGGGGGTGGCCCCACTAACGCTGCCTGGCCAAGAGAGGAAATGTAAATTTCAGAGTGCTGCTCTGTAGTGAGGAAGACTAATTTGCTGCTTTAAACACAGATTCACTGACAGTAAATGAATGTTTGGACCATTGTCAGTCACTGCCCATTTTAAGAGGCAATATTCTGCCTCAAAACACAAGTCCAGTTGGTCATGACAGTGGCTTTAGGAGAACAAATAATTTAACATGATCACATTGGACTGCCCGCCACAGGATAAGAGCCATGAGACAATTTAGTAGAAAATCTGTAACACATGAAAATTTAAAAACAGATTTCTCTCTCCTCTATGAGGTTGGTAACTGTGTGCAGGGAATATTGTTAACATGGAACATGAGGTGGGTTTTAAATCAACATTCAGTTATCTTTTTCCCATGCTAGTGAAATGGCTCTAGGGCAGGAAATGTTGGTAGGTCTCCTGCTTTGTCTGGACTGAAATATCTCAACAAGTATTTGATTCATTGCCAACGTTGATGCTCCACAGAGGACGAAGCCAGCTGACTTTGGTGACTGTGTAACTTGTGTAGCTCCATCAGCAGGCTGACATTTGTGGTTTTAGTAACTATCAAAAACTACTGGATGGATTTTTGTTTTCCACCAGGTGGCTGCAGGCAGTAATGCCATAATACAACAAGACGATGATGAGACAGGCGTTTTGATTATTCTAACTCCATCAGTGCACAGTGTAGGGTGGAAAATAACCAGCAGTATATTTAAGGAAGGGTTAGCTTTCTTTAGTATTATCCCATGATATTTGCTTAACATCACTGCATTGTCAATGCAAACACATTAGTTTGCTGATGTTAGCATTTTTACGCTTCTTACTTTCTTCGGACATATGGGCATAAATACAGTGACTGTGGGAGCTACCAAATGCCAGCCATATACACGCACACTGCCCGAACACATCCTGTGTAGACTCAGACAAAAGATTATTATTAGATTACAGTCCTTTTTAGACACTTCTGCATGCAAATGTTGTCTCAGTGGCACTTTGCTGGATTAGGACTTCAACTTTATCTCAGAAATTTTGAATGTGCTCAGTGAGGGCTTAAATGTGCAACTTTTGGTTCCTTCACGAAAAGCCACTTATTACAAATGTTATTACCATTACAAAGGAATAAATCTATCATAGCTCAAAAGTCCACTTAACAGTTGTCAGGAGAGATTACAAAGGACACCCTCAGATGCAAACTAAAGGGACGTTTTAATACTGCTGGCAAGTAGCAGGGCACTCAGTAAAATTTAGAATCCATTAAAAAATCAGCAGAGCTGTTGTTGCACATTTAGACCAATCACATGCTGTCCATTCAAGGTTACATGAAATTGTTTCCAGTTGCTCCTAATTGTTTTTTGCTCAGGCAGATTGTCTCAGGACTCACAGACGCTCAGTCACCTGTTTAATGTGGAGATGCAGAAGATGAGGTGAGCGTGAGGATCTATTTCTGTGCTTCAGGAGGAACACCTGGAGGACCTGCCAGTGTGCGTTTTTCCTCCTGTCCAGAGATACTCTGGGGGTGGCAAGTCAGACAACAGAGCAGAGTCACAGTCACAAGGAGAGCTTTGCATGGAAAAAAAGACGCATTGTTCATCACCACTGAATCTGGAACAGAACACTCTGCACACTCCCACAAAGGTGGGGACTGCATATCGTGTCCTGCTTGACACAAGCTCCTCAGGCTCGGTTTGCATAAAACGAACATAATATAATAGAATATAAATGTACAGTATACATATTGGTATATATTCTGCATATAGCGCTTGGAAATGAGAATATAAGCAAATGTATTCTGCTTTATTTTCACATTAATTACTCTGTGTCCATGTTTTTTGGGGGATGTAGACTACAGTATGTACTAGAATTAAGTCTCTTTTTTTACATATAATATGCATCCCACTTTAATGAAAACACAAGCTATTCTTCCATCTGGCCAAACTAATGGTGAATTATTTATGCTTGTGCTATTTCCATTAACCTTCCCACTTTTTTTCTCCAATTATGCTTACAACAGGGTTTAGCTTTGACATTTCTGAACATTTATCCTTCATATTTGACAAATCAAGACTCTTGTGCGTTTGTCTGAACAGACTAAATATTTGAGATGCTTTTTATGAATGATTTCAGGATTCCTGGTTAGAAACCAGAGGTGACCAGATAATAGATTTTCTACTGTTTGCTCCCTTCCTTCACACATGAAGACCCCTCTCCCCGAAGAGACAATTAGAGGGAGAAACCTGTGTTGCCTCAGCAAGCAAATAAAATTTCTGAGATGTAATAAGACAGAAGTGTGTCTTAAGGCAATAGCAGAAGCCACCACAGACACATTACCAAGTGGTTTTCTGATTAAAGTTGCAACCGCTATAATGATATGACAAATGGCGGCAGGGTTTCATACAATCAGAGACATTATGTTCCTTTGCAGTCGCACAGCTGTTTATAGAAGAAGCATTCATGTGCTGATCTTTAAATGGAGCTTTTATGTTTGGGGGAGGTGAAGTAAAGGCTGGGAAGAACTCACAGTAAAAGTAAGTCGGAGAAGGCTCTGTCTCTACGGGTTTTATCTGCCAGAACAGGAAAGGCTCTGCTCTGGTCCCCTGTGAAGCAATTTGTTGAGGCAGCACATAAATTACACAGCTTGGATGTCACTTATTACAGACAGGTCAGACCCTGATTGAAAGGTGTGGATATAAAAAGCTTCTCTGATTTGTCTCTTTCCTCTGAAATGTTACTCACACTGAGTGGGAGGAAATGCTATGAATCATTATTAACAGCCATAGTGTGGAGCATGCAGGGCTCTCTCTCTCTCTCTCTCTCTCTCTCTCTCTGCCTCATCACTGACTGGGCTGGTACACACACAAAAATCACACAGAGCATTTGCAAAACCTGGAGTCACCACAGAAACATACTGCCATAGAAAGTATTGACTTTCTGTTACAACAAAGACATCTGTCAATTATTTAGGTTTCTTTTCTTTGTGGAGAAAAGTCAGTTCTAGTTTTCTCAACCGTTATCAGACAAAATATAAATCACCTTAAAAATGCATGCAGGAACAGTGATTGATGAGGAAAAACAAAAATCCTGTAAATAAGACTTAATGTTTTCCTGGGAGCTGCCCAGGGGGAGGTGCCTGGTTTTACTGCATAGCAAACAGTAAACGGTAATACGTAATATTGTCCAAGAAACTGGTGGTGAACATATTGTATGTGAACTTTCACTGTACTGCAGTACTTCTTCAAGTGTTACTGTGTAACTACTGTGCTCATTACCTACTCATTTAAAAGAAATTGCAAAAGTCATTCATCACCTGCTACATTACTGTAAGCACAGCTGCCTTAAAAATCCATGCCATACTTAAACACCACTGAAAAAAGAAGAGGCACATTTTGTTTTAACAAGCACCCTGCTGACTATAAATGTGTAGATATGTATTATGGCAGGCCGTTTAGGAAATGAATATATATATAATATAACTGAATATATTCAATGAAACCTGAGAATATTGAATAAAAGTCTGAATATATTGAATGAAGGTCTGAATGTATTGAATGAAACATGACGTCATCAAGGCGCAGGCGTCATCCTGTTTAAAAGATAATGCTGGTCGTGATTTAGATCATAATAATAACACAGAAATATCCCAGAGATGCAGCCGAGGTGATCGTGGAAACGCAACGAAGCAACAGTTGAACAGCTGAATTGTTGAAATAAGCCGTGTATAAATGCTTTCTTACCTCACTGTGCGGTTCAGTTAAAATGAACACTTGTTGCCCGGTTAGTTCATTTTGTTTGGACCAATCAAACCCTGCTGCGGTTACATGCGTGGTTCTTCATCTCCTAAACGGACTGTATTGAGGTTAATTTTATTTCATTGTAGCCCTACGTGACTTTAGCACGGCCTGGACAGCAAAATTGTTTATAAAGCGGCGACACATCGATCTGTGTGTGAGACGCTATAACTGTCACCATGGTAACACGTGAGCACGTCAAACTGCTGTGCAGGTGTCCTCTGTGCTATATGAGCTCATTAAGTCCATTATTAATGTGCGACAGCGATCCCGCTCTGAGAATAATTCAACATTTTAACTGGATCACTCTCCTTTACTATGTAAAACACTTTATGCCGTCCAGGCCGTGCTAAAGTCACGGAGGTCTGCATCTCTGGGATATTTCTGTGTTATTATGATCTAAATCACGACCAGCATTATCTTTTAAACTTGATGACGTCATGTTTCATTCAATATATTAACACATTCATTCAATATATCCAGTTATATTATATATATACATTTCCTAAACGGCTTGCTGTATATATATATATATATATATATATATATATATATATATATATATATATATATACACACACACATATATTATGCAATATATTATATATATATATGCTGCAATTTCCCAGCTTCGGGTTAATAAAGTCTATCTATCTATCTATCTATCTATCTATCTATCTATCTATCTATCTATCTATCTATCTATCTATCTATCTATTATACAAAAAATAAGAAATGAATTAATTAAATCATATATCAAATCAAATAATATGACTGACTGTGATAGATGCTGCAGTAGGACAAACTTTATTGGACAGGTATAGTGGAGAGAGACAGGAGACATATGGGAGAAAGCCCAGATAAGCAACTACACTTTAGAACACTTTTAACCATAAAGCCTAAAAACACATAACTGGCGACTCCCAATATTTATAACTTTAGTGATAAACAAGCCCAACGTCGGTTATAATAAGTGGACTTGGCAACTATGATTACTGTGTAGAGTATACACAGTGTGGCTGATAGAAGAGCCCGCTCTTCACAGCCTCTGTTTTCAGCACACAATAATCAAATAAATTACATGTTGCGTGGTGGTATTCTTTGTCATGGAACAGCGAAAGAAATAAAATGGCGTAAGCTGGTATTGTGGCTCAAACATTAAAGTGGTTGGGAGCACAGGTCTTTGCCCTTCATGTTTTCAATTTAACCCTTGATGAAAGAATGCAATTATGCAAATGACGATGGGACAAAAGGCAGCTGCCTCATTTTCTCTCCCAGTCAATGAGATTTGGTTGAAATTCAGGACTAAACTGTCCTCTGTCTCGTAACAGTGGCCTACTCAACGACGTAAAGCTAGGTCTTTGGAATATAAGAGGTCACCACCAGTGCTGCATGAAAAGCTGACCTAGAGCGTTTCTTTCTTGTACACACATGAACAGCTCAAATTGCACACACGCATGAATGCAGACATGAGTGTAAGCATTTTCATATGCTTACAGAGATATCTGAATTCATATCACAGCGTATAACAACAATGAGATGTTTAAAAATGAGTCTCAGTCCTCCTCCATGAGAACTGTGGTGCAGTTTGTTATGTGTGAGTGTGTGAGATTAGCTACAAAACAACTGTGTGACATAACATGACTTTTATGTCCTGCTAAATGGGTTTTGGATTAAACATATCGTGGACTATGTTCCCTGGCAACATTTGTTTCAGCATTGATTCCTTCACTTGAACAAGCACTTTGTGTTGTATGAAAATAACCACACTGAAGTGAAGAGTTTGTCTTTACGGGAAGTGTGCTCATTCGCTTTTTTGCCAAGAGATGAGAGGATTGATTCCACTGTCATGTCTGCACAGTAAATATGAAGCTGACACCAGCCAACCCACTCTCATATCAAACTGTGAAATAGCTACATTTGTCCACAGTACAAAACGTATCAGTCTCACAATTAAGGCCTGAAAATTGTAAAATGTTCACGTTTTTTAATCCTATTCTTTTCTATTGCAGCGGACTTCTCAAAATAAAAACATGGCGGCCGTTCCTTTCATTCTCAGTGGAAAATGCATTATTTCAAGATAGTTTGGACATAAATAGCATTTTTTTTACAATATTCGTTCAGTTCTTGTAAATGATCTTTGGTTTGTTTGTTATTACGATGAATATTTCACATCTCAGAATAAAATTGTGACAGTGTTACGTTTTCTGCCGTTGTTATGCTGGTTGCTAAGGACGCTGCAGACAAAACCAAGTGGTTGTATTTATTTGTTACATTGTGTAGTTATCTGAGCTTTTAAAATATTTGTGTAACTGTTGATGATATCCGTTCAATTAAAAAATAACATAAAATGGATTTTAGTGCCCCGGGGATCACATATTACATATATATATAAATTATTGCTCGCTTCAAAAAAAAAAAGGTTTTTTAATATTAGACCTTTTGATTAATAAGACAATCAACAAATGAACACTGTTTTATGGTGTTTGCAGCGTTAATGCAGCCTTTAAAGTACTATCCATACATCATGGTCCCGATGTTCATTGTTTGTGTTGTACACTGACATTGTGCAATTAAGTTTTTGAAGAAAAAATAATCCAATACCGTAATGAACACTGAATGAATATGGCAACTGGTTTTCATCTCCTTATTAAGGAGCAGGTTATTTACTGACTTTACTGAAACTGTCTCTTTTACTTGTACAACCGTCCATAATTTATTAAAACTACATGTGGCACATAGCCGTCGCCAGAGGCATAATGTTTTAGGATTGTCTGTCCGCCCCATTCTTGTGAATGCGACATCTCAGGAATGCCTAGAGGGAACGGTCTTCAAATTTGGCACAAACATCTACTTGGACTAATGATAAAGATTTTGGTCAATCACAATCACGTTTTTGCCTGCAACTCAATAATTGATACGCTAATTATGACACATTCTCACATAAATGTTTAACAGGATGAAATTGAGTTATGACTTATATCAAAAAAGTCAAAAGTCAACTTTTGAGACAGTGTGTGACATCATGTTCTGCTAAAAACGTATGTCCTTTGGTCAACACCACCCTAACCCTAACCCTAGTACTTCAGGCCTTCTTCAAAGCCTAAAGTAATGCCCTAGCTTGCCAGCAGTATTGTAATCTCAGATGGTGACTTGTTTGGTCACTATTTACACTAAAAAACAAAACAAAAAAAACACAAACAAATAAAAATCTACCGTTTATTGTACACCAGGCCTTCAAAGTGCTCTCTGAAACTACACACTGACATAGCCTGTGCCATGACAAGAAGAAAATCAAAACTTTGTCGTAGAGCTAAAACACACAAAACACATCATTGGAAAGGTCTTGACCAGGAGAGTAACATATATCAGTATCAAGATGTTACATGGCTCTTGCTTTGAAACATTGACCTTTGAATCTTGATCTCAGTGCATATTTGAAGGCTTATGAATTCAGCAACGAAAGGGGCTACAGACATGAAACCAACTGTTATAGAAAGCTCTTGACCTCAGCTATCATATGCCATACAGTCTGGGGGTGCTGTCAAATATTAGTAAAATATGATTAAATTAATTTTCACCTTTTAAACAATTAGTTATTTAAACTCTGATTACACAGATGTATTTACCACCCCCATAAACCCACCAGTGTATGCTCAATTCAGAATTTACAACTTAAATCCAAAGAATATATTTGATAAACTACGTATCCCTACAGTCACAATCTGCAGCCTAATACCAATCAGCACCAAAGTTGTAGTTTTTCCAGTTTTCTTCTTCTTCTTCATTTTTTTTTTTTTTTGATTCATTCATTGGTGGGGCATCACCGAAGCTACTACGCACAGTGTCAGTGTACAACACAAACAATAAACATCGGTACCATGATGTATGGATAGTACTTTAAAGGCTGAAATTTGTTGATTGTCTTATTAATCAAAATGTCTAATATTAAAAAAAACTTTTTTTTTTTAAGCGAACAATAATTTCCAGGTTGTCTCACAAAAGAACGCGGGTGCCAAATTCCAAAGAAGAATATATATGTAATATGTGATCCCCGGGGCACTAAAATCCATTTTTATTCACAATCCACAATTTTATTCTGAATTTTATTCTGACGTGAAATATTCATCGTAATAACAAACAAACCAAAGATTATTTACAAGAACTGAACGAATATTGTGAAATTTTAATAAGTAACTATCTGGAGTCTCTGCTGGTTGCTTGGCAACCACACGTTGATGATATACAGGACTAGGGAAATTGACTTCAAAAAGTAAGGTCTTTATTATGGCATTTCATATAGGCAGTTCCTTTCAGAATAAATCTGTTGTGACAAAGAACTGTTAAAGTGACAGGAGAATCTCCTAATCTTACCGACTGGAAGTGCTCTTATTTTGAAAATTAGAGCCAGTATAAATTCCCTGCTCCTCTTACTTTAGTGTGCCCCAGTTCCTCCCTGCAAAGTCCCTCGATCTAATTCTTTTTTTTTTTAACTCACTTCTGTTCATTCCTCTTCTTATGTTGACTCATATTTCACGTAAACGGTTGTTTTCTCGTGGCTTGGTGGTTCGGTTGCTGTTCCACCATTATGTCCACTCTAAGTTAGCTAATTTGCTCTGGAGCGAAGCCTGTGCAGAAGCAGGGATTGAAGCTTTATCGGAGACTCTGTTCTGATTGGTTGGTTTTGACCACAGTGCAGTGGATTCTTGTCAGATGACCTTAGAGGCAGAGGAGCTTGATTTTTTGACTGTCTCATGTAGTACTGTGATGACGCACTGACAGTTTTAGCAAATATGACGAGAAGTCATTTTAAAATAAGTTACCTACCTATATGCTTGAAGTTATATAAACTGCCTTTTTTTCAATAAATAACTTACCTCTGAGCCTGTGATGCTTTTAGAAGAGCTGCCTTTATTTCTGCCTGGTGAAGCTAACACACAGTAAAATACCTGAAGAGAACCTGCTTCTATGGCAACAACAACAGTGACACTCAGACACACTGAGTTTAAAAGTCACTCTCTCACCCAAATGACTGAAGCCATCTAATATTACTGAGCTCCGCAACACTTGCCGAGGTTGTTCAATATCAGGAAGTTCATAACGTAACACTTGGTGTCCCACTGGATTAAGCAGTAATTACATGAAATGAATACTTTAATTATGTAGACGCTTCTGATAACTGCATATTTGCCCTTGGTGCAGTTTGTATTCCTGGATCCTGAGCACATTCTCCACAGATCATGAAACTGAAATCTAGCCTCGCCACTTCCTTTCTATTTTGGGGGGCTGGAATTTCACAAGGGAGTTGACTACATTGATAATGATGTGCATACCGCAGGCGTACCTTCCTCTGGGATTTGTCCTTACATGAATGGCCCCTGGAGTTATCATCTGTAATGATGATGACTTCTCTCTCTTTCTGCTGCTTTTCTGGTCAAGGTCCTCAGAACGAGGCCAGAAACCAAATTCCCTTCCCTTCTATTATCTGGACAAAGAGAAAGCCTCTTGTAAGAAAATGTGTCAGGTCTCAGGTTTTTATCTATTTTTTTTGTCACCACTCATGCTGGTCCTGGACTAATAGAATTTGACTAATGCAATGTGAAGGAGTGGGGGGGCGTTTCCATTCAGAACACAGTCCTGTTGGTATTTTGATGTACATTCTTGGTTAACTAATGTTCAGAACATGAGACTTTCCAAACCAAGACGAGCTCATTCATGATGAGCTGCGACGACCAAACTAATTTAGAAACAATTATTTAATCTTTGTATGTTCACATTCTGCTGTAATCTCTTCCAGAAAAAGCTTAGTCTCTGCAGTTTTTCACTATACTGGTATTTGTAACGTTAACCTTCCAAAGGCCTCCTCTTCTCTTTCAGTTCTTGTGTTTTTTTTAATTATGTTCAGTGCTTTTAATTTACTTAACTTTTATTTCATTTTGTCAGGAATGTTTTTCTTGCAACGAGCTCAACTGAAAAATCATTGAACTGCAGAATCATTACCTTGGTTTGAAAGAAAGGTCAGAGTATTTGTTGACTGATGATTGATTTTGCAATTTTTGTATGTGAGAGAAATATTTCGACATTTCATATTCCAGGTATTCCGAACAAATCTTGTTTTGTTTTTCTTATATATATATCCACACAGGTATGCCCTCTTTCCAAGAAAATGAAGTTTTGGAATGAGTAATAACCTGGCTCATAGCTCAAAACTAATCTGAATGTATTTCCTATGGAAATGTGTTGGGAATGTATTGGGATCTTTCCTCCTTATCAGTTATTTTGATGAGGTATGCTGTCAGGTATCTGTGATTAACATCATGACTTTTAAAAATGGCAACACTTTTAAATTATAAATACACTCTGATTCTAAGCACGTGTATCAATATCTGCTATTATAATGAAATTACACAACTCAACAGCTAGCCAGTTTTAGCTTGCTTGTTACCCATTATGGATAAGCTGACCTTAAACCAGCTGTAATAGGTATTTTTTTACATTCTTATTATGTAAATATTTATGTATCAGAGGACAGTGTGACATGTTGAACCTATAGAGCATTCTCAGCTAAATGTGCGGCTCCTCACAGCTTCACTGAGCTTTAAAGTGAGTTTCAGCTCGGTGTTTATTTGTCCAGCTTTACTGTTGTGCTTCACTCTCATCGCTCTCATAGTTTGGTTTCCAGTCACAGCAGGCAGTAGAGAAAAAAGCTGTACAGGACCTGTAGTAAATATTGTTGTAATGTAAATATTAAAATGACCTGATGGACAGTGACTCCACTAACGAAGCACCTGCTTGTTAAGGTAATCATATGTTGCTGCTGTGTTCACAACCAAAGTCTTTTATTTCAGCTTTAATTCAGTAGCAGTATTTCAGTTAGCCTGACAGGTTCATAAGGTTCATTAGGGTTCATAACTTAATGCTGAATATGGCAAATTCAGACATTATAATCTTTAATGCTGATTTGGTATTGAAATGATCATCATGAGTACCAAGGGAGGAGTGAATGTCCCAGTGGACTAAAGGCTTACAATGCAGTGCAGTATCACCTGTTAGTCTCACATGTTGAGGGCATGTGATGCACATATGCTTATGCTTATGTATGACATAGTGCAGATTTCCTCCACAGGCCACCAGGAATGAAAAGTGACTCCTTAATGAGGTGCCATGGTGATGAGGAGGAAGCAGATGGAAACTGTTTCATATAAAGGGGAGGTGGTCTGGATCTGGCTGTCCTTTAGTGGCGTGCAAAGCAAAAAAAAGACAGACGCACTTTAGAGTTGGGCGCCGGGACGTGGAGCTGCGCTTTCATCCACCGTGCGGGCTGCGTGGCGCGGCTCTCTGCCCGACACCCCCTCTGCTCTGCCCCGCGTCGCGTCTCCTCTCCTGGACAGGTAAGGCATCCGTCAAAGTTATTGTGTAGTAGTGGTGTGCGATCTTTGAAACAGCCCGCACCCTGCACCCCCGCCGCCGCGCCGTGCGTTTACGCAGGTACGGCGCAGCGTCTGGGAAGAGCTGTCCCCGTGATGAGCCGCTGCACGGGGCACCTCTTTCCGTCCACATTTTTCACGCATTTTTTAGGGAAACTTAAGAATCCAGCAGCCAACAGCGGAGGGGGAGACGTCGTGATCCGTTGCGCATCCCGCCCGGCTGCGGCGCGCGGTTAAAATGAGAAGGGGGCGTTTTATTTTGGTGAGACCTTTATTCAATAGTGTGATTTTACAGGGTGCTCGTGGCAGTGTTTGTAGAGGACCTTGGTGAAGGTACAAGTTACAAGAAGTGCGCCCTTTTTCTTTTTTCCCCACATTCCTCCGCTGTGTGGATGATCAGGCTGAGGCGCGCAAGACACCTGCAGAGAGAGAGAGAGAGAGAGAGAGAGAGAGAGAGAGGCAGGCTCTGTCAAAGTGTTTTTACGCGGACTGCTCTGGTACTCTTCTCTTATGTGTCATCGTGAGAAATGCAATAGAAATGTATAGAAGAAATAAGGTTTTTTTTTCCCCTCAGCACACTCAGATGATAGTCCAGCTGTAAGTGTCTCACACATCAGGATCACTGAAGTGAGTTGCTGATAAAGACCTTTGACAGTAAATTCTGTGAAAAGCTCATCCTTAGTGTTGGTGTGTCCCGGAGGTGCGTGCAGTTCTCTGATGTGTGTCTCGTAGGTGAAGTGCTGTAGCCTGTAGGTTCCCCTCTTCACATGTGTGGAGCCATTCGTGTGGGTTTGATTGTGTTTTTGTGCTGACAAACTCACACACACACACACAGCGACCCCCCACACACTCACTCACTCCTTTCCCACCCAGGATTGTGTTTTTGTGCTGACAAACTCACACACACACACACAGGACCCCCCACACACTACTACTCCTTTCCCAGGAAGGTACTACAGCATAATAAATATGCCATTAGCCATTTTCATTCAAATGCAGCCCCCACACCCTCCTTCCCAAATTGTATTCAATGATCACACTCCTCTGTCACTTAGTCCAGTGAAATGATGATTAATATGCCACTTTGAGGCTTAATTTCTAAGCACTGACTTAATAAACCTGCCACGTTCGCGTAGCCTCGTCGATTACTTTCAGGAGGGTCATCTGGAGAATACATATGGGCCCCTTCACGTCCTCATCACCACATAATGACAGAGGCAGGCAGACTTCAGCCACCAGGTTCCTTTCATTCAAACGCTGGAGACAGTCCAGCGCATAAACAGTTCACAACGGCGTGCCTTTGTTCTTTCTCAGCCAAGAACGCAGCGTGGTGTGGTCTACATGAAACACAGCCGATACGCCGGCATAAAGTTCAATCTGTCTGCTACTGTTTACATTCTCAGCGCCTGCAAAATGAGCATGTACTAAGTGTTTTTCCAATTTGGGCTCTAGGAACCTGGAGGTGTGCTGTAGGGTGTTTCAGGGGAAACAGCGAAATGAGGAACTAATTTAATCCACCATCATTTCATTGGGCAGAGGTGAACACAATTTTAAGTGATGAATTTCAAAGGTTTTTAAAGCCCAGTGTGATTTTATACAGATACTCCAGCTCCTATACTCATACTCACAGTGAGCACACTATATTATTTAGTGTTATATACTGTATTTAAACATCAAAAGGAATTCCTTGTATATGTAAACCTACTTGGCTCTAAATTAGATTCAGATTCAGCGTGGAGGATGAGGTAAAGCTATCCTATGTCAGTGCATTCCTTCACATTTTCAGGATATTAACCTTGTTTTTTGGGTTATCACCTCATGTAGCCTCGGTTCTCTGGGTTTTCGCTCAACAGCGGCAGCCTGAACAGGTAGGTAGCGCGGGCTGAAGGCTAATCTTCACAGGGGTGATAGAGATAAGAGTGATGTATGGAGCGGATGGGGTGGTTTAACACCCAGAGCTGACTGTTGTCTGGCGGGGTCAGGTCTGTGATACCTGCGCACTGCTTCAGCCAGCTCCTCTCATGCCTGGGATTTGGCGGTCTTAATAGCTGCAGGTGGATACAAGCGGAGGCTGCCTCTGTATTCGCAGCCTGCAGATGCCTTGATGAATGCTGTGTTGCTGCTCAGTCATCTGTCAGTCGCTTCTGCTCTCCAAGTAAAATACTTCCTTGGCCGACAGCCAGACAGGCAGTCAGTGGGTACTGTGACATGGTTGTGCTGCATTTTACTGTTTCACTGTAAAACAGTTGGCTGTGTTTTTCTTGAATGAGGAGCTACACTCATGAATTATCTACTGTACTTTAGTGCGATTTAATTAATATGACCACTATTAACGTATAGAATTTATCACCTTGCATGAGTGTATAAAGTTTAATGTGGGCAGTATGGTTACAGTGAATATAACACCACTGTTGAAGCTGCACTAATCACTACTTTTATATTAGCAGTTTATGATGTGGTGAGCCTTCAGAGAATTATGACCCTTCTCCGAATTCTGCTCAGCTCTAAAGACCTTTTCATCATCTTTTAGATCGTTAGTTTGTTTTTACCTTTGTTAAAGTTTGATTCAGTTTCACTGCTCTCATCAACCCATTATATAACGCTGATATTATAAAAAGAGCTCCGGTTGACCCTTTGTACACTCACTGTTGAGCACAAAATGCCAGACAGATAAGTTGGTGACTAGCTTGTGAATATTTTGTGCAGAAGCATGAAACGGCTATTTATTCTCAGGAATTGGTGTAGAAAGAAACAGAGCTTAAAAGAGAGTGAATACCAGTTCTTATGTTTGTCAGATGGCCAGAAAAACATCTCTGAAAAAATGCTAATGTTGCTCAGTGTGTGCTGGAACACATAGGAGGCGAAAGCGCCACCTGCTTTCTTTTGGCACCCGCGTTAACCAATCGGGTTGTTCAGACAAGACAAACCACCGGGCCTCACGATCAGCAGCGATGGTTGTGGTGTCTGTTTTTCAAAGAAGTGAATCTGACTGGAAGACACCCTGATGTTGCATTCTAACTTATGTATTTGATAAACAAGCACATTTATTATCGTTGTAATATGTCAGTTGTATATCATTGAAGCCACTGACCTCACTACACAGCACTGGTAACAAACACTTGGTATTTACTGGCTCTGTATTTAAACCCAAATAAAAACTCTGTACCATAAGTGCTGCAGAAGTGGACAAATGTTAAATGCACAGTGTTATCCAGGAACACTTAAAAAGCTTTACGTTATAAATTCATGAGGTTATTTCTTAAAGATCAGCTATACGTGTGCTTGCAAAAGAGCGGGGGGGGGCAGAGCGGCTTGTTGACCGGTGCAGAGAGATGTGCTTCTGGTGTGAACAGCCGGACTGCTGCTGAAGCATTAACTGTCACATCGTGGCGCTTTGTGGCGCTTCTATCTGCTGTGTGTCTCAGACATGTGAAGGACAAAAGTGGCAAAAAAATTAATTGTGTGCAAAATGAAATGTAAAATAATCAAAGTGATCCACTGTTATGCACTGTATCAGACCAAACTGGTTTTTACACATTTTAGTGTAAAACTAAACTTTTTCTTGTTGCATTTTTTAAATTTTTAAATTTGGTTCATATACTGTCAGCATGATAAGACCATCATCATCATGCCACAATTTCAGTGAAAGTCAATAAATGATAATAGTAAATTATTGTCCATCCATACTGCATAGTTTTAATTTATGAAATGTTAGGATCTAATTTTCTCTTGACATTTTTATTTGATATAGTTCATTTTCAACCAACATTAAAGCACTATTATTTATTAATAGTTCAATATAAGTGTAGTCCAAATAATTAGTCTTTGCTGAAATTGCTTAACAACTCTGTCATATTGCCAGTATTGCTCTGTGAATAAGCTAATGTTTTTAAAAAAAACATCTGTAAAATCTAAATCTTTAGGTTTGAAGCAACTTCAGCTCATTTATGTGACATGCTGTAGCCAGTGGGAGGGAATGGATTGAGAGATATCGATCAGTGTGACCGGATCACATGCACCTAAAAGCCCCCACAGGCTCAAGATTTTTTTCTTTATTAAAAATAACCTTTTGGTCAAGGATGCTCTGGTTACTCAATGAAAGAATGTACACCAGAGACAGCATACATTATTTGATGTTGACATTAATTTGATTGATGTCAGTTCGAGATGAATCAAGAGAGCAACTGTGATCATTACAGCGTGGTTACTGATTGGCTGCATTTCATCAGTGTGTTGGAAGGTGAATAGTCATTAGAAAGGAATCAGCCACTTAATAACTTTTATTTAAAATGTCATCAGAAATCACTGGATTGGACCAATCTGCTAATAATCCAAAAGAACAATTAATACAACAATGTGTTTAGACTGGAATGTGTTTAGCTTTCTGTAGTTGCTCATATTTGATAAAAGCATCTGATAAAACCTTAGAAAAAAACAGTATATGCTGAATTGAGACATCTCTTCTGAAACACTGAAGGTTTTTTTCTCTCCACATTTTTCTCTGTAGCTATTGTGTTTGAAAATAGCACTGCAGGTTGACAAAGGTTACTTATAGAGCTGCAGTTAATGACCACTTTCATTGTCAATCAATCACGAATTTGTGCTCGACTAAATGATTAATTGTGTTATCTTTCATAGTGACAAATACCTGCATGCAATTTTCCAGATTCCAAGGAAGTGTCTCAGATGATTCTGTAAAACCAGCAGTCCAAAACCAGAAAAACCAGAACATATTCAATTTACAATCACAGAAAATAGAGAACAGCAGAAGCTGGAAGTGGAAAATGTTTGGTATTTTTGTTGTATTTTCTTCTCTCCCGTAGTCAGGTGAGATTCAGTGGGGAGATGAAGACAGTGTGAGGACATGTGGTCGGGCTGCAGGAGGCCAGGTAAGCAGGACAGAGTGGTGACCTTCACTCTCTGATGGAGACTGACAGAAGCGTGATGGAGGCTGTGCAGCCAGAATCGTGTTGAATTATTTCTGACGTGGAACTGCAAGAAGCCAGAGACCCCAGGGAGGAGCATTTTACACCACACTATTGGAATTAATGAAAGAACTTGACCAGCAGCCGTCTCAAGTTTTGTATGGAGACAAACATCCGCTCACTTGGTGATGCCGAAGTTCTGCTTGTCAACTGTTGAGTCCAGCAGCTGCAGTATCCAGCTAACTTAACCTCTGCGGTGAAACATCTTGGTTTGATTTGTTTTCATTTGCTTTTCTCAGCAGAACTGTTACCTTTGGGTGATCTGCCTTTGTCTAATGCTCTCTGGCAGCAGAAGCCCGGCTTATGAATAAATCAGAGACCTCACTTTCACTGCTTTGAAGGATGGCGAATGGAATTACCATGTACTGTACCATACTGAACTGGGAGCTACTTTCATCTTTTTTCCAACCCTCCACATGCGCTAAAAATAGTCAAAATGCAAAGTGCTATCTATACATCGCATCGGTAAACTTTTACACAATTTCATAAATAATTCTTGTTTGTGTTTTGTTTGTAAATAGCTTTTTACAATCAATTATTCATATAAGCCTGACTGTGAACCCGCCAGTTATTGTATCAGGATTTTGCACAAATCAACTGTAATTGCTTATCTCTTACGTAAGATGGCCACCACCGCTCAGTGGTCACCCATTATTTAAGCCTAATCCTTTTAGCCAAGCAACATATTTCTCTTTGGAAAGCAGCAGATTATTTTTTCTGTCATTTATATCTGGTATATTTCCCAAGAAAAATATCATCTGTCGAGATGGTGATTTTTGTGATTAATAGTATTCAGGAAGCAGATTGTAACGGTCTCTCTGTTTGTTTTTTAAATATTTTCAAGTCTGCACTAAAACCAATATTCCAGATTTTGATTTTTATAGCAATGTCTGTCCAGCACAGGATTACCAAAGCAATATTGAAAATAAACAACTGTGCACTCACAAACTAATTTTAAGGGAGGACGTTGTCTCTGCAGCCTAAATACAGTAACAGGTACTCGGTATCAGCACAAACCAGCAGCAGTACGCCGCAGTGATGTTTCTGCATTTACAAACAGGCTTTTCAGTCCGACTCTGAGGTGTGAGGGAAAGATGACTGGGGATAGTGCCTCAGAAAGAAGAAGGGAGCCGGGCTTAGTTTACCTCTAACAAATCCTCTGTTGCCTCAGCTCCGCTAACACATTAGTGGCGGTGCGCGCTTTCAAAAAGCGGGACCGCGCTTCAAGTCGAGCAGCACCTGCACAACACTGATAGAAAGCCTGTAATGTGAGCCTGGCACGCAGACACTCTGCTTAACTTAAATAGATGATACTCATAACAGGTGGAATATCAGCTCATCATTAGGATGGAAATCCCCCCCAAAAAAAAAATAAATAAATAAAATGTGTTTCAGGTAGAATAACGAATGTCCTCCCAAGTCTTCCAAAAACATGTTTTATAGGCTGAGTGATGTGTGGATTTTTGGAAGGTAATGGGCCTAACATAAGATTGGCAGTTGGTTAGTCAGATAAAACCTTGAATTGCATAAAATGTTAGTTTACCCCAACCGAGGACGTACTGGGCTTAGTGGAGAAAGCTGTGCAGTCTTTAGAGCAGCTTTGTGCCTTAGAGCAATGTATGGATTTTACTATCTGGAAATAGGAAGTTTATGTCTGTGATGGGGTTGCATATTTTATCCCCCTGCCTTCACATCATTTCCCTGCCAATACATGCAGCTAATAGTTACCCATGCAGAATGTGATTCTAACTACATTTACAGGAGCCATTTGACTTCACGGCCGCAGCTATGGGAAAGATCTTTTGTCTCCATCTGTCATGCAAACTGAGTTACAACGTTGTCCCGTGAAAAGAATGACTATTGGAGGCCTCGGCAGTGATACATCACCGCCATATTGTCACAGTGCTTATTCTTTATGGATCGCCTTATTGCAACTCAAACATGAGATGTGAGAACAGTGTCAGCCAGGAGTGTCCTGTGATGGAGAGGTCTTCCCACAAGTGACAGACTGCGTTTGTCTCTGGATAGCACTTGTGCTGCTTCATTGCTCCTCTCCACCTTAACATCACATCAAACAAACGTGAAGGTTTCACACAGCTGTCTGACAGCCTGCCCTCTCATATTCTCCTTTTATAACATGCAATTCACCATTCGCAGTCTTAGCATTGAAATTATTGGTCATTTTTAAAGGAACTGATTTCAAAAAGAGGTTGATGCGGGAGAATTTTCTTTCCTTTCTCTTTGTGTCTAGTATCTAAATAGTGTCTAGTAATTAAGCTAACATAAGGTTTCCAGGTTCCAGCGTAAATTGTGTGAAAGTGGTCTAAAATATTCACATTATGGCTATACATGCTATAAGACTGATGCTACAGCAGCGTGTCTCATGCGCCATCCTCACCAGTTGATCCATGTAGAAGACATGGAAATAAATAGTTGTTATTTACAGTATATTGCGCTTTTAATTTTCCAAGAGAAAAGGCATTGAGGAGGAGGACAAACCGATGCATCTGACACACACACATATGTATAGTGTATATACTACAGTACATACGCCGGCAGCTGTGTGGAACGCTGTTCAGCTTTCCTTTTTCTTATTCACAGCCGCTAGAATAAGTTAGTGGAAATTACGTTCCCTCTGGCACCTCCATCCATCAAGTCCTGTCTTAAGTCCTATCTGATGTTGACGAACAATGTGAGTGTGTGTGATGTTTCATGAATCTGTATGCTTCTTGATGCTCAACGCGCACAGGGAATCTATTTTTAATATACATGAATTCAGTGTTCAGCTTGATGGATAAGGCTGGTTGTGATCAAGTTTGACGGTCTCTAAATGGTCGTGATGGCTCTTTACAATCATCCGCTTCCCATCTGCATGGCTCGTAATGGAAAATTATTAATCTAATACACAAGCATGCGCTGAGGTGGGTGTATAGCTGTGTGGGGCGTGTGCGTGCGTGCATTTCTGTGCTATTTTTACATTTGGGTTAATTTATATAACCTTTTTGTAATGCAATCTAATTCTGTGATGCAGTAACATCACCTTAGCGCTGAATGTAATGTCAGAACCCCACTCAGTGCAGCTCTGCAAGAGGAATGTAATTGAGAGAGAGCCCATGGGAGTTTGATGGGGAGATTGAGAACCTCATAATGATATCTATATCTACTATACAGCAAGCGATTTCCACAAAGGGCCCTGTAATATACCTTTAAACTCTGGGAACGCAATGCTTAGCTTGCAGAAGAAAGAGCCTCATGTACAAGTCAGATTCTCAGCTGATCTTGTGCACATACTGTATCAGGCAGCTGCTGCTCTATGAAACCTCTATTAGCATGTATGCAACATGACACGCAACACTGGAAAAATAAATGAATGCAGGGAGCATAATGAGAGCTTCCTTGTTATTAAGCAGAATTTCCAGCACCCCTCTCTTGTAATCTACAGAGTAGCATAAATGGTGAACCTTGGCAGCCTGCAGCATGATTAATGCACTGCACACTAAATGGATTTGCAATGAACCAATGGTGTGATGAGCTGCTTACACTCACAATAAACTGCTACCTTGACAGCGTGTGGCTCTTCCTGCTTTTTCATGTCAGAATTTGCATGGCAAATAGCCACAGCAGGTGCATTCATGTGAATACGTCTGACCACAGCGAGTCATCCATCACAAATAGGGGCCTTGGCCTGCTCCCGGGCCGTTTTTAGACCGCGTGGTGTAGTCCTCGCTCCGTGGAGCAGGTCAGCTGGTCAAAGGCCTGTTTGTCCTCTGTTGGGTGTGTGTCCCTGCAGCCCGGCTGTGTTGATTTTGTCACCTGTGGCACAGGTTAGTCATCTGGCCCTATGACCTGCACCACTTCTCCTTGACTTACTCAGGCAATAGTCCCAGCCCTGGCCCATCACTCAGCACGGCTCCTCAAAACATCATATTTTCCGAGACGTCTCATATCCTTCGCGCAGTGAAAAATAGCTCCTGACATCTGTGATTATTCTAAACCTTTAAACTGTCTTTTCCTATTACACTTACTGTGTTGTGATAGATTAAGCTTTATCTTCAAGGCCACATTGCACCTCTTTTTTCTCTGCACCGGATTGTTTACGTTTGTGTCTGTCCAGAGAAAGCCTCTCCTCGCAGGGATTCATCAATGCGCTTTGTCCCAATATCAGGGCAGCATAAAAACAGACTGCAAGGTCTAATGGATTAAGACTGCGGCCATCCATCAACCCCACCACTGATTGTGCATTGTGATTTCATTACACACAGGAATGTTCTTACACCTCTGTCTTAGAGCAAAATTGTTTTAAACTGAAATGGCCATTTCCTCTAAATAGAAAACATGTCCCAAAGATACAAGGGCATTACTGTGTATCTACTGTGCCGACACACCTTTATCAACAAATATAGATCGTTATCTGGCCAAACAATAACTGGATCACGGTTGTAGCAATTTGTGGTTGAATTTCAGCCTCAAATGAATGAGCACCCAAAATGGGAAAGTCATAATATTTCTTACAGAAATTCTGTAGCTGTAGTTGACCTGTGCGGCTATGCTATGATTAGATTAGATTCGTGCTTCCTGTCAGGTGCTTTGGTTGGTGTGTGTGTGTGTGTGTGTGTGTGTGTTGGGGGTTGAGGGGGTGGGGCATGCGTGTGCTGAGTGAAGCCACTGCCCTGCACGGTGTCGAACGATGGATGGCCTCAGAGTACAAGGTCCAGGAGAAATGTGCCCACCATGCCGTCGGGGGATAGGGAGGAGATGATTCATTTTCAGCATCACTTCACCCAGGATGATCTCATTACTTTGTGTGAGTGGACAGTCCCAGCGATGAGAGCTTGGCAGGTCCGCAGAGCCTCCGCCCTGAGAGGCGTGTCGTATGAGGCATTACACGCTCCTCTGCTGTTTGTGTATTGATTATCGAATATAATAGAAAGATAGGAGGAGCATAAATTTATTCATGGTGTCCTTTCAGATGACTGCATGCAGGACCAGTAAGGAGTGTGTGACTAAGAAGTGAAAATAATAGTTTGCCTCATATGTTTATTATCTGTTTTTATTTCATTTGCCTTATTCAGGCTTATTTTGGTTGATATGATTAATACCTTAAATTCGTAAAAATTCAGTGAATGTTTTTACAGTCTGCTTTTGGTGCATGAATACATTCAGTCGCTGCATGTTCAGGAATCTCAAAATATATGTAAAAAAAAAAAGATTATCATTATCATTTGGCACTGACTGTTCATATTCAGTGCCCTAATTCTTTATTACCTCTTCTGTTTACATGCTAAGTTAGCATATACTGCACATGCATGGTACATTATCTTCATAAGAGATGCATAGTCATAGTGTACCAGAGCGATGGTCATCTGTTTGACCTCTTCTCATCTTTCTTTTTCACATATCCGTGAGTCATGATTATTTCCGATGCATGATAAAGTATGTTCTAATTAGGGTATAAATAGAATATTAAATGGTAATCTGAAAATCTGGGAGCGTCTGTCAGTTCTCGAGGCTTTGAACACGTAGAACGAAGCTTATCATACCTCTGTGTGCGCTAATTAAAATGGGGTGCATCCTCCTATCTGAGTCCCACAGTGGAGCGCTTCTGTGTTTGAACAGTGTGCAGTGAGGCGAGAACACAGGATCTTACTGTGCCTTGTTAAATGAAAAGAGAAAGATTAAACACAGATATTGTGGAGCATTTTAATGATCCATATCCTTGTTGTCGCCTATAGGAGAGAGAGGTGGCTTGTCTTCACATGTGTAATTACGGTGTTGGTTGGGTGTCAATACAAGAAAAGGTACATGTAAAGGTACATTTTCACCTTTTGCAGATTGTAACCAATCTATAGTCAAGTAACATATGATGTAAGAGTATTCATTAAGACAACCCCCCCCCCCCTTTTAAATGTTATGTTATTATGTATAAAGTATTAGTATAGTATATTATAGTATATAGTATAGTATATATATTATAGTATATTAAATTATTTTTATGACTAAGCACTTCATGCGTAGGCAGCATTTAAATGTTGCAGATGGCTGAGGTGGGACTAACTATTTTCAGCTACCATTTATATTGTTTAATTAGTGGCTCAATTTGAATCAATGCATTATATTTTATAAGGTGATCATGTGGAAAGTCTGTATGTGCACAGAAACTATAGCTGCCAATCTCTGTAAAGTAAACTGCAATATATCATGCTGAATTCAAGCATTACATTAAGTTGCAAAGAGGACGCTTTGCCTTCTGTCTTTTATTATTCAAGCACACTTAGCACTATTCACAACTACCAAGCCAAGAACAGCCATCACCGTTGTCTGGCATTTTCTAGAAATTTCTAGAGGTCCTAGAAAGGTTGTAAAATTTTTCCCCAGACTGCTATGACTTTCTTATGAGTCGACAGTAAATGCACTTTCTTTCCACTTTAAAAAGAGTTACCATTACCACAGTATGCTTTCAGGCATAGTATTGAGTCTAAGCCAGCACTCTAGACTTGAAGGGTTTTAGGTCGCGCTTAAGCACATATAGTCCAAGTGAAATGCAACTTGTTACTCTGCTGAATTGTTTAAAATAGAAGCATCAGATGTGCGTGAGATGGCTGAAATTTCTCCTGTGCAGCCAAGTTTCTGCAATGGAGAGACAGCAGCCCTCTGAAAGAATCATTTCAGGCAGGTTACAAAAAGTAAGAAATACAGGCACTCATTTTGTTAACAGTAACATTTCCAGGTCAAAATAATTTCTAAATCCATCCCTCATTTGTAGTCAAGGCACAGACAAGACCCTGTCGGTCTGTACCTGGACAGAGCGGTGGGTTTGACTTTTTCCTCAGTTTGTTTGTTTCATTTTTCAAATGTGAAAACCACGGCGAACGCTGACAAGTTCCTCATTAGTTTTGGTTTTACAAAGAAATCCCCGAGTATAGATGCCAGTCTGCCGAGTGATGAACCTCACAAAGCCAAACATGCCCACTGTGGATGTTTCATCTACGTCAAGAAAGACAAAACTAGTCTGTGGGCTGTGTTAGTGCAGAGGCTTTATATAGATTTTATGCTTCAGTTGTGTTTGGATGTTAATGCATTAGTGTCTTTTTCAGTGCATTTAGCAAAGTAATGCCTCATTTATTTTCTTGACATACATCTTTGCGGCATTTGTGCAAAGCTGGACATATTCTTGACCTGTGATGCCTGTTTCTTGCACAAACGCATTCTGCATTTACAAAAGAGAGGAAAGCTGTTTTCTGAACGCGTGTCACCAGAGTTTAGTTTGTAACAAAGTGTTTTCATTGTTCCTTGATTATTTCTTTGTCGCACGCTTGGCATTAGATGACAAACTGCTGTGATTTGTGTGATCATGACCATTAGAAAGGATGCTCAGAGTGAACAGAGATGAAAAGTGACCTTGCGGCTTAGCACAGCCAGATGGTTAAGTGGAGTAAACACACGGGGTCAGAACAATTTTAGACTTGGACCACATGGTGCTGAAGGTATTCAACACAAGAATATGTATGCAAAGACAGTGTTTTTTCTTTTTAATCATGATGAAAACATGGAATGCAAGTGCTTGTTTACTGACGTTTTGTTAAAAACTGTGTCTTCAGGTACTTCAGCAGCGACACAGTCACTCATTAAAGACAGAAGCAGGCGAGTCTCACATTAAGAGACAATCAAGCACGAGTTTTTAGGAAAGAAGGTGTATCGACATGAGCAAAACTAATGTTTACCGTGAGTCACTCTGACATTGATCAGAACAGTTATTTACTTTATTTTGTTTGCACGGCTCCTCGGTGTAGTTCAGTTGTGGAGTAATAAGAGCAGAGCCAAAAAAGTCTCAGTCAGCTCTTGTTTGCAGGCTGGATCGGTTCTGTAGCTGAGGGGTGTTGACTTTGTCAAGGTTGACCTTAATGCATGTACGGCTTGATAGGGATGACATGCTCTCTGCTGACACCGCCTCTGATGTCTTTAAAGTGACATGAACTAGAAGGCAGGACTCAGCAGACACTGTACTGATTCTGTTTAGGTAAGGCTGCTCTGCCTTAAAGGAACACTCTACCATTTCCCAACCTCATCTCCATAGATCGCTTGTCGTGTTTCAGTCGAGTTCGGATAGTAGTTAGTCCATTATTAACTCATCAGTAACTTTATCATGGCGGACATCTTGACACGAGCTGGTGAGAAAATCACAGGTTTACAGTGCATCACAGCATTAATGATGGCGTGGCCCACTGGAACATTTAGATGGAGCATCATTAATGTTATTAGTTACTTCTGCGTGTTTCCTGCAAATATATATATATATATATATATATATATATATATATATATATATATATATATATATATATATACACACATACACATAAGTGTTGGAAGTGCAAGCCGAGTGTGTGAAGCAGCGTTCAAAGACAAAACATTTCAAAGTGCCATTACGTAAGGCATTAAAAGCAAGACCAGACATGAAAGAGACACAAACAAAAGACTCTTAGAAGATAAAATAAATACGCTAAGCTAAGGTGACTTAGATTTCTGAAATAGAAACAGGGAAGGTTTATAGTTCAGCGCTCAATTCTAGTGTCATTACCTATGAAAATAAAGGAGGGCAGTTCTGGTTTCATGTATTGTGACCCTGGTGGAGACACCGTGCTTCCTCTGTCTGCTCGTCTTCACTCTCCTTGAGCAGTAATAGTGATACTATAACTAGCAGCCCTTTCTGTTGGCTAAAATTAGCACAAAATGATAGAGATGTCAACCCAGTGTTTCTTGTCATGCAAAATATAATTACACTTTGTGGTCTGTTTTTACATAAAGTTAAAAATGGGGACGTTTCCGGGGATAGGCCACCAAAAACGGAACATCTGGTCGCCCTTCACTAAACCTAAATCAAATGAACTTTTTGATAGCATGCTAACATTCCGACTAAATTCACCTAGCATTCGGCTACATGCTACCAGTAGGAGGCTGTTCACATTTACATTAGTGTGTTTATTACTTGGAAAGTTCCTGCAAAAGATTTTATTCAAGGGTTCATTTATTTATACAGCTAAATGTTGTAAGGAAAAGCACACTGTCGTCACTTTATATTGCTCAAAAATATTTATCAATACGCTAACTAACTAAGTTTGCTAGCTAGGCACCTTTACAACCACAGCGAGTGGTTTTCCACTGACAAACATCGCTTTGCGTCAAGGAGAAAAACAGCAACATTATCACCACATTGGAGTCGAGTTTGTGGTCACCTGAATAATGTAAGTCCAGTATTTATTCTTCATTTAGCAGTTCAGCTCTGGTTTGTTTTAGACAGGTAGTGTTCAGTGAACACAAATCAGCTAGCAGTAGTTGAAAAGCTGCTAACTGGCTGTGTTAGCTGTGTTAGCTACCATTTCTGTGCACACAAGGTCAATTTATACAGTAACATCAGAAATATTGCTCAATGTAGATTTGATTTTGCTGTTGTATATCCATCGTTTTAAAATGTACTAGCATTACGCATGCAAAAAATTGTTATTGTGTGTTAGATTTTTTTTTTTTTTTTTTTTTACATAAACTTAAAAAAGGTGCTACTTCACAGCTGGTCCTAATCGATAAGTTATTGGGAGAAGAATCAGCATTTTATACCAAAGCTGTTGACAAAGACGTCTTGTGAAATTATGTCTTAGTTTGGCATTTAAGGAAATATGCTTTTGCCATGCTTTCTTATGCCTTTTTCTTGCTGAGAGTGAAATGATTGATACCTGTGATGTCTGTATGCTAAATTTAAAGCTACAGTCAGCAGCCACTTAGCTTAACTTAGATGGGGAATAGCAAGGCTGGCTCTCTTCAATATAGGCTGACCAGCAGTTGTATTTTTTTATTTTATTTTTATTTATTTTTATACTCGCTCCTTGAGGTATTATAATAGGGTTGAATGCAATTTTGTTTGTGGCGCTCACAGCTTTGAAAAGTGACATTTAATACCCCTCCTCCCACACGTGGAGTGGCTCTCAAAGAAAAGCAGGTTTGAAAAAAAGTTAAAGTCATCGTAGTGTGCAGTTGTTTTCTCGTGGACTGGTGTGCATTTGTGCATTTGACTTTGAAATTCTGATTTTTTGACCAAGCTTGAAAGCTACAAGGACGAGAGTCCTGATGTAGTTAATAAGAATATTCCTGATTGACATTGGTCCGTGTTATCAGTGCAGGGAGACTGTGAAAACTGCTTATTACACTGACAATCATGTGTTTGCTCAGCTGAGTTGTTTTGTGTTTTAGACTTACAGACTGAGGACAACATATCTAGACTCAGTTGACTGCATTTTCTACTTTATTCTGATGCAATCATTTTTTTCTCCCCGCGAGTGTCAGAATTGACAGAGATTGTAATGTTTAAAGTTACCTGTCAAAGCAGGTCGTTTTGTTTGACTGCTATGTGCTTGGGCGGCACATGAAAATCTACAGTTTGTCACATTGTGGAATAAAATCACTCGACAGCGGACAAAGACGCATTACATCAGAATCCTCTCATGCAGAGCTCCCTGCATACGGCTCACACTGACTGCAGGTTGTTCTATTTACAAATTCCTCTGTCAAAATGAGCTTGACCACATAAATCCAGCCTCACCTGAAACTAATGCTTCATTTCAAAGCCAGAGAGGAAATCAAATTTTAATACAGAAAGCAAGCGATGTGATTGCAGATGTCCAAAGGCCAGTTCATATTTGAATATGCACATATTGCACTGCATGAGCCATATGGGATGAGGTGGGATAACATCAAATGAGAAAGTGGTGAACTGGCTTAGCTTTCCCGCAATGTCGCCGCGCTTCTCGAAGCTGCTGTCAGTTCAACACGCTGAGATTAAAAAGGAATCTGCCAAACGTGTGTAGGGAAGGCAAACCAATAAATTTGATCATCTCACAATGTTTTGGAACAAGCCTCACCTTCATTGCAAATGACATGCTCCCTGGAAAATAGGCGCCTTAATGTCCAAAGTGTGGCAATCTTCTTTTAATCTTCCCCGTGTCCATTCCTCTCAGTGTGCCACCAGCAGAATCACTCCCTCCTGTGTTGTTTCTACATGTTGAAGATTTCTCTGCTGTGGTTACCAGCGATGATACGACAGGTTCAAGCAATTCTGAAAATGTTAAATCAAGAGCAATCAGCCAGGACAACATACATGACCTCCCAGATATCATCTGTCATTCAAGTACCCCGTCCAGACCATCTGCTGTGTTTTCTTCCCTAGATTTACTTTTGCTGTGAAGCTTTACTTCTAATGCAGCAGGATACCAAGTCTACAGACTATATAAATGAAAGAAAGAAATACATTTGCACTTCATTGTGAAACATGCAGCACTGGAGGCTGAGTGGTGTGACTACTTGCAGGGTTTTCAGTGGCTAAAGGTTGTTGTTGTAGTTGTTGCTCACCAATATTTAATTCTGATGACACAACTGCACACACTATACAAATTTACTTCACTTCTGTGAGTGAATCCATCGTTGTCAGTTGTCTGTTGCATGCCCACCGAACAGATACACTTGTTTAGTTTAGTTTTTGAATAGAACGTAGCACCAGGGCCAGCATTACCCATATCGATATGGTTATCAATACTACAGGATTTTGCAGAATTGACATGTATTAAGTCTGCAGAAAAGCATTCCAGCTCCTGTACTTTGATTACAGTATATGTGCTATGGGTGTCAATTCATGCATATCAACTCATGCTACTGCAGCGTCACCTACAGCGTTAAGTGACTCTGTACTATGTGGCGCAGCTGTCGTGCATTACCCTTAATTCTCCTCATGCTGCCGGTTTAGTCCTTTGATTTATTCCAAACAGTGCAGCCGTGATAAGGGCATCATTTCCTGTCCTCAGCAGATTTTCCCATGAAACAGCTATCAGATTTTGAGTGTTTAGACCAGCAAATGTAAAAGCTTTTATGAACTCAGTGATGACTGAACAGAGGCTAACAAAGCAGCCCTCTTATTGGCTGAGCTGTTGTAATGCTGGACCCCCGTCCAGCTGGAGAGACCGTCTCTGACCCTGTCCGTTGTGATCCGGGCTTATGCAGCACCCAGACATCTCCCCTCCTGAGCTCTGGGCAGAAACAGACGGCGAGTGTGCGCCGTGATAGCAGAGGCAACTTTGAGTGGTGGCCTATCAGAGGCAGACTGGCTGTGAGAGCTGGAGGGGATTTGAAGACCTGGCCCTCCATTAATCATATTCAAATCAGCATCTCACTGAATGCCTCCCCGAAGCTCACCTCACTTCTCACTCTAGCTTATCTTAATATGGACAGATGAGGCCACGGTTTTGTTTGTCATTTCTATAGTCTTTGTAATCATGCTTCCATCTGTCCATTATTGATGTCAACATTCTCGATGACTTAAAGTTGTGCAGTCCATTTGTTGACAAACACTTCATCAAATCTAATTTGCAGTAATCAGCGCCAGCTTTACACTCATTTACATAATATATGATTTTTAAATGAGCGGTTACAATAGTCGTTTAGTATTGTGCATCATTTGTACTGTCAAATTCTCTAAATGAAGAAAAAGAAAGGAGAGGTTATAGTTTTATAACAATAACTTCTAAATCTTTATTGTCACTTTCTTATGTTCCATCCAGGATTCAACCTCACTCAGATGAGCATTAGTCAAAAATGACAAGCAGTTTTGATAGATCTATCTCATATATACAGCTGGTCAAAGAACTCTTAATTCCACCGAGAGCTTACTGAGATCTATGCATGTTTAGAAAGATAAGAATTTCATTATGCTCTCAAGGACTATAAATGTCGAATGGGAATTTGTCTCAGATGGTTTGTCTCTGTCTGCATCTCAATGATATTCAGAGCAACACAGAGCTTTAAGATGTGTTTGCCTCTTGTTCCTATTTGAACAATTGTTCTGAATGAAACATAATATTCAAAACACCCCTGCAGATTGCAGACGAGTCTGACCTTCAGTACTTTGTAAAACATGTCCTGTATGAACAGGTGGATGTATCAAAGCAACTTTGTTTGTGTGCATGTATTCTGCTGTAGTCTTAATGTGGAGTGTGATGAAGTAAAGTCCAAACTCATCACCAGCTGTAATCTGGTGCTGATAAATGTATTTGTTTTTATTGCAAAGAGTCATTTGCACTTGTTTCTAATAATGTACAAGATGATGTATTACACATCCTTTTATGCTGCATGAATAAATGTACAGACCCACTGATATCATTGTATTGCTTGACACTCATCTCAAAACTTCATTTATTATATTTATATTATATATTATATATTATTTATATATATATGCAAATAGTACTATAAATTACTTATTTAAAAAACATTTGATTAAGCTGCAGGAAAGGCTAATTGCTGTAATATTCCCATTTTCATGCAATACTTAATGCTCTTATTATTGACCGAACAGATGAATCTCATTCTCACCTTACAGGCTAAAAGAGACAACAGTACCAGTCATAAAATACTGGTCTAAAAAAGATCCATCCACAATGTTTGGCAATATGTTGGAAGTCCACTGGGAAAATTTCATTTTATTATGAAACCTGCAGTAAATACGATTTCAGATTATGTTCCACACCTGTCCAACAAAACAGGACTATTTCACAACTATTATACCCCACGCTGCACCAGGAAAACTTCCATTATAACAGCTCCAAATGATGGCAAAAGGGAACAAAATGCACATTGCAGGAACTTGAAATCCTGCAGTTTTCAAAGGTGTTGTTTACTGCAAATTGCACAAAGCCCACTCAGACTCAGACTGCTCTGTGGTGCAAAGCAAAAGATGCTGATAAGACTGGCTTCCTCTGAACATTGCTTGTTGCTCTTGTTAGTTTTAAATTTTGCTTTCGCCATGGGTTTTGACTTATTGTTCCTGTGGGTGAATTTGATCTAGATTAACAAGGTGAGTGTGATGTCACTCCCAGTGGGTGTAGGGTGCTCTCCTCTGCTGCAGCTTTATATGCTGGGTGGGTTTTTCATAGAAGTCGTGCTTAGTGTTAACTCTGATGGAACAAGTACTGAAATCCTTTACTTTAACCACTCACTAACTGAATTGTATGGCCACTTGGGGGCAGGGCATGCAAAGTTGTGAACACCATATATGTATATCATCTTTCCAGGTGATTTAGCAAACACGTACTTACACATGCAGCAGTTATGGAGCAACATTATCATTCATTTGGAGTCAGTTCTGGAAGTGATGGGAATTTCGGCTCTTTTCGGTGAGCCAGATGATTTGGCTTAGCTCAGCAGCAAGCGCCGGCTCCTTCAGCTTCCAATAGCCTCTTCATTTAGTAACATTTATGGCTTTTATAATTCAGCCAAATTTAGCAAGATTTTGACCTGTTATTGGTGTGTGTACACATATATGACTTAAATTATTTCAGCTGTTTATCTGTTACCTTTAGTTAACTATTTTTCAATGTAATGACACTTATACTTTCCAAACTACCATAATTTTATATTATGTTTAGTATAAAAACCTTAAATCATGTAAAAACATCAATCACTATTACACGTGTGTTGAACATTTGAACAAAAACACAAACCATTCCAAACAAATCACACATATAACAAACATACAAAAGTCTCACCATGCTTGGCTCCTAATGTTATCACTAAAGTCAGATGTTTCTTAATCGCATTTGACAAATATGTTATAGGATAATTCTATTATTCATTCGTGTTTTAATTACCCGGAAATAAACAACGGAATAACAGGGCCCACTCATTCACAACTGGTACATCGCTAGCTCCTGGTTATGTGGCAAATGTAAGTCCAGTGTTCACTCTCTTATAGCTCTGTCTCTTTAGCTCTTCCTGAGGGAAATATCTGGCTCTTTAGCTGCTAAATGCTCCACTATGTTCACCAGCTAGTCTCTGACTGTGTCTGTCTTCTGTTTGGTGCTGAGCAGTAGGGTACAGTGGGTTTTCAGAGCTTTTTCTTTGAAAACAGCTGCCTGCTGTGACAAACGCTACAAGAGCAATGAGAGTGGGCCAAGCAGCTAAACAATTTGCAGAAACTCACTATAACGCTCCGCAAAACTGAAGAGAGCTGCAGATTCAGCCAATAGTTCTCTGTAGGTTTGATTATAGTTGGTCTAAGACAAAGCATCTGTGCCACAATTTAAAAACACTCCAGAGCCTGACATTCAAAGCAATACTGAAGTAAAACTTAAAATAAAATTGGTATTTATTACAACATTATAACATAAATATATGTTAAATAAATATAACATTCAATATTCAGCATATTCTGTTTGCCTACATGCAGCCGTCCACTAATGACACGCTCATTAGCCATGTGTGACTGGTATGTTGGTTTTGTTTACATTCTGCGGAGCGAAGGAGCTGGTGAAATGCTTTGAAATGTAGACAAACTGTAGAAATGCAAATGAAAATGAAGTTAAGGCTCCCTGTCTAACTTTGGACTTTGTGAGAAAAGAGGCAGCTGTGCCAACAGCACTGCAGCCAGTCCAATCCCATCGCCACAAGTGGCTCCAGTGACCAAATTAATGGGATGATTCAACCTAAGTATCAGCTGAAAGGCAGTTATTAACTTTAGAGAGTAACGCCATGCATTTCCAAATGCTTCCTTGCATCTGAAGTGTTACCCTGTTGGACTGTACTAATTACTTCTCAACACTAGTCTCTGACTGAAAGACTTGTTTTTCTCAGTCAACAACAATTAATGGTTAACTTTCCTAAAAAAAAAAAAAAAGAAAGAAATAAAGAAATGTTGATAAATAACGAGCACATTATGCATTACTGCATGTACAGCAATCTCCCATTCAAATGAAGGATACTGACGTAAAGTACATGCACCTCAAAACTGTCCTTTGGTTATATTTCAGTACAATTTGAGTAAACAAGTAAATGCACTTGTATTATATTACACCACCCATCGTTAAGACCGGACTTTGAGAATGTGCTGTTGCAGGGATTATTGGGGATTTGGGAGAAGTCTTATCTATCAATTATTTAGCTGGATAATTAAAAGTGACCGTCTGCCTCGCCACATAGCAACAGAGTGGCATCACAGTGCACTGGCTGACACTTCTAACAGACTGTTGAGCTGTGAAGTCTGCTTCCCCTAATAATTAATAATGAAATGATGTTTTGTACTTAAATCTACTTAAATCCAGTCCTGAGGAAAACTGAAGTGGTAAATAATGAAGCTGCTAGACACAGAGAACAGGCCAGCAGCGTTACTTCACCTCCACTAGGTGATGGCTTGAACACTGTGGGGTGGATAACCTTTTGAAAAGGCTACAGGGTACATAACCTTTGGAAACATTTAAACATTCATGTGGTGGCCATTAAGTGTGATGCATGTTAAATCCTCTTGAGCGGTGAGAGGTTTCCTGCGAGTATTTGCAGCCACTGGACAGGCTTTAATAATTCATTTTCATAATAGCCAGAGAAATCCCCGAATACATATTCAGATTTTCCAGCGGAACCTCACAGGATAAATCTAATTGACTCCTTAAATTTCCAACCTCACATAATGAATTCAACTTTGTTTTGACAAAGCTCACAGAATAGTAAACACAAAAGATCTCGAGCCTTAATTTTTGCCTTGATTAGTATTGCATTGGTATTATTAGTTTTAGCTTCTTGCAGTTATTTTGTCAGCTGTCATTCACAAGGGGATGACCCCTTGCTTTACAAATTACTGAACTAACCTAACAGGTGAGTTTTCATCTTACCTGTCATCAAACTGTCTGAGGACTTAAAGGTGTTAGGGGTTACAAGATCTCCAGTTTAAACAAGCTGGTCCGCAGCAAAGGTCATAGACACCTCAGTGCTACCAAATCCAATTACAGGACTGGACTAGCAATGGAATTTAAAACAACCTGCACCTGCTCTCAGAACCAGTGCTTACAAGCCAACAGTATTACTTGGACAAAAATAAGGTAATTACCAAGAGACGTGGTGCGTCCACTGAATTACTTAGATGAGGAAGTTTCTTTTTTTTTCTCTAAATTGCCTTCTATTTAGTATTTCCACATTTCTCTCTAAATTTACATAATACATACTCTACATGTACTTGTTTTGAAGGACACCGTTTCTTCCTGCTTCTGAGGGGATATCAGTCTGTTTTTGAGGTGTCAGAACTGGCAACATGAACGAGACATCACGTTGTATAAAACTGTGTGAATGATGGACTGGCACAGCCATCACATGCTGCAATAAGCTCCATCTCCCTGAGACCCTGTTCACGTTAACCGGGTATTGAAGTTGCCATTCAGCACTGAGAGCTTTATTGAAGGGTTGAAGTAAAGCATCATAAACAACAATGGCTATTTTATTGTTGTTTTCACAAATCAGTCCTGGTGCCAGTTTCATCATCTGCTTTTCTGAGCTCTACAGCTTGAGACAAACAGTGTTACAGTGAGGTAAGAGACATACAGTACATGGATGTATTTTTGCATTTCACTTAATGGAAGTTCATGGAGATGAAAAACACATTGTCCATTATCCACAGACATTTTTCTGTATTTTTCTCCCCCAGCACAGTGCTTCTAATTACTAGTGTGCATAAATATGTTATGTTTCGTTGAATTTCACAAAACAGAATTTAGTAGTTTTACATGTGTTTGGAAAAATGGACAACACACTTACTTTGATTAGCATTGCACTGTGATTCAGACAACATAGCAATTGGTGCTATTGTATTTACATGCCTCCAGCACCAAAAAGCAGCATGTTTTCAACATATTTGAATGTTTCAGTATCGTTTCATTTGAGGCTGTTTTACTGCTCCGCGCAAATCGTTTGTCATTGCATCATATGAGCTTGGTCAAAAACACAGCATTATGTCTCATTAAACAACAAGCATATCCTCGTTGCTAGAGTATTACGCTACATCACCAGCAGCCTGCAAAGATGGAGAGCATTTAGCAACTGTGTTGGGAGTAATACCACAGTGAGGCAGCGGTGTGAAACAACCTTGTTTTATTTCATCCTTGATGCCGTGCGACATGTGTTTGATTGACATTCCTTTTTACCAGGAAATGCTTTGCTTCTTGCTCTGCATCGCGGCGGTTCCATTCCAATAAGTCCTGCCACCAAACTAATTGGGCTTGGTGTGAAACCTCAAATTGTTCAACAGGCTCTGACAGGCAAGAGAAAACAGTAGTTGGTACAGTCTCGTGTGCTTTCACGAAAGCATGTGTGGAGATTAGCACCATAGACTGTCACAGGTGCTGGGGGAAAAAAAACTCTTTCACACTGTTGTTTTTGACAACTAGGAAAGCCACTGACAAGTTGCAGTCATGTATTTTCTCATAATGCAAATAACTATTATTTTAAGAAACCAATTATTCTCCTTGATCATCATCAACAAGGTCACTGACTGAGTTGTACTGTTAAACAAAACAAAATGACAATAACATCAAACACAAATGATAAAAAACATAATATCACATCTTTATAGGGGCATATGAGCCAGGATTTGGGAAGGTATACCAGCAATTTACATTCAAAAGGGTTTATTGGAATGATAATATCCAGTATTTTTGCACTTATTTGATATAATATCTGTTTGATCACTTCTTTCCCTGACATTGCTGCACTTCCCTGTGTCTTAGCACCAAAGACCTGCATACTGTGGATCATATCTCCTTTTCTCTGCTGTGCAATTGATCTCAGTGCAAAGGAAACCTGCCAGCTTTACATAATTGGATTGCAAAAGATTGCTCCTCTCTTTGAGGCTCACATCAATCTCTGTACCTATTAGAAGGAATGAAGTAAATCTTATTGTCATTTCAATTGTCTTTTATTGAAGGTATGCATCAGAGGTGTGCATCCTGTACGTCATGCCCCCTCGTATTACAGCATCTTTCTAAAAAGAGCTACTAGATTCAACAGAATATTACAGTGACTGATTGTTTCAAGGAGCCTGTAGCACAGAGGCAGGACCGACTCTCTGTTTACTGTTGATGCTTGGATGATATTTTACAATTCTAGTGACATCCTCAAAGCCTAATTTGGTGTATATCTAGAGCAGTTGAATTAATATTTATTGAGGAATAAAGTGCTTTAACTGTAGCAATAAATTGAGAAAAGATTGACAGGTGGAGACTGTGTGCAAATATTGTATGTGACCGTTCAGATTACATAGAAAAAAAAAAACAACAATGCCTTTGCCACTCTAAGCCTCTTTCCTCTTTGCAATGATTTCACTCCACTCTCCGTCACAGCAGATTGTTGTGCGAGCTGTGATCATTCCCAGTTTCTGTGCGGTTGATAAAGCCCTGCTCAGTTCATTACGGTTTGTCACAGGCTGCGAACGCCATGTTCACTGGACAAAAGCTTTGCATACTAATTTCAGCCTCGCTACATTTTTCCAAGCAGCAGCAGCAGCAGCAGCCAGGTGTGGTCATGTCCTGAAGAGTGTTTTACCAAACCATCCCCTTGTCACTCCTCCACTTGCTGCTGCTTCCCATTATCAAATGCTAAATGTTTGTCCTCACACAGAGGTGAAGCGCAGCAATTAATTGGCTTCTATGATCGACCAGGACAGCTTGTATTAAAGCACATGAGCGGGAGACTCGTGATGTGCTCCTGTCAGGATCAAATCGGAGAGGTTACATCAACCTAACACCCTTTAGAGATTAAAGGAAGACTCCAGTTTATTACATCTTGGCTGTTATTGTGGTAGCTTTGGCCATTGAGTATATACGTTGTGCTCACCAAAGTAATTGCTGAGACCTCTGAACACAGTGACATTGCAGCCCAGTATCCCAGGGAATTCTATCCATATTGGAAGAATTCACACCTTACAGCTGAAGTTAAATGCCAGCTTTCAGAGTACACGCCAAGGCAGGCATAAGGATGTGGAGGTCAGGATGGTGGATGGGTGTTTGGCATCCTTTCACAGACCTGCATAGCTTATTTGTCAAAACCGCAATCTTTATTTGACCTTAACTACATGGTAGCTGCCACATACATATGTTGTGGAAAGCAAGAATTTTAAAGTGTTGTCAGAACGCTAAACATGATAACAGCATAGTGTGATCATCTAAACCACTTTAGTACCAGTTGTTATGCAGCTAATTCTAGCTAGCCAGCTGTCTGCAGATATCAGGCTGAGATCTTGTCAAGACACACAAACAGCAACAAATGAATTAATGTGAGGATTTCTGCTCAATCTGGGCTGAAACAGATTATTAAAGTGGACGTCTGTTCTCTTTTCTCCACTCAGCTGAAGCCTCTGGTATGGACATAATTATACTGTTCACCCTGGTGCTCTCTCAGAAATAAGTTAAGCTGATCCAGGAGTTGAAAAGAAGTGTAAAATGTTAGTGACTTTAGTAATAAAAAGGAAGAAAAACCAAGTGCTGACACTTCGATTTGGTTACTGATGCAATTTTTATGAGAGCATTTTACAAGATGTCCATGTAATAGTGAATACTGTGTAATCAAGTGTATGTTTGCATTTCTCACTGTAATTGTTGGTCTTGAATAACCGACAACAACAACAACAACTCAACAAATAGCAGCATGTTGGAAGCTACAACACTGAACACTGTTTGCTCATTGAACAGTGCTGTTTGGTTTTACATGGCACTAAATCTCAAATGTCATCCTCCAGGTGATCTTCTGTGGGGTTCATTATTAATGAGGACATAATCAGGCCACTACAGCCAAATGACCAAAGAAAATAAGCCCTTTGGCTGTAATAATGGGAGTAATAATAATGTTTTACTTTTTTTTTCACATACACCTTGCCAACACATTTGTCATAGTAAATTAAAACTTTAAATTACACCATCTTTTTTGGATTCTATTGCTAATATCTCTTACTTTATAGATTACAAAAAAAACAAAAAAACACTTGCATTCTGTCCATTTCTTTATAATGCTTCTCTTCTAACTGGCCAGTTGCAAAATGAACAAACAAATACAAAGCTGGAACAAAGCGGACTTTACCACAGTGTAAGTAGGATCACACCCGAACAGCAAAACACTTATGGCATTGGCCCATGACTCTGAGCAGAGAGGAGTACTACTTTAAGAAGAAACTGGCTTACACCAAAATATACTAAAACATATCCACACAAAATAGATTTGACTGCTTTTCACAACCGACTTTGCTTTGGTTCAGGTTACGCCCGCTCAAGTATGACTGTCTGCTCGCAACTTGCATTTTTGTTCCCACAGCTGGAGTTCCTGCTGCGTTGTTAGAAACCCTGTATGCGATCAAGCTTTGGCTTGTGAGCTCAGCAGCCCTCTGCCTCTCAGAACATTTGTCTCTGAAATGTAAAATAGCCTTTGTGGTATTTTGGAGAAGTTCATAGTGCACTTTGAATTACCTTTTTGGGATGTTTTCCAAGACTTTCTGATATATTTTGTGATTCTTTGTGTACACCTTGGACTACTTTGGGTTGCTGGAACTCTTGTAAATTACAGGGTGAATTCACTTGTATTTTAAATGAAGTGTTGTGTTTGTTGGGAAGAACTGAAGTTTTGCTGAAGTTTTGCTCACAATCACTCCCTCATTCACCAGCCATGTTTTACTTATATAATGTTCATGTATGTGTTGTCTGCCTTTTCCACCAAATTTAACTGTATAACCATTTATTATAAATGCTCAGTGTTGATGTAAGTGTCTCTGGCTTAATTAGCTATTGTTTTATCTAAAAGGTAAAAATAGAATTGCATGATAATTGGTTGGTAATTCTAAAAGCATTTCATCAAATTTGGTTGAATACAGGAAGCCTACAGGAAGCACAGAGAAAGGTAAGGGTGGTAAGGTTGCTGCGCATGTGCATGTTGAAATTTACCAACTATACACACTTATCAGTAAAGTAGTTCATTTACAGTATTCAATTTGTCATACATGACACCATATGTAAAAAAAAAAAGGTATGGTAATTCTACTATGATATACTTTACTTTGCAGTAACCCATCTACTTCCAGTCGCTAAAATGAGGCAGGTACAGGGTGCACATTGAAATCATGATGGGAAAAACAACATAATTTTCTCTCAGTGAGAAACGTCTTCTCCTCTGACAAACTGCCAAAGACGAGCCAACGAGATGCTTTGTTAACATGGCTACCTCATTTGGTCCTCTCAAACAACAAGAGTCAGTTATGGCTGCCAGTGATGGAGATAGAAAATAAAAGTGCACAGGGAAAGCACCTGTGGATGAAGCCACCCTCGTCAAGTGGATTGATAATGCCTGGTCATGTGTCCTCCCCCTTGAGCAGGATCTTTGTGAGGGAAGAGGCAGACGAATTGGCAGAAAGCCTGGGAGAGGACAAGTTCAAAGTTTCTATAGGATGGTTTAAAATGGGAGAGAAAAGTGTGTTGAAAAAACAGCAACGGGAGCCTGCTGAGGCTGACCCGGGATTTTAAACATTTGAATCAGCTGTACTGTGTTAAAACAGCCAATGCAATTCTGTAAATAGCATAGCAATTTAATGGTGAATGGTTAAAAAAAAAGGAATTGTGTTACTATAATCACCCGCTTATGATAATCGCATCTATCCATCCATCCATCCATCCATCTTCATCCGCTTTATCCGGGGCCGGACCATTGGTCGCGGAGGCAGCAGTCTGAGCAGAGATGCCCAGACTTCCCTCACCCCAGACACTTCCTCCAGCTCTTCCGGGGGACCCCGAGGCGTTCCCAGGCCAGCTGAGAGACATAGTCTCTCCAGCGTGTCCTGGGTCTTCCCCGAGGCCTCCTCCCGGTGGGACATGCCTGGAACACCTCCCTAGGGAGGCGTCCAGAGGGGCATCCGAAACAGATGCCCAAGCCACCTCAGCTGACTCCTCTCGATGTGAAGGAGCAGCGGCTCTACTCCGAGCTCCTCCCGAGTGACTGAGCTTCTCAACCTATCTCTAAGGGAGCGCCCAGCCACCCTGCGGAGGAAACTCATTTCGGCCACGCTTGTATCCGCATGATCTTGTCCTTTTCGGTCATTACCCAAAGTTCATGACCATAGGTGAGGGTGGGAACGTAGATGATTGACCGGTGCGTAATCGAGAGCTTAGCATGCTTTTCGGCTCAGCTCCTTCTTCACCACGACGGTCCGGTACACCGACCGCGCCATAATCACTGCGGACGCTGCACCAATCCGCCTGTCAATCTCACGCTCCATCTTTCCCTCACTCGTGAACAAGACCCCGAGATACTTGAACTCCTCCACTTGAGGCAGGACCTCTCCACCCACCCGGAGAGGGCACGCCACCCTTTTCCGGTCGAGAACCATGGCCTCGGATTTGGAGGTGCTGATTCTCATCCCAGCCGCTTCACACTCGGCTGCAAACCGCTCCAGCACACGCTGAAGGTCCTGGCTTGATGAAGCCAACAGGACAACATCATCCGCAAAAAGCAGAGATGAAATCCTGTGGTTCCCAAACCGGACTCCCTCCGGCCCCTGGCTACGCCTAGAAATCCTGTCCATAAAGATTATGAACAGGACCGGTGACAAAGGGCAGCCCTGCCGGAGTCCAACATGTACTGGGAACAGGTCTGACTTACTGCCGGCAATGCGAACCAAGCTCCTGCTCCGGTCGTACAGAGACCGAACAGCCCTTAGCAAAGGCCCCCGGACCCCATACTCACGGAGCACACTCCCCACAGAATACCACGAGGGACACGGTCGAATGCCTTCTCCAGTTGATAACTCCTTATCAACCGACTAGAGCGCTGCTTGCTCTCCCAAGCCCAAAACGCAGGCTTACTTGTAGTTCCCAGGGTTTCCAGAAGTAGTAGTCTAGGGGCAGAGCCTTCAGCTATCAGGCCCCTGTTCTCTGGAACCAGCTCCCAGTCTGGGTCCGAGAGGCAGACACAGTGTCAGTGTTTAAGAATAGACTTAAAACCTTCCTTTTTGATAAAGCTTATAGTTAGGGTGGGCACAGGCTCGCCCTTAGTTATGCTGCTATAGGTTTAGACTGCCGGGGGGCTCCCATGATGCATCGGGCACCTCTCCCTCTTCCTCTGCTTCCTTTACTCATATTATGGTAGTAGTGCAAACTGGAGTCACTTTTAGAAACTGGTTAAAGTGGCTAAACTGGTTAAAGTAGTTAAATTGGCTAAAGTGTCAAAACGGTTAATGTGAATACTCTTATGTCCTGTAAGTGCATGTTACTGCCGGAGCCCCGGTCCTCTTTGTTCTCTCCAGTCTTGCAGGTTCCTCACTGATTCTGGTTGTGGTCCATCTGTCTGAGGTTCACTGGCCTGGTGGGGACATGATCTGTGTCTGTGCTTGTGGAGAGAAGGTCGAGTGGCCCAGAGCTCCATATGAGGACATCTAGAGATGCACCTGGACTCACAGACTCATTTCCATTACCTGTGATACCTTCACACATGGACTAAACCAATGAACTCAGTATAGCTACAGCTTATTACGACTCATGTATAATTCCATAATATGATTGATGATGTTCTCTGTACATGTGGCATCTATTGCACGTCTGTCCGTCCCAGGGAGAGGGATCCCTCATCTGTGGCTCTTCCTCAGGTTTCTTCTTTTTCCCATAAAGGGTTTTTTGAAGTTTTTCCTGACTCGGTTCGAGGGTCTAAGGACAGAGGGTGTCACAACTGTGCAGATTGTAAAGCCCTCCGAGGCAAACAATGTTTGTGATTTTGGGCTCTAAATAAATAAATTTGAAATTTGAATTTAGATCCACAAAGCACATGTGGACTGGTTGGGCAAACTCCCATAAACCCTCAAACACCCTGCTGGAGAGAGTATAGAGCTGGTCCAGTGTTCCACGACCGGGACGAAAACTGCGCATTGTTCCTCCTGAATCCGAGGGTCGGACTATCGGCCGAATTCTCCTCTCCAGTACCCTGGCGTAGACCTTCCCGGGGAGGCTGAGAAGTGTGATCCCCTGTAGTTGGAACACACTCTCCGGTCCCCCTTTTTAAAAAGAGGGACCACCACCCCAGGTTTGCCACTCCAGAGGCACTGTCCCCAACCTCCATGCAATGTTGCAGAGGCGTGTCAGCCAAGACAGCCCCACAACATCCAGAGACTTGAGGTACTCAGGGCGGATCTCATCCACCCCCGGCGCCTTGCCACCGAGGAGCTTACGCGAACTACCTCAGTGACTTCGGCTCGGGTGATGGACGAGTCCACCTCAGAGTCCCCAGCCTCCGCTTCCTCACTGGAAGGCAAGTCGGTGGGATTGAGGAGATCCTCGAAGTATTTCTTCCACCGTCCGACAATGTCCCCAGTCGAGTCCAGAGGTCAACAGCTCCCCACCCGCACTGTAAACAGTGTTGGCAGAGTACTGCTTCCCCCTTCTGAGGCGCCGGACGGTTTGCCAGAATCTCTTCGAGGCCGACCGATAGTCCTCCTCCATGGCCTCACCGAACTCCTCCCAGACCCGAGTTTTTGCCTCCATTGGCCAGACGTTCCCAACAGACCCTCACAATACGTTTGGGTCTGCCAGGTCTGTCCAACTTCCTCCTCTGCCAGCGGATCCAACTCACCACCAGGTGGTGATCGGTTGACAGCTCAGCCCCTCTCTTTACCCGAGTGTCCAAGACATACGGCCGGAGATCAGATGAAACGACAACAAAGTCGATCATCGACCTCCGACCTAGGGTGTCCTGGTGCCACGTGCACTGATGGACACCCTTATATGCTCAAACATGGTGTTCGTTATGGACAAACCGTGACTAGCACAGAAGTCCAATAACAGAACACCGCTCGGGTTCAGATCGGGGAGGCCGTTCCTCCCGATCACGCCCCTCCAGGTATCACTGTCGCTGCCCACGTGAGCGTTGAAGTCCCCCAGTAGAACAATGGAGTCCCCAGTCGGAGCACTATCAAGTACCCCTCCCAGGGACTCCAAGAAGGCCGGGTACTCTGTACTGCTGTTCGGCCCGTATGCACAAACAACAGCAAGAGACCCTATCCCCAACCCGAAGGCGCAGGGAAGCGACCCTCTCGTTCACCGGGGTGAACTCCAACACATGGCGGCTGAGCTGGGGAGCTATAAGCAAGCCCACACCAGCCCGCCGCCGCTCACCCTGGGCAACTCCAGAGTAGTGGAGGGTCCAGCCCCTCTCAAGGAGCTGGGTTCCAGAGCCCAAGCTATGCGTGGAGGTGAGCCCGACTATCTCTAGCCGGTACCTCTCAACCTCCCGCATGAAGCTCAGGCTCCTTCCCCCCCAGCGAGGTGACATTCCATGTCCCTATTGCCAGAGTTTTGGTCCAGGGATTGGGTCGTCGAGGCCCCCCGCCACGACTGACTGCTACCCAAACCACATTGCACCGGCCCCTCATCATGGACCTTCCTGCGGGTGGTGAGCCTACTGGAAGGCGGACCCACGTCGCCATTTCGGCCCCATTTTGGCTGAGCCTGGCCGGGTCCCGTGGGCAAAGACCCGGCCACCAGGCGCTCGCCTGCGAGCCCCAACCCCAGGCCCCAGGCCTGACTCCAGGGTGGGGGCCCCGGTAACGCCAATCCAGGGCGATGTAACGGTCCTTGTTCTTCCTTTATCCATGGTGGGCTTGTGAACCGCTCTTAGTCTGGCCCGTCACCTAGGACCTGTTTGCCATGGGAGACCCTACCAGGGGCGTAATGCCCCCGACAACATAGCTCCTAGGATCATTCGGGCACACAAACCCCTCCACCACGTTAGTAAGGTGGCGGTTCAAGGAGGGGATAATCGCATCTATTTAGGTCAAATTGATCACTATAAGCGGTCTCCACTGTTTGTATAAAAACCCTAATTTACATCCAAATTAAACATGAAAAGAGTAGATATGTACATAAACGAATATTAGTACTGAAAATACATACTTAAATGATATTTTTTTCATATTTTAGTCCCAGGTTGTCGGCCCTGTGATTGACTGGCGACCAGTCCAGGGTGTACCCCACCTCTCGCCCAATGACAGCTGAGATAGGCTCCAGCACCCCTGTGACCCTGTGAGTCAGGATAAGCAGTATAGAAAATGGATGGATGGATGGTCCCGGGCTGTAATCACTATTTTACTGTAAAGTGAGTGTAACAGTTACTATGTTTTCATCACATCTACTAGACTATAAAAAAAATTTTAAAATTATGAATGCACAGGCCTAATACGCCATTGATCCAAAATGAAAATGTGACTCATGCTTCATCAAATACAGTTTAAACATCAGAATATAGGATGAACACTCTTGTTGCTTTGACACTGTAAAATGGCACTGTATCTTTTATGTTACTGAGAAAAATAGTGTTACTAGATCGATCTCCTGCCTTCCACTTAGACTTTACTCTGTCACAGAGAGGGTCTTGCTGATGTGCCGCTGACTCATTCAGTGTTGCTTTGAAGCCACTTGATGCCTTGGAGAGGCAAACAGCCTGTGTGACCTGACATCACCCTCCGTGTCCACCTGGCTGTAACAGCAGACAACAGCGCTGGAGTACAGGAACCACCATGATCCACTGAGTCTGCTAGAAGAGTCCATCTCTGCTTCACGTCTATCAGGAGTGTAGAGGAAGAGAGCAGTTTACATGTATATGTAATGTAAAGGTACACTTTTTAGCCATACTAGTGTAACATGCAAGAGAAAGGAGGATTGTTTATATTGATGTGCATATATACATTTGTGTATTATTAATTTCACCAAAATCCTTCACATCGTGTTTTGGGATTATTTTTATTTAATTACATTATTATTATTTTATCTTCAACCTGACGCGTTTATTTGTTTTGGCTTTATGCTTTATATTTTCTTTATTTGCAAAGTCAGCGCTTTTATTTTGAAGGCCGGCGGAAGTGATTGTAACTTTCCGGTCTGTCTCTCGTCAGTCTGCTTTAACCCTGACGGCGGGAGGTATGTATCTGAGGCCGCTGTAACAAAAAGTTATTCCCATAAGTTTTATTAATCAGTTCGTGTAAACAAGCCAAAGTACTGTTGTTTGGTAACATGCTGTGAAAGTTATAATTCACATAATGGAACTGTGCTGTTGTATTTGAGTGAGGACGTAAGTTAGCTTACCGTGCAGCTCTCCTCTCATCCTGCATGTGTGTATATGTGAGTGTGGCCATGAGGGGCGCGCTTCGGCGCACGTGCTAATCCATCTTTCCTGGAACTTTTATGTTAGGTGGCCTTTTGGATGGCATGAACACGAACACTCACACTCTGTTTGATATTGCATTTTATGCAGGTATGTACACAGCTGTTTGGGTTCAGAAATTATATAAATTAGTGTTAAATTTAAAGTGTATTGTCGACTAGCATGGAAGCGTTTCTATGAGAAGTGTCTTCTTGATTTAAATATGTTATACATATATATTTTGGTTTGACAAGTTTTTTTTGTATTTTCTTTATTTTCACTAATTTGATTTATATGATTTAATATTATGCATTAAGCACTGTCATATTTGTTTATATTTAATTTATTCATATATTTGTTGTTTTATTTTTCATCAAGTTGTCAGAGTGTAGAGCTAATAGTTAGTCTGCTTTAACCCTGACGGCGGGAGGTGGCCTTTTGGATGGCATGAACACGAACACTCACACTCTGTTTGATATTGCATTTTATGCAGGAATAAACTGGCAGTCAGACAGCATCCTGTGCGTCCAGCGTCCCTCTGTGTCCAGTCCCCTTCTTTGCACCAGAACACAACGCAGTGTAGTCGGGGTGTGCAGGCGAGCCCGGCTACATTGGTGCCGTGACCCGGATTTCTTCGCTAAAGATCATCACCAGAGTGATTGCCGGTGGTTGTTGGGACAAGTAGGGACTTTCCAAAGGTTTTAAAAAAAAAAAAAAAAAAAAAAACAAAAGGGGACATTAACCTACCTTGTTAAAATGGCTGATGATGAGGATGTTAAGAGACCACTTAATTATGATGAGGGTGCCGTGGCATTGACTTTTGGGCGAGGCAGGTTTTTGGGTGATTCCACTCCAGTTAGGGGCATCATCAGTACTGTGGGTCACCCAGTTTTATCCTCCACTCACATGCACAGAGACATCACTAGCCCACAACAACAGGCATTTGATCCAGCCACTAACATCACAGGCATGGGGAGAGGGATGAGTGCAGTACGTCCCCGTACGTCATTTTCCAGTCACATGCACATTGACACATCTTCTCCCATACAATGCAAGTCTAGTGAAGACCTCAGCTCTTCAGACATAGGAAACCTAATAACCCAGTTAGCACATCAAATTGGCGAGAGCATTGCAAACCAGATACAAAAGACTGCAAGTAGTCAGAGGTGACAGGAGTGTCCCTACACCTAGTGTAAATGTCGAAGAGGGTCATCCTGAGTTGAATCTGACAGGGATGAAGCTTGTAATGCAGGCAGATGTTAAAGAGCCACCGCACTTCAGGGGTGACGAAACAGACAAATACACAGTACATGAATGGGAGGAAGTTATGGATGTTTATCTGAAAAGAAGGGGCATTCCACCACATGAACACTCCCAAGAGATAATGTCAAAACTAATGGGGAAAGCTAAGGATGTTGTTAGGGTGACTTTCCGCAGCATCCCTTCTTTAAAGCCTGCTGAAGACCCCAAGCTTGTATTTGACATTCTCAAACAGCACTTCAGTGAAGTAACATATTCCTCCATGCCCCTAGCAGACGTCTACAACACCTTACCCCTGACTGGAGAAAATCCAATGGACTACTGGATCCGGTTGAACAAAGCAGTGGATGTCGCTGATGAGTGCCTGAGGAGACAGGGGAGGAACATCGAGAATCCCGCTCATGAGGTCACTATGATGTTTGTAAAGCATTGTCCTGACCCTACACTCACTAGTGTGCTGAAATGTAAAACAGCAGAGAAGTGGACATCATATGAAATACAGGAGCATCTCATTGAACACCAGAGAGAGGCCAAGAAAAAAAATCAAGGTAAAACATGCCGCCCACCACAGCACAGGCAAGTTGGTGCCCATGCTCAGGTTTCAACACAGAAAGATGTAACTACTGATAACATGTGGGAGCACACTAGTGAACAAAACATGATGGAGCCGCCATCCACTTCTCCTGTTGAGAGCGCTTGCATTCAGTCCCTCATTGGTCTGTTAGATTGTGTGTTGGAGCAGAAAACTCAGTCAGCAATAAAAACTGGACCGAGCCGAGAGCAAGCAAATCCCTTCCAAAGGAGATGTAAAGTCTGCCAGGCAGCTGATCATTCTACAACAATGCACTGCAGACAGGAAAACTTATGTATGAGCTGTTTCAGACCTGGTCATTGGAGAAGAGAATGCAGACAACGCAAGCCAAGTCACAACGCCCCACCTTACTCCAACCAGTCTCAGCCCAGAGAAGAACAAGATAAAGCACCTTCAAACTAAAGGGCTCACACCTGGAGAGGGGATGTGTGGGCATTAAAGACATAACCCTCGAATGTGGTGAAGATTTGAAGGAGGGTATACTCAAATGTGTGCACAGCAATGACTGATGACTGTATAGTAATTGTCCAAAACATTCACAGAATCGAAGCCTTTGGCGAATTATTCCACGCTCCAGTGATCGTAAATGGCTCTGTTCAGCTGCAAGGATTACTTGACTCTGGATCTATGGCGTGCACAATAAGTGAGGTGGCAGAACAGAGACTCTTATCTGAAAATATCCTGACACAACAGCAAGAATTGACACAGCGCGTTGTCCTTGTCAGCTGTGGAGGAGTACAGGTGAGCCCCAAGTGCATGTATGATATGGAGTTGGAATTGTATGGGATCAAGTGTATGGTGCCAGTTCTAGTGGTTGCTGGTCAGAGAGACGAAATCATCGTAGGCACTAATCTGTTGAAGTATGTTGTCTGTCAGATGAAAAATGATGACACTTACTGGAAACTTATCTCATGCAACGGACAGGAGTCTGAAGAGTGTGAACGGTTCTTGGAGATGATGGCTGGCCTCACAAGGTGGAGAGGGGAGAACATACCAGACAAAGTGGGCACGGTCAAGCTGACTCAGGCGGTCACATTACAACCCAAAAAGGAGTATCTGTTGTGGGGCAGGCAATGCCCCTATGTCACCTGGCAGTACAGTGATGGTGGAGCCCACTACATCAAAGTGTGTCCCTCGAGGCATTATAGTAGGCAGAGTGATCACACAATTGTGGGGGGATGGTTGGACTCCCTATGAGAGTGACAAATATCACAGAAAAGCCTCTCACCCTGAAAAGAAACTGCAAGCTAGCAGATGTCTCTCCTTGCGTGGCAGCTGAAGATTTCACATTGCTTCAAAACTCCTGTGAGAGAGGAAATGACACAGATAAGACGACACATGACCGAAATAAGATTCCTGTCAATACTGACCTGAAACAGAAACTGAAAAACCTTGGACTGGGAGATGTTGATATTGATGGTTGCCAGGTGAGCCCTTCCACCAAGAGTCAGCTGGTGGAAATGCTGGGACAATATCAAGATGTGTTCTCAAAACATCATCTAGATTGTGGAGAAGCCAAGGGCTTTGTGCACCGAATCCGTCTCACAGATGACCGTCCGTTTCGCCTACCATATCGCAGAGTGCCTCCAGCTCATTACCAAAAGCTACGCCAAGTCCTCACTGAGATGGAAGAGCAGGGGATCATACGGAAGTCCGTAAGCGAATTTGCGTCCCCTCTGGTGATGGTTTGGAAGAAGAACGGCAACCTCAGGATATGCACAGACTTTAGGTGGCTGAATGCGAGGACTATAAAGGATGCTCATCCTCTGCCTCATCAGGCAGACTGTCTTGCTGCCCTTGGCGGAAACTCTGTTTTCAGCACCATGGATTTAACATCCGGGTTTTACAACCTGCCCATGCATGAGGAAGACAAAAAGTATACCGCCTTCACAACACCACTGGGCTTGCATGAGTATAACAGAATGCCGCAAGGACTCTGTAATAGCCCCGCATCCTTTATGAGGATGATGCTCAGCATTTTTGGCGACCTCAACTTTAGTACCCTGCTGTGTTATCTTGATGACCTCCTGGTGTTTGCCCCCTCAGAGCAAGAAGCCCTCAGCAGACTGGAAGCTGTTTTCCAGAGGTTGAGAGAACACAACTTGAAGCTGAGCCAAAAAAAATGCCACCTGCTGCGGCGGTCTGTGAAATTCCTCGGTCATGTTATCGATGGGGATGGGGTGGCTGTCGACCCAGGAAAGGTGGAAGTCATTGTCAGGATGACAAAGAATGACTTGATGGAGGATGACAGCCGCCACACACCTTCAGTTCGGAGAGTGAAATCATTCCTTGGAATGATCTTTTATTATCAACATTTCATTCCCAACTGCTCCTCGATTGCCAAGCCTCTGTTTGCCCTCACGGCGGGTCAAAAGCGGAGAGGGAAGACTGGTAAATCAAACCAGAAGCCAGGAGTCTTCAGAAAGCTAAAACCCGCAGATTGGACTGATGATTGTGACTCTGCCTTCCTCAGCCTCAAAGAGAAGCTTCTAAATTGTGTGGTCCTCACCCACCCAGACTTCTCCAAACCACTGATCCTGTCCATTGACGCCTCTCTTGACGGTCTCGGGGCAGTTTTGTCCCAAATACCAGAGGGTGAGACAAAAGCCCGTCCGATCGCCTTTGCAAGCAAGACTCTGACTGGCTCACAAAAGAGGTATCCAGCCCATCGCTTGAAATTCTTGGCGCTCAAGTGGAGTGTTTGTGAAAAATTTGGCCATTGGTTGAAGGGACACACTTTTACAGTGTGGACCGATAATAATCCACTAACCTACTTGATGACAAAACCCAAACTTGACGCCTGCGAACAGCGGTGGGTGGCCAAACTGTCCCCATACACATTTGACATCAAGCACATCTCTGGATCAAAAAACATCGTGGCGGACGCCTTGAGTAGAGACCCCTTTTCCAGGTCAGTGGGTCAAAGGTTGATCAGTGAGCCATACGAAAACCTTTTGGCAGAAGCTGAGGCTACAAAGATGGAAGGAGTGCAAGATGTTTTCAGGTGCAGGGTTCATTGCTCTCAGGCACCAGTCTGCGCAACCTCAAAAGCTCCTTGTGGCAATCAAGTGGTAAATCAGGGCTCCTCTGATGTTAAGTCTATCTGTGAAGCTCACATTGAGTGGGAAAAGGCTGCAGAGTCAAGAGCAGTGCAGTTTCTTAAAGTGCTTCCTCAGATGGCAGCCTCTGAACAAAGTGCACTTCCGGCTCTGTCTCTTGAGGAGTTCCGTCACAGTCAGGAGTCGGATCCAGACATCCAGGGGGTCCTACGGCTTGTAGAACGGGGGGAGCCACCATCTAGGAGGGAAAGAAGCAACTTACCTTACAAGGCACGAGCGTTATGCAAACAGTGGCATCGCCTAAAAGTCCAAGATGGAGTCCTCTATAGGATTATAAAAGACCCATCAACTAGACACACAAGGTATCAGTTTGTCTTACCAACCACCTGTAAAGCTAAGGCCCTTTCTGGGGTGCATGATCTCGCAGGGCACCAAGGACAAGCTAGAACCTTACACCTGGCCAGACAACGCTTTTTCTGGCCGCAAATGGGAAGAGACATTAAGGATTACGTCAAATGCTGCCAGTGATGTATCCTTGCAAAATCCCCTGAACCAGCTGCTCGAGCTCCGCTGGAGAGCATCCACACCTCAGCACCCATGGAGTTGGTGTGTATAGACTTCTGGAGTGCTGAGGATAGCAAGCAAAGGTCGGTGGATGTCCTGGTCGTAACCGACCACTTTACAAAATTGGCTCATGCTTTCCCCTGTGTAAATCAGACAGCAAAACAGGTTGCAAAGAAGTTGTGGGACAATGTATTTTGCATATATGGTTTTCCGGAGCGAATACACTCTGATCAAGGAGCCAATTTTGAAAGCAAACTCATATCAGAACTCCTCAGTCTCACAGGGGTGGCAAAGTCACGCACAACTGCATACCACCCCATGGGAAATGGGCAGACTGAAAGATTCAATAGGACGCTTGGCAGCATGCTGCGGTCTTTACCACTGGCAGCAAAGCAGCACTGGACACAGCAGATACAAACCCTGACTTTTGCCTACAATGCCACTGTGCACGAAACTACTGGATATGCACCATTCTATCTAATGTTTGGTCGAGTCCCTAGGCTCCCAGTGGATATGGTCTTCCGGCAGGTCCTGAAAGACGCCAGTGTGGTCGACTACAAGACCTATGCAAGCAAACTGATGGCAAGCCTTCATGAGGCTGCTGGCATTGCTCAGCAGCATACAAGAAAAGAGCAGCAGCATCAAGCCGATGGCTACAACAAATAGGTCAGGGGCACCTGTCTAAATGTGGGGGACAGAGTTTTGCTTGCTAACAAAGCAGAGAGAGGAAAAAGGAAGTTGGACTGTAATGGACCAGTGATGGACTGTAACCCCCAAACTCACATCTACAAAATCTACAAAATCGAAGATGAGAACGGGAAGACTAGGGTGGTGCATCGGAACTTGATATTGGATGTGAAGCTTTTTACCAGTCCCTGAGCAAACCAGCGCAGAATCTAGTTCAGCCACCAAAGATGGGATCAGTGGATCCCAGACTCAGCCACCAGATGCCTTAAGAGGTCTGCCGGAGGAAATTTCAGAGAATCGGACCCTCTCATGGGTGTGCATGTCTTCAGATGTTGGCTGTGAGTCACTGGGGAACGGTGAAGAGTCAGAGGAAGGGGATGAAACGTCACCATCTGCAACCTGGGAGTCAGATCAGCTTTCATGTGCAGGTTCCTTGGATAACTCTGCAAGTAGTGGAATCGCAGGGCAGAGGGGGAAGGACTTACCTTCGAGAGACTCACCTGACTCCAATGTAATTTCCAGGTCACCCACACCAGATGATCATAATGACTCTCAACCCAGTGTTCACAACATGAGTGGGGCAGGATATGATGACATCTTACCTGAGACAGTGGGTGGTAATCAAGCGCCAGCACAAACTTCAGGGGCTGGGGGACATGTTGTCAGAACACATGCAGGCAGAGTTGTTAAGGCAGTTAATCGTCTTATAGAGAACATGGCACAGAAACCACTTACAAGGGGTATTGTGAAAGGGTTAAGCAGAAAATCTCAGTCTCTGTTGACCCTGTTTTAATGTACAAAGGGGACGCAACAATGTATGTTATGAAGTATTTTATTTTTTTGTTTTGTTTTAGAAGACGTATTACAATTTTTACTTTTTTTATCCCATGTGATAAATGTTTACACTGGTAGTATGTATGCCAAGATTTTATGTGGTGTAAGAGGCACCATATCGACTAGGAGGGACAGTAGCCTGATCAACTCTTGTCTTCTCTGAACTTATTTCATAAGTAGCTTCATATGCTGTGTTAATGACCCAGATTCAAGGGGTCATCTTGGTTTGAGTGAGTGTGAACGTTTTATCTCTTGTTATCACCTACTGTACTAAATGTAGTTCTCTTCATATGCTCAGGATTTTGGAGAAATTAAGGAGGGGTGAATGTAACATGCAAGAGAAAGGAGGATTGTTTATGTGCATATATACATTTGTGTATTATTAATTTCACCAAAATCCTTCACATCGTGTTTTGGATTATTTTTATTTAATTACATTATTATTATTTTATCTTCAACCTGACGCGTTTATTTGTTTTGGCTTTATGCTTTATATTTTCTTTATTTGCAAAGTCAGCGCTTTTATTTTGAAGGCCGGCGGAAGTGATTGTAATTTCCGGTCTGTCTCTCGTCAGTCTGCTTTAACCCTGACGGCGGGAGGTATGTATCTGAGGCCGCTGTAACAAAAAGTTATTCCCATAAGTTTTATTAATCAGTTCATGTAAACAAGCCAAAGTACTGTTGTTTGGTAACATGCTGTGAAAGTTATAATTCACATAATGGAACTGTGCTGTTGTATTTGAGTGAGGACGTAAGTTAGCTTACCGTGCAGCTCTCCTCTCATCCTGCATGTGTGTATATGTGAGTGTGGCCATGAGGGGCGCGCTTCGGCGCACGTGCTAATCCATCTTTCCTGGAACTTTTATGTTAGGTGGCCTTTTGGATGGCATGAACACGAACACTCACACTCTGTTTGATATTGCATTTTATGCAGGTATGTACACAGCTGTTTGGGTTCAGAAATTATATTAAATTAGTGTTAAATTTAAAGTGTATTGTCGACTAGCATGGAAGCGTTTCTATGAGAAGTGTCTTCTTGATTTAAATATGTTATACATATATATTTTGGTTTGACAAGTTTTTTTTGTATTTTCTTTATTTTCACTAATTTGATTTATATGATTTAATATTATGCATTAAGCACTGTCATATTTGTTTATATTTAATTTATTCATATATTTGTTGTTTTATTTTTCATCAAGTTGTCAGAGTGTAGAGCTAATAGTTAGTCTGCTTTAACCCTGACGGCGGGAGGTGGCCTTTTGGATGGCATGAACACGAACACTCACACTCTGTTTGATATTGCATTTTATGCAGGAATAAACTGCAGTCAGACAGCATCCTGTGCGTCCAGCGTCCCTCTGTGTCCAGTCCCCTTCTTTGCACCAGAACACAACGCAGTGTAGTCGGGGTGTGCAGGCGAGCCCGGCTACACTAGCAACATCACATTATGGATAGCAGTGTCAGTTTGTTGGTCAGACCAACACTTTGGTCCACACTAAAATATCACAACAACCTTTGGGTGGATTGCCACAAATTTTTTTTAAGTAGCTTCTAGTCCTGATGGCCAGTGTTGGAAGATCTGCAATTCTAGGGTAACATATTACTTATTACAGGTTTACCTTTAATAATAATTCTACATCCCACTAGATAAGGTTACTAGGATTTTAAAAATACTCAATTTATTCAATTAACTCATGCATGCATGTCTTTGTTTAAACGCTCAATCTTACGATAGTTTTGCATTCTTGTGTGGTCTGAACGTATCACTATATGTTTCCAGTGCGTGGAGTAAATACCTCAGTAGAAGGCAAAATCATCCCTTTGGAAAATGCTACCATCTGCGTTATGAAGCTACCCCTTCCTGGGGTTCCTTTTCCTGTTGTGTGAGAAATTTTTCACTTTTTGTTGTGTCAGATCCATAATTATTTCCAGCGTTTCTTTCACTGTAATGCCCTGCCCCTGTCTGAATCATTTTATGACCATTTTTCTACTCATGGATGATGTATCACATACAGGACGAGGCCCCACTGTTGTTCCCCACAGTGAACAACTCTCTTTCCACAAGGTGCACATAAGCCCCGACAACACAGAAAAGCTTCTTCAATGCTCCTGCACAATTTTCATGCTAGTCCATGTGTGCGTGTGCAGACACAAACCTCAACAATTACATAATTGCAGCCCACGGACCCAAAATGTGCCTCATTAAATTTAAAACATTGTGGTCCACAGTCACTGGCTCCTTGTAGGTGATGGGTTCCCTGTCTTCTGTGGTCACACAGTGTTCTTTTTTCCAGCGCACACAATTCTGAGTTTGCTTTACTTAAAGGGTGGGTAACTACTAAGATATAAAATAGATGATGTCTACAGATGATGATGTTACTTTGTTACTGACATAAACTGATCAAGATTCTGGCCTTAGAAATTACATTCCTCTTGGATTGTGGATATATGTAGTGAATATATATATATATATATATATATATATATATATATGTGTGTGTGTGTGTGTGTGTGTGATATGATATATATATATATATATATATATATATATATATATATATATATATATATATATATATATATAGTGATGTTGGCTTGGCTACTGAGCGAGCCATGGTATTCAGATGAAGCTGCCTATCAAGCCAGTGGGGCCAGCCAACACAGGTATGAAGATGAAAAGTAGATATAAGGCAGGGTCAAACTGCAGAATATCTGCTCTGCTCTTTGCTTTGGTGAAAGCACGATTCAAAGGCAGCTTAAAGGCAAGTTAGGTCAGGGCTAGAGAATGGTCTCACCTTTTCAGAGGGCCCAGTAGATTTATGACAGCAAAGCCTGATATCCACTGCATGGCCTAAGGATATGTCGAAACATCATTTAACATTTATACTGGGTTTGCATAGGAATGCTCACTCAGCATCTGGCACATTTGACTATGTATTGATAACTGATAAGTACAGAACAGTCTGCTTTTTCAGTAGTTAGGTGGAAAGTAAAGGTGTGGAGGACTTGGTAGTGGGTAGGCATGTAGCATATCTGACTTATGTAGTGCAGTTTGCAGGGCGGTCTATTCTGCAAACTTAACTTAAACAATTTATTATTATAAGATGACGACAGTGATCCTCCTCCTCTGCTACTCTTTATTATGACTGTTTTTATAACTACTATGACTGTTTTTGCACCATTAACTGAGAGCACAATTAATGACACCTTTGGTAAAAAAGCCTGCATTCATTACCATTAGTTGAGGTACGAGGAAAGGCTCAGTGGATGATAAATGAGTTGAAACCTCTCAACATAGAGCCACCTGCAGTCAGAAGTGATCTAAGTTGTTAATGATCACTGGTGGCAATTTTGCCATCAATTAAAACGACAAGAGGATGTTAAAGGTGTCTCCACAGGAAGTCTGTCTTCTACAGTGTTAAAGCACCGACAGGGAAGTGAAAATGAGTCATGTGGACTGCTGACTGCAGCAACACAGTTCCCCTTTATGTGCCAGATAGTGCCACTGCAATTAAGAGCCGAGCTTGTCTAACAGGGCAACAACATGAAGAATACGTATGTGGAGGCCACCACTGTGAAAAGCTCGACAGTTTGGGTGTGAAGGCTTTGAGCTTCAAATAGATTTAGACTTAACCTCGTCTTAAATGATGGCCAGCAGATCAAAGTCACAGGACTTTAGTATGGATAAAGAGCACAACCATTCAGGCAGGTTCAGCGGAGTAATACTAGGCTTTCGGGGAATGTGGCTCTTAGACATAGAAACATCCATTTTCACACCGACTCGTAATCGCCATGCACAACAGCAGCAGAGGCCCAGGAGCTGCACTGTTACTTAGCCATAGCCTCATGTATAATGGATGATGAAATGTGTTGTATGACTTCAGCGACCTTTGCTCTCATGATTATTGCATGAAAATCACAGTGTGTTAACCAGCTGTATGCTGTTGTGTTTGCCACAGAGAACTGTTCATCCTCTTTCAGTGCTCCTTCCATTTTTTTTCCTTGTTTTCTTCGAGTGCTTGTGCCGGGTCAGGACCATTGATGCTGTACGTTTGTAAAGCCCATAGGGACATTTTGTGTGATATGACTGTAAATATACTTGACTTGGCTGGACTTCCATTACAAATTTAATGTTCAATGTCCAGGGTAAGCACCAGTAAGCACATGCTGATTTTCTTACTCGTGCACATTTCATTTGACATCATAACCCATTGCAGGATTATGCAATGGGTTTTTTTAGTTGCACTAACTGCATGGCAATGTTGGTTTGTTGGTCGGTCTACCACTTTGGTTCAGATTAAAATATTTGAATAACTGCTGGAGGGATGGATGGCCATGAAAATTTGCACAGACTTGTGTGGTCCTGTATGATAAAGCCTACTGAATTCAGATTCAGATTTTCCTTCATTCAAATATCTTAACATGTCCTAGATGAAATGACACAAAATTTTGTACAGACATTTGTGTTTTCCCAGAGGTCATATTCAAATGACTTTTCCTCTAGTGCCATCATGAGGTTCATTTTAATGATTTTCAGTGAAATGTCTTAACTATTGGATGAATTGCAATGGAATTTGGTACAGACATCAACGTCGCCCTCAGAAAGAACTGTAACAAGACAATGATTTCTTAAACCGTTCAGCTAGTGTCATTATCTGGTCAAATTTTTTATTTTGTCCCAGCTTTGTTATTTGACCAAATCCCTGCAAAACTAAAGACATCAACTGTTAGTATGATGATGTACTGTCAAGCTGTACTGTGGCTGTAAATTATAAAATGATTGTACTGGATGAAAAAAAATTACCTGTACTGTCAAATGTCACAGACTAAATGCTCCAGTGACACTTCTGCTAATGCTGTATTCCAGGAATGCCAGAGCTTACTACCAGACCAAAATCCAGTACAGATTTTTAAAGTTTAGGTGGGAAATGGCAAAATTATTCACCCACACTGTTCATGAGATGTACTGACATCTCGCAATGTGATGGCAAAAACAGATAAATCGTGCATAGTGCATGTTGTTGTTGTAGTTTTAAGTGCAAATGACAAAATGAAAAAAACATGATGTGGAATGAAAAGAGCACAATTCTATGTGTACAGGATTGTTTTTCTGTGGATTGACACCGAGTGTTGTCAGCAAGTTGGATTGTATGATGTTAGAACATTGGTAATGTGCGTTTCCAAAATCCTTCCTATTTTGTATGCCTCCACCACCTAGGTGTGCTTCCTCACCTTCGGAGTGCAAGACTAAGGTTTGTGAAGTCCCCCTCCTCCGCAGGCACATCTCTTATGCACTGCTGTTAACACTCGAACTACCAAGGCAGTCATTTTGACTGTTTTTGCATTGTAATAACTTTGTTGAAATGAAACCCATGTAACTATAGGACCCTGACTTTTTCTAAATGTGGGTATATTTTATTCTAATATTGTTTTTTTCCTAAAATTACAAAACACAAAAGAGATAGCGCCCCTCATAAAAAGAAGCCGACTGGACACCTCCAATTCTGCATCTGCTGTCATTCCATCTGCTAATTGTTTATGTTGTTGATTGTTGTTGTTGATGTTTATTATTACCTATCCTAATGTCAAATATAATTTATTCTTAGATTTTATATTGATTATTGAAATTATATTCAAATAATGTATGAATCGTCAAAATGACTGCTATGGTAATTCAAGTAGTTTGAATTAGAATTCCAGTAGTTGGAGTGTTAAACAGGATGTGGCACTGCTTGCTTAAATAAGCATTAAATGCCATAGTAGCAGGAGAGAAATAAATGTTTTCTTTAAATTACAACAGATTATTAAAAGTTACAGTGGCTATTTATATAGTCAGAAATATTCATCCAAAGATGTTTTATGACTAGCAACTAGCTGCATAATTTTCGTTAAACCAGTTCCACTTTTACTATGGTCTTTGCTATCTTACCATTTACATCTATAGTATTTTCTTCTTACGTCATACTTTCACCTTCATTGGCTCAACACATTTGTCCCGTGTTTAAATGACAGTTAGCTTGTTAGTGTCTGACGAAGTACCCAGGTGGCTGGCTAACTAAATATAGACCAGTCACCCAAAAGCGCAAGGACACACTCGTGCAACTTTCAGCACACCTCCATGTTCAGGATGTACTCACACACCTGAGTCAGAGAAACACACCATGCACAAGTTTCTCTGACCTGTTTTATTTTTTTTTTATTGCTGTATTCACCAGATCCAATTTTTCAACAGATGACAAATGTCACTGTAGATCTCCAATAATGAACACATATGTCTGTGTGTACAACTCTCACTCCAGATGTAAAGAATGGCTTTGTTATCAGCTGGAGAGTAGAAATGGAGCTGGAGACCTGGCAGTAATGGGTGTCTTGTCTCCTGGGTTGATATTCTCGGGCTGAGAATTCAGGGAGAGCCAAATTAATTGAAGCCACTGAGGCAGGGGGATGTGAGTTTGGGCTACATGAGAGGGCAAGGGTAAAGGAGACTGTGGGGGATACTGCAGTTTGGACTAGTCTTTTTAACATGTAGCAACCTTTAACTAATATTTTGGTTTTCAGAGCTACTGTTGTTATTGTGCCTTCGTAATTTTCATCTGTGATTCAAAATAACATTCCACATGACTTCAACTTGAGTCTTATTGTTGCATTTTAGGAAATGCTGCCAGATCTCAGATGTTACGTTTGTGAGAGCGATTAATAGTTTTTATGTTGATATAACGATTTGAGCCTAATTTACAAATCACAAGAGCTGCAATTTTAATTATACCTTGCATAATTAACAGTATCTTAACAAGCTGTAGCACGTGAAGGTTTAAAGCGGCTGTCACTGTCAGCTGTCATTACTCAGCTGTGAGCTGATTGAACAATAAGAAATAAAACTCGCCTGTTGTATGGGGAATATCCACTCTGCATGCAGTGTCAGTACATTTGGTCAAAGGTGGTTTGGTGGAAGACAAAACAACACTCTATTACTCTCTATTACTTTTGATGTTTAAAAAAGAAGGAGTGGGGTGTTTCTTTGTGCTCTCCACAAAGTACTACCAGAGCGGCACATCTTTTTCTACTAGCTTCTCTATAAGCGATCACATCGCATCAGTCTCAGACAGGTAGCTAGCTCTTAGGTAAAGGAGTTGTCTGACTGTAACAGTTAAATGTTTAAGAACGTGTCACACAAGCGCTGAATCCTGACCTCAGCGATTCGGAGCTGTGAAGCAGCTTGCCACGTCACTCTGTGAAGCTGGTGTTGGCTTAAGCAGCTACAATGTAGAGCTGTTATCTGTAGCAGATTTAAAACAGTGTCAGACGTGACAGTTTGTCATTATTACTGTGAAAACAAACTATGTTATTAATAGATATAATTCAGAGAGCAATCAAAGGAGTAATGTCACAGTATGCCACTAAGATCTGAGAAAATATGGGTTACTTAGAAGCTGGCTTTTCTGACTGAAAGGCCAGCAACTGCATGATTTGGTTTGATTCTGTCAATCTAGACACAAAAAGAAACTATTTTTATTATTATTCTTGGTATGCTTATTTAACACTGCATCTGCAAATACAGCCCTGTTAAAACAACAATTCAATTTAAAAAAAAAAAAGAAAAGACAGTACCAGAACCAGAATAATCATTTAAGGAAACATCTTAAGTCCGACATGTAAATATTATCTCTCGCCTTTGCTTTCCGTTTAACAGAGGCACCACGTCAGTAGCTCTCTGAAGTCTGACATTTCTATTGCTTCGGTCTGAGTTAATGCTCAGCTCAGATAACGATGTGGAGCCCTTTAAATCCTCTGTGTTTGAAACTGCTCCATGTGCAGGGATTGTTTTGCTCTCCAGGAGGCGATTTTTTGTTTTGGCAGTGCGTGACCCTTTAGCAGCAGAAATCTCAAGCTATTTGCATCCTGAAATTGAAATGTCTCAGCTTTCAAAGCAGGTGTGGTGCTGTGCTCTGTGTAGACACTTTGTGTACAGACCAGTGTTGTTAGATTTTCAATACATGCAGTTCTGTCAGCCCCCTTTTGACCAGAGTAGCTGTCAGGTAAGATTTGACATTTCTGTCATCAGACTCAAAATTACCCCATATCTCACTCATTCCAGTGCTGATGCCAAGATTTTGTCTGCCATCTTTGTGTAACTGAATATTTCATCATTGCTGCACTCGTATGTATTTGTGTTTTCGTGGCAGTTGTGTGAACAGCCTCAGCAATCCAAACGTCTGATGAGCTTTGACAACGGGCCATCTCTCTGCAAACAAGCCTTGCAGTATTATATTCTGTTGGACTGGGAATGATGAAGAAGCTGTACAGACAATTGCTCCCCTGCGTGCACAAACAGAAGTCTGCTCCACAATTCAGCACCACAGTAATGAAAACAGAGCATAATGTTCTGCATTACTTAATTTCATTATCTAATTTCCCACAGAGATCAATAACAGAGTTTGGTGTGGTCTATCTTAACTTCTCATCATGGATTTGGGGAACTAAGTTTACAAAGCTTTTTTGGCCACACAGCATTTTAAATACATTTCAGGTGGATGGGATGTTTTTTAAAAGGGGCTCTCTTGCTCAGTGTACTTGGGTGTTGCTGAGTTCTGCTCTTAAAATACTTAAAATACTGTCGTCTGTGGCTCTGGAGGAGTTTTACAATATAGGAGGAAATTATCTTGATAATGTCATCAGGGTTATCTCGGCGCAAGATTGCAAAGCCTGCGTGCAGTTTAAAAACATACCTTTTCTTTTAATGTTTATCTGCTGGTTAGCTTAGCTCTGTACTAAGACTGGAAACAGGCTGACCGTCCAAAGGTAACAAAATCCACCTACCAGCACGTTTAAGTCTTACTAATTAACACATCCACTTATTTGGCTCCTCTGTGCAAACACCGTTGTGTATGGAACATTAACTCTTCCATCATGAAAATCATCATCTGTACACATTTCATTTATCTGGTTTGCGTGTGGTGTGTTTTCACCCTCATTTTTAATATGTTATCCAGTGAATGACAATGAAATGTTGCTCATTTATCTTTAGCAACAACACTTTGGTTATGGTGTAATTCAACAACCATTTATCTTTTTTTTTTTTTTTAATGTTTTGTAAAGAAAAAGGCAAGCAACAGATAATTTTCCGGCTCATCAATTAAAACAGACTCATTTTATAAATACTTGAACTTGAACTGCGCCGTTATTCATTTCAAGATGCTCCTCAAGCACCAGATAAGGCTAATGTCTGCACATGTGGTGAGAGTGTGTGTGTGTGTGTGTGTGTGCTAAATCTATTGATGTTGCCGTCGTCTCGGAGACCCCCAGATCCACTGGCCTTTGTTGTGTTAAGAAGCTTTGAGGGACTCCTCATCCCTACAAATAAAATTTTGTGTGTTTTGAGTGTTTTGCACAGGTTGAGGGTTGTGATCTTTCCTTTTGACAATCACTCTCTTCTATTAACAAGTTAACAGACGTGCGGCGGCGTTTGATGCAGCACTGCCGCTAAGGAGCTGTCGCTAAAGACGCCACAACATCAGACGCGAATGTAATCTATGCGTTGGCTCTCAAAGCTGGTGCGTGCAGGTCCATCCCCGCAGACTCCCCCTGAGACATTTACAATCTCTTGAGAAGTGAGAGCAGACCTCTCTCTTCATCAGGCTTCCTCCATGAGGCTGCCAACGGAACCTCTGAAGAAATTCAGCCGTGGAGGCAACAAAATGGCATGAATTTTTTATGTAGTAACTGCATTGTGGGGTTTCTTCCTATGTTCTGCCTCATTTTCTATTGAAGTCTCTCGCTGCGAGCCTCCCAGCCTGAGCAAACTCCTTGTAGGCTCACTCCCGGGATGTCAGGGGGATATTCAGACAGCCGCGAACCCGATTTCCTCCACAGCAATGCTCAGTCAAAGCCTTGTCAGGAAAAGCAGTCACTGTTTGTACCCCACCTTTACTAAAATTAGTCATTTTCTGTGTGACCTACTGGGGAAAAGATGATAAAATCCCTCTCTCTTCTCTGAAATACCACCACCATCTCCCACATTATTCAGGTGACTGACAGCTACAATTGCCCAGTTCTGCAAAGACGAGCAGGCGGCGTCGACAGAAGAGTGAGTAGCTGATGATACTGTATGGTGCGATGATGTCGGTGTTACAGCATTAGCAATTTATGATTGAGCCTTTTTTTTTCCTTCAGTAAAATTTGTTTTGGTGTTTTCTTATGTCACACACACAGCTGTCATTGCATTGTGCTGAGAACTGTAGTTTTCGGTGTGGACGGTTTTTCTTTCCTCAGCTTTTTTTCCCTTTTTTTTTTTCAGTGATATAATATGCCCAAGCACTCACCAAAACACTCCTCTCATTTCAATGTTAGTGTTCTTAACTGAGGAAACAAAGATGTGTTGATTGCTTTTGATGGTGTTGTTATTCCATTTTCCTCCTTTGATTGCTTGAGTTTTAAAACAGAAAAAGTGCTGCAATTCAGCCTAACAAAGTAGTCCTCAGTGTAATGGGAATATTCAGAGCCTCAGAGAGGCTGTAGTGGATCTTTGTTGACAAATGCAACGAATGCGATTGTCACAACTGTTAGAAACACCCGTTTGTTTTACTCAACATACATGAGTTTCTTGTTTACCTGGAAATAATAGCCATGTGAAAAAACTGTATGTATCTATTCTCTCCTGTGTTCCTGGTATCATCATGATCCTTGTCCAGAGCAAGCGTATACAGAGGAGGATTTTAACAACGTCGCTGATCAGGCTCTAACTGTTCTCTACACCTGTTTTACACAAAGTGCTTTTGATCTGAATAAACGGTGTGAAACTGAAGTTACTGATCTGCAAAGGGACTGCAACAGTTTTTGTGATGCGGTATTATCACGTTTGAATCTCCTGCTCCTGCTTCAGGACCTGCGGCTACTCAGCGATATACTGTTATTCCAGAGGAAGCAGCTAAAGCGCTTCAAAACCTCTGTTTCCTCAAAAGCATCAGACAGAAACGTATTCAGAGCTGAAAAAAAACTATTTGCGTGAGTATGCTGCCAAGAAAGCAAGAAAAATAATTTTCGTGTAATTGATTCGATGTAGGGTGTGTCCATCTCATTAATTTACACAACATGACAGGATTTATTATAGGGCTGCTATATTAGATTTTAAGAGGTAGTGATAAAATGAGACTCTGTTGGGTGTGAATAATGCTCTTTTGAAGTTGTGCATAATGTTGCTGGATGTGTCTAATATTGTATAAAGAGAGCATACTGATGCATTAGCTATGTATAGTTCTGTAGTACAGCTGTAAAGAGCACAACTTGACAATAGACTTGAAGCTTAAAATCAAACGTTTGCATGTATAGCATGAGTGGAACTGAATGAGTTTGTCTGTGTAGACTGGACGAGCCAGATATATGTTTGACACAAGGCATTAATGAGAGTCATAACATGCTTTAATTATATTCTCCAGAGCAACTGTCTTTACATTACTTCATTTACTTTAGGATAGGAGCAACAGTGGGAAGGTGCATGTTGTTTCATTACTGGATATGGAGAAATAACTTGGTTTTGAACTTCTAAATGCCCTGTACTCACTAACTAGTACTTTTCCTTTCAGTTGTTTGGTGTTGGGAACCAAAAGAACCAAAGCAGTAGAGTTGTGAGCCTTAAAACCAAAAACAGTGACTTAAAATGGGCTTCATGGAACCAAAGGGAACCATGGAGTCAGGTCATGATTGCTGTGCCACTATGAGGGACTCTTTTCAATTTACACAAATTCATTAGATTTATCGTTAATATAAAACTATTAATTAGTCTAGCTTTTATTTAACATTAACTGATAACTGATATAAGTCAGTTAGAACAGATCTTATACTTGTTAGTGTGACTTAAATTACGGTGGTAATGCTTGGCTAGTAACTAAATATGTGTTATACTGAATAGAAACATCAAATGGTTTAAGAAAGCGTAAATAAACAACACAAGGATGAACCCCCATATACTGACTTAGAGACTTAGACTTAGACTTAGACAGACTTTATTGTCATTCAGATATACAGTGTATACAAGAACGAAATGTCATTGCATTTGCTTGCTATAGTATAAAAAATATAGAATATAGACAGTGAAAATGAGGATATAGGCAGTAAAAATATATAAATATAGAATATAAACAGTAATAGAATATAGACAGTGAATATAGACAGTGCAAATGGCAAAAAACAGTGCAAAATGCAAAAACAGTGCAAATTGAAAGATTTACCTGGAATGCTGAATGCTCACGTCTAATCTCCGGGGTTATCAGGAGTTGCTCTGAGAAACATAAACAAGCTGCTTAAGGTACACAAGAGAAAATGCATCAATTACACTTTCCATACCTGAGATCATCATGAGGTTAATACAGAAACCTACCAGCTCTGCACTGCCACTGTAAACCAGCGATGCATTTCTGAAATCCAATCCAAATATAAATACCCAAGCTGGTTAAGAAGGTGGGTGATTGTGCACATTATGAAAGCAGGGTTCATGTGTCACATATCTGCAGGCCAGGGGGTGAATTATGATAATAAATATGTTTGTCTCTTACAAGCAGCTCCAGGTGAAAACTAACCGACATGGCTTCACGTGGGTGGCTCATCCCTTTGAGCAGTCTTAACTTTGAGCGGAATATTTATATAAAAGATCTGTAATTGTAACCCCATGCTCGATGCCAAATTCGGCTCAAATCATTTGCATATTTGTTTCAACTGTCATCATTTCAGAGACATGTGGCTTCCTGGGTCTTTACACTGAATGGGCTACAGATCTCTGACCAGCAAGTACATCACTTCTACTGGAGGCAGTCAATTGGAGATGAAAAGCCTGATGCCACGCAGCTGAATATTTGGATGCCTGAAATTTGAAACCATGAATTATTCATTTGTGGCACTTTAATGAATGTGAAAAGAGTTTCCCTATCATTCATAATCTGTACAGCTGCTGTAATGTGACTCTCCTGCTGTGGGCACTTAGTGGGGTTTCCAATAGGCTATGTGATACCTGAGCGTGGAGGGAAGGAGGTGAAATAAATGTTCAGTGCATGCAGAGATGGAGAAAAAGCTAGAACTTTTGCAACATATCTGATGCTATTTCAGGATGATTTCCCAAAATTACACCAATGGCAATAAAAAAAAATCATCATCTAGTTATTGAGATTTTCATCTTACTCTCCAAAATATGAGTAATATATCAGTAGCCCTTAGAGAAACAATATCCACCAGATTGTCTGGAAGCTCAGGAACAGGGAATATATATATATATATATATATATATATATATATATATATATATATATGTATTTTCAAGGTAACGTACAGCTTCACATACAGTAATAATTACCTGCCGGACACAAGGAAGGACATAGATAAATGATGACAGAGTAATGCACCATGATTCATATTCTGAATTTGTGTTAATAATATTGCTTTTAAAGGATAGTAACCCCTGCTTTTTCAGAAAATAAAATATTATATATATGTGTGTGTATATATATATATATATATATATATATATATATATATATATACACACACATACACACACACATATATTCACCCAGACATTGAAAGGATAATCTGATTTGTCCTTGATTTATCACTTGCTTATTTATTCATTTATTGGTGTTGGTGCTTGTTCCTCCGCTCTGCTGTTGATGAAGTCAGAGTCTCTGTATTTCTTGTCTTGGCAGCCATGGAGGCTTGTTGTACATGTTAACTATACAGGTCTTCTACTTATTCAAAACAAAGACCTGCTGTTGCTGCCAGAGTCATAAAATGCGTTAGTCTTTTTTTTTTCTCGCAGTACGACTACACACACAATGTTTACAACAGCTAATGCTGATGAATGTCTTATTTTCTCGGCTATAGGTTGAATCTCTATAATGTTGTGATCAAGGACAGTGAAATGATGTTTTTGTTACTGCAATTCATTGGAAGATCCCCTTGATTATTTAATTGCATTGTGATTCAAAGCAGATTAATTATTCTTGAATGCTCTGTATGTAGGTTCTGGTGAGACTCAGTTGTTTGTTTTGATCCCCTTTGCAATATATTTTCAGTTCTGAGTCATAGGCAAGGACTGAACTTTAATTGTTGTCTGGTGTAGACTGTGAAGTGCTCAGCTGAAGATCTTGTGTTGCTGGGACAGAAAAAAAGTTTTACACTAATTCAAAAGTTTACTGACGATCTTCTTAGATTTGTATGTTTTACGTATGTTATCCTAAAAGATGGGCTGTGGTTTAGTCTCATATTATGTCTCCAAAAGGCAAGATGGGTTTATATTAGTTAATGGATGCTTGTGAGTTACCCAGCTAAACTTTCACTGTTGCAATGATACTGCTGAAGTACTAAAATTATTCTCCTGCTTTTTTTTTTAGCCATTAACAGCCTTACACTCACAGTCTGATCTGGCAGAGAAGCACCTACTGTATGTGTCTAAATGTAAGCAAAAGTGTATCAAACGTGACATGGGTTAGAAATGACAAGTGTAAATGGGGCGTAAGACACCTGAATAATTTTAAAATGAAGCTGAATAACCAGGTTAGGTCACGCACGGAGACATCGCCATCCAGATGTGATCAAAATCAGGATGAGTAGTATGTGAGGAAAGATACTCAGTGCCTTCTTTCTTTGTGTGAATGGAGGTATTTCATATACTATTAGTCCTTTCAATAGGCGTGTTCCGTGGTGACACAAGGGTGAGTCTGAATATGTGACAGAAAGTTTGGAGTGATCACAGGATGTAAAGCATAACTTTTCAAAGATTTTTTTTTTATTTTCACATAGGTGACAGGTGGAGAGTAGGATGAGAACATTGTAAGCGTAGAGATGAAGGGTGATGAAAGGGCCACACATTTTTCTCACATTGTGGCGACTAACTAGCCTCTCCTGCCTATCACAGAAATAAATTAGATGACCCTGGTGTCTCAGTTAGCCTGCAGTCTGTGTCAGTGTGAAGGCTCTTCCTGAATTCATCAAAGATGTTAAAGCTGGTAAATGTTGGCCTTGTTTCATTGTATTAACACAGAGCCAGAAGGTACTGTAGCGAGGAGCCTTTTATTCACATCTGATTATAAAAAGGTTCAATTTGTGCACAGTCCAATCAACATTAATGACATTTCTCTAGTTTTATGGCACCTGATGTTTCCAGACACCCTGAAAATATCATGTCACTGACTTTTATCAAACAGGTATAGCATCTTTCTGAACAGGAAAAGAGGCGTCGGTGTACCATTTATTGACAGAAACACATCGGTCAAAGGTTTCTGTTTCAGACAAACAATATGTCATGATTGTGTCAGACATGTCCACCTCTGAATCTGTGCTAATTCCATAGAGGTGACAGGAATTTTCTTTGTGCTTCTCACGGCACTGAAAAAAATTACATTTGAACAACCCAACCACAACAGTGTCCTGTTACTCGGGCTAATCAGACGCCCCTGTCAGCCATTATTTCAAAGACTATTAGAAGTTTCAGTGAAGCATGCACACAGAAAGTGATATGTCCAATTTAATCACCTCGTAAAGTCTTTTTGGCTAACATGTTAGCAGCTATTGTATTTAGTGATCACAGAGCAACATTAGCATCCATTTGGAGTTATTTTTCTGTCAATCTGACAAATGCATTGACTTTGCTTTTAGCTCCTTTTTTCTCCTTTTAGATTAGTTTGTCTTCTTGGTGGTGGCCCGGCAGCGTAGGGTTGGATTTAGCAGAGCTTTCTCTATGAAAACTGCTGCCTGCTTGGGGGTTGATTGGAGTGTTGAGTCTGAAACTCAAAAGTGATAAAACCAAAAGGCAAAACAAAAATCTGTGGAGGTGCAGAGTACTAATTCTCAGTGGAACAGTTACTGTCAAAGTTTTACTTTACATGCTATCATTTATTCATTGTTATTCTTAAAAAATATTGACAAGGTTACTTGAGACTTAATGACCTTTTGCTGTGAAAAACATTAGTTGAAAGGCATAAAATCTTTTAATAACTAAAAAGTGCATGATCATGTAAAATCATCAACAACTAAGCTGGTAAGTAGGACAAAAAAGGTTCAAATTAAACGTAATAATACAAGCACAAATATTTAAAAATGTTCTTGTGCAGAACATTTCAGAACAGGCATGTTTCATTTCACAAGACATTTCACTTCTTGAAAAAAGTTTCTAGTCTCACAGACAAGATTCCAAAGGAAGATGTTTATAGAAAGGACTTTTCCCTAAAGCGTAACTCCTGCAGAATACATCAGACCTGTTACCTATTTTTCCAAAAAATAGTCATTGGTGTAAAAAAGTTTGCCATTTGCTTTTCTCAAGGAAAAGACACTTTTCCCCTCTGATGTTTACAGTGCAATCTAGTGAATATAGAGTGTTTTTTATTATGGCCAGTCCAAGCAGGGCTCTATCCACCTGCAGAATCAATCAGTCTTCTTGTGATAGCTCTGCTGGAGTCTGTCTTGCTGGAAACCAAATTACACTGAGTAAATGGCCTCTATGGTGCCAGTGCAGACATTCAGGTCATTATGATTAGTTTTGGTGTATGTCTGAAATTACGTGTTGGTTATATCTGACTTTTTTCCTCCTAATAAATGTTGTCTTTTGTGAAAGCACCCTCTCATATTCAGAAAAATGGGACTAATGTTTGCTCCCACAGAGCATGTCCTACACACGATGTTCTGGTTAATCCTCTGCATGGACTGCGTCATTTTTGGAAGATGTGCAGCTGTTCAGCACAGTGGCCTTCAGTCATACGAAGGCTACACCTTTGTAATAATCTTCGTCCTTCGAAGGAGGCAGCCCCTGAAGTGGGTCACAGCTGCTGGCATAATGAATCCTGGTGAAAAGAAAGGGTGCTAGATGGGGTGCAAGAAATCATCACGAAGCCTATGGTACCGCTGCTTATTGAATCTAGAAGACTTTCCAAGTGTAAATATCCAATATCCATGGTTAATGTTTTCAGTTTCTTTACAGTTATTGGCAAGATCTGAAGTTTGATAAATTGTCGTCTGGTGTAGACTGTGAAGTGCTCAGCTGAAGATCTTGTTTCTGGGACAGAAAAAAAGGAGCTTTAGACTAATTCAAAAGTTTACTGTCCATCTTCAGGGGTAGGTAGCTTATCCCAAATGGTAGTTTGTGGTTTAATTTGGTCATCTCACGTCTCTGATGGCTACAAAGCTCCAAAAACTGTTGTATTGATACTGCTAAAGTACAAACGTAAACGTTAGCCATTACCAACAGACACACATGCATTACCACCATCTTCTGTCTTCAGGATCCGGTCTGTCACAGAAGCACCTGCTGTATGTGTCTAAGTCTAAACAAAGCTTTATTAAACCTCATGAGGATTCTGTTTGGTTTGAAATGACGAATGTAAAGTAGCCAAAAAAACACTGTCCGTTTCTGATGTTTTTCCTTGGAGCTAATGAATGAGTAAATCACAAAACAATTCCAACCCTATATAGGATATATATGGTGTATTTGAATATTGCAGGATTACAGTGTAAGCATTAATCAGAAAAATTCTGATTGATCAGGACAATGTAAATATGACATACTGAAGGTTTAATGTCACAGTTGTGTGTGTGTGTTCAAACAGAGGAGAGTCTGTTTGATCTCTTAATGCTGATTGAATGAGCCCATATACAAACACTGCTTTTCGTCGAAATTGGTTTAACAGCACTCTTCCCAGCAGCAAAATCACCATTTTAAAGGAATAACATCTCAAATCTACCCTACAAAGTTAAGAGACAAAACACTTCTCCGGGGATTTCTATAGCTCTGTTTACTTAAAGATTTTATTTTGCATATGTAAATATCTGTAACCACCTCAATCTGCATTTCTATCAGTGACAGCAATATGTGTTGAAGGAGCTGCTTCCTTCAACACATATTGCAGAGCTACCTGATGTATCTACTGACTAAACTCTGACCGTTTCAGTCCTTGTGTCTTCAGATTATTGTTACAAGGACTCTTGATACTTCCTCTCTTTTCCATTTCTCACTCTCTGATACTCATTCTGTTGTCTCTCTCTCTCTCTCCTTTAGCTGGCCAAAGGGCTGATTGTGTCTTGGCCGCAGAGGAAAGAGCAAGCAGACTCCACTTACTCTGTGAGTACTCAATCAGTGGAAAACATGCTTGTCTGTTGGCCTTCGTGATTTATTACATGCTATAAATGATTGCGACCATTGCTGTTTTTCTAGGTACAGGCGCCATGGTAGCTTACAGTAGTCTCCTCTTCTTTAAAATGTCTGCGTAGGCAGATATATTGTGTGTGTTCTGTTCCATTAATCTATAACTCTGCTTGATATTAAATAAAAAAAAACAAACAAAAAAAAAAACGTAATGAAATAAATAATCTTAACCAAGGTCGACTGAGATTCTACTTTCCTTTTAACCTAACTGGTGAGTGCATGGTACCTGGTAGCCTAAATGAATAATAAATATAAGTATATAAGTATAAATCTATTTCCAGCATATTAAATAAATGTTTGCTTAATTATTTTACTTTTTTTCTATTTTATACTGAAATGATAACAGCAGGTTCATCAGCTATATCAACTCGTGATCTCAGCACAAGAACTATTGAGAAATGCAAAAATAATCATTGTCAGATAATTATCTTTGTCTTATTTTATACCTCCACTACTGTCTCAGCCCACACTGCGTGAGTCATTTCCGAACACAGAGCTACATCGCACTGCGCTTACACTTGTGATCTCACTCTGAGCTGTCGCAAAGAGATGCACCAGCAGTTATATTTAACACAAAACGATTAGGCTGCTTATTAGACCAAACAGACTGAAATATGCCAGTTATGATATGTTCACACTCAATCAAGCATGAAACACAAAGGCTGAAAACCTGAGAAAATGTTGCTAGATTCACCAATTTTAGTCCAGTTTATATTCAATTTTCTGTCATTCCTTTTTAACAAAATGCTACTGAGCTTAAAATATGTTTGAATATTATTTTTATTCATAATCAGTGCTATTTCTAACACAATAAAGCCTATCACTCAAAAGGGAAATACATTAAATCTGCATATGTCCACCAGAGATTTTCCAACCAATGAGAGTTTAGTCAGACAAGAAAAAATCACCTAAATCGACTAACCACCCAGAAGGGTGTCAGCCCTAAAATCATCAAATGATCAAATTGTGTCAATCAAGGTACTTCACTTTCATACTTATACTCATAATTACTCATAACCCCTTTCAGCTAATTATCCACCTAGATATGTAGCATGTGCAGCCTCAGTTACCTAAATAAATGATAAGAGATGATTTTTCTGATGATGAGATGTGTTTCTGGGTCTGTGTGCTCTGTTTATTTGCAGAAGTACATAGATAGTTGAGTCAGAATTTCATAGGCATTGCTGCCTCCTTAGGTATTATTAACTGGCTCAATGAAATATAATTAAAGAAAAGAAAAAAAATGTGGTTGTTCAAAATTAAATTCCAAAATAAAAACAAAAAATGAGTAAGCTGGGTTCTTTGTTTTTTTTCCTGCCAATATTCATATTAATTTTTAAGTCTTTAATTTGATAATGAATCCCTCCTGTGGATTAGGACTGAAGAAGCCAACTGTGAACTACAACATCCCTGGTTCACGTCCTTCCTGGGACTTTTATTATATCCCTCTCTCTCTTTTCCTCATTTCCTAAAAAGTGATACAATACCTGAAAGCAAATTTTAAAAATTGAATAACATTTTAATTAATTAATTAACACCTTTTTTTTTTTTTTACATTCTTAAGTATTTTGATAAGACTCCCTTAAAGTGTCTTATTAAAGAGTAACTTTACACCACATTAACTGAGTTAATTGAGTTAGTAAATTATGCCACTTTATAAGCTACATTATCAATAAGGTGATTCTGGTCCTATGGAGTATACAAGAAGTTTCTATCCTTTTTCCAGAAAAAGAAAGTCATGTTTTTAAATATCCCCCACCCCCGATACAAAAAGCTAATGAATTAAATAAAACCCCCCAAAATATTTAAAAAATTGCTGCTGTTCCCTGATACACCACACCCTTGAACTTAATCAATGCCTCCACACACCCACTCGTCTAAACATATAAATGCAGATATCGCTGCCATCAGTGAGGACAGTATGTCAAAGACATGGAGAGATTGATAGCGAACAACTGGAGTGTCCTGCAACTGCTGCGTGTCCTGAGGCTTTGCTAAGATAAGCTAACAGTTTGAGAAGTTTGAGTCACAGTCTGAGCCTTCAGGGAAGGTAAAGACTGGGTTTGAATGCATTCGTTGGATCTGTGAAGGGTGTGTGTTCAAGCTAAAATGCAGTGTTAAGTTGTTTTCTTAAAAGAAATTGATATATTGCACAAACTATGTAACTGACGGTTTCAAGACATCTCTTGTTCTGCTGATCTGCTGTTTCCTGTTTCTTCTTAATATTCACCCAGCATATATTTCAAAACAACTACATCTGCAATAAATTCAAAGCCAATATATCTGCCCCAGCCATCTTTTGTGGTTACTGGGGCAGCTGTGGCACAGGAGGCAGAGGTCGTCCATTAACCCCCAGCTTGGAGCTTCATTCCCTGGCTCCTCCTCTCCATGTGTTCTTGAGAAAGACACTGAATCCTGTGCTGCTCCTGATAGGCAGGTCAGCTCCATAATCAGTGTTTGAGTGTGTGTGTGTGTGTTGTGTGAATGTGGCAACAGCAACAGTGTAAAGCCCTTTGTCCAGTATGGTAAAAAAAAAAACACTGTATAAATGCAGTCCATTCACCGGTTGGTTTCTAGTGGAAAACATTTCCATGGGAGCAGTGCAAGGAAAGGTTTCTATGTAAAAAAAAAAAAAAAAGTCCCTTTCAAAGACTACTGAAAATATGTTTGTATTTCCTTTTGGAAACTGAAAAAGAAAAAGAAATGTACAATTTACAGTTACACATATAGGTATACAAAGTAAACAACTCAGAGGCTGGTCATGACTTGGCTGCAGACTGAAGCTGACAGGAAAGTTCAAGTTCTTTCTTCTTACTTGGTGCATTCATAAAAATTCATGTCATATCTGAGGTCCTCCCCCGCTTTCCATGCCCAAACTTCATGTACAGCTCTGTTTGCTGAGTCTCTATTGACTTGACAGGATGTTAGCTTTCAATATTCTCCTCCTTCTCTTAGTCAATGTGTAATATGCACTTGCACAACGAGTGACAGTTTGCCACCTGAGCTGCAGCACTGCTCATGCTCCCTTGTGGCTGACTGGATTTAAGACGGACTGTAATCTAAGACCAGGAGGCTTTTCTGGATATTTACAGCTTGGCACCCTCTATGGTGAAACAAAGTTGTAAGCTCAAGTCTAATATGGGTATTAGATTATTGAACAATCGCTACAACGAGCAAGGCTATATGTTTCCAGTCTGTTGGGCCTCTGATGATGTGATGTCTTTATAAGGCCCTGTGTGATTCACAATGTCACGTTTATCACGGTATGCCCCCCAAAAAAGGGGGGGGAAAGCTTTAATTACCTCTCATAAGGCTGCCGAAGTTAATTTCTGTAGTCACGTGTTTAACCAATTACTCAGAGTGTAATGAAGTGGAACATGGCTCACTAGAGTTCACAGGACACCCTTCACCCCCTCCTTTTTCTTAGCCTAGTTTGGCTATTCCAGAGTGGGAAGCTAATCATCACTAAACATTAAACCAGGCAATACTTCACTCTGGATGCATACATTTATCCGTGTCAATATCCATTCCTCGTTTAATCATTTCTCCACAGCTATCTCAATATCACGGGCTAGTGGGAGAGGCGGGGGAAGCACATTATCTATGGCGGGGTGTTACAGTATTAGGGATTATCCCTGACAGATAGTTTCCCTTCCGGGCACCATTAGCTTGGCCTCATCCCATTTGGTATTTCCAACACCTGCGACCACCATCCGCTGGGCACAAGAATTATTACCATTGTATTTTTTCTAGGGTATATAAATTAATCATGGGGATCACAAGCAACTACTTTAAATTTCTGGACTGTGACCAAGAAACACATCCTCCCCAAGGATGCCAAGGACCTATGCATCATTAAAACAGAGCTGTTCTATCTGACAGAGGAGCAGCGCCAGCTCCCTCACTGATTTACCTTACGGGATTGTGGCCTCTGCATTTCCGCACTATGCATAATAGCTACTGTCTATGGCTAAATGCAATCAGGGTCCTTGAGTCTGACTTTGAATGCTAAATGAACAAGGGAGGCACGTGTTTGCGAGTGGACGAAATAAAGTTGATCAGCTTGAAAGTGAAAGTGGACAGCTGACTACAGCGAACATAAATTAACATCGATCACCGGGCAGAGCACGTACGCTAATGACTCAAGGCTGCAGGGGCTTGTTAGACAACCTCTGCAATGGACTGTAATGGCTCCCATATCCTCACAATCCACTAAATACCAATGGCTGTAATTCCTCATTGAGCATCTTCGCATTGACAAATGATCCGTCTTGGAATTCACATGGATGAATGAATGACGTGGGTGTTAATGTAGATATTACAGTCTTACCTGGAAGTCAATTGATTCACCACCTGCTGGGGCGAGGAGCAAATACTCCTCATTACAAGCTTCTAAATCATTTAAACCCAAATTCAGGCATTATGAAACCACTTTGATCTATATGAAGAGGCTGATACTTTCTATATGCATGCAGTTTATAAAGTTGCTAGTTATAACCATCAGTCAAAAATCATGAGACCACTTTCGAAATGCAGGTTTTGTAGTATTTTCATCAGAGTCTAATTTGACTGATTCTCAGTTTCTCCGCTTGCACGGTGCTTGGCAAGAGCTTCTGAATTTTAATACATATTGATTTGGAATTATTTACAGGTTTTGGCCTATAACAGTATTGACTGCACATAGGCGTTTTGACAAAATGTCTGGAAAACATTTCACATCGATTTAAAGTTTCTCAGATCACAAAATAAAAACCTTGCATCTTACTGTAATTGCCATATGCGGCTTTGTGTCGTTCACTTAGTACCTATTCATCCAGCACCTTAATAACACTTGTTAAGTAGACTGAGAACAGCATGAGACAGAGACGTTCATTGAAAGAAGAGAACATTTCATGGCTCTGAGTCCTACGTAGGTTGAAAAAATGCGGCTTCTATTGTTAGATAGATAAAGTTTCTTCATTGGTTTTCTCCAGAACAGGCAAATATATCAACCCAGTGACTCTCATAAGGAAAGACATCAACCAAATCTCCAGTTATTGATCCATTCCTCCATATTTGATTGAGGCTCATGACAAGACTGTGGGCAGGATGACAAACAAAAAGGCAGAAGGTTAAAAAAAGTGGAAACCAAATCAATAATGATGACTGACAAGATGAAGCTTGGATCATCAGTATTGTGCCCCCTCAGAATAAATAATGGAGAGCAGAATAAATCTACTTCACTCCCTACACAGCTAATGCTTTTTTTTTCTCCCTTCTTTCCCTCATGATTAGTGTTTTCTCCTGTTTTGTTAAATCCATCTGTCTGTAACAATTTACTATAGGAACTGAGACAGAAAAGGACAAAGAAGAAAGGCTCCAGGAAATATTGTGTTTTTAAGCTCGTAAAAAATGCACATAAAAAATATTCAGCAATATTTAACTATTTATGGTCTGCATGTGCAAAGATGCGGACCTAGCCTATTGGTTTGTAATGGGTAAATTCAACACTAATCAAAGGATGAACCAAAGCAAAGAAAGTCATGTAACAGAGCATCTAAATGACTGGATTTATTAATCTTTTTAGGTTCATCACACGAATGATGCTTTCAACCTATATGACAACAAAGGGCTCAGGAGAAACGTCCATGTATCTGAATACAGATTGCACAAACACATTATTATTATTATAGTATAATATTAGTACATAATGTTATTTGACAAGGTTGGCCAAATTACAAAAGCTTCGTATTTTAGTTCTAAATCAGTGGCAATAGTTCCTGGCATCATGATCCATAGAAGACGTGCTGCCTGCGAATGATTTGCCCACAGAAGGTTTTTTTTTTCTGTTTCATTTCATCTGTCTGCATTCATTAACGCTCCCTGTGATATATACTCTTTATTTAATACATTACACATTTTGCTACAGTAAATATGTTGAACCAACAATTTTTAGAAAGCTTTACCTTTGGTAGGATGCTCTGCTCATCTGTTGCTGCTGCTGCGAGCATCCTTTTTTTTTTTTTCTTGCTTGACTTGCTCCTGGGAATGTAGCAGCAGTATTTATACACTAAATATCAGCTCCTCACTATCAGCTGCTAGCTGGCCCTTCGGCATGGGATCTTGGCTCTGCTTATTTGGTTGAATTAATTATTAATCGCTCACTGATTTTTCCACAAGTTCCAGCCTGTTTTTGTTTTTCTCTATTTTTTTTTTGGATGGCTTGATGTAGACTGCATCTCCTCATCTCCACAGTGTTCATTTGCCCTCCTTTTCTTCCAGAGCCAAACTGACGAGCTTTTGCCCAGGAAAAATTCTCCACTGGCAACTGGATGGGAAGAAGGAGAATCTTTGACCTTGGAAAATGAAGATGTTGTTGCCATGGGAACTGTTAATCCTTCTGTCACTCAAAGAGTGCCTGGCTGGTGAGACGCCAAATCAAGTCGCCTTTCATGACACACCTGATATGCATACATCTCTCAGGGATGGTGTGCCTCGTTCTCATGCATATTTAGGTTATCGTTTCATTTGAAAGGGAGTGATCATCTCAGAAGGGATCATAATTTTTGTAGCTTTTGTATTTGGACAAATCTACCCAAGGAAATGGAGATTTTACTGTAGATATTAGAAGGACTAGTGAAGCATTTCAAGCAAACAAGAACCACAGAGCTCAGCATTTAAATTTAGTGGTGTAGTTTTTGTCGTATAAAAGGATGAAGTTGTTACAGGGTAAAGTGAATCCACCTTTTGTCATTCTAAGATTGATTATTATATTGAAATTGTTTACTGCAACCAAAGTTTAGATGCTATTTTCAGATTACCTTTGATGAACGTGACTCACGTTAGATTTACATGTGAGCAGAGACAAACGTGTAAGAGAGAATTCACTCTCTCTTTTTATGCCTCGCTGTTTTATTATGCAATTTTCTTGCTTTATGTCGAAGTGCTACCACTTACATGAAATGTGGCAAGCCCTATAAAAGTCCACACTAACTCTTTTCTTAACTCTAATTCTCCATTCCCTGCAACATAGATCAACGCTGGTGCCGAGGTGCTCCTCTACACTGAGAGAAAAGCAGAGCAACGTTAGCCTTCAGCTCCATAACACCTGTGTGAGCTATAGCTAAGGAGTCCAGATCTCACTAAGAGCTCTCACCTCATGTCTACATATGCTAACCTGTGCAAAGGAGACAACCGAGTGAGGTTTAACATCAGCAGTCACATCTGATGGATATACAGCATACTTAACTTAAGCCAACTGTTTACAAGTCATCAAACAAATACATCTGTTACCATACAATGTAAGGAGTGGGGGTCTGTGTAGTGTTATTTATGCCTCTTTTTCCATTGATTGAGTATCTCATCTCAAGTCAGCAGTTTCACCGAGGTATATCTGTGCAGCCTGCAAACACAAGAGAAGAGAATGAAATAAGGGTTATGCAAACAGCAGCACATACTGTATGGCGCATACACATTTACACATATTTAGTTCACATTTGTATGCATTCCCATGAAAACTAATTAAGTGTAATTTGTTTGTGTGTGCTCATGTGTGCTAGTGGTCAGTCCAGTTGGTGTGTTTACAGGGCAAGCATACACACCACCCACCAGATCATTTCCCAAGTGAAATAGCCCAGCTATTAAAGGTTCATTAATTTGTTTAATTTAAAGGACATCACAACCAGGGTAAAAATGAAGCACCTCCCTCAGAGGCTGGGGAAACAAGGCCCTTACCTGAGGCAAAGACTCCCACTCTCATTAGGATGATGATGATGCGGGAGGGAGCACTCTTTGTCCTAGTCAAGGTTAGAGACGTGTAAAACAGCATCTCATCCTCTCAAGTGCACAGAAAGAAAAATGAACAGATTTTCAAGAGCAGCACTAGCGCACGGCTCGGCGTATGGCACGTGGTGTCAGAGGAACAGGAGGGTGGACACCAGCGTTCCAGTGTCTATTGAAGAAATGTTAGATTTCACGGGAATAATTAGTGCGGCATTGGTTAATTACTCCTGTGTATTGATTGTTTGGCTGGAGCTAACCAAAACAAAAAGCTTGACTGAGCAGACGCACATGCCCAAACAATATTCATATAGACAACAGCTTTACAGACTTTCTAATAATTACATTATAACTACAGTAAGGCAATGCTCTGACATTGCAGCTGTCCTGTAAACACCTAACCAAGTTATCCTACTAACATTAACATCATAATGACATAGAGCATAACTCAATTAACCAGCTGGGTTACTCGCTACTCTTCCTAATTACTCTTGACATGCAATGTGGCTTTCACCACCTTCTGTGTCTGTATTTTGATTGCGTGCATTTGCATGAGTTTACAGAATGAATCAGGTGTAGGCCTGAAAGGTGAGTTATAAAATAAAGAGTGCCAGATGCATCTCTCAATGAAACACCTTTTAATAACACTTTGATATCACGAGTAATAGAGCTTTTGTTAAGGTGCTCTTCAGATTGATCATTTGTTAAACTCATTCTGAATACAGCAGTTTAGCATAAACCAATAAATAGGAGCAGCAGGCTTGTCAAGCTTTAGATTTCTCCACATGGCGGAGTGATGTACATGGGCCCATTATAACTACTGACTATTCATTAGTTTCTCCAAAGCTAACAACATAAGTGCAAAACTGTAAGGAATTAGTTAAAGAGTGTGTTTATATGCTCTAACATAAACTGCATGCACGTCAAGTGCATGTCTAGTAAACCAGCCTACAAACTGCAGGAGCTCTGTGACACCCCCAAAGCCAAGTATTTAGATCGCATATTATAAATCAACTACATTCATTACAGGGTTTGATTGTAGTAAAAAAAAAAAAAGAAAAGAAAAAGAACAAAACCATTAGCTTAATTGGCCAACTTCTACAGCTGATAAAACCATCAAGATCAAATTCAAGTCATGTCAGTCTGCAAAATCAGCAACTCCCATTTAGAAAGCTTCCTTCAGTCTGCCTCTGTCTGAAGTCAGTCGGGTCAACTGTTTTTTTTTTTTTAAAATACTGAAACTTCTGATTGTTATCTCTGCTACTGTTATTGTAAACTGATAATTTGTGATAATGTGCGACTAGAAAGCTTGGCGTGCTGAATTCAGGTTATACTAAACCACGTATGTATTCATCTGTGCATGGAGGCATCCTGACTGTAAATCTGCAGAAGAATAAAACACTAATTTGTTGAAAGCTGCACAGGATATGCCAGTTATCCAGCATACTACAAGGTTATCTTTAGTTAATTGCTCTCTCATCGTAGTGCATTATCTGCTTCATGACATGTGCACAAGAGGGTTTATTAAATGCAGAATCCACTCAAAGAGGCACGTTGGCAGCTAATTATATGGGTGCAGAGTTTATATTCAGTTTTCTGAGCACTGAGTGATTTTTTTTTTTTTTTTTGCATTTACACAGTGTCACATACTCAGCATTATTGTACAGCTAATTTGTGTTTTTTCTTGACACAGAGAATACACGCCATGGTCCTGTCTTCACCCAGGAGCCTAGTGACAGTATTTTCCCACTGAGCAATGATGATAAGCAGGTGTTTATTAATTGCAAAGCAAAAGGAAACCCACCGCCACATTACAGGTAAGTGTTTTGCCTGCCCTTTGACCGTCTGTTAGTTGAGACTACTGTGTGTAGCATCTGTGAATGTGTGGTTAAGTCCTCTGCTGAGCTGTTTATGCTAGTAGCTGTGTTACTGTATCAGCCACATTTGCACTTCAGTGCTTGCAGGTAAAGTATTGAAAGGTGAGTGTAGTTGTGAAGTGGCCCCTCTCCAAAATCAGTAAGTGTTCTGTCTGATTACGATGATTATTCTCTTTTTGTGATCTGTCCACAGGTGGAAAGTGGATGGGAGAGAAATAAACACTGACTCAGACCCAAACTACAGCCTTGTGGAGGGGAACCTGCTGATCAATAATCCTCATGTCATCAATCATGGGGGTGTGTATCAGTGCATCGCCACCAACACATTTGGGACTGTTGTCAGCAGGGAGGCAAAAGTCCAGTTTGCGTGTAAGTAGTCTTCTGATGTTTTTTTTTTTTTTCTATACTGTAAATACTATTACAAACATGGACTTGTGCTTTTTAACTTTGATTTGTTGTGACATTAAATGCAACACAAATGTGTTGGAAAATGGCTGCAACTAATTACTTCATTATCAGTTGCTGAATTAATCATTTAGTTAAATTGGTCTATCAAATGTGTGAAATAGTAAAAAAGTCTCCCACCACTTCAGGTAGCCAGACAGAACTTTGTCCAACCATCATTAGTTGTGTTAAAGTAACAGTCAAACGTGAATCATGATACAAGTTTGGGGTGCTGACTCACTGAACAGTTCGCACAGCTCCATGAAAAGTCGTAGATCAATTAAAACTCTCTGCTAATAACGCCCTCAGGGCTGCCTGCTCCCACCACTCCTCCCCCGGTGTCTCCATCCAAAACACCACATAACCCAACAGCTGCACACATCATCCTCTTTTTAGCAAGTCTGGCAGAAGTGTTGCCTGGAGTGGAAAAGTGCGTTCGGCCCACCCCCGACACGCTGGATAGGACGCACTTGACTGCGACCTGCGTCCCCCCCCGCTGGTGCACGAAAATAGAGCCGAGTGTCCTTTTATGTGTCCCTTTAAGCTAACTTGATTCCCAGTATCATTTTTTTTCCTCATTAAAACTTTTGAAACCTGACAAATTTACATTCAAAATGTAAATTTGTAAATTTGTAATGTAATTTGTGTGCTTTTTGAGCAACTTCCTCTGTTACACTTTTTCATTAAGAGCTAAGGTTCCAAAAAGTATCCTCACAAAGAGATCCACGCTGGTCTCCGCTGTACAGTTACAGACACAGGCACAGTTTCTTCTAAGATTTTCTGATTGAATGTCAAGCACCATGTCTGCAATGACTGTATTACCTTTTCAGACTAGCCCGTAGCACCGGTGGAATACATGAAGGAACGAGAGCAGCGCCTCTCGATTTGGGAGATTTTTAATCAGTCGAGTTCTGATTCAACCACTGCTGATATTTGCTTGATCCCTCGTGGGACGTGGTTGGTATTTCTAAGACTTTAGGACTGATATGTCTTCCCACTGTTTATGCTCTCACATGGCACAGCAGCATTTGATTAAAAGGTGAAAATAATCTCTCAAGCTTGATTGGCGAGGATCACATTGCTGCACCCTCCGCCCGATCCCCTGCACATGCTGTGATATTAACAGGGGACTCGGGTTTGACTCGTAAGCAGTGTGAACAGACAGGGAAATATCCTGCAGACTGTAATGCCCTTCCCTGGATGTCACCTCTAGGTAAAGTTATTACAGCTGTCAGACCCTGAAAAGTTGGTTTTTAATTTTATATTCAACAGTTCTGCAGAACTTCAGCAGCAAGTCAAGGAGCACGGTGTCGGTGAGAGAGGGTCAAGCCGTGGTTCTGCTCTGCGGCCCTCCACCCCATTATGGAGGTATAGTGCTCTGTCTTAACTCTTCTGCATTGTCTGTTGTAGTCTCGCGCTCCTGCTTGCCTCAGCAATCTTTATTGTTCCTCACTCTGCTGCTTATTATCTCCCTGTAACACTGCTGCGTCTCTTTTGTTTTTATACCCTCCTACTTTCTCTTTTTGCTGCCCTTCTTCTTCCCCCCTTTGTTTTCCACTCACTTCTCCTTATCTGTCAGACAGGCAACTTTTTATGATCGGCCTGGGCTCCACCTGCCCAGACTCATGCCTTCACATCTATAGTTCATAGCCTCACACTTCTTAACCTTGGGCCTGCATTTCCCACCCATATGATCTGTGACCACGCTGTCACCTATAAAGTCTCCAGTGCTTCACTTCCCCAACTGTCATTTTTTTTTTTTTTCTGGATGTGGGCAGGTTATCTGTGGGTAATAAAGGCTGCTGGTGGCTGCTGTGGCCGGGGGAGCGTTTATCCCGTGGCACAGCTGTGAGTCGGCTCATGTGTCTGTATGCTGCTGATTAGCAGACCCTCAAAGTGGTCCGCACTCCTGCAGCCATTCCGTGCCCACCAGCACAATTTCACGCCAGCGTACCAGCCTTTCTCCGCTCTCTTTTGCCAGCTGAATCCCGCGGCCCTGTGGGATTCCACACTTTAGCAATTTGCCCTCCAGCCTTCCCTCCCCGTTTTAAAGCCTCCATCTCTTTATTTTTCCTCTTAAACAGAGTATAGTCACACATTTGATGGGATTTGCACTACATGATAATGGTAGCTTGAGGTGTTTTTAAACCAAAAAATGGTGCAAAGTGGTGTTTTTCTTATTGCCACAAGGTTTAAATTATGCCAAAGCTTCTTTAATGCTTGTTGATGCACCACTTCAGGAGTGTGGCAATGCACCTTAATAAAAGAGGAATCATCTGAAGCTTCTTTGAGCAATCAATAGGTAAGTGGTCTTACAGGAGCCGTGCTAAGAGTTAAACTGTCAAAGGACATGAGATTATGTGCCTGCAAGTCCTCTGTTGCTGTGAGACTGCAGCTCTTAAACAGACCCGGTCTTTGATAGTCCCAAATCATGAAAGGTCTGTCAGTTTCTGCCCTGACTTTCTCTGTAATGATTTTAATTCACTGTTTTCCCTCAAGGAAGCGAGTGGGACTTTTTACCGTCTGCCCAGTCAAAAGGGCTGACTGCAGAATGTCATGTGTCTGATACAGGAGGGCTGCACTAATAGTCAAGTTCACTCTGCAGTCACCACAGACATCTCTCCCCCTCTTACTCTCACTCTTGCTGTGTGTGTGTTTTACACTTGTACATTGACATTCGTATTATTCCTGTCTATTTTTTATTTTGAGATGGATCCTCCTTGTTAAAGTGTGTGACAAGAGTTGGAGATCAACTGAAATAGATATTTCCTGTGAAATCTATAATACAGACCATGATAAACTAAGGGAAGTAGGAACAAATAAGCACATGCATGGCAGTGCATGCTAACATCTGTTGCGAATTCCAGTTTTGCTTCATTTTTCTGTGATACCAGCCTTGGTTCATAAGCAGGAGTCATTTTATTTTTTCATCTTATTGTTAACAAACTACATGAAAAGACTGATACTGTCAAACTGGGCACTCAGACCAGAAGACAGCCCTGCAAAGAGCTGAATCTGTGGGGGCGTGTTGGTTCAGGTACTATAACAATGAAATATCACTCATGAAAGCAAGTTTAAGTAATAGATACATGACTTTAAGGGCCTATAAGATGCCAAGACACAAATTTTATAATACTACAGTACCACCACAAGATTGTCGACCACTGTCGATTGTCAATTGTGAGACAAACAGCAGAATTAACTTGTTCGCATTGCAAAGTAATCTACTCACCAGAGGACGTTTCATTATGTTGCTGCAAGAGTTGACCTGCATTCGTTTCCCAGAGCCCCGTGTGTCGACACCCCCACTGAGCAACACGGCAGTCCAATTCAAAGACTGAGGGGGTGTATTATTTCACACAGTGCTGTTGTCTGTTTGAACATGAGTCCATCCATCAGTCCATCTCTCAGTACTTTCAGACTTCCTTACCCATTCTGTACCATTCAGTGCCAGGCCAACTGAGTCCCACTGAAGAATTTAATAATGAGTCACTAATACATGCTTTCATTTCTTTTGTAAATGACATAATTTCCAAAAACATTATTAAAACAAAAGTTGTGTTCAGGTGTGGACTAATTCACATTTTGTGGACTCATGATCATCTACATTAAACATTAATTTGTGTGTTTTAGGCAACCAGCTAACCTGTACATAACATACTCTACAGCTGTGTTTAACCATTTATTTCAGGGTCGTAGTACCTAGCAGAGAGATATCATAGTGCTGAACGGTGTGTATGGATCTCAGCTGGCAAAAACTCTGCTCATATTTCCAAAAGAGGATTGTTTATTAATTTCTTTCAGCTCTCTGGGCATGTGAGGGGAGTTTGGGTAGATGCCAACATTCATCTACAGCTTTTATGTCTGTACAATCCAATGTCTTGCCAAATTCACTTAGCCACACCCGCTTTTTGGGAAATCCAATAAAAACAGAACAATTTGATTAACTCCCTCTTGTAATTAAAACCCTGCCCACATATTCTCCTTAAGTAAAGAGGCTTAGGACGCTCTGACTGCCATTCTGCTGGGCCTGTAAATAGACGGGCTGAACGGTCAGTTCAAGAAAACTATAAAATATCACCAGTTTTGTCCTTTGAAATAATTTTAAATCTGTTTTTTATGGCAAAGAAATAGAATATCTCGTGATGTATTTATGATATTTGTACTGCAGGTCCTGGTCAATGTAAAGTGTATCTTTTTTTTTCAGAGATCAAATATTCATGGGTTTTCAATGGACAGCAGAGCTTCCTGCAACAGGATGCCCGTCGCTTTATCTCCCAGAAGACTGGCAACTTGTACATAGCCAAAGTTGAAGCCTCAGACGTTGGGAACTACACGTGTGCCGTGAGGAACATGATGACCAACGCCACAGTCTTCAGCTCTCCAACCCCCGTGGTGGTGCGGAGGGACGGTAAGCATCCTCAGTTCGCCTCTATTGCCTCCTGGTTATCTTGGGCACTGAACACAGGCTGTCGGAGAGAGGGCAAGCCTAGGAGATAAATCGCTTGTCTTGAGCGTGACACTGTTTTTGCTTTTGCTTACAAGCGTGTTTCTTTCACCAGCCCAAAGCCTCTGAACTGTACGGGGTTATGTATGCGAGAAACCCTATCTATCTGCATGAAGGCACATATTTACATAACCAGAAATGTAGTCTACGCTGACAAAAATGCACGTAGGCACACACACAGCAAGGAGCTTGCCACACATACTAAACCCCATCAGGACCGATTATTTGTACCACTTCAAATTTGAGCTGAAGCAGATATGTAATCCAAACTCATCCATCCGTTAAGCCAAATGCTGCTGTATATGGCATCAACACGCGCCTTCGCTCTCTGCTGGTGTCACTGCCACGGCTCTTACATCCAATATGAATTACAGGAAACTGCATGTCCGTGTTTTGTGTTTTGACTGATGTGATTTGCTTTTATCCCTCATGCAGTCGTGATGGGTGAATACGAGCCAAAGATTGAGGTTCAGTTCCCTGACTCCCTTCACGTCTCTAAAGGATCATCAGTAAAGCTGGAATGCTTTGCCTTAGGAAAGTAAGTGTCACAGACATTAGCGCGATGCAGCTCTCCCCCTCACATTGCATTGTCAGATTTGCGAAGTGTCCAGACATCCCCTGTTACAACAAATTGACTGACAAACATGGCAGCAGTCCGTCTGGTCAGTGTAAGCAGGAGCATGTGGCCAGCATGACCTTTTGTGTGTGACCTCTGCAGCCCTGTGCCTTCCATCTCCTGGAGAAGAGCTGATGGAAATCCACTCCCTGGCAAGATTAAAATCAACCACTCCAGTGGGGTTCTGGAAATTCCATATTTTCGGCCAGAGGATGCCGGTGTGTACGAGTGTGTAGCTGAAAACAGCAGAGGACGAAATGTTGCCAGAGGGCAACTTATATTCCACAGTAAGAAACTTACATACTTTTGCTTCCTGTTTTAAAAGACTGCTAATCTTTTTATCCATAGTCAGTACTATTTATTATCCAGCACTTTACTGTATAGTTATTTAGTATTTGTACTTTTTGCCAATAATTTAAAGTGCTTAATTATTTGTTTTTAGCTTTATGGTGGCAAGATAATCTGCGCTTAATTTGGGCTCATTATTGGTACTTTTGTTGTGATCACAAAGTTAAAGATTTCCCCTATTATGCTAAATATTGCTTTTAACCAGATGCTTGAAGGAGAAAATGAGATTACTCACATCAGAATGGGTCTGCCACCTCCACAGACTCAAAAAGAACAGGCTGTCAAACTACAAGCTTTGAAATGAGTCATTTGTATATCATAGGAAAGCACCATCTACATCACTGAATATTCACCGCCGACCTCTATAGGCAGTGTGAGAGTCCCCACTCTTCCTACATGTTGACAAGGAAGTGGGAAAAACATAGATTTCAGTCTGTAAATCAAGTTAGGTTTTATAATGAAGTTGTATACCTTCTGTTTCTGATTCTGAGGCACCTTGTTTGACATCAGTAGAGCTAACATTAAGACAAGTTTATCTGTGGCACATTTCATCCACAAATGCAATTCAAGAGGCTTTACGTAATGCACTCAAAAAAAGATAAGCCATTAAAAAGATTGAAATGCAAATTCAGAAGATAAAAAAGCATTTTAAAAAACAACAAACATAAAAACAGAGACATAAATGAAAGTACAAGGTACAAATAATTAGAGCTGATGTTTCAGGCAAACACAGTGGAGAACATGAAAGAACTGGGATTTTAAGGTAGCCAGAGCCCTACATCTTCAGGAAGTTTGTTCAGTGCTGTAGTTTATGCACAGTGGAAGTTCGTGCAGACACCTGAGGACTCGTTTGATGTGTTCAAATTTCTTTGTCTCTGTTAAGACTCAGCAGCAGCTTTCTGAAGCTGAAGTTGCCTGAGATTTCTTTTTTTTTTTTTTTTTTGGAGACCTGAGAAGAAGTCTAACCTGCTGGAGGTGAAATCTTGGATGAGTCCTGCATGGACACGAATCCTCCAATTCTGACTATAATAGTAGACAGCCTTGAATATTGATTTAGTGCGGCTATCAAAGAGTCCATGTTTACAGATTCATTTTTTATTTGGATCCACATTAGCTTTTCCTGAATTCAATAGAATTATGACCATTTCATGTGATTATGTTCAGTCGAAATGAAAGTAATATTAAATACATGTATATATACTTATACTTACATATGAAACATTGCAATCAAATTCACAGGATAGAAATTGCATCCATTTCTACCATGTCTACCTGTAAGTGAAACAATGAAATGGGAACAATACACTTCCCTACTGTATTCTTGTTAGAAATTATAAAAGCCTGTATCAGTCAGAATATTCTTAACTCTGTCTAGGACTCATTAGCAACTGCTTTCAAAGGTAATTGTCTCTGGTATTTATTGATAAATTATGGAAAGCAAACATGTACAAAATACATGTAGTAAAAATGTAGCAGTATTGCCAGAACCTGGCTGGAAACTATGCCTCTAGATGATGTTGTTTGTTTCTCCTTAGGTGTTTCTCCTTAGGTGTGCAAGACCAGTGTATCTTAAATTTCACTGTTGGACTTGATGATCACTCGTCCAGAGCACACTCAGTTATGATAATAATGATAATAATGTATGACAATTCATTTTTTATAAGCCCAACCTGTTTCCATGTGTGCTCTGCTCGACTGGACTGTTGCCCTATGCTTTGATTTACATATTCAGATCCCACAGAGTTGGTACTTTCTGTGACAAAAAATGTCTGCTTGCTTGTCAGCTGAAGCTCGCTGAGTTTGTTGCTAGTACAGTGTACTTCTGTCCTTGAAGCTACAGTCGGTAGATAAAGAGAGAGAGCTTTATAAAAAAAAAAGAGAGAGACTGAGTATAACTTCCAAGTCCTTCCCCTATTACTACTGTGCACCCCAGCTTGCCTCAAAGCCCCTCCAGTCGTTCAGTCTAATTCCTTCTTTTCAACTTGCATTTCTTCATTGCTCTTCTTTCATTTACTTATATTTTGTGTAAACTGTTGTTTTCTTCTTGCTTGGTCATTCGGTTGTCATTTATCAGCCATTACATCCATTTTTCACATGCATGGTTGGGCCAAGCCTGTGCAGGAGCAGCGCTTGAAGCTCCATCAGATACTCTGTTCTGATTGGTTGTTTTAATTCAGGCGTGGTGGATTCTTGTCAAACAGCCTTAGCGGCAGCAGGTGGAGCCAGAAGAGTCTGATATTTATCATAGATTATCTCAGTCGTGCTGTTGTCAGGAGTTAGGAGAAAATAAGTTACCTACTGCACATTTAATGCCTATGCATAATGCAGATTATGCAAAAAAGAAGAGTTACATGTGGTTGATAAATGAACCATGACCAGATTAATCTTTACAATATTTGAGAGCATCAATATAAGTTATGGTTTTGTACTCATTAAACTTGAACTTGATGATCAGTGAATTGTGAAATCCCTGTAGACTGTATTTTATTGTTATGACTTTTGCAGTTTGACTCAGTGTTGCAGTAAGACATCAGAATCAACATCATCTCCACCCTCTTCCCTTCTGCCTCATTCTCCCCTCTCTCAGCTTTCTCATCACTGAATGCAGCCCTTGTGTAAAGTGTATTTTCTATGAGTCATATTTTATTTTGTCTTTTGGTTTATTGACTCCTCTGCTTTAATAATGCAAGGAGGTCGACAGATCAGGCTGCATTGAAACTTGATGAGTAATAGAATTCTTTCTCTGGCGGAGTTGTATTGCAGCTTAAATTAATGGAATAAGAAGAATTTTGAAATCTTGTTTCTGCATTTTAGTATTTTCAGTATAAAACATTTTCAGCTCTGCTCTGAACTTGGTGATCTCCAGTCTCCATGAGATTCTGCATCAGTATATCAGGAGCTAATTACATGCAGCTTGTTTGTCCAAATTGAATGGAAAAAGTAGTGCATATTTGCCATGATCTTCCATCCATTTGTTAGCTCCACATTACATATTGTCACAAAAAAAGTGGTATGGGAAAATCTCATCCGGTAAAACTAATATATTTTTGCAGTACAGTTTTGACATTTGTGTCACTAAATATTCATATTCATTGGTATTTTTGCAGATGTTGAACATCTGTACTGGGTCCAGACACTGAAAGATGCTCATATGGCCATTGATGCTAATCTGCAGTGGGAATGTAAGGCTATCGGTAAACCCAGGCCTACATACAAATGGTTGAAGAACGGTCAGCTGCTAACAGCAGAGGTAAGATACCACAAGTAACACTGAGATTTGGTATTTATAAAAAATGTTATATGCTCATTGTGATTTTACACACAAAACAATTAACTATTCTCTAAAACAACACTGTAAACGTCTCCTTAAGACGTTAGACGAAGTTATTGAGTCACTAATCTTTCTTCAGCCTATCTAACGCTGAACTGAGAAAACCTATATGGCTCCAAAAGCTCACAAAAAGTTCAATACATCACTAAAAGATGATATCAAACATTAATCAGCCGGGTTGATGCGCAGGAGAGGATCTATGTGGAAGCTGGTACACTCACCATATCCAGGATCAGTCTGCGGGACTCTGGGATGTATCAGTGTGTGGCAGAGAATGAACATGGAGCTGTCTACGCCAGCGCTGAGCTCAAGGTTGTAGGTATGTTTGTTTGCTTTGTGCCATTTACAATGAACTGAACTGAAGGCAGAGAAATACTGTACATGCATTGCATTGTTAGTAGAAAGTGCTTATTTTGTGAATGTATAAAATAGAAAGAGGCTGAAGTAGTTGAGCCGTGGCCTTGCTCTTTCATCTTCATAATTCTTTCATACAATAAGCCTGTCTGGTGGTGAAATATAATTGCCATAATTGCTGGTGATGCACTTGACATTTTTGCTGACGCCCAGCAAATGGCCTTAACGTGAGTCTGTTCCTCAGCGTCCCCCCCTGACTTTACCCAGCGGCCCGTAAAGAAGTCCACAGTGATCCAGAGGGGCGGCGAGGTGGTCTTAGAGTGTCGCCCCCACGCTTCCCCGAGGGCCACAGTTTCCTGGTGGAGAGGGGGCGAAATCCTGAAGGACAGCAAGAGGTAGGGTAGTGTATGCACCGCTGCTTATGCTACTGATGGCATCTGTTAAGAGGTTTTCTCGTGTGGTCATTTTCATTTCTAGGACTCACTGTTATTTATTCCTCCCCTCAAGGGGACTTTTGTAGTCAGTGTTGCGTAACACAGCTTTGTTGGTCCAAGGAAGTGTTTTTTTTTTTTTCCAGACACCTTAATCATCACATAGAAACAGCTGTTGAGTGTCTGTTGACATATAGTAGTTTTGTCCGGCTGGATGTATTTATTGACTGGGCAATGGACTCAGCTCTATCAGTTTTTAAGATAAAGAGCGCAATATGATTTAGCAGTTTGAGACTTCAAAGCATCCAATATCTCACAGTTCTGCAGCTCTTCGAGGCAGTCAAAGTGCTGAATGTAGAGCAGAGATCCTGTAGGGACTCTGTCTGTGGGAAAACCACAGAATAAAAACAATCTGACAGCCTCCAGTGAAACACTACCTCAGGCTACATGACAGACCACACCATGTCATCATTTAAGGTCTGAGGCAACACCTACCAGCTAAAATAAAGAGGTCTGTAGTTGAACTTGGACGCAGCAGAGACTGATACGCACAGCACCCAGCAGAGTTCAAGCCAGCGTGAGAGCTGCTTTCATTAAATGTTTGGCCAAAAACTGGGGGAAGTAAAAGTTCTTGTAGGATCAGAAGAAGGAACTGGGCAACAGCCAGAAAGCTCCAAAAGGTAAAGAGGCTCAAAGAGTTTACAGGGAAACACAACAGGGCTGTATGGCTGTTGTTCAATCAGCAATCAGTGAGAAACACTTTCCAGCAGGACTGTGGAGCTGAAGGCAGATCTGACACTCTCCGACACCTTTAAAAGGCCCCACTGTTGAACCATCATTGTTTTAACCAGATGACATAATATTGGAGAATTTAGGTCATTTCTCAAGGGAAGAAAGAACAGCATCCTGGTGTTTCCCCATAAATGATTGTTCAGCCTGCACACACATCATCACACACATAACTGAGACAGCATCACAAAACCTTGTCAATCTCAAGCTCTATAATTAACTTAATAGCATCAATTTTCTTTGAGAGCTTTGCTTGCTTCCTCGTTCTGTTCAGGCAGCAACTTTAGTGACTTACTAAAACTTCCCTTCGAGGAAGACTTTGAAATAAAGGGGATAAGTCTAATTGTCTGTCTTTTCTTTCCCTTTTGACAATTTAGCTGTTTCAAAATGGCTCATTTAAAATGCTGTATGATTTTTTTTCTTTCTCCAACACAAACTTTAACAAAGTTTTATTTTCTGTTTTTCACTTTCATTATTGACATAACGTGAAAATATCCACTGATCGCATGCATCCAGAGGTTGAAATGGGGAGAAAGTGATGTTCCTCTTCAGAAATCTATTAAATGCTTTTAAAGGAGGGAAATCGCATATAGCTGTTTTGCACTGTTTCTAAAGCATGTTTTTGAAACAAATATAATTTATCGTGTTTGAATGCACCACAAATCCCACTGCAGCCCATGCAGCCAATAAGAAGGCGCGATGCTGCAGTGTCCCCAGTGCCCAAGGGAGCATTTCTGTGTCAGTGTTGTTGCTAGTAGCTGCAGTTACAGGAAGCTATCAGGAAACTTCAAATCTCTTTGCCCCTGCTGGTTAAAAACAACAACACATTCGGTCTTTGCAAACAGAAATGATGTATGTGTTTACTTGCATACAGAGTGGTTAGGTGAGATCCAATCACAAGTGATCACTTGCGGCGCATGTTAATGGCAGATCTGAACAGGGCCCTCTGTCATCAGGGCTGTCATTAAGGGAAATACACGTATTTACAATCTTAGCCAGAATCAGAAAAGGTGACTGGTATTAGTTTCATCTCCATGTGTCCAATATAGCACGCAATATTTCTGTAAGTTATGTTAATAATCCTGCCATGCAGTGAGGTATTCACTGACCATACCAACATTTAGCATTGTGTGTTACCTTTGCCTTGATAGAAAATAGCGCAAATACAGATGTATGTTAAAATAAAGGAAATGCTGAGGGATATATACAGCTCTGTGATGGTCAGTGAAGCAGGGCCAGGTACACAAAAACATAAAGGCATAGTTAGGAAGTCCTCATCTATTCACTTTAAGATCACTTAGAAAATTGTTGTATTGTGTTAGCTTAATGGCATTATTGCCAAAACTTTATGCTGTGGTCGTCGTAGCCGCAGACGTGATCCCCAATCAGTTAAAATATTCTGTCCCCACCCAGGTATGGTTCCCCGAGTAAAACATGGCCATTTCTACCACTCCATGTATCACCATGTGCATTAGTAAAAAAATGTAATGTGATTTCCAGTATGCATATGTTGTGCTTCAGCAGTTAGCTTTTTTATTAATAGACAGTTTCTACAAGGCTGTGAGTGGTAGTTCACAGCAGAACCACTGACACCGCGTGAAATGTGCATGTGCTAAGTCATCAGCCTTAATTCTCAACAGGGTGGGCTCAGACAGCTGTGAACATTTACTCAAAGAGCAGAGGTTGTCTTACAGCCTCTTTATTCAAAGAGAAGTTGTCCTCTTTTATTAAAAGGTATGGAACAAACGACAAAAAACTCTAGCTATTAAAAAATGAAAAAGATGCTGCTAAAGATATGAACAAGTAGGCTAAGTAGTCAAACAGGGTCATGTTATATTTTTCCTTATCATACTTACAATATGATTGTCGGACTAACTAATACCACACTGCAGTTCAAGAACAATGCCCTTTAGTTTCTTCATTTCTATGTCCTCTACATGAATCTTCAGCTGAGGATAACAAGGATTAAAGAAAGTTCTGCAACTCTACATCACTTTCCATCAGTTAGATTGTCAGAGAGGATCTGAAGGTAAAAAAAAAAAAACGGGGTGGGATGTCATTACGGGACTTCATGCTACCAGGTGATAGGCATTGCACTGGCATACAATCTAACTGAATGTAATTCACCACGCAGTTTACAAATACACAGTATATGTTACATACTCTGCACTGCCCTCACATTAGATACGCTGATTTTAAACTAAAACTCTCCAAAATATCTTAAATGTCAGTAAAATATGTGAGATTTTTATAACAGAGAATAAAAGACAATCAATCAATCAACCCATCATTTCCTTGAGGAATACATCATTACATGACACTGGATACTGTGATAACAAGAGTACATCACATTTGAAGAGCAGGGATATCATTTAATAACCCTGCGGATCAAATATGACTTTTTTCTTGTATGATGGCCACTTCATCCACCCACCAAAGTGTCCTTTTTAGACCTCACTGGCTTAACCCATAAAAGTACATTCTCATAAAACTTCAAAAAGAACACAGTGACCTTTTCACAATCAAACTCTAGACATGTGTTTTCTCTTAAAATTGAGTTGAGTGTTGGAATTAATGAAAGTTTCTACTGACTATCTGAAACAGGATAAAGTAGAATTGTCTAGAACTTTATTGTCTAGCCAAGGGTGTAAAATCACCTTTGGTCTCAACAACAATCACAACAATTATACAAATGAATATAACATACACACAGCGCACAGCATACTTTTAGTGCAGTTTAGCGCAGGGTGTGAGTGGAGCGACTCAAACTCAGTATGGATGAGGTGTTTAGTGTCACCAATGATGGACAAAGCTCTCCTATGTACAGCTGTACTGTAAAGGTCATCCAGTGACTTTTGCTGGTGTCCTATTATTATTCCTGCTGTTTTGACGATGCTGGACAGCTTGTTTTGGTTGTTAATGTCAAGTGTCCATACCAGACAGAGATATTAAACACAAAAATACTCTCTGTCAGGGTGTCGCTTTTTCCTAGATGTTACTACTGACCTCAAGCCCCTCTATTTCCTATTTAAAAACAGACTCTCAGACTTTCTTAGACATATACAATCAACATTGTCAGTGAAACTCAATTTCGTCACCCATATGTGTTCCTAAATTTGTTAGGAAAACTTACAAACTGATAAATCCTTGCCTGTACAGCTGTTTCCTATGAATTTTACAGGTTTGGTAGGAATTCCTTTATATGAGCCCCCCTATGTGAATCTATGTGTGCAATAATAGTGGTTTGTTTAAACAGAGTTTATGCTCAGAATGATCAGAAACATGTCATAATAACAGAGACAAACTATTGTAACTGTATGGCTTCAGTTGGATTATTATAAAGCACTTTCAAATATAACCAGCAGCTGATTTGCAATTAAATGTTGTATTACATCATACAGGGAAAATGTAAAATTATAAAGAGGTTTGAGTATATATATATATATATATATATATATATATATATTTTTTTTTTTTCTTTCTATTCTTTCTATTAGGGAGCAAACTTGAGATTGAAGAGAAAAGAGAGAGAGACTCTTGGTAATTTTACCAGAGTGCTATTCAATATACAACACTGGCATATAGTGACTCTAATTTTGTAGCTTTAATTTGCATGCTGGTTATGTGTCAGATGAAGTGTAAAGAGTGTAGCAGCTCTTGCTGTTTCTCTCATTTTCTTTTGGGCTCTGGCTGCGATCAATATGTACAGCCGTATATCCATAGACTTTCCGTAACTCACTGGACCTGCCTCAACATGTGACCAGCGGCATTGATTAGTTATCATGTTTTCCATGGGTTCGCATGAGGAAAGGGAGAAAAATTACCCAGGCATTATCCAGGCAGCGCGCTCGGGAAAGAATAGAAATTCACAGCATGGAACGGAGTTTGTCTACAAAGCAGATAGTTCTTTACGTTTCTATTTGTTTTGCAGCTCATTGCCCCTCAGGTCATGTTCTCAGCGTGCCTCCATCACTCAGCGTTTGATATTTTTGTCAATAAATCAGCGCAAAGCACCCTGTGTCAGACATGCTCTCTGGGTCTCAGCTCGGCTCGAGTGAATACATATTTATTTATGGGAGCCAATGTGAAATTGTTTGATTTTTGAGCTGGCTGCTCATAGCATTTCTGTTTGATTTACTGACTCCAAAGGTCACAACAGGAGAGCATTATGGGGCTCATTTATGCACGTGTTTACATGCTTTCCGACTTGTATGTGAAGAACCAAGGTGCCAAAATAACTGTTCCAGGCCACAATGTGAGGCGTCACGTAACAAGGGCATCATTTCCATGAGGACTCTTACTTTTTCTTGTTTCAGGTTGATATTCTTACAAAGTCTTTCTGAACTATTTCATTTTGTCCTGATACCACAGTGCAGATGAGACTTGATTAATAGTTTGATACACCGATCTGAGTGAGAAGCAGTGAGCCTAATCCTACAAAACCTACAAAAAAAATTTTTGGCAATATTTTCATTTATATTTTAAATTCTCCTTATAGTCTCATAGAAATAGAATTGAACACCAGTCAGAGACAGATAGTATAAGACACAAAAAAATATAAGAAGAGGTACATCAGAGGTTTAAAGATTTACAAATTATGTATATAAATATATATGTAATTGTAATTTTAGGTGTTGTACTGTTTTTTTTCTTCATTGTGCCCTCTGTGACCACCATCCCACACACACTTCTCTGAAAGCAAACCTACGCCCTTGATAATGACCACAATATTTTCACACTTTAGGAAAATCAAATTCAATTGGCCACATTTCCACTGGAGCAGTGTCACACTGTGACAAAGGGAAATGTAGTTCATGAAAGTAAGTCACAAGCTGTTATAACTAGACAACAATGGGGTCAATATTCCTCTGTGTAATTGTTGTTAGTTTCCTTCAAGCACTCTCATCAGACTCCCACTTTATTTTCCCCGTTAGAGCAGCTCGACATTTTTCCAAGTCAGACGCTTCAACATGCGTGTGACATGTTATTACTTTTCAGAAATGGCACATGTTGATACTATCTCCACATGTTGTGGAGCGATAACGCTGAAGGTAAAGATGCCATTCAAATTGCCTCTTTCCATTGCGGCTTTCCTTTTCCTATCGCTGTCCTGCCCAGTCCTGGTGGCCTGTTGTGTATCCAATTAATATGTGCATTTAAGCTGCTGTGCTGTCGGTACTATGCTGACCCTACAGCAAATCTGTTCTGCTTCAGCTAAGATAATTGTTATCTTCTGAGGCGTGTAAATAGACTTTTAGAATAGATTTTGAAGCCTTCATTCAAAATGAAATAAATGGGGAAAAAAAAAAAAGTTCAAATGGCTTATCTCAGCCAGGACGAACAGCAGTGAGTGTGATTCATATAATTAATTTTCATTCACCTAACAACTAAAGCATTCATTAGCTAATGAGAGATGTGAACTCTTGGAGGCTGTTTCAATTTTGTCCCTCTCTTCAGACAGACCATCATGGAGGACGGGACTCTACGGATCACCAACATCTCCAAATCTGACGGAGGTCGGTACACATGTGTGGCCAGAAACCATTTTGGAACATCCAGCAGCACAGGAACGCTGGTGGTGAAAGGTATTTCTATCTTTTCCACAGAGTTTCACTACCACACCTTTCAAGCCAAGGGTTTGAACTTTTGTTAAGGGAAAAAAATACTAGCTCAAGCATGAAATTGATAATGAAATATATAGCCGTTTTATGTTCCCGCCGGTTTGACAGACGTATAAGTCATCCATGGTTTTGTCAGCTGTGAGTTATTGTTCACGTAGCAGAGTGGGGCAAACCGCTGCCGTCGATAGCTGTGAGGGAGGAATATTTTGTCTCCAACATTTAATTTAAAAAGAGCTGCTGTAGCATTTTCAGATTTGGGTTTTTAAATGATGATGATTGTAGAGAAGGAGTTATTTTTTTCTTTCTAGTTGACGTTGTGATTGCAGCGTGTTTAATTATTCATTACTGAATTATGAGAGGCATTCGCTTCCAAAGTGAAGTTATTTAAGGTCACTTAATTACACTGATAGAGCAGAATCTGTCTCACTATTCTGGGCAAATTAAGCTTTATTACCTTCTTCATTTGGCTGGATTTTATAGAGATACAGTACTATATACAGTAAGAAATCATTCTCCCTTTCTTTCTTCTGTAATGCTGTAGAGCCTACCAAAATTATAGTTCCACCCTTGAGTTTGGACGCCAGCGTGGGACAGAGCCTTGTGCTGCCATGCGAGGTGTCCAGCGATTCGTCCCTGAGTCCCATCTTCAAGTGGTTTTTCAACGGGAAAGCCATTGATTTCAGCAGGCAGGAGCACTTTGAGATGATTGGAGGGGTATGTGTGAAGTGGAAGGACACTTAGTGAATCTAGGCAAAGAAAATTAGTACCAAGGATTTGACCTACATCACCTTTAAAAGTTGAAACCGAAGCTCCTGAGAGCTGTGCTTCTCTGCCTGTTTGAGTCTATGATATTCTGTGATTTTCCTATAAAAGTTTCACTCTGCTGTGCTTCACAACCATCTAACCCATCAAAAACCTGATTGAAAATATATGTATGTAATGGTGATTTGATGATAGTGTCATTTTAGGAAACATTACTAATATAGACTGCATATAATCCTGGTAGGGTGGCTTTTCCCTTTGAGCCCTTGTGTCACAAACAGTGTACACTTAAATCAGAGATGCCAGCAGATGTTACTGTGTATCGCTGTCTGAGGGGGAAAACCTGTAAACAGGGATGACATTTCTCTAGCCCGGAGGTGATCTCACTGTATGAGCAAATCAATCAATTTCTCCCTGAACAAAGGAGCCAAAATTTCGTAATTACAAGATTTATGCTCCCTCTGGTTGAGCACACCAGGCCCACTGAAGTCGCTGTACAACACTGACATTTCCACAGTGAACATAATCACAACAGCTGTTAAACTTGCCTTCACTCTTTCACAAAGGGAATGATTTCTCAGTATTTTGCTTAGAAAAACTTTTGAAAATCGTGTGTGTGTGAATGTGTGTGTGAATGTGTGCGCACTGCAGAAAAGTGCAAAAAGCATCTCTGATAATTCTTACTAGGGTGAAGCGTAAACACAACAAACACTGATTCAAAGAAGAAAAGTGTTTCAAAACAAGTCATTTTTATGTGGCCTTCCTTACAATGTAAAACTGAATTAATTTGTTTTGCCAGACTGTCATGTCTTTTTTTTTCTCATAGTTCTGTGTGGAATTCTTTCAAGGAGGAATTACTGCGTATGACTGAGCAAGAAATTAAATGTGTTCTGAGGATTTTCTTTACTTCTTCTTGACTTTGACTTTGCTATTTTTGGTGTTGTTCTGCTTCCTCTCCAAGACTTTTATATGAATGTGTCTTTGCCAACAGGGATTTGCAGGTGACCTGATGGTGAGAAACATTCAGCTAAAGCATTCTGGGAAGTATGTGTGTATGGTACACACTGAAGTTGACACTGTTTCAGCAGCAGCAGACTTAATTGTCAGAGGTATGTCGCTTCTTCCTTTCTTACAGTGCTTGTCATTTTACAGCGCTTTCTACAGAGATTTTAAATTTCTTGTTTTATTTTTGTTTTGGGTGTTTTTGTGTCTAGGTGTCTTTTAAGAATATGTCACACACACTGCTGTCAGACAGGAACTTTGTCATCAAGATGTTAGATTTCAGAGATCCAGAGAGAAAAAGCTTCAGGAGACTTTAAGATTGACAACCTTGAAGGTTTTGATATTAAGGGATTATTCTATGTTTAACCCGTGGGCTCTTTGATCATTACATTTGACTTTAAGAGATACAGGTAAATTACCCAGAAAGCTTCAGGGCTGTCCAAAAAGATCAGAGATCAGCCTCATGCAGGAATAAAAACACTTTCTAAGTACGTGTTCAACTACTTCTACACTATACATTTTGTGGAGGACATCTTTGATGTTGGAACACAGGTATCTTAAATAACATTATACCTATAGTTGAGGTGGATGTGCAAAGAATTATTAACTTAATTCATGGCTCCTAAAGGACATTCAGCATAATTTCTAGTTTGGCAGTTACTAATGAATATTATATAACCCTCAATGAAAAAGGTGAACATTTATCTAATAATTGTTTAACATTTTTGAACATTTTTTAAGGCTCTCACTGTTCAATCGTGGTGCTGCAATGCGATGTGGGTGACAACCTAAAGTTACTGCAAAGCACATAAAATGTTTTTTCATCGACCTGTTTTTTATCAACATGTTCAATTTGAGCATAAAAATGCAAGACATAAAATAGTTTAAATCAAACAAGACACAAAAAAAGTTTATGCTTTACTCATACGGAAAAGTTGGATGAGTGTATGGAAACACACTTTTTAGAATTCCTTTAGCAGATTTCCTGGGAATTGGCTTAAAATCTTCACTTTATCTGCATTTGAATGGAAACATGACCACATTCACAAAACATTTGACTTCAATGACAGCTTTTTCCATCCACAGTGTTGATTCTAAATACTTCCACACTTTAGTTTTCAGATGGTTTAATATCATGACTTATCTTCACCAGTCCAAGCTCACTTTCTCCTGTTTGTTAGGCCAACAGGACAGGCAATGGGTCAGACAGACTTTGTGAAAAGTGAGACTTTCTAAACAAGGTCACAGCCATTTTATTCCCATCACAAATCCAAAACAGCCACGGCTCAGATCGCGGAGGTCCATGTGGATTGGAGGTCTTTACATGCGGAGCTTAAAGTTACATGCTAAAATCTGACAGTATTTTCTACTTATGCTGTAATCACAAAGTCCTTAAAGTTGGGGGTCACACGTACAAAGACAACTTGCACATACAAGCACACCCGCTGTTGTCTTTCAGAGAGGCAGAGCGCACTACAGTCATAAAAGGTCATGGGATATAAACTGCAGGGGTGTGGTGATTAATTATGATTTTCTCAGACAGTCACATTAATGTCCTGGTCCATATTATTGTAAACAGCTGTGTCAATCTCAGCCAGTTGCCCAAGAACAAAGTGCGTAACCATATGGAGAGGAAAATCCAGGCCCATTCACCCAGTAGAAAAATAACACTGTTGTCCAGATTGACAAAGCATGCCATCCAGAGTCTGCAACCAAAGTCAGATGGTGCAGTTTTTACATAGGGATTGTATGTTTCTGTACGTATAATCTGAAACCAAACATTGATCTCCTTCCAGCAGCAGGTTATCCCGCTGAGGGCTCAGTGCAACTTTTGCAGATTTGGGAAATCTCATGTCGGTTATCCCAGCCCCGGCCTGTTTGTTTGATCTCATGTTTCTGCCCTGCCTCATTTCAGTGAGATCCCAATTGAGAATCCCTTGTTCTTCCAAATCCCTGGTCATTAATGGTCTCTCATGTTATTGTTAATTAATTATTTCTCTCATCTTGGTTTGCTAATTTGTGCAACCAGGCTCCATAAGGAGGGCTTACTCTATCTGGGTGAAGAAACACATGTTTCCAGGAGTGAAAGAGGGCAAATTTCTAAATGTTCCTCCCACTTGACAGCACTTTATCATTAACCTACCTGTGATTTGTTTCACACATTAAAAATCGTAGAATTTTTTCCATGACCAGGAAAGTAAAAATGTTTTTTCACAAGGAAAAAACTCACTGGCCTCCTACACTGCTCAAAAAAATAAAGGGAACACTAAAATAACACATCCTAGATCTGAATGAATGAAATATTCTTATTAAATACTTTGTTCTTTACATAGTTGAATGTGCTGACAACAAAATCACACAAAAATTATCAATGGAAATCAAATTTATTAACCCATGGAGGTCTGGATTTGGAGTCACACTCAAAATTAAAGTGGAAAAACACACTACAGGCTGATCCAACTTTGATGTAATGTCCTTAAAACAAGTCAAAATGAGGCTCAGTAGTGTGTGTGGCCTCCACGTGCCTGTATGACCTCCCTACAACGCCTGGGCATGCTCCTGATGAGGTGGCGGATGGTCTCCTGAGGGATCTCCTCCCAGACCTGGACTAAAGCATCCGCCAACTCCTGGACAGTCTGTGGTGCAACGTGGTGTTGGTGGATGGAGCGAGACATGATGTCCCAGATGTGCTCAATTGGATTCAGGTCTGGGGAACGGGCGGGCCAGTCCATAGCATCAATGCCTTCGTCTTGCAGGAACTGCTGACACACTCCAGCCACATGAGGTCTAGCATTGTCTTGCATTAGGAGGAACCCAGGGCCAACCGCACCAGCATATGGTCTCACAAGGTCAAGGGGTCTGAGGATCTCATCTCGGTACCTAATGGCAGTCAGGCTACCTACCTCTGGCAGCTCATGGAGGGCTGTGCGGCCCCCCAAAGAAATGCCACCCACACCATTACTGACCCACTGCCAAACCGGTCATGCTGGAGGATGTTGCAGGCAGCAGAACGTTCTCCACGGCGTCTCCAGACTCTGTCACGTCTGTCACATGTGCTCAGTGTGAACCTGCTTTCATCTGTGAAGAGCACAGGGCGCCAGTGGCAAATTTGCCAATCTTGGTGTTCTCTGGCAAATGCCAAACGTCCTGCACGGTGTTGGGCTAGTAAGCACAACCCCCACCTGTGGATGTCGGGCCCTCATACCACCCTCATGGAGTCTGTTTCTGACCGTTTGAGCAGACACATGCACATTTGTGGCCTGCTGGAGGTCATTTTGCAGGGCTCTGGCAGTGCTCCTCCTGTTCCTTCTTGCACAAAGGCGGAGGTAGCGGTCCTGCTGCTGGGTTGTTGCCCTCCTACGGCCCTCCTCCACGTCTCCTGATGTACTGGCCTGTCTCCTGGTAGCGCCTCCATGCTCTGGACACTACGCTGACAGACACAGCAAACCTTCTTGCCACAGCTCGCATTGATGTGCCATCCTGGATGAGCTGCACTACCTGAGCCACTTGTGTGGGTTGTAGACTCCGTCTCATGCTACCACTAGAGTGAAAGCACCGCCAGCATTCAAAAGTGACCAAAACATCAGCCAGAAAGCACAGGAACTGAGAAGTGGTCTGTGGTCACCACCACCTGCAGAACCACTCCTTTATTGGGGGTGTCTTGCTAATTGCCTATAATTTCCACCTGTTGTATATTCCATTTGCACAACAACAGCATGTTAAATTGATTGTCAATCAGTGTTGCTTCCTAAGTGGACAGTGTTGATTTCACAGAAGTGTGATTGACTTGGAGTTACATTGTGTTGTTTAAGTGTTCCCTTTATTTTTTTGAGCAGTGTATATAAGTGAACGGATACAGAGGACGGTCTAACCTGGCTTCTTTGTGACCTGCACTGTTTAGTGTATTGATCAGACTGGTACTCCCAGTACAGCCCATTATATCTCCACTAGCCCTGAATTTGGGTTGTTAGCTGAGTTATAAACCATTTAACACCTGTGCTGGGATCAGAGTCTTCCATGCTAACCTGCAGCAGCTTCATTTGTTCTGGCTGATGTTGTGCAGGGAGGCTGATGCAGCTGATGTTTCTGGATGTTGCAGGACCTCCTGGTGCTCCAGAGGGCCTGGTGGTGACTGACATTACCAACACCACTGTGCAGCTGTCGTGGAGCTCTGGACCTGACAACCACAGTCCTGTTACCGTGTACATGGTGCAGGCTCGGACCCCCTTCTCTATAGGCTGGCAGACTGTGAGGACAGGTAAGAGCTGCATCACCATCAAACACTTATTTTCAATGAATGCACGTCATTACTGAGAAATCAGACTGCAGGATGTGAGTAATTCAGCGACTTTATCTTTCTCAGATGCACTGCTTGTCACAAAGGTAATTGGAGAGTATTTCATAGATATTTAAATGAATGACACTTAACATTTGCAGATTAGTTGAAAATTAGAAAATTTGATACCAATGCCATTGTTAAAGCTTCGCTTTTCAATCTGAAGTTGACCAATGGAAATTGTGATGTAGCTCAAATAGGAAACTAAGACCTTATATGCAGCATATTCAGATGAATTGATATACTACTGTATGTGAGCAGTTTGGAGGAAATGTGTGCCTGCTGTGGCCAAACTTTTGAATGTAAATTAAAAACAGACAGCGAATACGTACAAAGAGTCATAAATAAAATTATGAGTAAGTAAAAAAATGCCATTGACTATAATAAGTTCAGCAGTCCTGGGGTCCACACAAAGCTAACAGATAAAACAAAATGAACACAACATCAGACAGTCACAGGCAAAAGACTTACAACAGTCTTCAATAGATCCTACCTTTATGAAACTAATAATACTTTAGACACTGTGTCAGAGAGGCATTTCATCTTATAATGTAGCAATATTTTTGTTTATTTCAGTGATATTATGCTTCTCCACATGTATGTAGCATATGTATCTCTACTCTTTGTTTATAGAGGGTGAAATGCATCAGAAGCCTGTATTACAGCTCATCAAATGTCCTGACAATC